>CM076572.1:815615873-816283824 GCA_034641835.2 Pinus albicaulis | reverse complement strand
TAAGGGTCCTCATTTCATTGATTTGGGTGAGGAGACATCTGAACAGTCCCTAGCTGACCATATTCCATCTCAGTTTTTTAGTGAACCTGGTTCATTTCATTCCCAATCAAACATTTAGCATACTCCATCCCATTCTCAGCAAGATATTGATGTGAGCCCTCCTGAGCCAGATTTTGAAGATAACTCTCCTTCACAGCATTTTGGGGACAACCCAATAAAAATGACACCTGAAATAGACCCTAAGCAGCAGAAAGTATATGACTACATAGAATCTTTGGAAAAGGCAGCTACAGATCCAAGTACTTCGTCCATTTAGCCTCATACATTACAGGATGATTTAGTTCAATCACTAAAACAGGAAATTTTTGAGCTGGAGCTTTTAAATAGGCACATCAAAAATGAAAATGAAACATTGAAAGAACAAAGCAAATTGGACAAAATCATCCATGATAATACCATGCTAAATTTGGGAATATGGCAGAAGAAGAATAAGAAACTGAAAAAGAAATGCCAGAAGTTGAACAGAGCACTTGTTAATATCAAATTTAGGTGCTTAATGAAAAAAACCCAGAACGTTGGCAGTACCAAGGAAGAAGAGGAGAGGATTGGATGTGCTGGCTGAAGTGTCAAGGCACATGAACTGAAGAAAGATTATCAAAATTTTGGTTGCATGAGGACATGCAACACCTTCACAGTGGGGGTATGTTGAGTCTCAAATCTGAATCTTTTCCATACACTTTTCTATACCTTTTTCACTCACCTAAACCTCCCAAATTGTCAATATCATGTGCAAAAGAGCATCTAACATGGTTTTTAATTATATTTTTGTGTTTGCTATTTGATTTAGATTTTGTTCATTCAGCTGCGGAATCTTGCCACTTTTCGCAGCTGCTGCAACTTTCTGCAGCTATTTTGTGAAACTCTATGATACAAGTGTCTACAAGGAAAACGAGCCACATGGGCAGGTCAGGAATGACGTGGACATGGTTCGTGTCCTATTGGTTCAAGCAAACTCATCTAAAGAAGCTGCGGTCAAAGGCGTCCACATGGAAGTCAACCACAGAGTTTCATGTCGGCCGGACTCTGTTTCGTGTCACATGAAGGTTCATACGGCCATTTCTAAGTTGCTGAGGATAAATCGACATCTGTGCATGGCTCCTTAGTCGAATTCAAGCATCCACTCCTCGTAGATTTACTTTCCAACACGGCCATGATCCTAGATTCGTGGACGTAGTGGTCTACGTGCTCTCCACCAGCATGAACTTTAGGAGACAGTTGTATTTCTTTGTTATATATAATGCGTTTGCATATGCATATAGAGTTAGTCGATGTTAGTCTATGTTATCTTTCATTAGTCCGCTCTGTAATGTGATTACGATGTACTTGTGCCGTAACATCACTTTTCTGTAATGACTGCTTTTTAATATAAGAAGACTCTGTTTTGTTAACCGGAATTCGTATTTGAAGATCGTTGCCAAGGCTGGTGTAGAGGGCCCCTGCTCAGCTAAGGTTTTTGTGCATTAGTGTAAAATTCTCATTTCATTTCTTTAAAAGTTCATTGTGCCATAATCCATTCATATGTTTATACATTGCATTTGCTTCATTTCTGTTTATAAACTTCCATAGTTTCCATTTCACTTTTGTCTTTCATGTTTTATGTTGTTAATCACTGATCAGTGTTTTTGTTTGAGGTTATAGATAGGCAGCCCGGGCATTTTCATAGCTTTTTAACTAATGACATGGAACTAACATTGTTCTGCTGCTAATTTTCTTTTCATAGTTTCTGTTTAAATTCAGTATTGCTCTGTTTATTTCAGTTTTGCTTATTTGCTTCAGTAGTTAAATTTAGATATATTAAGCTGCTCATAGCATCTTCAGTTGCCTCCGAAAGCCACAGCTGGACTGATGGTGAGGGATTGTATTATGAAATGTGTAGTTTAATATTAGTTTCTTTTCTGCAAATTTAGATATATTAAGCTGCTCATAGCATCTTCAGTTGCCTCCGAAAGCCACAGCTGGACTGATGGTGAGGGATTGTATTATGAAATGTGTAGTTTAGTATTAGTTTCTTTTCTGCAAATTTAGATATATTAAGCTACTCATAGCATCTTCAGTTGCCTCCGAAAGCCACAGCTGGACTGATGGTGAGGGATTGCATTATGAAATGTGTAGTTTAATATTAGTTTCTTTTCCGCAAATTTAGATATATTAAATTTTGCATGACATCTTTAGTTGCCTCCGAAAGCCACAGCTGGACTGATGGTGAGGGATTGAATCATGAATGTATGGTTTGATATTAGTTTACTTTCTGCAAGTTAAATATCAGTTACTCAAGTTGTTTATGATTACTTCCGAAAATCATAGCTGGACTAATGATGAAGGGTCAAAAGATAAATTGATGTAATCTGATTTAGATTTATTTTGTTGCAATTTTGAATTTCCTTAAGCATAGTTCTTTTGTGTTTAGTTGGCAGCAAGAATAGTTTAGTTTTCATGCTCACTAGTTTACTGTTTTGATTTATTAGATTAGCAGCACCTTTTCATTTTCAGCAGCACTTTTACTTTCTTTCAAGTCTTGTCATTGTAAATTTCAAATTGCTTTTTTTTAAAGTTACAAGTTGGTAAATCATTATAGGGGATATCACTTCCTTGAACAAATATAACCAAACTTGTTTTCATTTTAGAATTTCCATTTCACCTTAGAAAAACCAAAAACGACAAAAAGTTAAGAAATGGGTTATCTTGCACATATAGTGCGCCGCACTTCATCAGCTTACGATTCCCGGATTGACAAATTAAATGCAGCAATTTAGGACACACTAAATTGACCAAACATTTTGGCGCCGTTGCCGGGGAAGTGTAACTAGGTAGCCAATTTCTTAAAAAAAAAAAACAAAATAATAAAAGAAGGGAAAACTTGATAATTTCTTGAAGTATGCTCTCCTCTTGCACCTAGTGTGATCTGGAGGATCAGAAAAGAGAGTTATTGGTTCAGTAATTTCTTAAGTATGCTCTCTTCTTGCACCTAGTGTGACCTGGAAGATCGGAAAGAGAATTATTAGCCCAACTTTAAAAATAAAAATAAAAATGACATGCATAGAGCAAGAGATTCTAGGGGAAGGTTTATAGCTAAAGCCAAGAGTTCGATTTTCACAACTCCATCTTCTTCAAGGCATAGACAAGATTCACCACCATCTACCCCTAGCCTTAAGATTTTTGGAATTCAAGGAGCAGCTGAATTAGAGGATTCTCTTATACCACCTACTAAATCTCATTTAGAAAAGGAAGAGACTCCCTCTCATCCTCCCTTGATAGAAGAACTAGAGGACTTTAAGGACTCTAAAGAAACTATCATGGCAGAGGAAGTAATAGATGGAGGTAGAGGTAGAGGTAGAAGAGGAGGAAACAATGGAGACAACAATGGTGAAGGAAATAATGGTAGAAATAGGGGAGGAGACAACTTGTTTGGATTCCCTATAGTTGATGAGGAAACTCATGCAACAATGAAAAATATCTCACCATCTGTCCTCCCTAACTTTTATGGATTGCAAAGTGAGGATCCTGAAACATTTCTGTTTGAGTTTGAAGTTGTGTGCCGAACCTATGATTATATGGAAGACTCTCAAAAACTCAAACTGTTTCCTTCAACATTGAAGGGATCTGCTTTGAAATGGTTCATGGGATTAGCCACTCAATCTATTAGGACTTGGAATGATATGAAACAAACATTTTTGGATAGATCTTTGGACTATTGTATGCCCACCAATCACAAGGATGAGGTATTCAAAATGATGCAAAAAGAAGATGAAAATTTGGAAGACTTACTTGAGAGATTTCAATACAACTTGAAAAGAGAAAAGATGAGCAACTTAGATGATGAAACCTTGAAAGCCCTCATATTAAAATCCATTAGAGATGAATGGATAGATATTTTAAACATGATGGGGAAAGGAGACATTTCTCAACTTTCACTTCGTGACATAACAGAACTATGTGTCCATCTCTCAAGAGGAAAATCTAAAACAGGAAAAGGGCCTAGGGATCCTTCTCTTATTAGGGCTAACAAATCTGCAACTGGATCGGTAAGTAGGGCAGAGATTGGTAATATGCTTGATGAGTTCAAAACTGATATCTTAGGGAGCCTTAGTGAACAACTAGACACCCTTAAAATCCAAAACAAGCAGAAAGCAGAAAGAGATGCTTTAGCCATCTTTTGTCCGAAATGTAGGAAGAAACATGCTTTAAGGGAATGTCCCTTGGATGCAAAAGTTGTAGAAACATGTATGATTTGCTCAGAGAATCATGAGATCAAGGATTGTCCTTCAATTCCTGGACTCAAAGCTGTCTTTCAAGAAGACCCAAATTCGGTAGAATCTCTCTGTTTTGTTGCAAGAAGACCTTGGCAGGGACAACAAACTCAAGGGTTTAACAACCCTATGAATCTTCAAACCCCACCAAATTGGAATCCTTGGCAACAACCTTGGCCCCAACATCCAAATCCATATCAGCCATGGGTACAAGGGATGCAAAATCCTTATGGGAGATTTGCTCAATTTTATCAATATCCTCCATCTTTTCAAAATCAACAAGCTCCACAACTTCCAAACCCAAATCCACAACTTTCATTGTCATTTCCACAACAACAACCTTCTCAACAAAATACAAATCCTCAACTCATGCTCCCATACCAACAGAAGAAAAATCAACTTCCAGCTCAGCCATTTCCAGATCCTAACAATAAAAATCCTCAGAATACTTATATGGTAGAAGGACAACAATTTCCTACCTATATGACTGTTCCTCTCAACGATGTACAACTCAGATCTGGTAGAGTTTTAGAAAAACCTTCTATAGATATTCAAGAGCAAGATACCTCTGAGGAGGACTCTCTTCAAGTTAATAAAGGTTCTGAGGAAGAATCTCTTCAAAATTCAAGCATGCAAAAGGAAAAAGAAAAGTTAACACCCACAACTCCTATAGTTGAGCAACCCGCATCTTCATCTACACCTCCTTTTCCTGAAAGACTACAAATTGACAAAGGGGTGGAAAAACAAATCTTGTTGCCTAACTATGACTTTCTAGATGAATTGAAGAATGTTTGTATCAAGATTCCCTTGCTACAAGCCATTCGGGAAATTCCTATTCTAGCAAAAACCATAAAGGAGTTGAGTTTCAAAAGACCAGGAAGGAAACTAAAAGACACAAGAAGAATCCACCTGGTAGGAAAGATTGCAAATATTATGATGGGAAAAATTACCATGCAGAAGTATGTAGATCCAGGAAGTCCAATTGTCAAGACACATATAAATGGGATAGAAATTCCAAACACATTGATTGACTTAGGGGCTGCTATCAACATTATGAGTAGACAGACTATGGAACAGTTAAAACTTCCTAACCTTCTTTTACACCTACTTTATTGCAACTTGCAGATCGATCGGTTATTAAACCAGATGGTGTATTAGAAGATATTTCAGTCTCCTTAGATTCTTGGGAATATCCAGTAGACTTTATGATTTTGACTCCAAAAAGTAATCTAGGAGGACATCCAATTATCTTAGGAAGACCTTGGCTAGCCACAGCTGATGCTTTTATTAGTTGTAGATCTGGAGACATGTACATTTCTAATGGTAATTCGACAAAGAAATTCAATTTGTATCCTCCAACAAGAGCAATCACAGAAATATGAGACAATGAATGGGTCGATGATGAGAACACTATACAACCTGTCTTTACCATTTCTGAAATCAGTGAGGATAGTCAAATTCTGAACACATTAGAAAATTTTGAGACATCTTCAGAATATGACCCCACACAATTTCAGTTGGAATCTGACATAGAATATTTATCATCAAGACAAATGTCTCTTTACTATATGGAAGAGTTTGGTAATTCTGCTATTGAGATTTTTCCAGAAAAGACATTGAATATCAACAAACATTTGGAGAAATCACAACAAGAAGAACTAACCAGAATCTTACAAAAACATTCTACTGTATTTGCATGGGAGTATACTGACATGAAGGGTATTGATCCTAAGACTTGCATCCATCATATCTATATTGAGGAAAACGGTAGACCAATCAGACAACCTCAAAGAAGGATGAATCCAAATCTTAGGGAGATAGTGAAAGAAGAGCTCCAAAAACTTCTCAATGTAAACTTCATTTATCCAATTTCAGATAGCCGATGGGTTTCTCCTTTGGTTATAGTACCTAAAAGAATGGTAAATGGAGAGTATGCATTGATTACAGGGAGTTGAACAAAGCAACTTTGAAGGATCACTTTCCTTTGCCTTTTATTGATCAGGTATTAGATACATTAGCGGGTAAAAAGTACTTTTCATTTTTGGATGGTTTTAGTGGCTATAATCAAATACAGGTAGCACCTGAAGATCAAGATAAGACCACATTTACTTGTCCATGGGGAACTTTTGCCTACCGAGTGCTTCCTTTTGGGTTATGTAATGCACCGGCAACATTCCAAAGAGCAGTACTAGGAATTTTTTCTGATCTAATCCATGATTGTGTAGAGGTTTATATGGATGATTTTACAGTTTATGGTAATTCATTTGAAGAAGCATTAGAAAATTTGGAAAGAGTTCTTATAAGATGTAAAAAACAAACCTTTCATTAAGCCATGAAAAATGCTTTATGATGTTTTCTGAAGGGATTGTTTTAGGACATCATATTTCAAGAGATGGGATTAAGGTTGATAGATCAAAAGTTGAAGTCATTTCCAAGTTGCCTATTCCAAATTGTCAAAGAGATGTTAGAAGTTTTCTAGGATTTACTGGTTACTATAGAAGATTTATAGAAAAATTCACTAAAATAGCATCTCCACTCTTCAAATTGCTTACAAAAGACTGTGAATTTAAATGGGATCCTGATTGTCAATCGGCCTTTGAAACTTTGAAAAAAAAGAATATCTGAAGCACCTATCTTGAGAGGACCAAATTGGAAACTCCCTTTCCATATTTCTACGGATGCTTCAGATACAGCTCTAGGAGCTGTGTTGGGTCAAAAAAATTTAGTTCCTTATGCCATTTATTATACCAGTAAAAATTTGACTCCCACAGAGTTGAACTATACTGTGACTGAAAAAGAGTTTTTAGCTATTGTTCATGCAATTAATAAGTTTAGACATTACATAACAGGCTATGAAACTTTTATTCATACTGACCATTCTGCAATTAGATATTTAATGAACAAACCTGGTACTAATGGCAGAGTGACAAGATGGCTTTTACTTTTGCAATAATTCAATATTACTGTGTTGGATAGACCAGGAAAACAGAATACAGTAGCTGATTTCTTGTCTAGGATTCGGAATACTAAAGAAGATTCTCCTGTAGAAGATAAGTTTCCTGATGAATACTTGTTTGCAGTAACTATTAAGACCCCTTGGTATGCAGATATTGCTAACTATTTGGTTACAGGGAAACTACCTTCACATTTATTTCCAAGAGAAAAACGAAAGATTATTCGGGAGAGTTCAAAATATTCATGGATTTCTAACGAATTGTTTAAAACAGGGCCAGATCTTGTGATCAGAAGATGTGTCAGGGAAGATGAAATGCCTGATATTCTTAAGGCATGTCATGATGAACCATGCGGCGGGCACTTTGCAGACAAAAGGACAGCCTATAAAATCCTTTCTTTAGGATATTATTGGCCTTCCCTCTTCAAAGATGCAAAACAATATATCAAAAGGTGTGACAGCTGCCAAAGAGTAGGGAAACCTACCCTTTCAAATGAAATGCCATTGCAAACACAGGTACTCATTGAACCCTTTGAAAAATGGGCTTTAGATTTCATTGGACCTATTAATCCACCATCTAAGCAAAAGAAGTATATATTGGTTTGTACTGATTATGTTACTAAATGGATAGAAGCCAAAGCATTAGTATCTGCTACTGAAAATTCAGTTGTTCATTTTCTTTATGAGGATATTTTTACTCGCTTTGGTGTTCCAAGAGAAATTGTGACAGATCAGGGGAGCCAATTCACATCCAATTTGGTGGAAAAGTTGATGGAAGAATACAAAATCAAGCACAAAATATCTACTCCTTACCATCCACAAGCAAATGGTCAAGTGGAGTCCACAAACAAAGTTCTTGAAAGTATCATCACCAAAACTGTTCATCTACATAGAAGAGATTGGGCAGAAAGGCTTCCAGAAGCCTTGTGGGCCTACAGAACTACATGGAGGAATACAGCAGGACATTCTCCCTATGAACTTGTTTATGGGAAAGAAGTCTTGCTCCCCATTGAGTTCCAAGTCAAGACCTTCAAGATAGCAGTTCAGTTGGGGATGGACTTATCGGAAGCCCAAAAGCATAGAATGGAGCAGTTGAATGAGCTAGATGAGATCAGACAAGAAGCAATTCTAAGAACTGATCTAGTTCAATATCAAAGAGCTAAATGGCATGACAAGTATATCAAAGAAAAGAAGTTTCAAGAAGGAGATTGGGCATTGTTATTTGATTCCAAGTTTAAATATTTTCAAGGAAAATTTCAGACTCATTGGCTTGGGCCATATGAAATTGACAAGATCTTTAGCAATGGAGCAGTAAGAATCAAGACCATTGATGAGTTTCAAACTCCTCTTATTGTGAATGGCCATAGATAGAAAATGTATCATAAGCCACTCTCAAAAGAGGATTTTGTCAAATTTTTTCAAGAAAGTTCTGCAATCAGGATGGTACAGAAGAATTCTTCTTCTCCACCAGCCTAGCTTTTGTTCTTTTCAGTTAAAAAAAAAATAAAAATAAAAAAAATGGTATAAGCCTGAAAACCAATCATTGATTGGCAGTCTTATACAGAAAATATAGAGTGAAAATCAGGAACACCTGACACTCTATATTTTCCAAAAAAAAAAAAAAGTCTCTCTTTCATTTCACAAGTTTTGTCACCACCACTCCATTTTATTCCACTTCATTCCATTTCATTCCATTCCACTTCATTTTATCCATTTCATTCCATTCCATCAATAAAAATCTTCTTCATGACCATTTCCATCTGGTCATTTGTCATCTGTTCATTTCCATTCATCCAAGTGATAGCTGTGTTAGTTTCCGCAGCTGACATCTTTTTCCGCAGCTGACTCCAGTTTCCGCAGCCAGAAGCAGATTCCGCAGCTACTACTCTGTTTTCAAAAAGAATGTACAGTCAGACGTTATTTCCATAATTATGAAATAAAATGTAGGTGAGAGGATAAAAAATGAAGACATGGAGCATTCAAGACACCAATGGAGATCAATTAGTTGAAGACCAAGGGAAAAGGCAAAGATTCCAAAGGTATGAATACAATTTATTTCAAATAGCATTGAAAAACACATTTTTATATAGTTCTGAACCATGAGCTCTATCCATTACGTGCAATGATTATATTGACAATTCCGTAACCTTTCACGATCTCCATATTATCCTCTCGCATTCATTCTCAAACAGCTTCATCATTAAACCCCCGATTTTCACTTATGATCCAATATTCCACCGGTGATAATGAGACGTATTTGATTTGACCAAGGACTCTTACAGCCACATAAATTCATAACTGTTGATTGAAACATGCTCATATTTATTGCGCAGCCACCAAAATTCAAAACGCTGCCGAATGTGTTATACTTTGGTAATCTCTTTGTCGTGTCTCTGCTGTATTTACGAAACCCCACTCTGTTCTGTCTCACTCCATTTCGTTCATTGTGCCCACAGTCTTACTCCATTCCGTTTATGGTACTCATTCCCATTTTATGATACATCCCCACAGTCATTGTGCTCGTTCCTGTGCATTCAACCGTTCTACTTCCGCTTGAACCCTCGCGCAGGCAAATTTGTGAAGAGAAGAAAAGAGAAATGGGTAAATTGCTAAGAGCAGAACCGGAAGGACCGAAGTTTATGGAGGGTTATCCGCAAATAAGGGAGATATTGAAGAAAGCAAAATGGCTGTGTTTTATCCAGAAATTCAGAGGTTACCACAAAGAAGTTACGAAAGCATTTGCAAGGTCGTTTGATGGCTTGGAAGCAGAGATTGGAGACCTCAAGTTTGCGGTCAATGAAGCATCTATAGCAACAGCCACGGAACTTCTTCAGGAAGGGGAGCGTTGGTTTAAAAATAAAAGCATCAGTGATGAGGCATGGAGAACGATCTTACGAAACCAAGGTATGGACATAACTATTTTTAAAAGAGGAATTCTTGTGCATGCATTGAAAGAGGAATGGGCTACTTTACTGCTAGTTGTTCAGAAATTCATTACATGTGAAGGCCGTTTTGGGTCCATGTATATGTACCATACCAGGCTATTGATGAATTTTCTAGAAAATCAAGCTCTCAATCTTCCATATTTTCTGTTAAATAGCTTGAAGAAAATGGCTGTGACTGTTCAGAAACACTTAGGAGATGTAGAACCCCATCTATATCACCACGGCCTTGTAAAAATTCTGAGTGAAAAGGAGTTAAAGGAAAAGAAAGACGCATGGGAACAATTTCTAGTTAGAAATTTCTTTGAGGAACCTCGGGAAATTCCTGAAGGTAGCACAGCAAGAAGGAGTAGAAGAAAAAGAATAAATGTTGAAACCCAAATTACTCCTACTCCGGAAATTCCTGAAGGTAGTACAGCAAGAAGAAGTAGGAGGAAAAGAACAATTGATGAAATCCAAAATACTCCTACTACTGCAATTGAAAGAACTGATAAGGAAGAGAGACTGTCAAAGAGGAAGAAGAAAGAAATCAAGGGTAAGAAGCCAATAACACCAAAAGAGAGAAAAATTATTGAGGCTGTACATAAAACTCCTTCTTCTGAAGAAGAAGATCATCAAGTGTTATCTGAAAGATTAGTTTATCTTCAAAAATAGTCATCTATACCCAAGAAGACAGAGAAAGGAAAACAAAAACAAAAGGATAGTGTACCACAGCGTGTGAGAAGAAGCAGCAGACTTAAGGGGAAATTGAGGAAAACACAAATTAAGGGTCCTCATTTCATTGATTTGGGTGAGGAGACATTTGAACAGTCCCCAGCTGACCATAGTCCATCTCAGTCAGTTAGTGAACCTGGTTCATTTCATTCTCAGTCAGACATTGAACATACTCCATCCTATTCTCAGCGAGATGTTGATGTAAGCCCTTCTCAGCCAGATTTTGAAAATAACTCTCCTTCACGGCATTTTGGGGACAGCCCAATAAAAATGACACCTGAAATAGACCCCAAGCAGCAGGAAGTATATGACTATATAGAATCTTTGGAAAAGGCAGCTACAGGTCCAAGTACTTCGTCCATTCAGCCTCATACATTGCAGGATGATTTAGTTCAATCACTAAAATAGGAAATTTTTGAGCTAGAGCTTTTAAATAGGCACATCAAAAATGAAAATGAGACATTGAAAGAACAAGGCAAACTGGACAAAATCATCCATGATAATACCATGCTACATTTGGGAATATGGCAGAAGAAGAATAAGAAATTGAAAAGGAAATGCCAGAAGTTGAGCAGAGCACTTGTTAATATCAAATTTAGGTGCTTAATGAAGAAACCCAGAATGTTGGCAGTACCAAGGAAGAAGAGGAGAGGATTGGATGTGCTGGCTGAAGTGTCAAGGCACATGAACTAAAGAAAGATTATCAAAATTTTGGTTGCATGAGGACATGCAACACCTTCACAGTGGGGGTATGTTGAGTCTCAAATCTGCATCTTTTCCATACACTTTTCTATACCTTTTTCACTCACCTGAACCTCCCAAGTTGTCAATATCATGTGCAAAAGAGAATCTAACATGGTTTTTAATTATATTTTTGTGTTTGCTATTTGATTTAGATTTTGTTCATTCAGCTGCGGAATCTTGCCACTTTCCGCAGCTGCTGCAACTTTCCGCAGCTGCTGCAACTTTCCGCAGCTATTTTGTGAAACTCTATGATACAGGTGTCTACAAGGAAAACGAGTCACATGGGCAGGTCAGGAATGACGTGGACATGGTTCGTGTCCTATTGGGTCAAGCAAACTCATCTAAAGAAGCCGCGGTCAAAGGCGTCCACATGGAAGTCAACCATAGAGTTTCATGTCGGCCGGACTCTGTTTCGTGTCACATGAAGGTTCATACGGCCGTTTCTAAGTTGCTGAGGATAAATAGACATCTGTGCATGGATCCTTAGTCGAATTCAAGCATCCACTCCTCGTAGATTTACTTTCCAACACGGCCATGATCCTAGATTCGTGGACGTAGTGGTCTACGTGCTCTCCACCAGCATGAACTTTAGGAGACAGTTATATTTCTTTTGTTATATATAATGCGTTTGCATACGCATATAGAGTTAGTCGATGTTAGTCTCTGTTATCTTTTATTAGTCTGCTCTGTAGTGTGATTACGCTGCACTTGTGCCGTAACATCACTTTTCTGTAATGACTGCTTTTTAATATAAGAAGACTCTGTTTTGTTAACCGGAATTCATATTTGAAGATCGTTGCCAAGGCTGGTGTAGAGGTCCCCTGCTCAGCTAAGGTTTTTGTGCATTAGTGTAAAATTCTCATTTCATTTCTTTAAAAGTTCATTGTGCCATAATCCATTCATATGTTTATACATTGCATTTGCTTCATTTCTGTTTATAAACTTCCATAGTTTCCATTTCACTTTTGTCTTTCATGTTTTATGTTGTTAATCACTGATCAGTGTTCTTGTTTCAGGTTATAGATAGGAAGCCCGGGCATTTTCATAGCTTTTTAACTAATGACATGGAACTAACATTGTTCTGCTGCTAATTTGCTTTTCATAGTTTCTGTTTAAATTCAGTATTGCTCTGTTTATTTCAGTTTTTCTTATTTGTTTCAGTAGTTAAATTTAGATATATTAAGATGCTCATAGCATCTTCAGTTGCCTCCGAAAACCATAGCTGGACTGATGGTGAGGGATTGTATTATGAAATGTGTAGTTTAGTATTAGTTTCTTTTCTGCAAATTTAGATATATTAAGCTGCTCATAGCATCTTCAGTTGCCTCCGAAAGCCACAGCTGGACTGATGGTGAGGGATTGTATTATGAAATGTGTAGTTTAGTATTAGTTTCTTTTCTACAAATTTAGATATTTTAAGCTGCTCATAGCATCTTCAGTTGCCTCCGAAAGCCACAGCTGGACTGATGGTGAGGGATTGTATTATGAAATGCGTAGTTTAGTATTAGTTTATTTTCTGCAAATGTAAGATATATTAAATTGTGCATAACATCTTCAGTTGCCTCCGAAAGCCACAGCTGGACTGATGGTGAGGGATTGAATCATGAATGTATGGTTTGATATTAGTTTTCTTTCTGCAAATTAGATATCGGTTACTCAAGTTATTTATGATTACTTCCGAAAATCATAGCTGGACTAATGATGAAGGATCGGAAGATAAATTGATGTAATCTGATTTAGATTTATTTTGTTGCAATTTTGAATTTCCTTAAGCATAGTTTCTTTTGTGTTTAGTCAGCAGCAAGAATAGTTTGGTTTTTATGCTCACTAGTTCACTGTTTTGATTTATTAGATTAGCAGCACCTTTTTATTTCAGCAGCACATTTTCATTTCCTTTCAAGTCTTGTCATTGTAAATTTCAAATTGCTTTCTAAAGTTTCAAGTTGGTAAATCATTATAGGGGATATCATTTCCTTGAACAAACATAACCATACTTGTTTTCATCTTAGAATTTCCATTTCACCTTAGAAAACCAAAAACGACAAAAAGTTAAGAAATAGGTTATCTTGCACATATAGTGCGTCGCACTTCATCAGCTTACGATTCCCAGATTGACAGATTAAATGTAGCAATTTAGGACACACTAAATTGACCAAACAGGTACCATGCCTACATTCTGGGCAAGATAAGAAGAAGAAGGAGAAACACCAAAGGAGAAGACTCTTGGTGACTATCTCCAAGAATATGAATCTCTGTCTAGAAGATTCAAGGAGAATCTAATATTCCAAGGGTTTTGTCAAATCAAAGGAGATGGAAGACCCAGTAAATACAATAGAAGAAGAGGGTGCATGCAACAAACTTTGGGTAGATTATTTCTACCTACTTTTGATGGGTCACCCAAGAGCACATGCAAGGCTTGGGTAAGGAAGCTAGACACATATTTCCAGCTGCATCAAGTTTTAGAAGAGGAATCCATTAGAGTAGCAGCGTTGCATCTTGAAGGTAAGGCTTATGCCTAGTGGTTATTTGAATCTTCTTCATTAAATATTGCAAATATATCTACTTATGCAAAGTTCAATAGGAGTAGTGAAAATATTTGATTTGAAACAATCTGAAACATCCTTGGGAGAGAGAACCAAACCCAATAAATTAGAACCTTTGCATGAGTTGGAAGGATCCATGAAACCAACTCCATTTCAGAAAATTTTTGAAGGGTTTAAAGATCTACAACATGATTTTCCTAAGGAAAAAGCCCCACTTTAGCAAGAAATTTCTTCTCAAGAAGAAGACTTGAGGATTCATCCTTCAAGAGGAGATCAAGACAAAGGATCTCTTAATGATGAGGTATTCTCCATTGATTAGGAGAAGGAAGAGGAAGAGTTGGAAATATCCTCCAGCATTGTGACAACAAGAGGAGATCAACTTCTATTTGGAGATGGAGATGAAGAAATTGCTTCAACTAGAGGAGCTCTTATATCTTTGCAATAAGTTCCAAGGGATCTTACATGTGAAGATCAGAAGCAACATGTGTCTATGTTGATAGGCAATGAGACAAAGAAATGGAGGAAGTGTTTTCCAACATTGAATACAGTCTTGGGGACACACACTATGATAGGTCATTCCTTTGTGATCAAGACTCTTGACACCAAGGATATGTTGGGTATACATGGGTTGATTACATTTGAAGAAAACACCTTAGACTATGAGATCTTGCAGGAGGTAGGAGAGGATGAGAAGGAGGACCAACTTCCAGTGATTGGAAACATACACACCCATCATTTTTAGGAGGTTTATGCATAGAAGCAGGAGGATGATTTTCACAGTGAGGGCACGGACAAATTATTCCACTCACATATACAGCCTGCTCCAGGCCTTGACATTTCATTACATGGAGGAATTCCACCAGGGAGACCCCCTGATTGGAGGAGAATCAAAGAGTTATCTCAACATGTTGAACCATTCATATATCCAGAATAAGTGGGAGCATTGGGAGGTCATTGTACAACACTGAGAGTCTTGGGTGGACTCAAGGAGAAGAGAGACATTCTCCCAACATCATCATTTCCCACTCTCATTTCAAATTTTGCGTTGAGAAAGGAGCAACAAGGGGAGGATAGTAGCATTCCAATATGTCACCTTAGCATGGGAGATGTCAAAGAGGAGGAAAAATACATGAAAAATTCTTTCTATGACAGATCATCAGTGTTGTCACTTTGGAGGATAGATCCATATTGGAAATCCCAGCTATCGGTGGATTGTTCCAAGGATATTTTCACCTGTATGATACTTGATGACCAGCTACAAGAGGAGGGATATTCAGTCAGAGATGAGGTCATCTACTATCATGGTAGGATATTCTTGTCTAGATCTTGCAAGTTCAAGGAGAAGCTTCTACAAAGAGCTTATGAAGAATTTCTCTTCAGCCACACTTCTTCCATAAGAGCCTACAACACCATCATGGAGACGTACACTTGGGAAGGCTTTGAAGAGGAGGTATATCAAAATTTTAGAAGATGCATGGATCATGTGGAGATGCGAGAGATACATAGATCTATGGAAGAGTTATCACAACCACCTCTTTCCTCTTTTGAAATGAGAGGGGATCTATCTATGGATCACTCCATTTTTATGAGCAAATATTATGGTAAGGAACATATTTATGTGCATGATGTTTTACTTCATTATTATTTGCACTCCTTTACCATGTGGATGTAATCCATCGCTCCAAATAGGATCATTCTTCCTTACAAAATTCAGGGCCAACTTTGGGCCATAAACATTGTTCAGCATGGCCACTCCCTAGAAGGATATAGCGAGATGATATATCATTCTGGGTATGCAACAAAAGTGTTAGAGTCGGTATCTTCATCCCTTCGTCAGAGATAAAATTTCTCTTATTGCATTTCATTTTAGGTGTCTCATTCAGTTCAGTCAGCTGCATTCCATTAGGAGCATGGATCATCTGACAGAAGGGTCTTGTCACTCATATCCCTCATGTCATGTACCTACTGGTCCGTGTATGTTTATCAAAATCATTTACAGTCATTTTTGGCCTCTTGTTTGACAAAGAGTCGTTTTAGGGTTTTTTTAGTCTCATTAGTTCTAGGGTTTCGTTAATTTAGTCTTCAAAATGACTAATAATGTCATCGGGCACATGAGGGAGGTTCGAAATAATTTTTCATCGCAAAAAATTTCATCGTCATAATGTTTGATAATGGTTTTTCTTCAAAACTTTGTTTTGAAGAAAAAATGGTCTATTTTATATGTTTGTAATAAACACAATGTCAATTTCAAAGTTTTTTCAGTTGTAAAAGTTCTTCAGGCACAGCCCTGGTCACCTTTGCTAAAATACCATGCCAACTATCCCTGCAAAGATAGACAAGAGATTTGTCATTCAACTCAAAAATCACAAAGGAAACAAAAACTGAGTTTATTTGAAAAGTGTCAAAGTTCAAACATTACAAAAGTGGGTTTTTAAAATAAAAAAATCAAAGTCTATGGCATAAAATATATTTTTTTGTTTCAATAATCCATTTGCAAGCCAAGACAAGAGTGAAGCCAAGAGAAATAGTGGAGGAAGCGAAACAGTGTTTGAAGGCCGAAACTGTGGGTGAGTTTACTGTCGCGGCGCACTAACCGAGCGCGGTGCATAGAGCCATTCTACACAGTGCAAACTTGAATGGTCGCGGTGCATAAGGAGGGCACGATGCACTGGGCCACTGTCGTGGCGCACAGGGCCGATAACCAAATTTTTTCCATTTTCTCCACAAAAATTCAAATTGACTCAGTCTCCTATGCTCCAAGTAAGTTATGAGACTTTGAAATTGCCATTAACAATGTTTGGTGTTGATTGAGGTTGAATATGAAAGTTGGAATGCCAAAAACTTTAAACCCTATTCCCTTGTTAAAAACTGCTCCCTTAGGGTTTTGAATTTAGAGTTTTAAAAATGATTGTGGTGCCAAATACTCCATTTCCCCACCTTTTTTATTCCTTCCCTCACTGTAATCCTATCATTACAGTTAATCCCCTATCCCCTTACATCCTCGAAGTCACTCATTCCTAAGCCCCATTCCCTATCCATAAATCATTTCATTTCCCATCATTTTCACTTTCCCATCTCACTTGTGAAAATTCCCAAACCCTAAGAATCCCAAAAATTCAGTGATTGTTCCTTGTCCATAATTTTGTCAAATCAAAAGCTTTCAAAAGGAACATTATCATTCGATTAAACCCCATTGTTTCCACTGTCCTATTTCTCCTACAATCCCTTCCCTTTGACATATATTTGGCAATTGAAACAAAGCACCAAATTATCATTTTCCTCTCATATAAGCAAACATAGACCTTGAAACATCATGGAGACAGACACTGATACATCCTATGACATAGATAGTGATTCTACCACTGAGCTACATGCACCGAGAAGGCCTCGTAAAGGTGGCAACCATGTGAGAGAAGAGCCCACCTCATCGACTCAATTGCAGGCATGCCCACTTGTCATGGCATGTTTTCGAGAGCAGTCATGTTATCATTATTGTGAGATGATTTCTAGGATTCATCATCATCAGGAGTTGGCTTGTTTGTTTGTATTGCACTTACATGATGGTCAGGTAACTCTTGCTGGTGTAAATTTCACTTTGACACCAGAAACCATCTCTCAAGCAACCGAGATACCGAATGTGGGTGAACAGTGGAACAAAAGACAGCAGGTGGAAAGAGTGCATTATGAACCATGCATTAGGCCTAGCTTTGTAAGGCAGCTCAGCCGAGTGTTCCCATTCCGGTTCTTGAAGGAATCCTATGTGCCTCTGATGAAACTCGTTATCAAATATTTCAGTTGTGAGGGCCAGTTTTCACGCCTCTATGCCTACCACATTAGGTTATTGATGCATTTCACTAGAGTGAGGATGATGAACATACCTTATTTCATGTGTAGGAATATCGATAGAATGACCACGCTTGTGCGGAAGAAAACTCCCGAGCAGCAGTACAACAATATTTATCACTATGCACTCATCAAGATCGTGGTTGTACATCAGCTTGGATTGCAGGGCATTTCATGGGAGGATTTCATTTCCCGTGATTTCTTCACAGCACCTCAGGTTCCTCCAAAGGTTGTTCATGAGCAAGGTGAACATTCTCATCAGCCTGAAGGTCACGAGACAGAGCCGATCAGTGTGTCAGTATTTGTTACTTATCAGAGAGGCACCAGAGTATTATTTGCAATAGCCCGACGAGTAATATCTCCACCTGGGGTGGAAGGGGTCTCATTGCCGTCATCAATAGCACAGGTATAGGTATAGGACAGAGGTAAGAGGCCTATGCAGGATGAAGGCCCTTCAGGAGGCTAGGATATTGATTTCATACTTATTGATGAGGATTCGAGCTCTCCAAGCTCAAAGTTGAGGGAGATCATTCAGGAGTAGAAGGCGGAGATTGACACATTGACCGTCAAATTGAAAAGATTCCAATGGATCATAAATTACTCGGAGTAGCGGAACAAATAGTTGGAGGATCAAAAAACAATCATGGAGTTTCAAAACATCCGTGAGAACTGGCAAGCTGCCCGAAGAAGCCAAACTGAGATGACATCCATTGAGCGGGAGATTGAGGCTGATAGAGAGACTTGGCTTGAGAGGGTCAATATTCATCTTGAGAAGCTATTGGAGAAGGAAAAAAAGGAAAATAACATGCTCAGGCACATGAAGAACAATTATTGGGCGCAAAATCATGTTTTCAAAGCGAGGATCAAAATCCTGAAAGCAAGGCTAAGGAGGGCACTAAAGCATCGTAAAAGGCATGATAGACTCCAAATTTTGGCCGAAGCTTCTTTGGCCTAGCATAGTGCTTGATGGTGGAAATTCAGCCCAAATTTCAAGAAATTTGGGAAATGTTTTGTCAATTTTGAATTTTTTGGCCAAAACACAGATTTTTCCGCCCGACGCGTAGCGCCACTTGGCGCGCGCTTATAATTGGCAGCTCTTTTGGAGGAAAACTTTGCATTTCTAGATTTTTCATCAAAATTTATGCATGCCTACCCATTACCTAAGGATTTCATCAAGTTCTGGGTTGCCTGAAGGGTCAAAACACCTCAAAAATGACCTTTCTACCACTTTTTGCACACACAGGAAGCAGTCTTGGGAGATTCGATTTTTGGAGGGGCAAATGGCAACCAAATTCAGAAATTACACTTGGGTTGGAAATTAGATAGGCAGGGATTTCCAACAAGATATACTGCACTCAATTTTGACTTCAGGAAGGCCCTCAAAATCAGCCTCAACGTTGTGCTACACATAGAGATTTCAGGCGCAGCGCATTGGGAAATTTGGCCTATTTTTCACTCAACAGCTCAGATTTTCGCCTAGTTTTGGCTAGTTTGAATTTTTCATGTAACTCTTGATTTAACTTGATGTAATTTCATGACTATGATGTAATTTGGGCACATTTTTACTTATCTTAGTAGATTCATTCACCAAAAAGTGAAATGTAAGTGAATAAATCAGTTTCCTATCATATAGAGGCAAGTTGTTTCATTTCCTATTTTCCAGTTCTTAGTTTAGATATGGTTGAAACAGCTCCTAGAATGATGAGCTCGACCCCTAGAGGCATGGGGATGAGTTAGGCATGTCTATATCTTATATTGCTTCAGTCATTTTTCAGGTTGGGACACTTGGGATTGCTTGGCACTTCATTGTACATTTCATCTCTACAATTTTGGCAAAGGAATAGACCAGGGTTTGCAGCACTTTTTGGGATCCATGTGGCTCTGTGTTTTGATGGTGTGTTTCTCTATGTGATTTTAAGTTCATTGATGTTTATGTGTATCATTTCCCTTCTCCTTTCTTCTTACATTAAACAAATGAGTGATAAAGGTGGAATTCATTAGATTGCTTTGCTCTGCCTTGAAGTTTTGTTTAATTTTCCATGTTTTCATATATTTGAAGAGGATTATTGAAAGCCTCTTGCCCTATTAAGCTCCTTACCGGTCTAAGCTATTCATTCATTCAATCCAAAGCATCAAAACAATTGCCTTCCTTGCCCCATTCAGAACTCTGCAAAAACTAGGCCTCATCCCCGAACCCAAAACTGCCTTTCCCTTTGTTTCCAGAAAAACCCACAAAATAAAAATCAAACTCCTTTACTTATATACCTAGCCTAAAATTAGCCTTTATTTCAAGTCATCTCAAGCCCTATTGATTATTTTTGTTGAGATTGACCCAGAGAGAGCCCTCTCCTGATCTGGTAGGGCAAGCTACCAGACTGAGCGTGGTTTGATGTTACCCTGAATTCTACCTTCCTTCAGCCTGAGGTAGATTTAGGCAATAACAAAAGGCACCAAAAATTTCTCTACTCTTCAGAACTTGTGAGAAAACTATGGCAGCAAGTAAGCAGTGGGGAAACCACTTACCTTACCATGATCTGAGACAGTCACAAGATGTACTATGCTGGTTCCACATGTGGGGCTATGATCCACCTCCATTATTGCATTTGGTTCTTTATGTATCACTAATTTTGATCCCATATATTGATGATGTACTTATTATTTTTATGGGAATGATTAGAGGGAGGATGGAAGGATTGGATGTGCCCTTTGGGAGTGAGATTCTCCATGGTTCTTATGTTTCATATTTCTGGGAGAGCATTGGACCATCCATGATTTTTGTTTTGGGTCTCTTGTTTCCTTATGGGATGAGCCATTTGGGTAACTTGAGCACTTGGGAGGTGCCTCTCATTAGTAGATGGGAGGATTTTTTCTATGAATTACCATTCTAGAGGGTGATTCATTTTATATGGATGATAGCTTGGAGGATGGATCTTCACATGGGGATGAAGGTTCCCTATATTTTTCATATTTATCCTTGCAGTTGCTTGAGGAAAAGCAACAAGTGGGAGGGGAGGATTGTAATTTTCCTAAATTAGCATGCAGCTAATTGGAATATTAAAATCTAATTTTTCTTTCTTGTTAGATGAGTAAGTGGGTAGGGAGACACATAAATATCTTTATTACGAATAAAACCACTTCTCATGTGAAATTGGATCACATTTTCAGCTCAATAAAGCACCCTTAAGTGTGAAAAGGGGCTAAAGCATGTGGATTGGGTCAACCTTGACCAAATCAACAACGCTTTCATGGAGGAGTGGCATTCAATGAGGGACAATGCTGTTTTAGATGGAGACACCTTGCCTGGAAGTAGTGTCATAAATGAATGGGGCTTAGGGTTAGAAAGCTCATTTATTATATAAGGAAGAGAATGGCAACCATATTATTCATGTTATGATATGTTATGTTTTTTATTATATGTTCTGTTTAGACATATAAGCTTTCTTCATTTGTTTAGCTAAGATTGCAGTGTTTTTTAGCACCGGGTGTTCCTAATCGGGAATCACACCTCTATCCTTGAGAGGCCTCTTGGAAGAGATTTGCACTACGTTTCCACATTTAGGTTTTAGACCAAGATTCAGTCTTATGGTACAATGTAGTTTCTGTTGAGAGATGTGTTGAGTTGCAAGGTGCAGCAGTGGAATATTTTGTTGGGTGTTTTCTGAGCTAGTTTTGCAGTGGAGGAAGGTTTCCTTCCGTTAGGAGGCTAGTAAAGGAGCCCTTGGGCTTATTTGACATCTTCTAAATCAGGCCAATTTTATTTTATCCCCTACAACGTATTTCTATTCTAGATCTACATTATTTTGGTGAGTTTTTGTAGGGGCAAGTTCAGTGCTCCATTTGGAGTGTTTTCTTTCCATTGAAGGGATAAGCCCTTCACTAAGAGAGTCTTTTGGAGGAGTTATTTCATATCTACATCATGATTCAGTCACATCCTTATATGTGCTTCAGTTGCAACACATCTTCAGCCCTAGGGATTTAGATCCACCATTTATATTTTGTGTATTTCCAGAAACCCTTCCTGGGTTGTCATGGAAAAGTGTATGGGAGCATAGACCTCCATTTTTGGCCTTGTATGAGAATGATATTTTCGGATACATTTATTTAAATTTTCTAACTAATGTATTATTCATTAAAACTGTGATGTGATTGCTTCAGTACTTTTTGTAGCAGTGTATTACTTGTTTTTGGGTGCACTTTGGCATTGGAGGCTTCTTTTGCCTATCTTGAGGGGCTTGATCACCAAGATCTTGTACTTATTTATTACCATTATACATAATAACATGGATCTATCATTTGGCTCACATGTAATGTGTTAATACTTGCTGTTATTTCCATTATTATGAGTTATATTCCTACTTTTCCATTATTATCAAGGAGGAGGTTATAAAAACCATTAATATGCTATCAGGAGGATATATCTACTAGCTGCCTTATGAGGACATCAAAACTGTCTTTAGGAATCAATATAGGGTAGCTAGGAAGAAAGGTGGAGCTAGATAAAGAATGACCAACACCCCTTCCTCTTCCACCTCCCTTAAGCATGATATTGGAAATATGTTGGAGGACTTAAAAAGTGAGATGATGCACACCTTTTATTTGCAAATGGACACAATACATATCAAGAGGAAGCAAGAGGGAGAAAAAATTGCCTTGGCTATCTTATACCGAGATGTACTATAAAACACCATCAAAACAAATGTCCACTAAATTTCATAGAGGTTTTCTTAGTCTGTGAAGAGAATCATGCCAGATAAGTGTCACTCCCTACCTGGGCTCAAAGCGGTATATCAAGGTGGGGAAGTAGGACTAGAGAAACTATGTTTCATAAATCAGAGAAAGTATCAAGGGTGTTAATCATATCAGTAGGGTATGGAAGGTGCACCTTACTCCGATTATCATACCAATCAGAATCAAACTATGCAATATTGGTACACTTTCAATCCTCCTTCATGTCATACACCTCCTACTTGTCCTTACAAACCTCCATATCACCCCCAACCTTTGAACCAACCATTCCAGCATTATATTCCTCAACCACCTGCCTTTCTACTTCCACCCCAACCTCAACCTCAGTGCACCCATTCTGCTCCACCCAAGATCCCTCAGATGCCTGAAAAACCTAATCCGAACCCGAACAACAAGTAGGCACAAGAGGTTTACAGTCGATAGACATATTATCTAGCTTATGTTGTGGAGATACATGAGATAAATCTTAGCTCAGGAAGATTAATCCCATACAATCATCCCCCATCTCCATTTGTAGAGGCTGAGGAGTAAAATGAAGATATTAACACTCAGATCCAATAACCTCCTTTTCCTGAGTGCTTGATCCACTCTAGTCAGCACACCCCAGAGGAGACTGAACTTATGGGAGGGCTAAGACTTTTGTGTGTGAAAATAACCCTTATTCATGCCATTAAGGATTTTCCTATTTACAATAGGCTCATCAAGGAAAATTTATTTAAGAGACCTGGGAGAAAGAATAAAGCTACCCTTGCCATCAATGTAGTAGGATAGTTGTCTGACTTAATGTTGGAAAGGTTTATATTCCCGAAGTGCGTAGACCCTAGTATTCCAGTTGTGGATGCACACATAGATGGTGTCATAGTCCTTAGTACTCTGATTTATCTTGGGGTTGTCGTAAATGTAACTACCAAGGAAACTATGCTTAAACTCAACCTCCAATGGATTTTAAGTAAAACAACAATGGTTTTGCAGCTTGCAAACTGGTCCATAGTAGCTCTGGAAGGAATTTTTGAGGATTTTATGGTTTCAATTGACTCTCGGGAGTACCCTACATATTTCCCAGTCCTCCAGCCAAAAAAAAAATTTAATGGGTATCCTCTCATTTTAGGAAGACCTTGGTTAGCCACTGTCGATAGTTATATCAGTTGTCGAGCTGAAAACGTGGCTATAATGAATGACCTAATGTCCAAATAGCTGGTATTATATACTCCTTCCTAACCTTCCATTGATCATGACCTACCTTTGTGTTTGGAGGACAAATATGAAGAAGAGGAAGTATAAAACACTACAACCTACCCCATTTGTACCATAGATGTTGTCCTTAGAGGGGGGTAGCTTGATGAGGATGAGCTCATTGACCACATCATTCAAATTCAGCACCCCAATGACAGTCCACTCAATGAATTGGTCAAAGAGTCTGAAATCCACCCTTGGATAGAGTTGCACTGAGTTGATTCAACGTATGAAACCACCAAGGCTGTGGAATTTGGCCAATCAAAATATCTGAAAATTAACTCATCCCTCTCAGCCAAATAAGAAGAGAAGCTATTGCAGCACTAGAAAGAAAACCTTGATTCATTTTCTTAGGACTACAAAGACATGAAAGGGGTGCATCCCTCGATGTGCACACATCATATCTACATTAAAGAAGTATGAAAGCATGTGTGCCAACCCCAAAGGAGGATGAACCCAACTATAAAGGACATAGTGGAGGAAGAGCTGCAAAAAGTATTAGATGCAGGTTTCATCTATCCCATATCTAAAAGTGAGTGGGTGTATCCTCTTGTCCTAGCCCCAAAGAAGAATGGGAAATGGAGAATCTATGTTCACTATCGGGAACTAAATAAAGCCACTAATAAGGACCATTTCCCCTTCCCCTTTATATATAAAGTCCTGGATGGCCTTGCAGGGAAGAATTTCTCTTCTTTCCTAGATGGGTTCAGTAGGTATAACCAGATCCAAATTAGCCATGAAGACCAGAACCATACTACTTTCACATGTCATTGGGGCACCTTGGCTTATAGAGTCCTTCCCTTTGGCTTGTGCGATGCCCCAGCTACTTTCCAAAGAGCAGTCTTGAGCATCTTTTCTGAGCTAGTCCATGACTCTGTTTAAATATACATGGATGATTTCACACCTTATGGGGATGACGTCCAAGAATATATCTCCAAATTTTGGAAAATTCTTGAGAAGGTGCACCGAGATTCATCTCTCCCTGATTCTAGAAAAGTGTGAATTTTTTCAAAGCGTATGAGTAGTCCTTGGGCATTCAATATCACAAGCAAGAATACAAGTAGACCTGAACAAAATCACTATTATAAAAAGGTTGCATGTTCCTAAAAAACAAAGAGATGTCAGAAGTTTCCTAGGTTTTGCTCGCTACTATAGAAGGTTCATTTAAGACTTCAACAAATTAGCTTCGCCATTATCTAGATTATCGGCCAAATATTCTGATTTTTTTTTGTCTCTTCTCTCGCAAGAAGCTTTTGAGCTCATTAAGAAAAATTTAACTACTACCTCGATTATCTGAGGTCCAAATTGGGCTCTGCCTTTCCACATCCACACAGATGCATCAGAAAAATATGTGGGGGAAGCTTTGGGGTAGTTGGAAGACATATTACCCTATGCCATCTATTTCATTAGCAATAATTTTTCCAAATTTAAACTCAAATATACTATCACAGAAAACGAGATTTTAGCCATAGTCCATTCCTTAAATAAATTTAGACATTATATTATGGGTTATCAGACCTTTGTACATACTAACCATGCAGCCATCAAGTACTTAATGAATAAACCTGATGTTAATGCTAGAATAATTAGATGTTTGTTGTTATTACAACAGTTTGACTTAGCAATTGTTGATAAACTAGGAAAAGAGAATGTTGTTGCAGATTTATTATCAAGACTAACTCTACCTGCAGATGAGGAAGGGATGGTGGATGATCAACTTCCAGATGAACAACTATTTGCTATCTTAGCACTCTCTCCTTGGTTTTCTCACATAGCTAACTACTTGCTTGCTGAAATGTTCCCTCCAAACCTCTCATCCAGCGAGACGAGAAATATTACCAGGAAAAACACCCCTTTCACCTAGATTGGTGGAAATCTCATCAAGTTGGGTCTTCACCAAATTCTTAGAATATGTGTGAGGGAATAAGAGGTTTTTAACATCCTCTCGGCATGTCATGATAGTCCTTGTGGAGGCCACATTTTTGCAAAAATAATAGCTTTTAAACCTTTGCAAGAAGGTTACTATTGTCCTACCATACACCAAGATGTCAGGATATACACTAGTAGGTCTGACCAGTGCCAAATAATGGGGAGACCTACAGCAAAGGATGAAATTCCTTTGCACCCTCTGGTGGCTTTAAACCCATTTAAAAAATGGGGCATGTAATTCATTAGACCTATTGATCCCCCATCCGGACATAAGAGGTATATCATAGTATGCACTGAATACTTCACCAAGCGGGCTAAAAAAACAACTGTAAAGGTAGGAACAAAGGAGAAGGTAGCTAATTTTTTAAAAGAAAATGTGTTGTACATATTTGGATAGCCCAGAGAGGTATTCACTGATTAGGGGGGCCAATTTACATCTCATATCATTGAAAACCTCCTCAGGCGGCACAAGATAAAGCACGGGACTTCCAATGCCTATCATCCTCAAGAAAATGGCTAGGTGGAAGTGACAAACAGAGCCTTGGAGAATATCCTCACCAAGGTTGTGAGCATCAACATAAATATTGAGCAAAGAGATTCGTGGAATCCAGTTGGGCTTACAATACCACTTGGAAGACAACCATAGGGTTTACTCATGATTTGGACTATGGGAAGAAAGCTCTACTTTCATTGAATTTGAGTACAACAACTTGAGAATGGCAGTTGATTTAGACATAGATATCACAAAGGCCCAACAAGAAAGATTTTCACAATCAAGTGGTTTGGATGTGTTCAGAATGCATGCACTCCTTCACACGGAGGTAATTCAACTGCAAAGGAAGGTTTGACATAAAAAAAATATTAAGGAAAATACATTTCAAGAAGGAGATTGGGTAGTACTCTATGAATCAAGGTTCATAGACTTCAAAGGAAAAATAATGACAGGATGACTAGACCTTACCAAGGGGAAAAATGCTATGACAATGGCATTTTTCATATCAGAACCATACATGAGGAGGGGATCCCCCTACTTTCCAATGTTTACAGGCTGAAAGTGTACAAGAATCCCTTGTCTATGGCTTAGTTTATTAATTCCACAAATAGGGAGGCTTATGTCATTGGAAGCTCCATAGTTTCTAGCACCTCCCCTTCCTAGAAAAAAGAGAAAAAGACGAAATAAAGAGGCATGGGTGAAAACCTCTCTCAGGCATCCAAGGCCAACTCCTGGGTTGAAAACCTCTATGAGGCGATCCTAGAGAAAAAGAAAAAAGAAAAAACAAAGAAATAAAATATCCTTGGGTGAAAACCTCTTTGAGGCACCCAATGCAGGATTCTGGGTTTAAAACATCTATGGAGGCAACCCACCTATATTTAAAAAAAAAGTGTAATATCCCAAAATAGGAAAATTCTACAATAATGGGAATATCTTAAGATATTCCAAAATTGGAGATACAGCAACACATGAGCATAATAATGAAATAGTAGTGATACATCAACACATAGGATGTAAGAAGATATAAATAGCCATCATATTATATCATAGTAGAAAATGCATATAATATCTTGAGGAAACAATCACTCAAGCTAAGAAATACAAGCCTCAAGAAACATGTACATGGAAAAATGAAGATCGCCGCTACACATAAAATGCCCAACGCTATGAAATCATAGTTTTATTAGAGGAAATACTACTGGGAAGTGTCAATACACAAATATACAAACATAGGGCCCAAATAATGTTGGGAGTGAAGATCTAAGCTCCCAAACACAATTTCAAGACAATCCTGCAAGGATTGGCTGAAATATGCAAAATGGAAAAAATGTCGGAGTTGCAGTCTCAAGACTAAGTAGCAGCTGCAACTAAATAACTAGATGGAGATGGTTGTAGATGATACAAAAGTTGAACAAACCTCGTCCAATGGATCTTCCAAGTGAAAGGCTGATCCTATGACTGAAGATCTCACCCTCCAAACAACTCTACAACCCTCAGTACAGATGCTCACTGAAAATAACGTAGTCAAGGAGAGGGACTGCACTTTAGATGATGGAAAATGGTTGGCCTGATGCCAAAGATGGTGAAATCAGCCTAGATGCTTTCTCACTGGTCCTCCAAAGGAAATAAGGCTTCCTCCTCCCAAAAACAAGCTCCGGAAGTGGTGTTGAGTAACCTCCACTGCAACACCCTGCAACACAACCTAGCTCTAAACAGAAACTACATTGTAGTTGAAGAAGGATGCTTGGCCTCAAGCATGAATGTGGAGAAATGAAGAGAAAGCTCCCTCAAGAGGCCTCTCTTGAAAGGAGAAGGAATTCCTAAATGGGAATGCCTTGTGCTAAGCGGCACAACAACTCTGCTAAACACTGAACAGCAAGAGAATGCACAAAGTCTAATCAAACCATAAAATAAATAATCCAAATCATGAGTAACAATGGCTTCCTTGCCCTCCTTTTAAAAAAGTGAAAGCCCTCTCACCATGGGTCCCACTCATTAGGTTTTCCTTCACCAAAGAAACCTCCTCCCATTCATACTGTGCTGTCTCTCAAAGTGTTCTCCACCTCATATCCCAGCGCTATTGACTTGGTCAAACTTGACCTTGTCCACATGCAAATGATCCTGTTCACACATGAGGGTGTGAAATCCAACTCCTATGATGATCCCTTTTCACATTATGAGGGATTTTATTCATGTTTTTAATATGCATGGGCCTCCTTACCCATTTATTCAACTCCTATGTGAATAAAACAAAATTCAATATTCCAATTAGCTGCAATATAATTTTTGAATATTACAAAAAAAGAGAGAGAAAAGAAAAAATAAAAAGTGAAAAAGAAAAAAGTGAAAACAACATCGATGCAGTCACTTAATTTTGTTTTGCAAGTTGTTGATCAAGGGTTGTTTGCACAAAGAGGAGAATTTTTTTTCCTCTCTCCTCTCTCTCCTTTGCCTACACATTCCATAAGAAAGCCGAGCATGCATCCATCCACCCATTTCTCCCTTCAAGTGAGAAAAAATGCCATATTTTTCTCTTGCCTGTAATTGCTACAGGATGTTCTAGCTGCTACAATATTTCCTGTAGTGCTATAGGAAACCCTATACTGCTAAAATAAAGTCATATGTGAGGAAGAAAGCTCTCGCAAGGGCATCTAATCATCAAGAAAATCATGAAAATAATTTTTTTTGTGTATACCAAAACTCCTAACCCTCACTCCATTCCATTCATGAGGAGTCACTCTCTAAAACCTATTTTTCACCACTAGTAGCTAGGTCACCTTTATCTTGACATGGAACTTGTACCAGCATCTCTCCATCACTCCACTCACTCCATAGCTCCATCCCTAACATCCATACAGTATTTCCCCTCATTTCTCAACAACATGGAGCTCCAAAGCAGCAGAAAGGAAACTGCTACAGGAAGGTGATCACTTCCTGTAGCAATCCTGTACGTGACACAAAAAGCCTAAAAAGTGAGAAGAAGTTGATGGAGATAGCATCGAATGAACAAAAAAAAAATTGAAGAGGATTACCACACAAAATAAAACACCTAAGGACCTCCATGAAATACCTGCAGGAAGAAAAATCAAATAAAAGTGTTAATAATCTCACTCAGAAATAAGTTTCTCACTCAAAAAAATGCATAAAAAAACATAACAAAGGGAAAAAAAATAATGGATATCACCAAACTCTAACTCCCTGCCTCAAATAATCTCTGCAACTCCTCAATGACAGATAGGCTTAGGTATGGCCATTCACCCTCTCACTATGCATCATGTTGATCAAAATTAATTTATGTCGAGAATTAGAGGTTAAAAAGGAGAAAAGGTGGCCAACTAACTTAGCCACCCTCGTGAAGTTAAAGTGAATGAGAATTGAAGTATGCATGCCATATGGGAATTCAAATCAGCTAAGGTGATTTCACGAGGACATGGAGGTGATTCTGAGGAAAAATAAAATGATTAAGTGGAGTGGAACCAACAGTCCAAAAGAGGAGAACCCATGCCAAATTCCAAGTCACCACTCCGCTCCAAATTCAGTCAAGTTGCCATAAAGTGAAGTTTTGGCTAAGTCTCCTCATTCCATTGAGCATTTAGAGAGAAATTAGAGAAGGAGGGTGTTAGGATCCATCGAAAAAGTCCACACCAAGGATGAAATCTACATGAAAACCCCATGCTACATGAAACTGTTGATGCTGCAGGAAATTTTACAGAATGTTGAACAATGCCCAAACTTGTAGTGAGATGCACTCACATGTGGTATTCACACCTAAAACCACCATTTCCCATGCAATAAACAATAGTTTTCAAAGGTAAGTGGATGTCACCTCACCAAAATTGTGAATTTTTTCCATGAAAATCTATACACAGTCATAGCAATAATTTGAAATTTAAGAGGATGATTGGTGAAATAGAATCATGGTAGTCTGAGTTTATGTAAAATTATAACCTCTAAGGCCACACTTCACCAATATTATTAAACAAAACCATTCATCCACCTTTTTAACACATCCATAAAAAGGGAGGAGGTTTTAACAAAAGGGAACCCATAGATATCAAGATGATTAGATTACACTCTCAGGTGGTGGAAATTTTTAGGAATCATCGGTGGCTAGGATTCTTTGCGCTCCTAAAGGGATTTGATGAGCAGGTGGCTCAATAATTTGCAGTGGTCTTGCATGCACAAGCATATTATAGGGTCACCACTATGGTCAAAGGTCTCACCATCACCATTACACCTGAATTTATTAGCAGAGTGACAACTTTTCCTCTTGGAGTCAAGTGGAATAGACAAGATAGGGTGTCTAGCACTACAACCAAAAAGAGCTTCTTTCTGCCAAATGAAGAATTTATTGAGGACAAAAATGGAGTGAGAAGATAATTTATTCCATACCCTTGGGATGAAGTATCATTTCACATAATGAAATACATTTCTTGTGAGGGAAGACTCGATGTGGTTTATGGATACCACTTCAGACTATGGAATGAGCTTAGGTTCCAAGGAGATCTATGTCTAGAACAAAGAATTAAAATTCCCTATTTCTTCCTAAATTCAATTAGGGACATGAGCTAAAAGGTGATGGGGAGAAAGTACCAGCACTTCGCTCACCATGGTCTCATCAAGCTTCTAATAGGAGATTCTCTAAATAGTTTGAACACCCATGTCTCTTGGTCAAATTTCATATATATTGATAGGGAAGCCTTCATAGGTACACAAACTAGACAACGCCTTGCCTCTAGTATTGGAGGGGGGGTAATGGAAGAATAAGGAGTGAAGATTGAAGAGAGAAAATCATAATATGAAGAAGAGGAATAGATGGAGACTGAAGCAGAAAACATAGAAACCGTAGAAACAGAGGAAGGAAAGGAAGATGAAAAAGATGAGGAAGAAGCATAAGAGAATAAGGAAGATGATCCAGGGGAGGAAGATACATTAGACCCTATGATGGGAACTGACACCTCTCTCGAAAAGACCAACATTTCACCAGAAATATTATAGAAATAAGTGGCTTCTACCTTTATCCGCTTTAAGAAAACCAGTGAAGTCCAAAAGATAAAGAAAAACCCCCATGTACTTCAGAACTAGAAAGAGTGCCAGGGTAAAGCAAGAGAAGCCACATACTCCAACCAAAGGCCCTATAACAATTGAGAAGTCACCCAAAAAGGAAGAGGAGATAAGATTATAAGAAGAGAAAGTTCAAGAGGTCACCTCACCTGAGAGGACACCTGTAACCTATAGAAGGAGATATTCTTCAGGGCTAGTATCCCTTAAACATGTATGAACCCCCAGAGAATCTCAAGAGGCAAAAAAGAAGGAACAGTAAGCAAAGGAGGGTTTGCTATAAGAAAAATAGGTTTTGCTACAGGAAACTCTATTTGTGTTATAGGAAACTCCATCACTACCACAAACATAGCAGAAAACCATGGGGGAGGTAGTTAAGGCACCCTTGGAAGGGAAAGGGGCCCAGGGTGTTGAAAAAGAGGCACACTTTGAAGAGTGGTATGCCAAAGGGAAAGAAGAGGAGGAACAAAAGGAGGAGCCTACCTCCCCAAAATCCGTCTCTAAAGACATCTCACCAATTTCACACCCTATCCCTCAACCAAATTTGAGTTAATACTATACATTTCTTGAAGGAGGAATAATGATTCCTCAAAAGCTTGCAGTTACGCTATTTTATTAGCTAGAGAAAGAAAGATCACACACACATCATTGGATACAAATCACAAAAAAAAAGGTGTGCATGATACAGGAATCATGGAAGAAATGGTCATTGAAATGGGGAGGAATTTAGTTGTTGTCAAACTCAGAGAAAACATGTTAAAGGAGTAGCTTCAAGAAACGCAAGAAGAAAATGGAAGGTTACAAAGCCAACTCCAGGAAAAGGAAAAATATATTTCCACCGTAGCAGATTTTTGCATGGAGGCAATCCAACATAAACAACCTTCAAACTCTTATGCAATCTACCTAAAAGAAAAGCGGTTGAAATTTCATATTAAGACACTAGCATCTCATGGATCATTTCATTTTCAAAACTACAAGCAGTTTGTTAACTTTTTCAATTAGTCCAACATTGGAGATAGGGCCAAGTTGGCAGAATTTGATATGCACAATCTTTTTTTAACTGATTTAAATATTTGAGACCCTAACCATAGGTTGGGGGACATGCAGTTGATCACCTTGGCCTCTTGGAGGGTCAATGACGAGGCAAGGGTAGAGGACATCAAAAGGCTGACAAGAAGAGAAAAAATAAAGCCTCTACACATAAATGAAAAGCTATTCAACCCTAAGGGAGCCATTAACAAACACCTCATGATAGAAAATGATGCCAACCTTGTAGACAACTACCTCAGCACTCAAGCACAATCCATTTCAAATTTTGATGACATTTATAAATTTTTGGGAGATGAATGTGTAATGGAAATTCAAAGAAGAAGGAATGATGACCCCCTTAGTCTCAAAAACATGGAATATCATACCCTAGAGAGATTGAGAAATTCCGTAGAGACACAATTGTATAAGAGGGTTATGTAGACAATGAATATCCAATGGCTTGGCTTGAAACTCAGTCCACCTTTGTTGTTGGGACTGGGTGAAAGGAAATAATTAGCTAAGGAAGACGAAGAATGGGAAGAGGCAGAAAAGAATTTTGGATTCTATCCTCCTGAGGGAACTCCTTAACTTCTTCCTTGGCATGTAAAAAAGGCCGCTAAGGCACTAAAGGAGATGAAGAAGGAAGACTAAGTTGCTTAGTGGATGAGAGACCATTTGGTAAGGGGGTGATGATGAGAACCATGATTAGGTATCTTTTGAGGGGTTAATTTTCACCTTTTTAGCCTTATTAGTATCTCTTTCTCACATTTAATTACATTATGGTCATATGTTTCTTAGTGTATATGGTGATTAAGGCTTGTCATACTTCAAATGCCTAATATGGTTTAAATGCAGGATAATCATGAATATATGCCATTATTGTTGAACATTGTACAATCAAAGCATAGATTAGACATGAAGGAGTGATTATAGGGGGGTTTCCACCTCCTTAACTCTGAAAGGCAGCAAAGGATCCCTGAGATTCCCTCCAACAACCTAAAATCAAAGGCAAGCAAGAAAGTGGAAGACCAAGTGAACCAAATCTCCACTTCTCTTGAAATCAAAGGGGGGAAACCACCTACTTTTTAGGGAGGTGTTGGTAGCTACCCTTTAGGTTAAATAGGGCAGAGCAAGAGCTCATTAGGATTTGAATTTTGCACATAGCTAGGAGACTGTTAGCTCTTTAATATAATTTTGTGACTCTCATGGCTATGTAATGGGAGAGTTTCTTCAATAAAATGAGTATTTAGTTTATCCTCCATTGATTTGGTTTCACAGAGCTGATCTTGTGGGTTAGGCAAAATCTATGGGCCCCAATCTCTCTTGTGTATCTATGTTTACTTTCCATGACATTATAGCTAGTTTATTTCATGTGTTGTAGTTAGTTTGCTTTCATTTCAATTTTTTTGTTTAGTTTGATTCCATTTCATGTTGATGTAGTTAGGTTCTTGTAGATCATGTGCAATAGCATATAAAACTCCTAAGTTGTGTGTCAAAGCCTCCCTCTCTCACCTATTTCATTGGAGCCTGAGGAGGGCATATCTTCACCACAAACCCAAAATTTATTTTATTTTATGATTTCTTGGAATGGATAGATAGGTTTTTGTATTTATCAAGAACATGTTATGAATGTTGAGTTAGGTTTTTGATTCAAATGCATAGGTAGGTTTTCTTATTAAATTCAACTATTTTTCTACCATTTTCATTATATTTTTGTCAATGTTAATTGCATGAACAAGTAGTTTTCTTGCAGGTTTCAGTAGAGAAGTAGAGGAGGACTCCACCAACATCCTGAGCTTTAGTTCCACCTTCCACCAACATACATTCAACAAAATTTCGTTCAGCCTTGTTTTTGTTGACATATTCACCACAACACCAAGAGCTACCCTGGACGTGCAAGACCAGCTTTGAAAGAAGTTCTCAGCTTGGCCAAGGGATTGGCCACCTCCCATCCATCTAGTTCCACCTTCACACAACATTTAATACCCCTTTCCTCATCATTTATGGCTTCAAACTACCCTTGGCCTATTTCTTGTAGCATTTTAAGGCATCCTGTAGTAGATCTTGTAGCAATGCCAGGAAGCCAGTTCTTCAGTCTAGAAACCATCTCCCACCTCACCAAGACCTGATACAACCTCCCAAACACCTTTAGATCTGAATCCATGAGTCCAAGACCTTAAGCCACCTAAGTGTCTCCTTCTTTTGCTGCAAAACATAGTATTTACAAGCATATTTAGCTCATGAATAGATGCATTGTTGAAGAATAGCATTCAATCCTGAAGTATTTAGAGGTTAATTACCCATTTCTCCTAGTAATGTGTGCTTAGAGAAGTTTCCCTTTCTACAATTTTAATTCGGAAAATTACTTTATGAATGCCACTTATTTTAACTGTATTTCTTTCTTTAACCTAACTATGGATTTCCTTTCTTGCAAATAGCCAGGTGTTTCCTTATAATTTAGACTAGTTTCTTTATTTCTGATAGATTAATGGCCTTGAGTTTTTTACAGTCTTAGGCTTCATTCAGAAGTGTGACAGATTTCAACCCCTAGAAGTAGCCCTAGCATTATCACCCCTTCATAGGACTAAGAAGAGGATGGCATGGGTGGAATGCATCTGTTGTGTATGTAGCACTGTCACCTCCAATTTTGTACAAACCATGGGTTGATAAAGTAAAGTAGAGTAGCCTCTGGGAGTTGCATTACTCTTGGTGCAATACCAAGGCTCACCACCATGGGAAATATTGCCATCCCCTTCCATGCAACCACTCACCTTCCATGTTCCCCAACATCCCCTATCCCGTGTTATACATACCTTAGCAAGGCTTCCTTGCATTGGAACTTCAAACAACCAAGGAATATACCTTTCTCAAAACCATAATATTGGTCATAACATGCTCATGGGAATCAATGGACATGATTAGGTACCAGTGTCCCACAATGGCCCTGCTCCTGAAGTAATTTACCAACATATTTCTACCTATTTAAATTCCTTTTGTTGATACTGATATATATTACAATCATTTTCAACCACCCAAATATGAATTTCCATGTTTTCTTGTACCAAACACATAATTTCAATTAGGTTTAAAATAAATTTAAATAAATTCAAAGCATACCTCATTAGTAGCTCATTAATAAGGTACACTTTCAATACTATTCACTTCTTGTCACAACAAGTCAAACTAGTAGTTTAATCCAATCATCATGTCTAAACATATCACATATGGTTAGCTCAAAACACAACCATCATAGGTCAAAATCATAAATCACATGCAATCATTATAAGCCATAATCATAAATCACATATAACCATAATAAATCATAATTTTATATCTTATGCATAATAGAACTAAAATAAAATATCGATACTTATCCTTCATCGATCATTTATTCTTCCTTTGTTATTTATTTACACACATTGGATCAGTTTCCACACCCGACAAGCACCTAGTGCCTTTGATTCTCTTCAATCAAGTACACATGTTGTTACCACTATAAAAAAAATTCCAAACTTGGACAGTTTTTATTTGTTCCTAAGTCATGGTCTTAGAATAGGGGTTAAGTCATTTTCATGTTTTTAGAGTCTAAGCCATAAGGTTAAAATTTCATCTGCGTCATCAAATAAGTTCCAACAACTTTGTTTTACATTTCAAAGGTCCCATTTCATGTTTCGGAAATCATGTGTTTAGTCAATTTGCAAAAAATTTCAAATAAGCTATGAAACCACTTTTTCGTAGCGCAGACAGTGTAAAAAAACTGTTTTTGTGCTACGAAAACGCTGGTCTTTTCGTAACTCAAAACCCTAAAAATACACTACGCGCACTATGAAATCAGGGATTCGTAACCAATCTTGTCCAACTATCAAATCCATGAAATTTCATTAAATTTTCATGAGTAGGTGTGAGTCCAAAAATCCTTTCTCCCACATGAAACCATTCACAATCATCATGAGATTCGTTAGGGGTCATTTATCATCATGTCCTTTTCAAATTTGAAAAATGGTTTGTTATCATTGATTTTGTCTCATGCAAAGAAAACACTACATGCATATCTATTGTTTGAAAGAGAAGCTCATGATAAGAAACTGGAGCTTTCCTTAAGTTTTCAAGCGAGGCAGAATCTCAATCAAGTGAGGTTGAACCCAATTGAAGTTATGTTAGCAGTTTCGATACTTTCTAATCAAGTGAGTTTGAAAATAATTGTTGGCTGAAGAAGGATTTCTAATCAAGCGAGGCTGAACCAAATTTTCAAGCGAGCTAGTTCATCTAATAAGGAGGTCTATTACAGGTTTGCTGAAGACACGGGGTTTTTCAGGAGGAAGGATGGTAGTAAAGGTTTGAAACTTAAAATTTTGGAAAAATCTATGAAAAGATAGCCACAGCAGTTTTGTAGCGCACTTCGAGACAGTGGTAGGTGTCATGCACAACAGTTTCGTAGCACGCTATGAGCACTACGAAACTCCTATAGGATGCAGTTTGAACAATTTTGCAAGGTTTCAAGGGGTGAAAAGGCTTGCTTTTAAACCTTGATGCTACTGAAGAATGTATAAATATCACAAGTGAAGATCCAATGGAAAAACAGAGAAAAATGAAGGTTCTAAGTGAAGTTTTCAAAGGTAAAGTTCTGTGCTATGAAAACAGCAGACAGTTTCGTAGCACAACAATGTTAACAGTTTTGGCACTCCTTCAAAATTTTGGTTTGGGCACAGCTGGAAGGGTGAAGTCACATGAGTTTAATAAGACATTGCCACATGTTTTTTAGCACAATTTGGTCAATAGATGGTTTGAAGAAACAAAAATGAAGCAATATAGCTATTTTGCAGGGAGAATGTTCCCATCTTTTAGGGCAGATAAGAAACAAATCAATACAGTCTAACAGCAAGGAGATGGACATCATCAAGGTCGAATTTTTGGAGGAGCAACTGTCAGATAGAAGATTTAATGTTTAGATAAGGTTGTTAAGTTATAATAAAGAGTTTTAATCCTAGTTGTATTAGGACTCTAGAACAGACAGTTTAACTGTCAGATGGAATTAAATGTTTGTTTTAGAAGTTGATAGGTGTCAAGCTAGAAAATTAAAAATTTTCTCAAGTGTTTGGAGAAAATCCAAGAATGTAATTATGACTTTATAAGAGACAAGAAGTTGAATTGCATAGGGTTGGAAAATGTTATCATAACAGTCTACTTTTGTAAACACTTTGGAAAAGCTGATATATGCAAAAGCAGTTTAACTTTTCTGAAGCTGACATTCTCAGTGTACTTCAGTGAGATTCATCTTATATCATGTGGTTTACTTCCATAGTTTTGATGCTTATTACTCAGAACTCATGGGAACATGCTCTGACTTCCTCTAAGTGTTAATTTATGGTGAATTGAGTTCTTAGGTCCTATCTGTGGATGGTTTTATTCAATGTTTGATGCTTATTACTCAAAATTCATGGTCATTCATGCTCTGACTTCCTTTAAGTGTTAATATTGGATAAATATTTGTTAAATACTCCCCTTTCATTACCTTGATGTATCATGACTCAAAATTCATGCACACATGCTCTGATTTCCTTTGAACCTGAAGATATTGAGACTTTCCTGAATGTGTCATCCTTTCATTGAAGTATATACAAGCCTCAGTTTTATAAGAAGAGCTATTTTGTAATCTTATCCCTATCACTAACTCCATAGCCCAATGGTAGCTTGTCTTCATCTTTCAACCTGCGAACATACAAAACCACATACCATAGAGTTAGCCATCTATATTTATACAAAATCATTAACCCTTGAGAGAGCCCGGTCAGGCTGAGGAGGTTAAGCCTAAGCTAAAAGATTGGTTTGAAATATTTAAACTGAAGTGGTCTGATGAGCAGCCTATCAGGGTCCTATTTTGGTGATAAAATTTTGGTGTGTTTGCCGAGAGTCTGAAGATATACATCTCCTGAAGATTATGAAGCTGAACTCTTGAAGGTAGCAGGAGCTCAGAATCTGTTCGAGGCTGAAAAACTACCTTGGCGACCCCACACATCAAATAACAAATTGGAAGGTGACTCCACTATTAGAATATCAGTTTCTAGATGAAGTTTCAAGATGAGTTCCATTGCAAGAAAAAATGCCAGGTATGCTCCTATGAATTGGTCTCATATCCCCGGTTTTCCAAACCCTATGCCAAAGCTTGATTGGTTAGATGATCTTCCAATATTCAAAGATGAAAAGAAACACAATGCTGCTCTTCATTTGGTTAGGTTTCATCTGCATGTACATAGTTTTAAGGTTTAGACCCCTATTAGAAATTTATCGGAGAAATAACAAATTTACCAAGAGGAACCAAAAACCATAAAATAGCTAGCAACAAATCATAAACATAAAAAAATATGTTAATCTGAGAAAACCCCCAAATCTGGGGCAAAACCCAACCAATGAAATTTCATTAAGCATTGACCAAAACCCTAGCCATTCCGGCCAAGTGAGCCTTCACCGCTCACCTCCAGACCTACATTACAATGAAGTATTCTCAGCCTTTTATAGGCTCCATTACATGCAATACAGTGGGCTGAAAAGCATGGGTTCACAATAACATGTGCCCAAAAACCACTACTATCTACCCTATTCAACATTCACTCTATCCCGAGTCAAGTTTACCTAACAATTCCCCCCTTAAACTTGACTTGGGGTTTCTTGACTAAATACAGCCAAAATCGCTAAGTGAGACAACCGTGCTCACTCTACCTCTTCCCCCCTCAAATATTTTTTTTTTTTTACCTAGGTAATCATTCACTTGACATCCCCCTATCACCTGATCTAACCGAGACTTTACCAGTGATTACCCAGGGGTACGCATGCCATACCAGGTCTTACAGAAGTATGCCCATTTACATGTAATAAATTAACTCCATTATAATACTAATATATATTTTTTTTTCATTGTTATTGTCTTTGTACATATGAAATCAATGTCCATATAAAAATAACCCATCTACCGTATTACATGGTTCACCAGCCTCTGTAACTGCCAATCCCCTAGGAGTTCTCTTCAGATACATGGTTCATCAATTAATTAATCCACGTGCACATATCCTCTCTCATTTTGATAGACTTTTCTCTCCTAGTGCAGTGAAATTCAATGGCTCTAATACGATTTGTTAGAAATTTACCGGAGAAATAATAAATTTGCTGAGAGGAACAAAAAACCATAAAATATATAGCAACAAATCATAAACATAAAAAAATATGTTTATCTGGGAAAACCCCCAAATTTGGGGCAAAACCCAACCAATGAAATTTCATTAAGCATTGGCCAAAACCCTAGCCAATCCGGCCAAGTGAGCCTTCACCACTCACCTCCAGGACTACATTACAATAAAGTATTCTCAGCCTTTTATAGGCTTCATTACATGCAATACAATGGGCTGAAAACCATGGGTTTGCAATACCATGTGCCCCAAAACCACTACTATTTACCCTAGTCAACATTGACTCTATCCCGAGTCAAGTTTACCTAACAATCCCTGAAGACTATCTTATGAAGATGTTTATGACCACTCTAGAAGGAAAAGCATGGTCTTGGTATAAAGGTTTAGAAAATGGTTCATTATATTCTCTTTCTAACTTTCATGATGAATTCTATGAGATGTATAAAGAGTGTCGTCCCTCTTTCTTGATGGTTAAAGACTGTTGTAAACATTCTGAGAGTTTTATTGAATATTTGGAGAATTTTTATGAAGATGAGGAGTTTATGGATGATGAAATTTTAGAATCCATTCATCACAATACCTTTCATAAACAAGAATAAAACCAAGAAGAAAGGATAATATCTCCCTTAGATGAAAATGAAACCTAGCAGGAGTTTACTTATGAAAATTATGACACATCCTCTGAGTTTGGAGAAACTTTGCAGTAGGTTGGTCAATCCTTTGATCATCATGAGTATGAGAATCATTTCAAACAACAAGAAGAAATATTGGAAATTGCTTTCTACAAACCTCGGGTACAGGAAAAGGTTGATTACTTATGTCATACTTTGCAGCAGCCTACTTCAAATAATAATCATAATAATGAGGAAAAATACACTATTTGTGGAAATAATTCAGAATGGAAGTTGGATAGCTTATCAAATAAATTTTGTGTGGCTAAAAATCAGTTTTTAGAAGTTACAAGATGTTATGAGGATCATCAAGCTGATCATGTATTTTGGGATCCTATAGCTAAATACATGGAGGAGTTTTACTCTCTAGTGTTTCAGTTCTATTTTTATTATGAAGATCAATTACAATTTTAGTGGCAGTGGTCATCACAATATCATAGTTGCTTTGAGTTCCAATGCAGTGAAAAAACTTAAATATCAAATAAAACCAATGACTGGTTACATTGGAAATTTCACATTGATTGAGCTGAATAAAGTTTGCAGTTAATAGGGTAGGTAGGTAGGAATGTGCTAATAATCTCAAAGTTGACTGAGCATCTTTTCAGTAGGTATAGAATTTTTTCTTCTGTACTGATCATCAAGCTTAAGCCCGAGGTGAAGGCCATTAAAGCTTGAGGAAAAGCTTGGAAAAATTTCAAAGTTTTATTCAAAAGGATGGATAGCACTGGAGTTGCGGGTTCTTAGTGTACCATAGGGGCACACTATCCCAAGTGGAGCCACTGTTATCACTATAAAAACATTTCCAAACTTGGACAATTTGTATTTGTTCCTAAGCCATGGTCTTAGAATAGGGGTTAAGTCATTTTCATGTTTTTATAGTCTAAGCCATAAGGTTAGAGTTTCATCTCCATCATCAAATAAGGTCCAAAAACTTTGTTTCACATTTCAAAGGTCCCATTTGATGTTTCAGAAATCATGTGTTTAGTCAATTTGAAAAAAATTTCAAATAAGCCACGAAACCACTTTTTTGTAGTGCAAAAAGTGTAAAAAAATTGCTTTTGCACTACGAAAACGCTGGTCTTTTCATAGCACAAAACCCTGAAAATAAACAACGCGTGCTACAAAATTGGGGATTTGTAACCAATCTTGTCCAACTGTCAAATCCATCAAATTTCGTTAAATTTTCATGAGTATGTGTTAGTCCACGAATCCTTTCTCCCACATGCAACCATTCATAATCATCATGAGATTCGTTAGGGGTCATTTATAATCATGTCCTTTTCAAATTTGAAAAAGGGTTGGTTATCATCGATTTTGTCTCATGCAAAGAAAACACTGCATGCATATCTATTGTTTGAAAGAGAATCTCATGATAAGAAACCAGAGCTTTCCTTAAGTTTTCAAGTGAGGCAGAATCTCAATCAAGCGAGGCTGAACCCAATTTATGTTATGTTAGCAGTTTCGATACTTGCTAATCAAGTGAGTTTGAAAATAATTTCTGGCTAAAGTAGGATTTCTAATCAAGCGAGGCTGAACCGAATTTTCAAGTGAGCCAGTTCATCCAACAAGGAGGTCTATTACAGGTTTGTTGAAGACAGGGTTTTCAGGAGGAAGGATGGCAGTAAAGGTTTTAAACTTAAAATTTTGGAAAAAGCTATGAAAATATAGACACAACAGTTTCGTAGCGCGTTACGAAACTGCTGTAGGTGTCATGCACAGCAGTTTCGTAGCGCGCTACGAAACTGCTGTAAGATGCAGTTTGAAAAAAATTTCAAGGTTTCAAAAGGGTGAAAAGGATTTTTTTTTAAACCTTGATGCTGTTCAGGAATGTATAAAGATCACAAGTGAAGATCCAATGCAAAAACATAGAAAATTAAAGGTTCCAAGTGAGGTTTCCAAAAGTAAAGTTCTGCGCTATGAAAAAAGAAGACGGTTTCGTAGCACAACAATGTTTACAATTTTGGCACTCCTTCAAAATTTTGGTTTGGGCACAGCTGGAAGGGAAAAGTCACATGAGTTTAATAAGACATTGCCACATGTTTTTTAGCACAATTTGGTCAGCAGATGGTTTGAAGAAACATAAATGAAGCACTATAACTATTTTACAGGGAGCATGTTCCTATCTTTCAGGGCAGATAAGAACAAATCAATACAGTCTAACAGCAAGGAGATGGACATCACCAAGGTCGAAGTTTAGGAGGAGCAGCTATCAGATAGAAGATTTAATGTTTAGATAAGGTTGTTAAGTTATAATAAAGATTTTTAATCCTAGTTGTATTAGGACTCTAGAACAGACAGTTTAACTATCAGATGTAATTAAAATTTTGTTTTAGCAGTTGATAGGTGTCAAGCTAGCAAATTCAAATTTTTCTCAAGTGTTTGGAGAAAATCCAAGAATGTAATGATGACTCTATAAGAGACAAGAAGTCGAACTGTATATGGTTCTAAAATGTTATCAGAACAGTCTACTTTTGTAAACACTTCGGAGGAACTGATATATACATAAGCAATTTAACTTTTCTGAAGCTGAGATTCTTAGTGTACTTCAGTGAGCTTTATATTCTATCATGTGTTTTACTTCCATAGTTTTGATGCTTATTAATCAGAATTCATGGGAACATGCTCTGACTTCCTTTAAGTGTTATTTTATGGTGAATTGAGTTCTTAGGTCCTATCTGTGGATAATTTTATTCAATGTTTGATGCTTATTACTCAGAATTCATGGTCATTCATGCTCTGACTTCCTTTAAGTGTTAAGCTTGGATAAATCTCTATTAAATACTCTCCTTTCAATACCTTGATGTATCATGAGTCAAAATTCATGCACACATGCTCTGATTTCCTTTGAACCTCAAGATATTAAGACTTTCCTGAATGTGTCATTCTTTCATTGAAGTATATACAAGCCTCATTTTTATAAGAAGAGTTATTTTGTAATCTTATCCCTATCACTAACACCATAGCCCAATGGTAGCTTGTCTTCATCTTCCAACCTACAAACATGCAAAACCACAAACCATAGACCTAGCCATCTATCTTTATACAAAATCATTAACCTTTGAGAGAGCCCTCTCAGGCTGAGGAGGCTAAGCCTCAGCTAAAATATTGGTTTGAAATAGTTACACTGAAGTGGTTTGATGAGAAGCCTATCAGGGTCCTATTTTGTTGATAACACATGCACACATTGTACAACACATACATCCATACAAGGAATACAACACCACACAATACATACAATCACACCTGGTGTACAACAAAACACAATACATATGCATACATCCGGTGTACATCACAACACATACACCTACATAATATGTACAATATAACACAATACATATGACTACACCATCATACAACCCATACACCTACACCCAGTGTAAAATATAACACAATACATATACTATAGAGAATAAAACAAATTGAATACACATGTCACGATACCATAACTACATCATGCACATAAATAGTACCACATGCCTACAACACAGCATGTAGGACATGCACACAATAGTACATGTATACTAGTACCATATGCAAAACATGTGCATAGTACTACCTGTACAGAACACTACTTGCACAACATGTGCACAACATCACATGTACATGACACCACCTACACAACGTGGACACAATGCCAAATGTACACCACACCACCTATACAATGTGTACAAAATACCACATGTACACAGCACCAAATGCATGTCATGTGCATGAAACCACATGTACACAGTGCCACATGCATGACATGTACACGACACAATCTGCACACAACACCACATGTACAACATGTACACACCACCACATGAACACAACACCACATGTACAATCACACACACAATACCATACATACATAGCACCAAATGTACGACACACACACAATGCCATACGTACATAGTATTGCATATTCAACATATACATAGCATCATATGTACACAAAACCACATATCCAACATGCACATAACACCAAATGCACACAACACCACATATCCATCATGCGCACAATATGGTATGTACACAACACCTCATATACATAACACCATCTATACCTAGCACTATATATGAAATATAGACACAACACCATATATATGAAAAGCATACAACATAATTTGTACACAACACTACATATGTTACATGTACACAACATCCTAGGTATAATCACTAAATATACAATATGCACAACATATACACAATAGTAGTATTGCACATCCATAGACCCAAAAATGACCCCACAAGAAACCTTGCTTCTAGTGTCTTTCCACTATCCATGCTTATCCTAGCATGTCGCAGATCACACTACTTTCACTTCACTAATGTAACCGTCAACATTATCTGTCCATAACATAAAAATAGGCATAGTACAAGAATATAATATCAGTTCATTTCCATATGATATTGGCCTCATATATTTGTCAGAGTTAATCTTCCCAATTGATTCCTCATAAGACCGAGAACCTCTTCATTCCATTCACTTGCATAAGAAATAATTCCTCTACAAGAATTCTCTTTGAAAACCATATCATACAGTGACATAGATACATAGATACATACACATATATATAATCATTAGCATAAAATAATCATGATCTTGCTAGACAATGACATACATACACACACATATACATATAAACATTAGCATTAAAAAACCGTGATCCATGAAGACCCTGTCAGACACGACATACATGTGTACATACATGTATAATATAAACATCGACATAATATTTATCACAACATAAATTATAGATACCATAAGATATAGATTAAGATAACTTCCTTTATTCATACAAAACATGAAAAAATTTGATAACAACAGTTACCAACATAGCCAATGCATATAACACCTCATATCCACTCACTTTATATTTTATGTTGCCTCTCTCATGTATTTACTGCCACCTTGCATTTACCACAATGGAGAAAACCAACCCAACTAACTATCATAGTCTTACCTTCCATTGCGATTACTCATGCACTGAGCTTCATCCATGCCTTTCATTACCTATTATTTACCACACAGATCTCCCTGAGCTCCATTAAATTCCATATTTCCCAACCAATTCCCAAGATTCAAAACATAAAAGGAAAGACAAGAAACAAACGAGAAGAAATCCATGAAAACTAATAGGATTATGGCACTGCAACAAAGTGGCATGATCATGCACTTGATGCAATCAATATCACAAGCCAAGTGCAAATAGATAAAAAATACCAAAATATCAACACTTAGCAACAAACACCATAACCTAATCCCCATGGGTCCCCAGTGCTTCCAAAGGAAAACTCAATGTTATCCTTCTCCAATATTTTGTGGTGGTTTCTTGCCATGCAATCCCCTACAACATATTTCCATAACCACATAACTATCAATGCATAAATAAATATAACAATACACCAATTATCTTACCTTTTTGTGACAAGAATGTTTCGTTGTATTTTAACTCATACATATATGACGTCTTACAGGACTCCAATCCCTTGAAGAATCGAGCCATAACTAGAAACCAATTGATATACCTGTCAAATACATGTTCATGACTATAGAACATATACGCATAATGTAAGACAAAATCAAGGTTAAGAAGACTTCATGTATGAAAAGAACTCATTTTTTTGTAATTATGGTCTCCAAACATAGCCAAATGAATTCTTACCGAGTTCCTTTCATTTAGAATTTTCCATTCTACAATTGAGTCTTACTATATGCTACCACATCACCCTATTATTAGTTATATAAACAATTTAACTATTACCTTGTCATGTTAATACCAAGCATGTTTCCCTGCAACTTTTCACACATGTCAATCAATAAATAATATCTATTATCTAAATTCAACCTCTACCAATACTAAAAACCATGTCATAATCAACTAGTAGTGAAAATCACAATACTACAACAATCGCCTACTTATACTCAAGTACACATCAGCTATCTCAACACATATTGCGTTAGTACAGCCAAATCATTTCTTCATGCAATATTATAGACACGTAATCATATCATGTGATTAATCAATCATTCGGACAACTTGCAAACATACAATGTTAAATAAATAAAATAGATGACATAATCAAACACTCAAACACCAAATAGAAAACATAATCAAACTCATATCTTGAGGTATCTCATGGGAGGCTATCTTGTTTTCACAATCAATATATATTATCATGATATGTCGTCACAACACATCAAGTCAAACATAAATAAGGTAATGATATCCATAACAATAACTATCTAACATGTGCACATCATAAACTCATAAACAATTTTCATTCATGCATAAAAATCACATATGCACAGTTAGTCTAGATTAGTATAACACACTATCATAATTAGGTCGAGTCACACTTGAATGTCATAAAACTAACCAATTGCATAAGCCAATCCAAATTAGCATAATACATGTAACATCTAGATATTAATGTAGTAACGTAAATCATCAATTTTACTAACATACAACAACTACAAGTTTAACATATAACATACTCATCAAAAACATATAATATAATCCTCAAGTTAACTATCCTATAACAATCAACAAGTTAACATATAACATAGTCATCAATTTAATACCATGCTTTACTAACCAAGTGATGTACATATGATCACACTAATTAAATAACATCTATCATGTATGTAACCATACAATCAATAGAATGAAAAACATACACATAAATATATTGCATATAACTACATTGATCAACTATAATTTATCATGCATGTAACCACAATAAAAATAGAATGAAAATCATAAGGAACCCTAATTCTTACAACAACCATGAATCACATACATGCATGCAAATCCTACAAACATGTATAACGGTCTACTCTTACCCCAATTTCCATTGTTTCAATGTCACTTTAATGATCTGCATCTCCTACTCTATCTTAGCCAACACATTAGTGTGATAACATACCAATATCGTGTAATATTCCAAAAATTTAGGCTTCAAGCTAAATGGAATATTAGAGTTGTTTTATCACTAGGTAGGTGAATAAAGGGGTAGGGAGGCCCATTAACCTCTTTATAAGAATCAATAACACTCCTAATGTGAAAGGAGGAAGAATAAGTAGCTAATTTTAGCACTCTTGGGTGTGAACAAATATGGGATCATGTTGATTCAGTTAAGTTTGACCAAGTCAACAAAGTTGTCTAGATACATTGAATCTCCTTGATGAACAGCGCAGCTGACAAATTACATGAGCTTGATGGCACATATGGATGGGAGCCTATGTGAAGAAGTTCACTTGCTATATATGGAGAGGACGGGAGCCTTTTTTATTCATGTTTTAGATTATCATTTGATATTGGTCTATTTAGACTTTGCATTCCTTTGCTGTTTAGCAGGGTTGTTGTGTTGTTTAGCACTGGGTGTTCCCGAGCGGGAATCCCACCTCTTCCCTTGAGAGGCCTCTTGGGAGAGCTTTGTACTATATTTCTCCACATCCAAGCTTGAGGCCAATCACCATTCTCCAGTCTGAGGATTATTTCTATAGTAGAATATTGTTGTGTTGCAGGTTGTTGCAGTGGAGGTTTGTTAACACCACTTCCAGATATGTTTCTCAGTAGAGGGAGCCTTCCTTCTCTTGAGAGATTAGCTGGGAAGATTTTTGGGCTCATTTCAGATCTTTGAAGTAGGCCAAAAATTTCCTTATCTCCTACAGTGTAGTCCCTTGTAGGAACTACGACATTTTGCATAGATTTGTTGCAGTAGGGTTTAGACCCTTCTTTTTGAGCTAGTTTCCTTGGAAAAGGGCCAACCCTTCTCCCGAAAAGCTAGAAGAAGGGATATTCATCCCTCTTTTGTATTATTCAGCCATATTTCTGTAATTTTGCAGTAAGAATACATTTTTCAGAGCTGAATATTCAGATCTTCTCTTTTGTACTTGTGCTCTCAAGAAACCCTTGTCGGGTTATTTCCATAATACATTGAAGAGGCCAGATCTCTGTTTTCTTAGCATATTGTCCAATGAAACTCCAGATCCATGATTCCATATTATAATTTTTCATAAACCCTCTAAAATCACACTGTACATGCTTCAGGAATTTCTGTATAGCTTAAGTCATGGGGTTTCGTTATTTTTAAGTCATTTTAAGGCCGGGAGATCTGTTTAAGTTATCAAAAGAGATTTGTTTCTATTTATATTTGGTATGTGAGGGCCTTAATACATATTCTAAGGGATCCAACAATTATTTTTCCCTGTTATAACTCAATCTTCAGGAAATAACGTTTTTAGGGTCTATTTGTTGCATTTTCCCCACCTGGGAGGATGTAGAAGTGCTTATTTTGCTGTTGTTTCATTCATTTGATGGCTATGTGTTTCTAAACACATTTTATGACTTAATTTCCCCCTGATATTCCAGTATTATTTTTATGCACTGCTGCATTCCCATTTTGGGATATTACATATCATCATGATGACCTAAAATGCATACAATGACTTCATGGAAAATGAGGATAACCATGAAAATGAATGCATGAAAACATATAGACACTAACATGCATATAAAATTCATCACCAACATGCACTCATGATGATCACATCCAACAACAAACACCATCAACTTCCACATGGCGACACAACTGCAACCATGACCACCACTATGCATACATAACAAGCAAATAGTAAACCAACATACTAAACACATATGAAATAGACATGTATGCACAAAAAACACATTCCAATGCCTACCAAATCATACACTCATGAAGACACACTTCACAACAACAACAACCTCTTTCATATGGCGCCATCACTACAACCATGACTAACACCATGCATATGAAATAGGAACATAGACCACAAGGATGAAAACACATGTGAAAAATACATGAATGCATGACCAACACACCTCCCATCCAGTCCAAGGGTTGAACCATGCTCTAATACCATTATGTTGTATCATATATCACATAAAGAGAATGGTAACTGGACATCGCCCCAAGAGAACAAAAAATAGACACCACCAAAGGAGAGCGCAACCACGCTTTGATACACTCTGTAACACCCTCTTCCCACATCTACCCATGTAAATGCCCAACTAAGGTAAACATGTGACGAGAGGCTACTATAGTGAGATTCAACCTCCTAGCTGACCTTAAGAGATGGAAAAAAAACCTATAGACCTTGTACAACAACAGCAACACCCCCAAGAGGTAACCCAACCATGCAAGTTCTTACCCCTGGGTTACACCGACCTTTTGAACTCTTTAAGCCATGGATTTAGGCATAGGATTGCAATAAATTGTACAAAATGCTATTGAAGTAGGAAAAACACTACGTGTTAACATCCAGGTCCTTAATTCCTTAGTTCTGTGTCAGCATCCCCAAGATCTGAGCCACCTTTTCAGGACCAAAACCCAATGCTTTTCCGAGGCCTTCATGAAAATTTCAGAGATATTAAATAACAACAAGAAAATGATAGAGAAGAAATTACATCAACAAGAACTCATATAGACCTCTCCTATCCATGACAGGAATTTTGTCAAACATGTCACAAACATTGAAACTATAGGTGTAAACAATATATCTAAATTTAGGGGTCTCATACTATTCTGAGAATCTCTAAGAAGCATTGATCCCTTAAATCATTGACTGCAATACAATATATTTGACCATAGATACATTTTTCATTCATTTAAAATTAAAAACATGGAGAGATCCATACATCACTACTGTCAAATTACATGCTTATAACCAACATAATAACAACAGAAATATCTTTGATACAACAAAAATAAAATACACATATAAACTAGCACATCAAATACCAAATAAATGAGCTTATCATTAATGAATAAAACAAGAAACTAGAGATGGCGCTTCCACGTTCCACCCGAGCATAGATTGGCTGAGCCAAATCTATCTTCATCTAATCACCCTCGTGCCATATTCCAAGCATGAATGTGAAACTCATAACCAACCAAAAATAACCAAACAAGCATGAATTCTACCAGAGTTCTCCAACTACATGATGAGGAATTTGAGTGCCTCCTAGTGTTCCAGGCTTTATCATAATCCACAATCTGATCCAGGGATCAATATTCCCTACACCAAGGTTATTATTTTAAACTTTATTACATGGAATTTTCACCAAGGGTGTTACATAATATTCGTTTCTCACTATATCTTCCATTGGATCTGATATATTGTATACTTCATTTCATTTTCCATTGGTTATTATATTAGGTACTAGTCTCCTTGATCACTTGTATAGGTTTTATTGAATAATTTATATATCATATGTCTTTGATCCTTTGTTTGTTATCATGTTTTCATGTTTGGATTATGAGCACTGGGAAGTTGCATCAAACCATAGTGACAATCTTCATTAGAAATTTTGTTTGAAAGGTGTGGATTTCATACTCCGCTCCTCCTACTTATGATTCAATAGAAATGGACCTAGGGAAAGATTTACTAGTTTGTGTGTTTGTTACTAGATTTAGTCATTAAGTCTAGGGAGATATTGTTTTGTAGGAAAAATAATATTTTTCCTCATAACCTTATCCAAACCAATCATCATCAAATGATTCAAGTAGAAGAACAAAGATAAAAAGTTTTCAAAAATATTTAGAGAAAAAAGGAAATTGTAACTAGGAGTTTCAACATTTCCGGATGCGGATGCTTAATCGGTCTGATGGGACTACTGTCCCGGAGCTTCTCCCAAGGGGTTTCGCATGGGGTGGCCATATGGCCCCCCATGGCTCCATCATGCCTGAATTAAATACGCCAGCTCTCAAGTCTTTAATGCACCAGCGCCGGCTCTTCTTCATCTTTGGTCTACTCAGTTGGCTCATTATGGATCCAAATCCGGATTTGCCAAATCATTCCTGTTCGACCTGCAGTTCTTTGACTCCCACTTGCATTGTGTGCCCAGCAGCTTGTGCAGAGCCCAGTGCCCGAACTCATACAGGAAGGCGCTGCTCGCTGCTCAGCTACATTGAAACGACTCTGGGATATCATTTTTCTCATAGCGCTCTTTGCCACTCCAATTCCAATTTGCAAATCCCTCCAGGATTTCATTGTGTTCTTTCCCCAGTCCAAGTCAATTCTCCTGGTCTATGGCCTTTGCAATCCGCAGCGACAGCTATGCCCAGACTTAGACAACAAATGAGATGCCACCGAGGAGCAATGAGGGGCAGGCAGATGAGTGAGCATCCCTCGTCCAGTTTCAGCGATAACCCCTCTACCGATCATACTGAGAGGTAGCATTCTCAGGACCCCCTCAGACATTGGTAACTTGATAACCCTCCTGGCTCTGCCCAAGACCTGCGAACTTCACCTCCCCCTAGCACTCCTCCGAATCTCGCCACTGTTGCCCGCCATCCCTCTGGAAGTCACTTTATAAGGCAGAATACGCAGAGAGCTAAACTCCGCTTTGAATGGGCTCTTAATCGTCCTACTATCACTGCCTACATTAATAATTACCCTATGGGAAGAATCAACTCTTTAGCATCCTCCGCTTCATGAACCTCCGCCCCCGCCCCTGTTGCAGCTCCTTCTTCTAGTCTGGACGCTCACATTGCCTCTGCCTCTCGCAACTTGGGTCAGATCTCAATGCAGATGGATGCAAGTCTCTTAAACAAAGATGGAGTTCAACGTGATGCTGCAGAATATCCAGAGGAGCAATACGGGTGCGCGTGGAGGAGGAGCTGCCCTCTCCAAACCACGTGCATCAGTTCTCTCTGCCTTAATCTAGTATGGTATCTAATTCCCATTTTTTGCAAGATAATCTAGATTTTGATGTCATCGGCAGTAGAAGCTGCATGTTAGTTTAGTCCCTCTATATTTTTCTCACACTGAATGTAATGGACTATCCACTGGTTTCCCTTACTAGGGCAGTGCAACTTTTTCTGAAAGAACTGGTTTCCCACTCTGGGCAGTTCGTCAAAATGTTAAAGCATGGACATCAAGCCCAGTTTCAGGCTCCCGCAACTGAACTGAGGCAATTTTGTAACAATATGTTTACATAATAGAATTAGCATAATTTAGAAGAAAAAAAAACTAGGAGTTTCAACATGCAAGAGACAACTAAAACTTTTTCAAGAGGAAAAATATTTTTACTATGGAATAAATCCAAAGAGAAGCCACCGCTGCATAATCATTTTTTTTCCTTTTGGATTGGACAATATATTATATAATATATAAATTTTTGCAATTCATATATTTTGAAGGGGATGAATAAATAGGTGTTGATATTACCTGCTATTTGCAAACCTCACAATCATTTTTTTTCTTGAAAGTCCTAAAATAACCCTATGTACATAGAAGTATACAACCTTGTACATATTCAAATTCTATATTTTTTCCTCATTCTGTATATTTTAATTGCATAAGCCAATGGAAAAGGATAATACTCAAGTTATGGTCATTTTCATATCCACAAATTTTCGTAGACATGATCATTTTAAAGGAAATTTTGTGGAAATATTTTTCACCTCGCTCTCCACAATCTGCGCTAATTTTTCTAGATCTCCAATAATTAGTCATATTTTTTTGTGTGCAAAATGATTCATCAACTAATCCCATGCACATATATCATTTTGATAGATATTGTCACCCTGATTGTTATTCTTTCACATTCAATCCTCCTCACAAAAATATATTTACATAACCATATTTCTAAAAAACATGCCATAACATACTTCTCCCCTTACATTCCACACTTGGTTTAGAATTAGTCATTTTCTCATTGTGAGGCTAATTGAAATTTCATTTGAGGAATTCCAACCACTGTGGTGGAAAATCCTGCTTGATATTGTACTACATTAACAATATTTTCCTGAACCTTAAGATCAAATTATGTGAAATTTCCATCTGTAATATTGTACCCTTACACTATGGGTAATACTCAACTTACTACCTTGAAATTTTATTATGTGCATTACCTTTTATGGAACCTCTTTAATACTATCCCTTTAACTTATTAACTTCCACTATTGTTCTCACATGGCTCAATCAAGGTGGCATGTGAAAAGGTGCTATTTTATTATATACTACCATAACACAATCATTTATTAGCTAATATTTCTAATAAGGCATTATTTATCTTCCATGCATATCCAAATACATAAAAAAAAATAGCGGTATGAAAAGTAAAGGAATAAAGGAGTCAATTTATAGTGACACAACCGATTCAATGATGATAAAAGACAAACGTTTCCACTGGTATATTGCTTATCTATGGTACTTAAGCTTGGCCCTAGAAGAGGTAGAAAGAAATAAAATTTGCAACATGGGGTGGGAAAATGTTGCATGTGTTATGGAAGTCTCCCACTTCAGTGATATAGTACATTGGTGTGCAAGACAATTTGATTCAAAGGCTAGATTTTAGTTCCATTCAGAGAAGAACCTAGTACTTCTTACTCTAATGGGTTTTGGAGGAATTCATAAGCTTCTCGAGCACAATAAGAAGATCAAACTCACTAATTATTGCTCTTTCCTACATTTTCAAGGTGACAATATGAATATCCAATGAGAATTTATATTTACCTCTTCACTCATCTCATCTAATATTAATTATCTATATATCTATGTTTTCGCCATGTCATATAGATCATTTACCTAGTTAATTTCCCAAGTTACATGAAATAAATAAACCACAATGGTTCATAATTCAATACTATATATTTATAAACACTCTTTATTATTGGTGGGATATAATTTCTAACAACATTTCATGTCAGTAGGTCAGTTTCCCAAAGACCAAAAAATTCTATATGATACCTTACTTGGTAATGGAAATAGTCTTATGCAATCTCTTCCACAAACGACCTTGAAAAGATAATATCAACTCAGATATGGGACCATCTCAATGATATCCTATCTTGTGGAAGCACAAAAATCTGTTCCATTTTTTTCAAGTCAAGTGTCTTTTTGTTTGTGTATTTAACCTTGCATAAGAAGAAATATTTGCATTTTTAAAAGATAAAGACTCAAACATCCACCTTGCATAGGCCTTACCTCCAAGATGCAGAGCTACAACTCTGATGGCTTCATCTTTAGATATTTGGTGCTGCTACAAAATGGTGTCTATCTCCTCCACCCAAGCTTTAGCTAAACATGTAGGTGAACCATCAAAAGTAGATAGAAGGAATCTTCCCCTATAATGCTTCTTGATTCTCTTCACCTTGATCTTGAAAAAATCTAGGAAATTAGCATGATCTATAAACTTCTAAGTTTGAGACTCATACTCTTGCAAAAAATCACTAAGAGTTTCCCTCCTAGTCATTCCTTCTTCTTCCATCTCTCTCATGGAAAATCTGGGCATATGACTGCACTATGCATAAGGTGTAGCTGCATGCTCACATCTATCATATGAAAATCTGGAGTTTGACTCAAATTCAACCCCTCTTGGAGATTCTATACACATCTCCCTTATCACTTTCTTGATATCTCCTTGAATGCTTTGTATGGATTTAGGAAGAAGCTTTGAGAGCCTCTCCTCCTTCTTTCCTCCAAAGAATGGAGTATTTTTTCTATTCATCTTCTCTTCTCTTGATAGCATCATGGTTTAGATTCCATAGGCTAAGTCAAGATTATGCTCTGATACCACTGTAATATCCCAAAATAGGGAAAATCTACAATAATGGGAACATATTAAGATATTCCAAAATTGGAGATACAACAACACATGAACATAATAATGAAATAGAAATGATACATCAACACATAGGATGTAATAATATCCAAATATCCATCATATTAAATCATAACATCAAATTCATACAATATCTTGAGGAAACAATCACTCAAGCTAGGCAATACAAGCCTCAAGAAACATGTACATGGAAAAATAAAGATCACTGCTACACAAAAAATGCCCAAGGCTATGACAACGCAGTTTTATTAGAGGAACTGTTTCTGGGAAGTCTAAATACACAAATATACAAATATAGGGCCCAAAAAATGTTGGGAGTGAAGATCTAAGCCCCCAAACACAATTTCAAGACAATCCTGGAAGGATTGGCTGAAATATGCAAAATGGAAAAAATGTCAGAGTTGCAGTCTCAAGACTGAGTAGTATCTGCAAATCGAGAACTAGATGGAGATGGTTGTATATGATACACAAGCTTAAAAAACCTCCTCCAATGGATCTTCCAAGTGAAATTCTGATACTAACACTGAAGATCTCACCCTCCAAACAACTCTGCAACCCTCACTGCAGATGCTCACTGAAAATAGCGTAGTCAAGGAGAGGGACTGCACTGTAGATGATGGAAAATGGTTGTCATGATGCCAAATATGGTGAAGTTAGACCAAATTCTTCCTCACTGATCCTCCAAATGAAACAAGGCCTCCTCCTCTGGAAAACAAGCTTCGGAAGTGGTGTTGAGTAACCTCCACCGCAACACCCTACAACACAACCCAGCTCTAAACAGAAATTGCACTGTAGCTGAAGGAGGATGCTTGGCCTCAAGCCTAAATGTGGAGAAATGAAGAGCAAGCTCCATCAAGAGGCATCTCTTGAAAGGAGAAGGAATTCCTAAAGAGGAATTCCTTGTGCTAAGCAGCACAACAACTCTGCTAAACAACAAGAGAATGCAAAAAGTCTAATCAGACCATAAAATCAATAATCCAAATCATGATTAACAATGGCTTCCTTGCCCTCCTTTTAAATAAGTGAATGCCCTCTCACCATGGGTCCCACTCATTAGGGTTTCCTTCACCAAAGAAGCCTCCTCCCATTCATATTCTATTGTCTCTCAAACTGTTGTCCACCTCCTATCCCAGTGCTATTGACTTGGTCAAACTTGACCTTGTCCACATGAAAATGACCCTATTCACACATGAGGGTGTGAAATCTAGCTCCTCTAATTATCCCTTTTCACATTATGAGGGATTTTATTCATGTTTTTAATATGCATGGGCCTCCTAACCCATTTATTCAACTCCTAGGTGATAAAAACAAAATTCAATTTTCCAATTACCTGCAAGATAATTTTGGAATACTACAAAAAGAGAGAGAAAAGAAAAAAAAAAAAAGAGAGAGAAAAAAGTGAAAACAACATCGATGCATTCACTTAATTTTGTTTTGCAGGTTGTTGATCAAGGGTTGTTTGCACAAAGAGGAGAATTTTTCTTCCTCTCTCCTCTACCTACCCACTCCATAAGAAACCCAAGCATGCATCCATCCACCCATTTCTCCCTTCAAGTGAGAAAAAATGCCATATTTTTCTCTTGCTTGTAATTGCTATAGGATGTTCTAGCTACTACAAGATTTCCTATAGTGCTACAGAAAACCCTATACTGCTGCAAGAAAGCCATATGTGAGGAAGAAATCTCTCGCAAGGGCATCTAATGATCAAAAAGATCATGAAAATAGTTTTTTTTTGTGTATACCTACAACTCCTAACCCTCACTCCACTCCATTCATGAGGATTCACTCTTTAAACCCTATTTTTCACCACTAGCAGCTAGGTCACCTTTATCTTGACATGTGACCTGTACCCTCATCTCTCCATCACTCCACTCACTCCATAGCTCCATCTCTAACATCCATACAATATTTCCCCTCATTTCTCAGCAAAATGGAGCTCCAAAGCAGTAGAAAGGAAACTGCTACAGGAAGTTGATCACTTCTTGTAGCAATCCTATACATGACAAAAAATGTCTAAAAAGTGAGAAGAAGTTGATGGAGATAGAACCGAATGAAAAACAAAATAATCAAAGAGGATTACCACACCAAAAACAACACCTGAGGACCTCCATGCAATACCTGCAAGAAGAAAAATCTAATAAAAGTGTTAATAAGCTCACTCAGAAATAAGTTTCTCACTCAAAATAATGCATAAAAAAACATAGCAAAGGGAAAAATAATAATGGATATCACCAAACTATAATTCCCTGCCTCAAATAATCTCTGCAACTCCTCAGAAACAGATAGGCTTAGGTATGGCCATTCACCCTCTCACTATGCATCATGTTGATCAAAATTAATTTATGTCGATAATTAGAGGTTAAAAAGGAAAAAAGGTGGCTAATTAACTTAGCCACCCTCGTGAGGTTAAATTGAACAAGAATTGAAGTATGCATGCCACATGGGAATTCAAATCAGTTAAGGGTGAGTTCACGAGGACATGGAAGTTATTCTAAGGAAAAATAAAATGATTAAGTGGAGTGGGACTAACAGTCCAAAGGAGGAGAACTCGTGCCAAAGTCCAAGTCACCACTCTGCTCCAAATTCGTTCAAGTTTCCATAAAGCAAAGTTTTGGATAATTCTCCTCATTCCATTGAGAATTTAGAGAGAGATTAGAGAAGGAGGGTGATAGGATCCATCGAAAAAATCCACACCAAGGATGAAGTCTACATGCAAACCCCATGCTACAGGAAACTATTGATGCTACAGGAAATTTTACAAAAGGTTGAACAGTGCCAAAAATTGTAGTGAGATCCACTCACATGTGGTATCCACACCTAAAACCACCATCTCCCATGCAAGAAATAGTAGTGGTCAAAGGTAAGTGGATGTCACCTCACCAAAATTGTGAATTTTTTCCATGAAAATATATACACAGTCATAGCAATAATTCGAAATTTAAGAGGATGATTGGTGAAATAGAATCCTGGTAGTCTGAGTTTATGTAAAATTATAACCTCTAAGGCCACACTTCACAAATATTCTTAAACAATACCATTCATCCACCTTCTTAACACAACCATAAAATGGGAGGAGGTTTTAACAAAGGGAACCCATAGATATCAAGAGGATCATATTACACTCTAAGGTGGTGGAAATTTTTAGGAATCATCGGTGGCTAGGATTCTCTGTGCTCCTTAAGGGATTTGATGAGCAGGTGGCTCAAGAATTTGCAGTGGCCCTGCATGTGAAAGCATATGATAGGGTCTCCACTATGGTCAAAGGTCTCACCATCACCATTACACCTAAATTTATTAGTAGAGTGACCACTTTTCCTCTTGGAGTCAAGTGGAATAGACAAGATAGGGTGTCCAGCACTGCAACCAAAAAGAGCTTCTTTCTACCAAATGAAGAATTTATTGAGGACAAAAATGGAGCAAGAAGAGAAATTATTCCATACCCTTGGGATGAAGTAGCATTTCACATAATGAAATACATTTCTTGTGAGAGAAGAATCAGTGTGGTTTATGGATACCACTTCAGACTATGGAATGATCTTAGGTTCCAAGGAGATCTATGTCTAGAACAAAAAATTAACATTCCCTACGTCTTCCTAAATTCAATTAGGGACATGAGCCAAAAGATGATGGGGAGAAAGTACCAGCACTTAGCTCACCATGGTCTCATCAAGCTGCTAATAGGAGATTCTCTAAATAGTTTGAACACCCCTGTATCTTGGTCCACTTTCATATATATTGATAGGGAAGCATTCATAGGTACACAAACTAGACAAGGCCCTGCCTCTAGTGTTGGAGGGAGGGGAATGGAAGAATAAGGAGTGGAGACTGAAGAGAGAAAATCATAATACGAAGAAGAGGAATAGATGGAGACTGGAGCAGAGAACATAGAAACCGTAGAAACAGAGGAAGGGAAAGAAGATGAAAAAGAGGAGGAAGAAGCATAAGAGAATAAGGAAGATGATCCAGGGGAGGAAGAGACATTAGACCCTATGATGGGAACTGATACCTCTCTCGAAAAGACCAACATTTCACCATAAATATTAGAGAAATAAGTGGCTTCTACCTTTAGCCACTTTAAGCAAACCAGTGAAGGAAAAAAGATAAATAAAAACCCCCATGTACTTCAGAACTAGAAAGAGTGCCAGGGTAATGCAAGAGAAGCCACATACTGCAACCAAACACCCTATAACAATTGAGGAGTTACCTAAAAACGAAGAGGAGATAAGATTAGAAGAAGGAAAAGTTCAAGAGGTCACCTCATCTGAGAGGACACCTGTGACCTATAGAAGGAGACATTCTTTAGGGCTGGTATCCCTTAAACATGTATGAACCCCCAGAGAATCTCAAGAGGAACAAAAGAAGGAACAAAAAGCAAAGGAGGGTTTACTACAAGATAAATAGGTTTTTCTACAAGAAACTTTGTTTTTGTTATAGGAAACTCCAGTAGTGCAAAAAAAATAGCATAAAACCATGGGGGAGGTATTTAAGGCACCCTTGGAAGGGTAAGGGGCCTAAGGTGTTGAAAAAGAGGCACACTTTGAAAGGCGGGATGCCAAAGGGAAGGAAGAGGAGGAACAAAAAGAGGAGCCTACCTCCCCAAAATCTGTCTCTGAAGACATCTCACCAATTTCACACCCTAGCCCTCAGCCAAATCTGAGTTCCTACTATACATTTATTGAAGCAGGAATAATGATTCCTCAAAAGCTTGCAGTCACCCTATTTTATTAACTAGAGAAAGAAATATTACACACACATCATTGGATACAAATTACAAAAAAAGGGTGTGCATGATATAGGAATCATGGAAGAAATGGTCACTGAAATGGGGAGGAATTTAGTTGTTGTCAAACTCAGAGAAAACATGTTAAAGGAGCAGCTTCAAGAAACGCAAGCAGAAAATGCAAGGTTACAAAGCCAACTCCATGAAAAGGAAAAATGTATTTCCACCATGGCAGATTTGTGCATGGAGGCAATCCAACATAAACAACCTTCAAACTCTTATGCAATCTACCTAAAAGAAAAGTGGCTACAATTTCAAATTAAGACACTAGCATCTCATGGATCATTTCATTTTCAAAACTGCGGGAATTTTATTAACTTTTTCAATCAGTCCAACATTGGAGATAAGGCCAAGTTGGCAGAATTTGATATGCACAATCTTGTTTTAACTGATTTAAATATTTGAGACCCTAACCCTAGGTTGGGGGACATGCAGTTGATCACATTGGCCTCTTGGATGGTCAATGAGGAGGCAAGGGCAAAGGACGTCAAAAGGTTGATGAGAAGAGAAAAAATAAAGCCTCTACACATAAAGGCAAAGATATTCATCCCTAGGGGAGCCATTAACAAACACCTCATGATAAAAAATGATGCCATCCTTGTAGAAAAGTACCTCAGCACTCAAGCACAATCCATTGCAAATTTTGATGACATTTATAAATTTTTGGGAGATGAATGTGTAATGGAAATTCAAAGAATAAGGAATGACGACCCCCTTAGTCTTAGAAACATGGAATATCATGCCCCAAAGAGATTGAGAAATTCCCTAGAGACACAATTGTACAAGAGGGCTATGTAGACAATGAAGATCCAATGGCTTGGCTTGAAACTCAGTCCACCATTGTTGTTGGGATTGGGTGAAAGGAAAGACTCAACTAAGGAAGACAAAGAATGGGAAGAGGCAAAAAATAATGTTGGATTCTATCCTCCTGAAGGAACTCCTTTACTTCTTCCTTGGCATGTCAAAGTGGCCATTAAGGCACTAAAGGAGATGAAGAAGGAAGACTAAGTTGCTTAGTGGATGAGAAACCATTTGGTAAGGGGGTGATAATGAGCACCATCATTAGGTATCTTTTGAGGGGTTAATTTTCACCTTTTTAGCATTATTAGTCTCTCTTTATCACATTTAATTACATTATGGTCATATGTTTCTTAGTGTATATGGTGATTAAGGCTTGTCATACTTCGAATGCCTAATATGCTTTAAATGCAGGATAATCATGAAGATATGCCATTATTGTTGAAAATTGTGCAATCAAAGCATAGAGTAGACATCAAGGAGTGATTATAGGGGGGTTTCCACCTCCTTAACTCTGAAAGGAAGTAAAGGATCCTCGAGATTCCCTCCAACAACTCGAAATCAAAGGCAGCCAAGCAAGTGGAAGACCAAGTGAACCAAATCTCCACTTCTCTTGCAATCAAAGGAGGGAAATCACCTAATTTTTATGGAGGTGTTGGTAGCTACCCTTTAGGTTAAATAGGTCAGAGCAAGATCTCATTAGGATTCTCATTTTGGACATATCTAGGAGACTTTTAGCTCTTTAATAGATTTTGTGACTTTCATGGCTATGTAATGGGAGTGTTTCTGCAATAAAATGAGTATTCAGTTTATCCCTCACTGATTTGGTTTCAGAGAGGTGAGCTTGTGGATTAGGCCCAATCCATGGGCCCCAATCTCTCTTGTGTATCTATGTTTACTTTCCATGACATTATAGCTAGTTTATTTCATGTGTTGTAGTTAGTTTTTTTCCATTTCATTTTTTTGTGTTTAGTTTTATTCCATTTCATGTTGATGTAGTTAGGTTCTTGTATATCATAGTACAATAGAATATAAAACTCCTAAGCTGTGTGTAAAAGCCTCCCTCTCTCACCTCTTTCATTGGAGCCTGAGGAGGGCATATCTTAACCGCAAACCCAAAATTTCCTTTAGTTTATGGTTTCTTGGAAAGGATAGATAGGTTTTTGTATTTATCAAGAACATGTTATGAATGTTGAGTTAGGTTTTTGATTCAAGTGCATAGGTAGTTTTTCTTATTAAATTCAACTAATGTTTTCTACCATTTTCATTATATTTTTGTCATTGTTAATTGCATGAACAAGTAGTTTTCTTGCAGGTTTCAGTAGAGAAGTAAAGGAGGACTCCACCAACATCTTGAGCTTTAATTCCACCTTCCACCAACATACTTTCAACAAAATTTCGTTCAGCCTTGTTTTCGTTGAGATCTTCACCACAACACCAAGAGCTACCCTAGAGGTGCAAGACCAGCTTTGAAAGAAGTTCTGAGCTTGGCCAACAGGTTCGCCACCTTCCATCCATCTAGTTCCACCTTCACACAACTTTTCCTACCCCTTTCCTCATCATTTCTAGCCTCAAACTACCCTCGGCCTGTTTCTTGTAGCGTTTTAGGGCATCCTGTTGTAGATCTTGTAGCAATGCCAAGCAGCTAGTTCTTCAGTCGAGAAACCATCTCCCACCTCACCAAGACCTAAAAAAACCTCCAAAACACATTTAGATCTGAATCCATGAGTCCAAGACCTTCTTAAGCCACCTCAATGTCTCCTTCTTTTGCTGCAAAACATAGTATTTACAAGCATAGTTAGCTCATGAATAGATGCATTGTTGAAGCATACTATTCAATCATGAAGTAGTTAGAGGTTAATTACCCATTTTTCCCAGTAATGTGTGCTTAGAGCAGTTTCCATTTCTACAATTTTAATTCAGAAATTTACTTTATGAATGCCACTTAGTTTAACTATATTTCTTGCTTTAGCCTAATTATGGATTTCCTTTCTTGCAAATAGACAGGTGTTTCCTTATAATTTAGACTATTTTCTTTATTTCTGATAGATTAATGGCCTTGATTTTTTTACAGTCTTAGGCTTCATTTAGAAGTGTGACAGATTTCATCCCCTAGAAGTAGCCCTAGCATTAGCACCCCTTCATAGGACTAAGAAGAGGATGGCATGAGTGTAATGCATCTATTGTGTATCTAGCACTATCACCTCCATTTTTGTACAAACCATGGGTTGATAAAGTAAAGTAGAGTAGCCTCTGGGAGTTGCATCACTCTTGGTGAAATACCAAGGCTCACCACGATGGTAAAATCCTATTATCCCCTTCCATGCAACCACTCACCTTCCATGTTCCCCAACATCCCCTATCTCGAGTTATACATACCTTAGCAAGGATTCCTTGCATTGGAAGTTCAAAAAACCAAGGAATATACCTTCCTCAAAACCATCATATTGGTCATAACATGCTCATGGAAATCAATGGACATGATTGGGTACCAGTGTCCCACAATGGCCCTGCTCCTGAAGTACTTTACCAACATATTGCTACCTATTTAAATTCCTTTTTTTTATACTGATAGATATTACAGTCATTTTCAACCACCCAAATAGGAATTTCCATGTTTTCCTGTACCAAACACATAATTTCCATTAGGTTTAAAATAAATTTAAATAAATTCAAATCATACCTCATTGGTATCTTGCTAATAAGGTACACTTTCAATACTATTCACTTCCTGTCACAACAAGTCAAACTAGTAGTTTGATCTAATCATCATGTCTAAACATATCACATATGGTTAGCTCAAAACACAACCATCATAGGTCAAAATCATAAATCGCATGCAATCATTATAAGCCATAATCATAAATCACATGTAACCATAATAAATCAAAATTTTATATCTTATGCATAATAGAACTAAAATAAAATATCGATACTTATCCTTCATCGATCATTTATTCTTCCTTTGTTATTTCTTTACACACATTGGATCAGTTGCCACACCCGACAAGCACCTGGTGCCTTTGATTCTCTTCAATCAAGTACACATGCACACATTGTACAACACATACATCCATACAAGGAATACAACACCACACAATACATACAATCACAACTGGTGTACAACAAAACACAATACATACACATACATCCAGTGTACAACACAACACATACACCTACACACAGTGTACAATATAACACAATACATATGACTACACTGTCATACAACCCATACACCTACACCCAATGTAAAATACAACACAATACATATACTATACAGAATACAATAGAATGAATACACATGTCATGATACCATAACTATATCATGCACATAAATAGTACCACATGCCTACAACATAACATGTACGACATGCATACAATAGTACATGTATACTAGTACCATATGCAAAACATGTGCATAGTACCACTTGTACACAACACTACCTGCACAACATGTGCACAACATCACATGTACACAACACCACCTACACAACATGGACACAATGCCAAATGTACACTGCACCACCTGTAAAATGTGTACAAAATACCACATGTACACAACACAAATGCATGTCATGTGCACGAAACCACATATACATAGTGCCACATGCATGACATGTACACAAAACAATCTGCACACAACACCACATGTACAACATGTACACACCACCACATGTATAATCACACACACAACACCATACATACATAGCACCATATGTACGACACACACACAACACCATATGTACATAGTATTGCATATTCAACATGTACATAGCATCATATGTACACAATTACCGCATATCCAACATGCACACAATACGGTATGTACACAACACCATCTATACCTAGCACTATATATGAAATATACACACAACACCATATATATGAAAAGAATACAACACCATTTGTACACAATACTACATATGTTACATGTACACAATATTCTAGGTACAATCACTAAATATACAACATGCATAACATATACACAACAGTAGTACTGCACATCCATAGACCCCAAAATGACCCCACGAGAAACCTTGTTTCTAGTGTCTTTCCACTATCCATGCTTATCCTAGCATGTCGCAGATCACACTACTTTCACTTCACTAATGTAACCCTCAACATTATCTATCCATGTAACATAAACATAGGCATAGTACAAGAATATAATATCAGCTCATTTCCACATGATACTGGCCTCATATATTTGTCAGAGTTAATCTTCCCAATTGATTCCTCATAAGACCGAGAACCTCTTCATTCCATTCACTTGCATAAGAAATAATTCCTCTACAAGAATTCTCTTTGAAAACCATATCATACAGTGACATAGATACATAGATACATACACATATATATATAATCATTAGCATAAAATAATCATGATCTTGCCAGAAAATGACATACATACACACACATATACATATAAACATTAGCATTAAACAACTGTGATCCATGATGACCCTGTCAGACACGACATACATGCGTACATACATGTATAATATAAACATCAACATAATATTTATCACAACATAAATTATAGATACCATAAGGTATAGATTAAGATAACTTCCTTTATTCATGAAAAACATGAAAAAAATTGATAACAACAGTTACCAACATAGCCACTGCATATAACACCTTAGATCCACTCACTTTATCTTTTCTGTTGCCTCTCTCATGTATGTACTGCCACCTTCCATTTACCACAATGGAGAAAACCAACCCAACTAATTGTCATAATCTTACCTTCCGTTGTGATTACTCATGCAATGATCTTCATCCATGCCTTTCATTACCTATTAGGTACCACACAGCTCTCCCCGAGCTCCATTAACTTCCATATTTCCCAACCAATTCCCAAGACTCAAAACATAAAAGGAAAGAAAAGAAACAAACAAGAAGAAATGCATGAAAACCAATAGGAATATGACACTACAACAAAGTGGCAAGATCACGCACTAGATGCAATCAATATCGCAAACCAAGCGCAAATAAACAAAAAATACCAAAATATCAATACTTAGCAACAAAAAACATAACCTAATCCCCATGGGTCCCTAGTGCTTCCAAAGGAAAACTCAACGTTATCCTTCTCCAATATTTCATCGCGGTTTCTTGCCATGCAATCCACTACATCATATTGCCATAACCACATAACTGTCAATGCATAAATAGATATAACAATACACCAATTATTTTACCTTGTTGTGACAAGCACGTTTCATTGTATTTGAACTCATACATATATCACCTCTTACGAGACTCAAATCCCTTGATGAATCAAGCCATAACTAGGAACCAATTGATATACCTGTTAAATACATGTTCATGACTATAGCACATATACGCATAATGTAAGACAAAATAAAGGTTAAGAAGACTTCCTCTATGAAAAGAACTCATTTTTTTGTAATTATGGTTTCCAAACATAGCCAAATCAATTCTTACCCAATTCCTTTCGTTTAGAATTTTCCTTTCTACAATTGAGTGTTACTATATGCTACCACATCACCCTGCTATTAGTTATATAAACAATTCAACTATTACCTTGTCATGTTAATACCAAGCATGTTTCCCTGCATCTTTTCACACATGTCAATCAAGAAATCATATCTATTATCTAAGTCAACCTCTACCAATACTAACAACCATGTCATAATCAACTAGTAGTGAAAATCACAATACTACAAAAATCACCTACTTATACTCAAGTACACATCAACTATCTCAACACATATTGTGTTAGTACAACCAAATCATTTCTTCATGCAATTTTATAGACACGTAACCATATCATGTGATTAATCAATCATTCAGAGAACTTGCAAACATACAATGTTAAATAAATAAAATAGATGACATAATCAAACACTCAAACACCAAATAGAAAACATAATCAAACTCATATCTTGAGGTATCTCACGGGAGGCTATCTTGTTTTCACAATCAATCGAGATTAGCATGATATATCATCACAACACATCAAGTCAAACATAAATAAGGTAATGATATCCATAACAATAAATATCTAACATGTCCACTTCATAAACTCATAAACAATTTTCATTCATGCATAAAAATCACATATGCACAATTAGTCTAGATTAGTATAACACACTATCATAATTAGGTCGAGTCACACTTGAATGTCATAAAACTAACCAATTGCATAGGCCAATCCAAATTAATGTGATACACGTAACATCTAGATATTAATGCAATAACCCAAATCATCAAGTTTACTAACATACAACAACTACAAGTTTAACATATAACATACTCATCAAAAACATATAATATAATCCTCAAGTTAACTATCCTATAACAATCAACAAGCTAACATATAACATACTTATCAATGACATATAACATAGTCATCAAGTTAATACCATGCTTTACTAACCAAGTGATGTACATATGATCACACTAATTAAATAACATATATCATGTATGTAACCATAGAATCAATAGAATGAAAGGCATACACATAACTATATTTCATATAACTACATTTATCAACTAGAATTTATCACGCATGTAACCACAATAAAAATAGAATGAAAATCATAAGGAACCCTAATTCTTACAACAACCATGAATCACATACATGCATGTAAATCCTACAAACATGTATAACGGTCTACTCTTACCCCAATTTCCATTTTTGCAACGTCACTTTAATGATCTGCATCTCCTACTCTATCTTAGCCAACACATTAGTGTGATAACATACCAATATCATGTAATATTCCAAAAATTTAGGCTTCAAGCTAAATGGAATATTAGAGTTGTTTTATCACTAGGTAGGTGAATAAAGGGGTAGGGAGGCCCATTAACCTCTTTAGAAGAATCAATAACACTCCTAATGTGAAAGGACGAAGAATAATCAGCTAATTTGAGCACCCTTGGGTGTGAACAGAGATGGGACCATGTCGATTCAGTCAACTTTGACCAAGTCAACAAAGTTGTCTAGATACATTAAATCTCCTTGATGAACAGTGCAATTTTGGAGGAGGACAACTTGCACGAGCTTGATGGCACATATGGATGGGACCCAATGTAAAGAGGTTAACTTGCTATATATGGAGAGGATGGGAGCCTTTTTTATTTATGTTTTAGATTATCATTTGATATTGGTCTGTTTAGACTTTGCATTCCTTTGTTGTTTAGCAGGGTTGTTGTGCGGTTTAGCACTGGGTGTTCTCGAGCGGGAATCCCACCTCTTCCCTTGAGAGGCCTCTTGGGAGAGCTCTATACTATATTTCTCAACATCCAGGCTTGAGGCCAAGCACCATTCTCCAGCCTCAGCATTATTTCTGTAGCAGAATATTGCTATGTTGTAGGGTGTTGCAGTGGAGGTTTGTTAACACCACTTCCAGATCTGTTTCTCAGTAGAGGGAGCCTTCCTTCTCTTGAGAGATCAATTAGGAATATTTTTGGGCTCATTTCACATATTGGAAGCAGGCCAGACTATTCCTCATCTCCTACAGTGCAGTCCCTTGTATAAAATCCGTCATTTTGCATAGAGTTGCTGCAACAGGGTTTAGACCCTTGTTTTTGAGCTAGTTTCCTTGGAAAAGGGCCAACCCTTCTCCCGGAAATCTAGAAGAAGGTACCTTCATCCCTATTTTGTATTATTCAGCCATATTTCTATAATTTTTCAGTAATACTTTGTTTTTCAGATCTGAATATTCAAATCTTCTCTTTTGTACTTGTGCTCTCAAGAAACCCCTGCCAGGTTATTTCCATAATACATTGAAGAGGCCAAATCTCTGTTTTATTATCATATTGTCCAATTAAACTCCAGATCCATGATTCCATATTATAATGTTGCAGAAACCCTCTAAAATCACGCTGTGCATGCTTTAGGAATTTCTGTATAGCTTAAGTCATGGGGTTTAGCTATTTTTAAGTCATTTTAAGGCCGGGAGATCTGTTTAACTTATCAAAAGAAATTTTTTTATGTTTATATTTGGTATGTGAGGGCCTTAATACATATTCTAAGGGATCCAATTGTTACTTTCCCCTGTTATAACTCAATCTTCAGGAAATAACGTTTTTAGGGTCTATTTGCTGCATTTTCCCCACTTAGGAGGATGTAGAAGTGCTTCTTTTGCTGTTGTTTCATTCATTTGATGGATATGTGTTTCTCAACACATTTTATGGCTTAATTTCACCTTGATATTCCAGTATTGTGCCTATGCACTGCTGCATTCCCATTTTGGGATATTACATATCATCATGATGACCTAAAATGCATACAATGACTTCATGGAAAATGAGGATAACCATGAAAATGAATGCATGAAAACATATAGACACTGACATTCATATCAAATTCATCACCAAAATGTACTCATGATGATCACATCCAACAACAAACACCATCAACTTCCACATGGCGACACAACTGCAACCATGACCACCACCATGCATACACAACAAGCACATAGTACACAAACATAATAAAAACATATGCAACTAGCATGTATGCACAAAAAACACATTCCAATGCCTACCAAATCATACACTCATGAAGACACACCTCACAACAACAACAACCTCTTTCATATTGCGACATCACTAAAACCATGACTAACACCATGCATATGAAACAGGAACATAGACCACAAGGATGAAAACACATGTGGAAAATACATGAATGCATGACCAACACACCGCCCATCCAGTCCAAGGGTTGAACCATGCTCTAATACCATTATGTAGTATCAGATATCACACAAAGAGAACGGTAACTGGACATCGCCCCAAGAGAACGAAAATAGACACCACCTAAGGAGAGCGCAACCACGCTTTGATACCACTCTGTAACACCCTCTTTCCACATCTACCCATGTAAATGGCCAACCGAGGTAAACATGTGACGAGAGGCTACTATAATGAGATTCAACCTCCTAGTTGACCTTAAGAAAGTGGACCCGACAGAAACAAAACCTATAGACCTTGTACAACAACAGCAACACCCCCAAGAGGTAACCCAACCATGCAAGTTCTTGCCCCTGGGTCACACCACCCTTTTGAACTCTTTAAGCCATGTATTTAGGCATAGGATTGCAATACATCATACAAAAGGCTATTGATGTAGGAACAACACTACATGTCAACGTCTAGGGCCTTAATTCCTTAGTTCTGTGTCAGCATCCCCGAGATCTGAACCACCTTTTCAGGCCCAAAACCCAATGCTCTTCCCAAGCCTTCATGAAAATTTTAGAGATATTAAATAACAATAAGAAAATGATATAGAAGAAATTACATCAACAGGAACTCATATAGACCCCTCCTATCCATGATAGGATTTTTGTCAAACATGTCACAAACATTGAAACTATAGGTGTAAACAATAGATCTAAATTTAGGGGTCTCATACTATTCTGGGTCTCATACTGATCCCTTACATCATTAGCTATAATACAATATATTTGACTGTAGATACATTTTCATTCATTTACAATTAAAAACATGGAGAGATCCATACATCACTACTATCAGAATACATGCTTATAACCAACATAATAACAACAGAAATATCATTGATACAACAAAAATAAAATACACATATAAACTAGCACATCAAATACCAAAGCAATGAGCTTATCATTAATGAATAAAAAAAGCAATTGGAGATGGCGCTTCCACGTTCCACCAGATCATAGATTGGCTGATCCAAATATATCTTCATCCAATCACCCTCGTGCCATATTCCAAGCATGAATTTGGAACTCATAACCAACCAAAAAGAACCAAACAAGCATGAATTCTACCAGAGTTCTCTGAATACATCATGAGGAATTTGAGTGCCTCCTAGTGTTCCAGGCTTTACCGTAATCCACAGTCTGATCCAGGGATCAATATGCCCTACACCAAGGTTATTATTTTAAAATTTATTACATGGATTTTTCACCAAGGTTGTTACATAATATTCGTTTCTCACTATATCTTCCATTGGATCTGATATATTGTATAGTTAATTTAATTTTCTATTGGTTATGATATTAGGTACTAGTCTCCTTGATCACTTGTATAGGTTGTAATGAATAATTTATATATTATATGTCTTTGATCCTTTGTTTGTTATCGTGTTTTCATGTTTGGATTATGAGCACTACGAAGTTGCATCAAACCACTGTGAGGATCTTCATTAGAAATTTCGTTTGAAAGGTGTGGATTTCATACTCCGCTCCTCCTGCTTATAATTCAATAGAAATTGACCTAGGGAAAGATTTACTAGTTTTTGTGTTTGTTACTGGATTCAGTCATTAAGTCTAGGGAGATATTGTTTTGTATGTAAGATAATATTTTTCCTCATAACCTTACACAAACCAATCATCATCAGATAATTCAAGTAGAAGAACAAAAATAACAAGTTTTCAAAAATATTTAGAGAAAAAAGGAAATTGCAACTAGGAGTTTCAACATGCAAGAGACAACTAAAATTTTTCAAGAGGAAAAATAGTTTTACTATGGAATAAATCCAAAGAGAAGCCATCGCCTCATAATCATTTTTATTACTTTTGGATTGGACAATATATTGTAGAATATATAAATTTTTGAAATTCATATATTTTGAAGGGGATGGATGAATAGGTGTTGATATTACCTACTATTTGCAAACCTCTCAATCATTTTTTTTCCTGAAAGTCCTAAAATACCCCTATGTACATAGAAGTATACAACCTTGTACATATTCAAATTCTATATTTTTTCCTTATTATGTATAGTTTAATTGCACAAGCCAATGGAAAAGGAAAATACTCAAGTTATGGTCATTTTCATATCCACAAATTTTCGTAGGCATGATCATTTTCAAGGAAAATGTGTGGAAATATTTTTCACCTCGCTCTCCATAATTTGCACTATTTTTTCTGGATTTCCAATAATTAGTCATATTCTCTTGTGTTCAAAGTGATTCGTCAACTAATCCCATGCACATATATCATTTTGATAGATATTATCGCCCTGATCGTTATTCCTGCGCATTCAATCCTCCTCACAAAAATATATTCACATAACCATATTTCTAAAAAACATGCCATAACATACTGCTCCCCTTACATTCCACACTTGGTTTAGAATTAGTCATTTTCTCATTGCGAGGCTAATTGAAATCTCATTTGAGGAATTCCAACCACTGAGGTGGAAAATCCTGCTTGATATTGTACTACATTAACAATATTTTCCTCGACCCTAAGATCAAATTATGTGAAATTTCCATCTGTAATATTGTACCCTTACACTATGGGTAATTCTTAACTTACTACTTTTAAATTTTATTATGTGCATTACTTTCTATGGAACCTCTTTAATACTAGCCCTTTAACTTATTAACTTCCACTATTGTTCTCACATGGCTCAATCAAGGTGGCATGTGAAAAGGTGCTATTTTATTATATACTACCATAACACAATCATTTATTAGCTAATACTTCTAATAAGGCATTATTTATCTTCCATGCATATCCAAATACATTAAAAAAAAAAAAATAGCGGTATGAAAAGTAAAGGAATAAAGGAGTCAATTTATAGCAACACAACCGATTCAATGGCGAGACAAGACAAACGTTTCCAATGGTATATTTCTTATCAATGGTATTTAATCTTGGCCCTAGAAGAGGTACAAAGAAAGAACATTTGCAACATGGGGTGGGAAAATGTTGCATGTGTTATGGAAGTCTCCCACTTTAGTGAAATAGTTCATTGGTGTGCAAGACAGTTTGATTCAAAGGCTAGAACTTTTTAGTTCAATTCAGAGAAGAACCTAGTACTTCTTACTCTAATGGGTTTTGGAGGAATTCATAAGCTTCTCAAGCACAATAAGAATATCAAACTCACTAATTATTACTCTTTCCTGCATTTTCAAGGTGACAATATGAATATCCAATAAGAATTTATATTTACCTCTTCACTCATCTCATCTAATATTAATTCTCTAGATATCTATATTTTGGCCATGCCATATAAATCATTTACCTCGTTTATTTCCCAAGTTACGTGGAATAAATAAACCACAATGGTTCATAAGTCAATCCTATATATATATATATATATATATATATATATATATATAAACACTCTTTATTATTGGTGGGATGTAATTTCTAACAACATTTCATGTCGGTAGGCCAGTTTCCCAAAGACCAAAAAATTGTATATGATACCCTACTTGGTAATGGAAATAGTTTTATGCAATCTCTTCCACCAACGACCATGAAAAGATAATATCAACTCAGATATGGGACCATCTCAATGATATCCTATGTTGTGGAAGCACAAAGATTTGTTCCATTTTTTTCAAGTCAAGTGTCTTTTTGTTTGTGTATTTAACCATATGCTCACAGGTGAAGAGCCCAAGATAAGTTTTGATGAAGCATTAGAGTTTCTAATAGGAAAATGGAGATATGAGAAGTGAGAAGACAAATCTCTCTTATAAATATATGGATTACAAGGTAAACCCTTATTTCTCCCTAAGTTCATTCTTAATAGATACTTTGTTGTGAGAGTATGCAAACAATACAACCCATGACTAAATTCATGTGAGAGGAAATATACAATCCAACTCATTACACTCCCTTTTACTATTACACAAACTAATAGAATAAATTCTACCCATTTCATAGAAATTTTTGAATTACTAAAACTTTTTAATAATATTAACATCAAATTCATCCAAGTATTTGACCCTGATGAAATATTTTCTAGTCACTAAACATTTATGAGAAGTGCCAATGAGTTTACAAATATTTTAGAATAAAGAAAATAAAATCAATTCTCTAGAATACCTACCCCAATATACCATGTTACCACTAAAGCAAGAACTAACACTAAGAAAAAAATAATGCAAAGAAGAAAAAGGCCCACCAATTCTCATCCTACTCATCCATTCCAAAATTTCCAATGCTCTTATCTTACACAAAAGAAAAAGGAAAGAATGTCTATAAGACGAGATAACAACGTCCAACAATCTAATGATGGAGATGGATAGGAGTCAGCCCCTCATATTTCTCTTGAGAAATCACATATAGTCTCATCATCTAAAAGAAAAAAATTGAGTAAAAATGGCCACAAAATGTAGAAGAACGAATGAATATGGACGTAGAAAATATTGTAGTCCTATAACGGGTAATGACCCGAATGGTCGAAGATCGAAAGCTTGTGGAAGTGGAAGAGTGGGCTAATAAAGAGAAAAAACGACTTGAAGATCAATCCTTGATCATGTAGGACAATAATTATGAGAAGTATGCTAAAAACATGAAATTCGAGAAGGTGCAAATAAAGAGGAGAAAGTAGTGAGTCAAGTAAAACGTGAAATATATGTTTGATGAGTGAGACCTTTTGGATTCCTAAAACTGGAATAGACATAGTGGATGTCCTTAGAGAAAAAAATTGATATTTTAGGATTGAAGGGAATAATACATTATCCATAAGAAGCTCTTAATCAAACGTTGACCATATTTATGACTCCATTACCTATTAATAAAATAGAAGTGATAACAACACCTAGCACACCCAAAAGATTAGAAAATAATCACAATTTTGTATAGGAATGGAGACATTTACTGTTATGAATATTAATGAGTGACTTGAAATCATAGATAAATCGCGGGAATTTTTTCAATAATTGAGAAATACATCCCAAATAATTAAATCCTCGTCTGAATATCTATGATGGGACCTAGCCTATATTAAAAATCGTTTCTTGAAAATGAGTAAAATACATTTGAGAAAAAAATCAACTCTCTCAGTGAACTTTGGAGACAATAGTGATGTTTTCTTATGCCAAAAAGAATTAAACAAATCAAAATAATATGGTTTTCTGGGATTAAAATGCCTGAAGATTCCCATGCTGGATTTTCAAGCATTAATGACTGTACAAGCAATATCTTCTTTCAAGTCATTAAAGTTGTTGAAGATATTAAAGGCCCCTATATGATTGGGAACTCCATGATGATCCATAAAGACTTTTTTTAAGAATAAATTAACACTATTAGAGTAGCATTGGCCATTTAATTTGAAAATCTAGCTAAGTTTCCTAAAGCTCAAATCAAGAAGTGGCTAATCATTTTTATTAGTGATAATAATGATCAAATGGAAAACATCAGGAAAATTCAGTCATATTCCAAGAAAATAGAAGATGTAATATTTACTTCAATATTGAATCAAGATATAAGTTTCCCTTCTATGAAATATTATATTAAGGAATGACTCAATAAATTATTTAATGAATTTGTTGATCCAAAATAACTACCTGAGTAGTTAGTATAATGAACCATCAATGATTTGATTCTATTTAACATCTTCTACAATAGCCTCATAAGGAGGGGGATTCATTCCACCTTTAATCCTTCAATAATTTTGTGAGTGTTTATTTTTCTTTGAAGCACTTCCTTACTCTCTTTTTATTCTTTGATTATTCTAACTTTAGTGAGTTTTGGCATGTTTTCTAAAGCCAATCACTTACTTTGTTTTGTCTCTTCCTTCTAAGTACCTTTATTATTACTATTTTTCCATGGGATCCCAATTCTTTAGCCATGAATGAAATTTATTTTTACAATTAAGTAATAGGATTTTGCAACTATGCCTTAAGCACTTGAATTTATTCTGAGAGTTTGAATTTGTAAATTATTATTGTCACACTTGCAAAGAAATTATTTTAAGAAATTATTATATTTTTTATTTTGAAAAATTAATTTCCAAATTAAAAGAGTCTAGTGAATGTTTTCATATTCTGTTATGATTTTAAGTGAATGATATTGTTTTATAATTATTTAAATGTATGGACCAATACTTTATATTTCATTTATTTGAATTTTCTTCAAATATGTTTCCTCACATATGTTTATGTGTTACAATGTCGAATGGATTTATGAGAGTATGATTTATTTTGTTCTTTTCTTTCTTTTTTCTTTAAAAAATATCTAGTCCACTCAAAGATTATATATGTGCTCAATTCTTAATATTTAATATTCAATTTATATACATATTAGAGTATGACAAATAATGTGCCACCTCTATAAAAATGTAGAGGGAATCTGGATACATGTCTTAGAGGGTTGACTTTTTTTCTTGATAAGAAAAGTGGCCAACACTGCTCTAGGTAATCCTAAACTTGAAGGACTCAGTCACATGCTCTAGCCACTACAAATTATCTATTTATTTGCAACTACACCTCACTAAATAACATTGTACAAAGTGTGAAGCATATGAATCCTCACCTTTACATGGATGTTGTATTATAAACCATATGAAAATGTATTCACCCTCATGAGCCTCACTAAATAGAACTGTACAAAGTGTGAAGCATATGAATCCTCAACTTTACATGGATGTTGTATTATAAACCATATGAAAATGTATTCACCTTAAGCCTCTTTATGTTAAGTAAAAAGTCATATTTGAGCAATTACGTAAATCTATCCTTTTAATATGCTACGTATCTACCTCCCTACCTCAAGAAATTTAACTTGTTCAGTTGTCTTTCTATAAACTCTTTAGATAGGCAATGCTCCTTAAACCTTTATTTGAATAGTTCCCTTGAAAACATCTATATGTCCATGCCTAGCTATGACAAAAGAGTCTTCAACCACAACAACACACTCCCTTTCAACTAAGACACACACATTCTCACTTTAATGTTGGATGTATAATATCTTAGATAAAATAACATGGTCATATTTTCTAGCCATGCTTCAACTACTTGACCATTCATAGACCCCCCCAAGCTATAAAAGATATACCTTCTCTAACTTCTTACGCATATTGTGTCTAGTCAAGTTTTGGGATCGTTCTGCATATATAGACATTGATCCATGTTTAGGTCCAAATGTTTTATTAAATTTCCTAATATTTATTAAAAATATTGCATCATGTTTATTACATTCCTTGTAAAAATATGTTCTTGCTTTGATGAATGCTCTTCATGTCTAAGTGGAGATACAATACAAGTGTAGACTCTAAAAAAACATCCTCTTGCAACTCTATCATTTCATTGTATACTTCCTTCCGTATTATTTAATACAAACAATAATCAACTCGTATCAATTGATTATATAAATAGTAAACAACACGAAAATTTGATGAGGGTTCCAAGGTTCCAATGCATTATTTGTGCTTTAATACCCCAAGTAACACTTTTCATAATTGTAAAAACTATTCTCATTTTGTTTTTAATAAGAAGGCTTCACAATTACATTCATAACTCTAACTTGTCTAATAAACTTTCCAAAAATATTCTATATATAAGGGACATTATTGAGTTAGAAAATAATATGGAAGTCTTTCTATCGAAGGAAATTGATAACTAAGAATTAAATATTCATGAGATAATAAACTTAATTGAAAAGTATAACGTTATAAAGTAATATTCTTTGAAAATGATAACTAAGACTTAAATATTCATGAGATAATAAAAATAAAATTAAATGAAAAGTAGAACGTTATAAAGCAATATTTAATGTTCAAATTAAATATTAAGTTAATTCGAAAAATATTAAAGGTTTCTAAATTAGCTCTTTTTAACTTAAAAATAAATATCAAAATAAATACATACTTTTAACATTATTAATTCATTTATGTTTTTGGTGAGGGATGTTACGTAAAATATTATGTAATGTAATATTATGCTAATTTGGTTACATTAAAATAATAAAAATAAAAATTTTATATAATGTAATTTATCACTTATTAATTTATATAATTTTTATTAATTTATTTTTGAATTTTAATAAATTTTTATTAATTTCTATTGTGTAGTTCAAGTAACCTTGATTGTTCAAGTTATTGGAGATTTTTGACTTTCGGGATTATTAGAATCCATGATATTGATCCATACTATTCATATGGAATATATCCTATTTAAAGGGGGAAATACTCTAGATAAATGAGTTTCAGGATTATGAGAACTCATGGTATTGACCCATAATATTCATGTGGAATATATCATATTTAAAGAGAGAAATAACCTGCATAAATGTTCCTTTAGTTCCGTTGCGTGAAAAGAAAAAATGGTAACTATTGTTTTGTGTTTTGATACTTAGTATTTTAAAAATTACTATAACTAGCAATTGCACCATCAGCAGAGGTTGCAAAGGAAACGCCGTAAGATTTTTAAAGAAATCCAATAATTGCTAAGCAAGATATGTGTATAGTGATTTTGATCAATTTTAATAAAAGCAGTAAAATATTGTGACTAATACTTTAAATGAAAATAATAATAATAATAATAATTATCATGTGTGCATTATAAAATATGTTAATTGGAAAAAATAAAGAAATTGAAAAAAGTACTTACAAAGTTTCTAGAGTAACCGACCACCAGACCACTAGAAAGCAGAATATCCTTAATCTAGAGTCCTCAATACAGTTAGCCTTTAACAAATAAGAGCGCCTGCAGCTATATCCTAAAAGTGAGATGCCGAGGGATAGCCCTGTTTAGGTAGATCTTTGGATAGGAATGGTTTAAGATGAGGTATTACAGAAAAAGATAGTAATTGCATCTCTAAAAAATTGCGAAGAACCATTTGCTTTAACATGTGTAATAATGCTTCAATCAACCCCTGTCATAACCCTGTCATAGGCGTTAAAGAGAGCCTTCTATCTTTACTCCTTGGTCCACCAAATACATTCCTAGGCAGTAATAGGAATGTCGAAGATAACCTCACCTTGATGAACCTAGCTTGCCCTCTTCTTATGATGCTGGAGGCCAGCAACTTAATTCAGTTTGATAAAACCTCCAGGATATTGAAAGGGACATCAAAGAGAGGGAGCCTCTAATTAGCTCCCTGCTTTGACGTTGATGAACCCCACATTAGGTGTGTTCCCATGGTAGCCGTCACCAATGCTCCAAGTTACAAATTAAACAATTCCTTCCCATCCGCTATATATTGAATCTTGTAAGAAGAAAGAAACAACGGAAGAATGACCTTCCTTGGTCATTATATTTTTTCCCTAGTGATATCTAGAGGGTAAAGATCTAATCCTGGCATCATACCTCTGCATCTGATGCTTAGTCTCTTCTACGACTGTTTGAGTAAATATACAATGTCTTTCTTGAAGTCAAACCAATCTGAGCTGAGCTATTCTTGTTTTACAGCATGTTTTGTGTATACCCTCTTTATTTTCAACATGTTAAAAAGGTTCTGCTCTATATCACAACGTGTTCTGCGGATGCTATATGATAGCCAAGCTGCTGCATTGACTACATGCTATAAACTTTCCACATAAGTGTCAGAGGGACCCTTTACATCAACATATTACTCTAGTGTTAGCCGTACCTACTACCTAGTTTGTTGCATCATGCATATAGTGATGGGGTGAGCATGAAAGAGGCATTCCCAATGGATATATTTTTAGATGGCTGGAAATCCCAGTAAATCTCCTATATCAGCTAGATTAAGTTTGGGTCACAATAACATCGAAAGGCATCTTCAAAATCCTAGACAAGACAATGCATCGAAGACTCCCTCTAAAGCCAAGTCAGCTGTAAACAAGACTATGCAAAGTTCATTGACAACCAGACGTGATAAATAAGTCGAGACCAAGTACAATGGATCAAGAAATCCTATTACTCAAATTCATGACTTGTCCCCGCCTAGTGGCTTATTATACCCATTTAGCTACATGATGCTTTCATGTGAAGCATCGTTACTGTGGGGTTACAATCTGCGACAAGAAGGACCGATTGTTGAAGATTTTTCTACTTTGTTCTTTGTTTGTTTGGTTTGATCCATCCCACCCTGTTCAATCATTTGACCATTCAGGTAAATAAGGTGGGTATACCGTTAAGGTTTCATGTCTGTCCTGTCTAGAATTTAAACACTTATCAGCCAGGATTTTGCAGGGTTATAGACTATAGTCAAACTAATCAAACTAAGACCTACTATGAGTTCTTGCTAGAGCACCTGCTAAATTTTGAATGTAGATAAAAATACTTGAATGACTCTGATGACTTGCCAGAGTTACTTGTTAAGATCTTGACCGTTAGAACTAATTGCTGGCAAAAGTTTACGTTCAGAATAAATTAGGATTTTACAAGGGATTTTACAAGGGATCAGCTAACCATTGAATTAAGCATAAAATCCACAACAACCCTTTGTTTCTCAAAAGCAGATCAAGCATATGATCACATTTTATCCGATAGCGATATTTAGAGAATGTTGTTGCAGAGTATTGTTCAACTTTTCAAATCAAGTCATTATAGATTATGTCTACTGGCCTTATGGGAAACGTTTCGGTCTAACAGTACTTGTTAGCTATTTTTTGCCATGGGTTATAATTCCAGAAGATACCAAAATCATGTTTTACCTTTTTCCTGGTATAAAGACAATGTAGTCTTAAATCCCATTTTTGCTAGTTGTATCTGCCCTTCATTACAAGTCACATGTTCCTTTTGCTAGTTAAACCAGTCCATAGGGTCTTTGTTTGGAAACGCTCCTTGGCAACACTATGCTGACAACATTTACTAGATTTTTTTTCCTGCATGGACGAGTACTTCCAAATTTTGATGTTTCACTTTTGGGTTTTGTTTGTTCTCCATTGATATTTTGAAGTATAGTGTTGGATGTTTGTGTTTGCTGTTAAAATTTTATAAGTAGTTCTCATCTTTCTTTGTTGCATTCTGTTCTTGATAACATGTACTTGGCCTCTACTCCTTCCACAGGCTCAAGTGCATTCTTTTAAGACATTCAAATATATCTATCATGGAGCGTAAGTAGGACTCAGAATTGTATTTGTCAGTGCATGGGATTTCCAAATTAAATTCTTGAATTCATTTGTTGCAGAATCTAAGGTCTTGCAAACTATTTGAGGACCTGGCTTCTAAATCCTGTCACTGAAGAAATTTAGTTAAGGCTGCAACTAACTTTCCTGTAGAAGCGGATAGTGATTTTGCAATCTTCTTCAGCAGCTTAAAGTTAAAGAATAAATTCTGGGTGACATTTTTCTCTGTAATTCATCCACCTAAAGTTAAATGGTTTTGATTTTTAAGGAAATCTAATGGTTTAGTGCAGCAATAGAATTTTAGTCATTTCAAGTCTAGACTTTCCAGCTGTTGTTTCTAAATGGTTTTCTTTCTCTTTTTATTTTGAAATTTGAATGTCTGTTGATTTGGAATATCAACATCAAAAAGTAGTGGACAAACACCACTGCATAATTGTCATGTGAAGATGTGTTCAAACAAAAGTGGGCAGGGTGTAGAACGGTAAGGGTAGTTAAAGGGTTCTGAGGACTAATTAAGTAGTTCAGGCTGCAAAACATGTACATATCAGTTAATAAGAAGATAAATTTATCTTGATTAATCTCTCGTGGGACCATTTGACTCCTAGTTCTAGACTCTCTTTGTCAGACCTTTGAGCAAAGGGCTAATGTAAAATTCATGTTATCTTGTTGGTTATTGGTTATTCGATATTTCACAACTAAAGGATATGTTGTTCATAAAGTTGTAATATGTTTTTCATAAAATATTTCACATGCAAAGGGCTCTTCCCACAAATCAAATTGCTTGATTGTATTTTTACACTTGTTCAGTTAATAAATAAAAATGCCATAGGATGTGGAGCAGTGCAACATCTTCATTCCTATGGAAAGCTAGGAAGTGTCATCATCCCAACGATAGTCCAAGAAACCAAAATCTTGAAGAAAGCACTCCAAAAGATGGAGAGATGGAAGCTAAGAAGAAAGAGTGGGATGATGCTAGGTGCCCCATCTGTATGGAGAATCCACACAATGTTGTCCTCATTATGTGTAGTTCACATGACCAAGGTTGTCGATCATACATGTGTGACAAACCAAGAGAAAACAACAGAAAAAATGCTACTCAAAGTGTTGAACCATTGGGCTTGAGATCACTACAGAAATTCCATGACGATACAAGGTTGGGTGGGCCAGGAAGGAGAACAGTAATTACAAGGTCTTTGGAATCACGTTCGAGGGGATTCCAAGAAACACGAAATAGGAGGGTCAGACATGGCTTGTTTGAGTTGCTTTCTAATAGGAGGCAAGATATATGATCAAGAGATAATGCGACAATAGGAGAAACAGAAAGTCAAGAAAGTTCACCAGGTCATGGTAATGAAATTGAAGTAACTGCAAATGGTGGGGTGGCACTGAAATGCCCTCTTTGTCGAGGTTCAGTGCATGGTTGGAAAGTTGTAGAAGATGCTAGACGTTATCTCAATTTGAAGGTGCGGAGATGTTCTAGAGAGTCATGCTCTTTTAATGGTACATATGAAGAACTGTGAAAACATGCAAGAAGTGTGATTCCGACAACAAGGCCATCTGATATTGATCCTTCTCGCGTGCATGCGTGGTGGAAATTAGAGTGTCAAGGTGATTATGGGGATGTGCTCAGTACCATTCCTCTAGCCATGCCAAGTGCAGTTGTTATTGGGGATTATGTCATTGATAATGAATATGGTATCCATCTTCATCGGGACAGTGAAAGGGATGCATTGGGTACCCAAGAACCATGGTGGACAACTTTCTTCTTATTTCATATGATGAGTCCCCACAAGCAAGCCTGTCAACGATTTCTTTGAAAGTCCAAGAAATAAATTTGTGGAGAGAAGGCTTCAAATATCCCAGAAACTGGATATCCCAGTGAATCAATTGAGAATTACCAAATCCCCACAAGCAAGCCTATCAATGATTTCTGTGAAAGTCCAATAAATGAGGAGAAGATCATGCCGCAGGAAGCTGATGGTGTTGAAGAGAAAAATGCGTCGAAACCCAAGTGTCTAAGAGATTGCTGTGAAAGTTCAACGAATGAAGAGATCTACAAAGAAAACCCAACAGAGAATATCAATCAAAGAAACTAAGCAACACAACATATGAAATTTATAGAGAGAAGGAGAAAAACCCAACCGGGTTCGCAAATCACCTGATAATTGAGTCAATTCTGCAAAGAAAACCCCACAGATAAGATCAATCAAAGAAGCAACACAACATATGAAATTTGTGGAGGGAAGGGGAAAACCCCAACTGGATTCGCAGCTTACTAATAACTCCACTCTGTACAGGGTTCAAGCTTACCTGATTCAAAAGCCTAGACAAGATAATGCATTGAAAACTCCCTCTAAAGCCAAATCAACTGTAAACAAGACTATGCAGAGTTCATCGACAACCAGACGTGATAGATCAGTCGAGACCACGTACAATGGATCAAGAAATCTTGTTACTCCAAGGAAGGAGGCTTCAAATATCCTAGAAAATGTGTATCCCAGTGAATCAATTGAGAATGACCAAATCCCCACAAGCTAGCATGTCAACGATTTCTCTGAAAGTCCAAAAAATAAATTCGTGGAGAGAAGGCTTCAAATATCCCAGAAACTGGATATCCCAGTGAATCAATTGAGAATGACCAAATCCCGACAAGCAAGCCTGTCAACGATTTCTCTGAAAGTCCAATAAATGACGAGAAGATGATGTCGCAGGAAGCTGATGGTGTTGAAGAGAAAAATGTGCCGAAACCCAAGTGTGTGAGGGATTGCTTTGAAAGTTCAACGAATGAAGAGAAGCAGCACCGAGCAGAATCTACAAAGAAAACCCAATAGAGAAGATCAATCAAAGAAGCTAAGCAACACAACATATGAAATGTATAGAGAAGGAGAAAAACCCAACTGGGTTCGCAAATTACCTGATAACTGAGCCAAATATGCTAAGAAAACCCCACAGATAAGATCAATCAATAAAGCAACACAGCATATGAAATTTGTGGAGAGAAGGGGAAAAACCCAACTGGATTCGCAACTTACCTGATAATAACTCCACTCTGTACAGAGTTCAAGCTTACCCGATTCAAAAGCCTAGACAAGATAATGCATCAAAGACTCCCTCTAAAGCCAAATCAGCTGTAAATAAGACTGTGCAGAGTTCATCGACAACTAGACGTGATAAATCAGTCGAGACCAAGTACAATGGATCAAGAAATCCTGTTACTTCAAGGAAGAAGGCTTCAAATATCCCAGAAATTGGATATCCCAGTGAATCAATTGAGAATGACCAAATCCCTACAAACAAGGCTGTCAACGATTTCTGTGAAAGTCTAACAAATAAATTTGTCGAGAGAAGACTCAAATATCCCAGAAACTGGATATCCCATTGAATCAATTGAGAATGACCAAATCCCCACAGGCAAGCCTGTCAACGATTTCTCTAAAATTTCAATAAATGAAAGTCCAATAAAAGTAGAGAATATCACGTAGCAGGAAGCTAATGGTGTTGAAGAGAAAAATGCGTCGAAACCCAAGTGTGAGAGATTGCTTTGAAAGTTCAACAAATGAAGAGAAGCAGCACCGAGCATAATCTACAAATAAAACCAAACAGAGAAGATCAATGAAAGAAGCTAAGAAACACAACACATGAAATTTATAGAGAGAAGGAGAAAAACCCAACTGGGTTCGCAAATTCCCTGATAACTGAGCCAAACCTGCAAAGAAAAATTATACAGTTCAAGAGCATGGGTTATTGGAACACAATAATTTTTTGAATGTCGTCTACTCAAGTGAAATGCAGAATCCATCCTTTTCCAGGACATGGATTGGGATGTTTGAGAGCCGCACCCACAAGGGAGCGGTAGAGGCCTAACAAATTGGACCAAAAAATGCCCTATTATTGTGCTTGCCCTAGGCATACTGTTAGTTATTTTAACTGCGATGAAGGGAAATAACCAACAATACCAGCAATTTCAGCTGCGATTTATGTATTGCGGGGCCTCCGACCCCATTGATTGCACCAGAATCGATCCTGGGCCACCTCATATGAAAGCCCTGCCATTGCAGGTTGAGTCTCATGCGCAGCTGCTGAGACCCACCCGACCTCCAATCAGGGAAACCAACTCCTGCTACTGCTAGATTTATCGTCATTCAATTTGGCAAAATTCTTCAGCTGCGTTTTCTGTATTGCGGGGCCTCTGACCCCATTGCTTGCACCAGAATCGATCTTGTGAGGCACAGACATTGCTTCTCTGAAATCCCAGAAGCTTCTCTGAAATCCGACCAGTCGCTCAATGCCCTACCTTCTACATTTTCTCTTTTTCATTTTCTATATTTCATAACTGCATTGTAAACTAACTTTTCTATCAAGGGTTGAAAATGTTTTAATCGTCTAACATATAATCTAAGGGTTTCACATTATGACACGATGCACATCAGCAAAGTTGTTTTCAAATAATAACGCCTTACGGCGTAATAAATTTGTCGGTATCATATATTTAAATATGAAAATTATATCATTCTATTTTTTACAATTTATTTATCGAAATTAAACAAGCCTATATCCATCAAGTATTAAGATGGATGGAATCTATTGAGGTGCAAACTTTTCCTCAAGTTTTGCACTAAAAAAAATATTTGCACCTCTAGAAATTTAATCATTCTAGATACTTGATAAATCCAGAACTACAATAAATCTAAATTAACTTTATATCTATCATTATCTATTTATTATACTGATTTGTTGTAATGAGATAGATATTTGCTATATCAATTTCCATCAACATTGAGACACCTATTGGTATAATAAGATTTGATCACATTGTAATATTTTATTTTTATTTTGAAGAACGATAGGCAATAATATTTAAAAGAATTTTTAGCTGCATATATCCTTTGCAGTGGTTTTTAATACTATCAATACCAAAAAACTGTGCGTTACAAAATTGATTATAGGCTGAATCTCCAATTCTAGAATATGATTAGTAATCAATTCGATGTGTTAATCTATTTTAAATTTACATTACATACATAGGTGTTATGAGAATTTAGAGAGTTCAATAAACTTTTATCTTATCTATGCCCCCTTGTGAAGGGATATTTACTACCTTATAAAATAAATCTCCCCCTAACAAGGTTCCAAAATGCAGTTTGTAAGGTAAAGTTCGAGTGAATTTATCAATTGAGACTATTGTAAGTTCGGATTCCAAGTCTAATTAGCAAATTTATTATGAACAATTTAACTAACGACAAAATGAACCGGTTATTCCTGTTATGGTTGTTTGAACAATTTAACTAACCAACAAATCATACCGGTCGCTTCCGTTATGGTTGTTTGAACAATTTAACTAACCACCAAATCGACCGGTCACTTCCGTTATGGTTGTTAAACAAGCTGAATTACACTTGTACACGGAAAGGATATAATTAGCAATAGAATCAACAACTATGGACATGTAAGTCGGTGGTTGTAATTATAATTTTGTGAGTCAACTTACACACCCACTCTGACTTAGACTTATGACAGTAAACTAAGAACAACCACGATTTAAATTGTGATATGTAACAGAACCTTTGTGTGTTGATTTCTGATGCATACATTCATAACAATTAGAATTATTATTACTCACTCCTCATATTGCTACAAGCTTACTTATCGATTACTCCCTTTTTGTTGATTATAGTAAATCATTGTTAAGATAGGAGCGTTATTACTTCCATAAATCAAAAGTCCAAGTATCCAGACTTCCATAAATTATTACACTTCGGATAATATGTTACGGATGTAACAATGTTATACTATCTCCAACAACAATAACCATTATGATAATTATATAGATGATTTGCCAATGAATTAAAAGATTTTTTTTGGGTTCACATTGCGAGTATGATACTACTATTATCATATGCAATGTAAGGGGAATTTTTATTAGTGACCATTCTGATAAGAAGCTTTTGTGAAGTATGTGGGTTAAGTTTTATTTCTCTTTTGAATAGTGTGGGCTTTGTATTGGTACATATGGATTCATTTAAAAATATAGTTGTTAGGTATTTAGTTGATTTAGATACATATTTGTAACCATTTAAATCAACCTCATATCACACGAATAACGAATAAGGATCTGACTCAATTATCCATTCGTCTAAATATAATATATATATATATATATAATATTTTATATATCTGTTTTCGATAGGCATGTTTGTTACACCCATTACATAAAAATTTGAATTGTAAACCAGACATTCAACATGTAAATCTCTCAGTTGAACAAATTATATATTCATGCCACATACTCTAGGATATTTACTTAGTAAAACGTGATGGTAGTGCAATCTTAAGATACACTTATTATATCTCAGGATAAATGGTTAATAGTAATCACTACACTATCTAATATGTTGAACAAAACGAATGGGGAGAAGTTTTGTTATATACTTACAACAAAATTGATTTGATTCCAATTGAGAATCGAATGTTTAAATGTAGTCCATTAAAATTCTTTGATAGTGGCAGAAAAATATATTTATAGCTTCATAATTCCATGGATAGGGTTTCTCAAAGATCTAATTTACATAGGAGATAATTCTTGAATTTTTCAATATACTTTTTTAAAATAGTGGAAAACATAATGAGATTTAGTTATAAAATTGTATTCAAGTTATGAGGTTTTATTGGAGGAGTAATACCATATCACGTGAGTTTATATTGGGAGGTATATATTAAGGAAAAAATGGCATAATATATTGGGGATATATAGAGGTAAAAGGTTTTTATATTAAGAAGTATAAAAAATGGTACTCAAAGTTAATGAAAAAATATAAAAAGATATAAAAAATGTTAATGAAAAAATAGATACCTACAATATCTAATGGATGTAAGGATTTTATAAATTGAAAAGATGTATTGAGTTTGTATTAATAAAACATTAAATAATGTAATTTTTAAGAATATTTTTTAATATATAATCAAATTAAAACTATTGTTTAATATGCCATAATCTCACATAATAAGCCTCGTAAAATAAATCAACCCTAATTCAACCCTCGAAAATGCTAGAAGCTACCAACACATGATAAACACTACTTATTCATGATCAACACGGCTTATTCAATGGCATTGACGACCAGTAAAATTTTTATCGACAAACAAGGTATCATGTTAAATATTACATTCCTAGTTTTATACATAGGACAGGGGTATAAAGGAAGTTCTTCAACTCAACAATATTTACCTATAACAAATCATTTCCCAAGTTTAGCAAGATCATGAAGTCTCGCTCGAAAGTAACACAGGATAAGGCAAAGTATAACTCTTAGCTTAGATGATTTTCCTTGACTATGCTTATCAAGTTGTTTATCGTCATTGTACCCATCTATGTAAAAATTTGGCTCAATTCATCCTACTAGCAACATTACATTTATTTACTATTTTCTATAGTCCCTTCAATTATTTAGTATTTTCTATAGTCCTTCAATTGCGTATTTTTTATTTTCAGTTTTCAATATTAAACAAATATCAACGGCTGATTAAGGACAACAACATGGTTATGACTCATTTTTTTACCCTTTCCTTTATAAGTACAATATTCATTGATGGAAATAAAATGATAAAAGTTATGTTAGTACATAAATTTTAGTGAAAAAATTACTAACTTTAGTTTTTTGGAGCACCTCAATTGGCAAGTTCCATGAAAATGAAGTGTTATTTATTAAAATATTTAATTAAATCCTTTCAACATATTTATGTATGATAAAATTTATGTAAGTATATACATTTTAGTGAAAATTTTACTTACCTTAGCTTTTTGGGGCAGCTCATTTGGCAAGTGCCATGAAAATGAAGTGTTATCTATTAAAAACTTTAGTGAAATCCTTCCAACCTACCCATGTTTGCGGAAGAGGCATACATAGGCACTTATTGGTTATAGTGGTAGTGGTAGGAATCAACCCTATATCAAGAAAGTAAAAAACCAACCCACTTACCAATTACTCTAATCACATAAAATAAAAAATTAGGAAAATTTTACTTGCCTTCAAGGATTATGTGCAATTCATTAATATTTTCATTTAATAAATATTAGCTTGAATCTATAAAAAATTACAATGGTGATGTGTAAATACATAAGGTATACAAATAATATCACCTAATATTATACGTTATATTCGAAAGTCTTCTTGGAAAGTTATTAATGATCATGATTTTCTCATAAATATCCATCTCAACTATGAATCTACCCAACATTGAGAAGGGTTAAATGTATCAAGATGCAAGTTTATTTTTTAGTGTAAATCATAAGGAATGGTTTAAACCTTGATAGATTTGAAAATTACTATAAATTTTTTGGTATCATATATTTAAATATGAAAATTATATCATTCTAACTTTTACACTTTATTTATAGAAATTAAACTAGCTATATCCATATTAACTCTAGATTTATCAAGCACTAAGATGAATCAAATCCCTTGAGGTGGAAACATTTCCTCAAGTTTTGCATTAACAAAAAATGTTTTCACCTTGAGAGATTTGACTGCTCTTAATGCTTGATAGATCCTGAATTAAGATGGGTATACGCTAATTTTACATCATCTATGAATTTGTAATTGTTATTTCATTAAGACTTTTGCTATATTTAATGGTTTATCACAACATAAATTTAAGCATTTACTCATTTATTGTAATAATATTGGTATTTTCTACATCAATTTCCCTCAACTTTGAGACATCAATTGATATACTAAGATTTGATCACCATTGTAGTATTTGTTTAATTTTGAAGAACAATATGAAATAAAACTTATCTAATAAAAGAATTTTTTGTTGCATATATCATTTCCATTAGTTTTTAATGAGCCTAATGGTTATGAGCATTTGTTTCTTTCTAAGAGGTCACATGTTTAAAACCAGATGGGGGTAGACTATGTATGTCTTCGTAGAGTTAGCAATCAAATCGATGTACGGAGGTGGGTCCCTTGTCCCACAAACAAGGGGTTGCATACACCAATTTGGTGTGTTTGGTTGTGACCTTAAATTTCCATAATAATAATAATAATTTTATGAAGATACCAAAAAATTACATTACAAAACTGATTAAAGGGTGAATCTCCAATTCTAGAGTATGATTAGTGATAAGGATAGAGATTTTAGATATATCTCAAAAGTAATTATAATTTTTTTTAATAGATTTAATTTAAATTAAAATATTTATAAATTATTTTGATTGCTAAATGAATTATGGTTTTTGGGCATGTGATATTGATAAGTCATGTTATTGGCCCATGGTATGATAACAAATGCCCTTTACAGCATAATAATATCCATGGTAAAGTGTGGTTGAATAATAATGATTAATAATTTTGTTATATTGTAAGTATTAAGTTTTTATGTGCTTTTTGGTTAAATTTAAATATAATTACAAAATGATTATTTTAATATTTATGGTAAATTAGATCTTAATTTATAATTACTATTTATATGATATATAATTAATATGATATGTATATATGGTTTTCTTTAATCTAAAATTTTATTTGTAATTTTATTGATAAAAAAAATTACAATATAACAAATTGAATTTTAATATTTTTAATACCTTTAACTTTTTATTATTAATTGAGAAACATTTAAATTTTTACATTAATTTATGGATATTATAACATCTCCCCTATATTAGATTGTATATTACCATTAACCTTTTATTATTTTTTAAATTAGTCAACATATAAATATTTATAAACAAACATTTACACAACTATAACATTTCCCATAATAAATTGTAAAACATTCCTTGGTACAATAATTAAAATTTTCTTTGAACAACAAAATAGATTTATAACTTATCTATATAAATCTAGTATACACATTATTCAAGAGCCATAATTGGTTAAAAAATTAATCTAAATATCATCGAGAAAAGCATATTACGATCATTCACTAGAAAATAAATAATAAGTTTAATTACGTCATGTAACAAAAGAAATCGTAGTAATATGTACACGGCGAAATTACTTTGGATGTAAAATTTGTTCATTTTTTCAGGTTGGAATATTTTCAACACTACACTCATACATGGAAAATAGTTGATCCACAACATAGTAAATAATAAAAAAATATGAAGAAAATTTTTACAATTAACCACTTAAATAGTACCAAACACACAATTGATGCAAGCACCACTAACTCCCCCTATTTGTATTAATGATTCTAACTCACTAATGAGCCACCATGTATGCTCGTTGCATAACCTCTTTTCCCATAGAACCTTGAGTTGCAATGGGTTTGCGGAAGAAATGGATAGCACTATCAATGTAAAGAAGAGACTCATATAACACAAAAGGTTCTCATTCTAAACAATCATCCCTCATCAAACTCGCAAAAATGTCATACTAATCACTCAATAGAAATTTTGGCATTAAGAAATCCATCTAACACTAGAATGCATAACATTCCTTCTCTTTTCAATATGGATTTTGAGAGAAATAAGACAAAATATTGATAAGAGAGAAATATTGATAAGAGAGTATGTCACACTTGCATAAATTATCTTAGTTTTAGTAAATGTAAATCTGTTATAAGACTACATCATGAGAATTTTTAGGGATTTTCTGATGGTAAAGGCCCACAATTATATTATTTACTATAACCTTATCACTTAGAGTCATGCACTTTTATTGCATTTCAAATATTATGAGTAAATATCATGTGTTACAAAAATTTATTAGTGAATAGCAAGGTTGAATACCATAAATCACTATGGTAAAAACTAATATATGGCTATATAAGGTAAAAACTAATGGTATGATTAGATTTTTGTTTTGTTTTCTTACCCCGTTTCAAATAACATGGGTGGATATCACGGTTTACAAAAAAAAAAATGCTTATAAACCATCAATAGTAGAAAACAATTATTGAATGTGGCAATTCAGCAGCATTCACTTCGGTCAATTTTTACCCCTTATGAATCAATAGTATCCATTGCGCTAAATACCCTCATAAGATGGGGAAAATTTTGTTAAATTTGAATCTTGGTGAGCCAGATTCCTTAGTGAGGAAGGTTCTATTCTTTGAAAACATGCTATAATTTTATATTCCTTTGGTGTAACTCTTTTTGATGGCCAAAACTTCCATGTCAACATTCAAGAAATCATCTTGAAAGGGCTCCAATTAGACTCTTTTTCATTTGATGTCGTGATTTTGAATCAATACTAAACTATAAGAGGAAATGTTCAACATATTTACATGTACCTCTCGCAAGTACAAGAAAAGAAACATATTTGTTGGTGAGGGAGGTTCTCTTCCTTGAAAACCTGGTAGAGTTTTTTATCCTTTTGGTGCATATTATTGTTGATGGCCATAAATGTCCATATCAATATTCAGTGAATGACCTAGTGAGGGCTCCAATTAGATTGTTTTCCATTTGGTATGGTGATTTTGACCAGTATGTGGGTCAGGTTGCATCTACATAAGTCTATCCTAGATTAAATACCTAATCTAATCTAAAATAATCTAAAAGAAAAAACTAAACTATCGCTAAATTAAACTTCCTCATGTTGTTGTATGATCATTCTTGTTGCTATCAGCATGAAAGAGAAACCACTGCCTACTCACAATTTCTTGAAAGAGGCATTCTTCGAGTTGATTGAAATGTGGGTTGAGCCAAGCCAATAGAAAATTTTTCTCCTCATAGGGATGTTTTCATTTGAAACTAATTAAAACTAAATCATAAATGAAACCTAGCCATAATGAAAAAAAAAAAGGAAATATGTCCTTACATGGTAATAGAAAATTCTTATATGCCAAATGCAAGGGTTTTAAGCTATGATAAACCTTGCCATATTGAAAGAAATAAAATATATAAAATACAGTAATGCATGGAGTAAACAAGACTCTAACGAGACAAGATGAAAAGAGGAAATTTAACATAAATAAAAAAATACAACAAAAGTACTAAATCAATACGTCCTTTACTTTATGTTAATTTCAAGATGAATTTCTATTGTATGGTGATTGTTGGTTGGGGTTTTATTTTAAAATAGAACCATAAACTAAAACACAATTATGAATAAAAATTGAAGTATGAGTATCTCATAAAGATGCATTTTTCATTTTACATATCGTGCTTCATAATTAAATTAATAACATTAAATATTTACTAAATTATTCTAAATCATCAGTGATTAAATATAATACTTACAAGAAGTATTTAAAAAAATTAATATGAGAAAAGTGATAATAAAAAGAGGGTGATAAGCTAAATAGAAATTCCATGAATGAATCTTGATGATGGCTTATCTCCTTCCTGAGGGAAATACATGTCTTCATAATTTCATTATTCACGAAAGAAAAAATAAAAATAAATCTACAACTACTCCAAAAAACTATTCTCCTCTATATGGCTAACCAAAACTAGGTAAAATCAAACAATGAATGGATCTATTCTAGTTGTCTTAACCCTGTAGACATATGTACATGTTGATGATGATGGATGCCACCAACATTTTAAGGGGATCTCACCAATGTGAAGTCCCAATTAGACCTCACATCGTTTGTTGTAGTAGTCCCATACGTTCATATGATCTATCCACCATTGAATGGTTTTTCAAGATGTGCCTTGGTTATGATCAAACGCACGAGAACAAAACACCTCTTTGGGGTAGAAAGAATGTGAGCATTATGATACATCCAATGTAAGGTATACAAGGGTGACTTCCATGGCTGGTGAGGGAAATGAGCCACCACTTAGAAAAGTAATAGTACTATCTGAAAGGGTTGCATGGGAGGAAACAGAAATACTTGTTGAATGCCTGCAGATTAGTCCACATAATAAACAACAATCGTTAAAGCATAACAACATTCATTCAATAATAACCATAACTAGGCAACGAATTAGTTCATTAACTTAGTATGTGATTAAAACAATATATACCATAAACATAACTAGAATAGTCCAACTGCATATTCAATACATGTATGAAGAAGTGTCGCCTCATTGAGATTCTGATTAAAAGTGTAAAATCCCATGTACATTGTTACATGAATGAAATATTTTATCCAATAGTGGAACACGAAGAAACAACTTGCTTCTCCAAATAATTGTCTATATCATATGTATTACAAAAGAAGCCAAGGCAAGACCTCTAAAATCCAAGCCTTCCAAAAAGCCCCCCATTTTCTTGAGTTATGAGGAGCTATTTAGAAAAAGTAACAATGACCTTTGAGCTTCATCATGACTCTTTGACTTTTATGATTGTTGATATTCTATTTGTTGTGGTTCCTGTGTTTTGGCTAGATTGGCAAGAACAAAAGACAAGACAACGTCAAACCACTTTGGGATCCTAGGATCTAGCCCTCCTGGATCCAGAGAGGGATATCTATATATAGGTAAAGAAGGATATATCTTTAAGGTCAGTTTATGGTATTAGGCTAGGTATGAAGCACAAGGGTTTTTGGTTTTTTTGTTTGGTTGGAGATCATTAACTGAGAAGGTTATGTGAAGTGAAGAAGGGACAAAGTAGCAAGATGTTTCAGCATGGGAAGATAGGTCAAGAGAAGTGCCAATCCATTGGGCTATGGAGTCATAAAAGGGTTTACTCACATAACAACTATCCAAGGGTTTCCATAGGGCAAGTCATCTATACCAAAGGATCTCTTTTAGATAGGTGGTGAGATGGAACATTAAGAAGTGGGGTGAAAGTGAGAAACTAGAGTGTAGCCTAAGATCAAGTAAGGACTTTTAACCTATCCTTATTTTGACATACTTACAAAGAAAACTATAAATAAAGACACAAAGGGTAGCTTAAGATCACGTAAAGACTTTTAACATAGCCTGCTTTCAACATACTCTTAAGGAAAATGATCCAGCAGTCCTCATAACCACTTTTAGATAGTAGAAAACATTTAAGATTAAACACAGAGCAAGGCCTAAGATCAGAGACAAACTTTTAACCTTCTCTGCTTTTGACACCAACTCATAGGGAAACTTTCAAGACATACTGTTGGAGAAAGAACTAGAGGACAGGGCTAACCATAGACTTCCCTAGTTCAATCTTTACTTAGCATGCAATGAAAATACCTTTCAAGGACAATGTTTCAAGTTGCAATCAATAAGACTTGGGCTCACCAACATTTCTTGACTGGTTATACTCTATAGAATTATCCTTAAAATACACAATCAAAGGAAAACATAAAGATAAAGATTTTACAGTGAGATTTAGGGTACTTCCAACAGTATGTCCTAATCTATGCTTGCTATTCTTTATCAAAGAATAATGGACAGTATGAAAAAACATGAAAGGAGACAATTACAGTAAGGGAAACATCACCAATAATATAGACCAGGATCCTGTGAATCTTCTTGTTCAATTGATGTGCAAAACCAGGCACATACTTTGAGCCCAGTGGCTTTTTACACTCCAAATTTCTCCTCCTGGCCTACTACATTACAAACTACTCAGCTACTTCCCCTCAATAATAGTTCAAATAGTCAATAAAATCCCAACCCTTTACAATGAATTTTCAACAAATACTTATAGGTGAATGAGGTGGAGTAGTAGATATGAACTTAAATGATCCATTAAGACAGAGGGGAGGAAGTATTCGAATGCCCACTCTGCATAATGGCTTTGCATTAACTTTTGGTACCCTTTAGGCCAGTTTAGAAGTCTTTGTTAGGTTGACAATAACTTCGGGTATGTCTCTTTGAAGTACTCTCTGGCCGTAGTACTCTGTTTTATCTTCTGTGACAAGTAAGGTGAAGATTTTTTCGTTCAAATCTTCCATACTTCATAGCCAATGCACTGATAGTTCCAGGAGCTTTCTGTTGCAATAATAACTATTATGGGCTCGATGAGGCATAGAGAATGCTATGGGAATTTGTCCTTCTTAGGAAAAAGAACATTCTTCTGATATTAAATCATTGATATGGCTTGATGTGTGCTTTAGGCTTCATTAAGCCTTCTTGATCATCTTTGGATCTTCATCTATGTCCTTTATCCTTTTAAACATTGGATTATAAGCATTAAGTCTTCAACATTAGGCATTAATCCTTTAATTCTTCTTTTGATACTCTTTGATGTTTCTTCTGACCTATGTTTGTGAATATACAGGCTACAGAGGCGCTAGAGGGTGTTATGTCAGGGTTAATAACCCAATCTTCAATGAAAACATGCTATTAAACCCTCTCTGGTGTCTTCCTCCGCTATCTTTGGCTCTAGGGCTGGCTTTCTGTGCTCTATATCACCATAACCGTGACTGTGGAGACAGAATGAATTCACCACCTGAAAACCCTGCAAAACACGATAAACACGTTATAAAAACCTAAGGGAGTGAGGATGGTTGCTTCGGAGGCTCGTGGGGATGGAGGAGCGTTGAGGAAAAAGGTGAATGCAGCTGAAAAATGGATGAAAAACCTTGGCAGAGCAGCTAACCAGGTGTTTTGGAGGTTTGGGCGCAAGGATAAACTGGGACCGTTAGATCAGGATGATCTACGGTGGAGATCACATGATGGAGAGTTTGGGAGAACAAATGAGGAACAATGAAACGATATCACAATATAACGTGGGCCGTTAGATCAGGATGATCTACGACTATGATTAAGAGTAAAATTGACATTGCGGGGGGGGGGGGGGGGTAGGCGGTATGGCAGAAAACCATTAATGGTTTTCGCGCGGGCTCTGAGGGGGTAAGTGGTTTTCCCAAAAAGAACGTGATTCCATATAATAGGCAACGCGTGTCTTTTAAAAACCACTCATATCATGTAAATTTAAGACGTTATCTCCCAGACGCAAAATCACGCGATACCACGCGCTAGCCGTCGGATCTGGGATGTTAGATCAAACGGTTGTGAGGAGAGCGTGATGGATGCAAGATGCGCGGGGCGAAAAGGTGGGTAGGGCCCATGGTGACGTGATCTTCTTTTTTCGTGGGGTGAATGGCGAGTTTCATCCTGGTCGTTAGATATTCCGATCGGACGGCGGAGATTGAAAGATGGGGCATGTTATTTGAAAGGAGGGAATGGAGGTAAGAAAATGGATGGATGGGGAAAACACGCGACAACCGTTGATCTTCTCATATCAATGGTCACGATCTGTCCTGATAGGAAAGGTCGAGAAACAGAAACCCAAAGGAAAAAAGGGGTTGGGAAAGGTTTTTAAGACCGTTTAGTGCTCGATTGTGGGGCTAAGGATGCATGGAGGAAGGGGCTTAAGGCCATAAGCCCTCGGGGGTTTAAATGTCTTATAATGTAAAAATATTGTTTTAGGCCCAAAATTAGTGCTTTTTAAGCAAAACTAAAGGTTCCGATAGGCAAAAGAAGCGATTTTAAAACCAAGTAAAGGGAAATTATAAGGTTTAAAGGGGTTTTAGGAAGATCTAAAGGTCAAATGAAGGGTTATAGAGGAATTTTCTGAAGGGAATAAGGGTGACAAATGGGGATTTTGTGGGAATGAAATGGAGCAAATGGAGGCCTTTTTTAGAATAGCTTCTTTCACAAACAGCAGGGTTCATTAATGGAAACAGTAGTGAAAATTATTTAAAGGATAGAAGACACATGGAGGCTTCAAGAATGATAGATTTACAAAGGAAATGTATCTCTTGAAGACTCAGAAACATATTTTAGCCACCTGTTTTCTTTCACAAAATTTTATAGGTGGCTAACAGTGGCTCCACATGGGGATGACATCTTCTTGAAGGTGTCAAGAATCTCAGATATAATCTTTGGAAGTAGGCCAGATGCCTGGTACTTGACCATCCTTTCTACTTTGATCAGCTGTTGCATACATGATGTGCATTATATCAGCAGAAACATTTTCCCAAACAACTACCTACCCATCCTACTGTCCTAACATTTTTTCTGCAAGGTGCATTTAGACTTGCAGACCTTTCACATCATCATTATTTTGCAAACAGGAAAATAAACCTATCTATTGCTACCCTTATTTCTCCATGAGACCAGATTAAACAGTTGGACTCATAGCTTCTCTACCTAAACTAATATCTGCCAGGATTAAACTGTCTGACAAATTTTCATTTTCTACATTCTAAAATAGAAATTTAAATACAAAAAAACTAGGATTAGACTGTCTAATTTGCTGTGGGTCCATGGCATAAAGACAAGCTGCACATGGACTGAACTTTTCAGAAATTAAAAACAAAATTTGAAGGCTTCAGATCTGAAAATCACCAGCATCCTTTCTTATTCTTGTGCCTCAGATTTTGAGCTTTTTAGATTCAACTTTATTACTTCATCTTAGCTCTAGTTTTGATCTTCTTAGAGTTGTTTATTTTTCTTTTCTCTGCTGGTTCATGTTTTGAGCTTTTTTGAACCCTTCTCTTTCTATTTTTTTGTTTTTTGAATTTTTCTTCAAAGTAAAATCAACAACTAACTAAATTCTCACAGGTTGAGCTTTATTGAGATTCCTACCTACCCTACTCAGATGATCCCATGACTGGTTTTTTCTCATCTCTTTGAGCATGTTGGGCAGGCAGGGCCACTCCCATTATCTTTGTTTATTAACAACATCTTCTAAAATTCTTCTTGTTGTTTGTAACAAGCTTCTCCTGATGGCCTTTGATCCTTCTTCAAATGTCTATAGGAAATGATCATAAGGATCTTGAAATAATACCTGGTTGTGAGTATCTGACAAGTAGGCTTCAACTAGGATTACTTCCTCTTCCACTGGATCAAGAAAAAGATTCTTTTGAGAAAGAAACTCTTCCTCATCTTCATTCTTTTCTAAACTAGAGGACTCATCATATATCGCAGTGTTGTCCTCTTGTAGCTATGAGATATTCTGATCTGGTGGGCTGAGCTCTATGAAAAGATCAATGTATTCTTGAGCAGAGGTTTGTTCCATTGCTTCCTCTTTTTCAGGAGAAGGCTCCTTGGTTTCAACCTACTCAAAAATTTCTTCCTTGTTTTCCTCTTCACCCTTTGAGATGAAAGGTTACTGATTCCCAATCACATGAAAACTATTACTAATGATTTGAGATAAAGCAGAGTGAATATTCAATGAATCTTCACCGGCTACTAGACTTTCATAAATTTCCTCATTAGTATCATAAATAGCCTACATGGGCTCATTATTTTCTTGAAGTTGATGGAACTAATTTTCCTCCCACAAATCTACTGATGATGGCCCTACAAGATCAAATTCTGTTTGGATAACATCATCATCAAATAGATCAAACTTAGGAGCATCATGAATGTAAGTAATGCTACCAATCAGACATACTGGATTATCAACAAGTCTTTCTTCATTCTAATTTACAGGGGAGATTTCCAAGTCTGTACAACAAAGCTCAATAGATGAATGGGCAAGAGTGTCTGTTCTGCAAAAAATTTCAGAGGATGGCTATCTATTGATGATCTGATCTATTTCTTCTTCTGTCAAAGGGGAAGATTTTCTTGTGTTTCTTTGAGCAAAAGTGCAGCAGCTCTCTGTTTTTTGTGAAGACTGAATTTGAGGCTAGATGTCATCTTGAGCCTCTTCTAAGAGATCTTCATTTGTGTTTGCATGGAAACTTTGATGGTTTTCTATTTCTTCCTGATCTTCTTCTATCTCAAACAATTCCTCATGATTACTATGACACTTAGTTTGGATACAAGGCTCATGAGTTGTTTTTTCTACATTATCAGGATGCCACTCTTCTTGTGTAATCTGAGATGAGTTATAATCTAGAGGGGAAGTTCCTATATGTGATGGTTCTCCTTCCACATCAGATTCTGTGTTTTCTAAGTGATCACTTGTTTCCTCAAAGCAGTGTTCCCTATTAGTTTTCACAATTTGGTCATGAAGTTCTCTTATCAGCATAGTACAAGATATAGGTAGGCAATCAAGCATTTCTTGACAACCTTCCTCTTCATCTTCTATAGAGTATTGATCATTATACATGTCTTGCTCATTGTCTGGGTCATGTAGGGGTTGAGTTTGTTCTCATTCTGGAAAAATCATGGGCTGCTCTAGATCATCGATATTTAAATCAGCCTCATACCTCTCCATTATTTTTTCACGAAGTATGTACATCATTCTTGTCATTCTATCCAATAAAGCATTTAGGTTTGCTTCTATGTCCATACTTAGATCCTTGTTTGTAAAAATAGGTCACTGTATCTTCTCAACCAGTTCAGGGTCTTCTACCAGTGGAGTCATTTGGTCTTTGGGGAGGTGTGGAGTGTGGAGTCGATAGGTGGTGAGATGGAACATTAAGAAGTGGGGTGAAAGTGAGAAACCAGAGTGTAGCCTAATATCAGGTAAGGACTTTTAACCTATCCTGATTTTGACATACTTACAAAGGAAACTCTCAATAAAGACACAAAGGGTATCTTAAGATTAGGAAAAGGCTTTTAACTTAGCCTAATTTCAGCATACTCTTAAGGAAAATGATCCATCAGTCCTCATAACCACTTTCAGAAAGTAGAAAACATTTAATATTAAACACAGAGCAAGGCCTAAGATCAGAGAAAGACTTTTAACCTTCTCATTTAATGATCTCCAACCAAACAAACAAACCAAAAACCCTTGTGCTTCATACCAAGCCTAATACCATAAACTGACCTTAAAGATATATCCTTCTTTACATATATAGAGAGATCCCTCTCTGGATCCAGCAGGGCTAGATCCTAGGATCCCAAAGTGGTTTGATGTTGCCTTGTCTTTTGGTCTTGCCAATCTGGCCAAAACACAGGAACCACAACACTATTCATGACTCATTACATTCCAACATGTGGCTATTCATATTCCACATATGTCACTTAGACTTCATTACATATCATTTATTTCATAAGACAAATTACAAATGAGACGACGACTATATAAGACAAAAAAAATTAATGGGACAAAGACTCATCAAATAGATAAGTCAATTGCTTCTACATGGGGCTGATATGTAATATATGTGTGCTATGCTCTAAACTTTGTGGAGATGTCTTTGACCCAAACTGGCAAGTCCCCAATGTAGCGCATCTTAATGTCTATTGCCTTCATCAATATGTTTTGGGAATTTGAATGTATATTATTCCAAAGCCATGAAAGATTCATATGAGATTTGATTGGTGCAATGGTGTACTATAGAATAATTTCTTCGGTTACCTCCAAGTGTAATGTCCCCAATTAAATTAATTTTTCAATTTCAATTACTAATATCCCAAGGTTGTTTTGGTGAAGGGAACATAAGAGAAATGAAATTATTTTCATGTTAGTGGAATGTGGGGGCCACTCACCCACATGAAATAAGCACTTGGGGAAAAGGGAATTTGAATTCCCTAAGGAAAATTGAATTCTAGATGGGTCCCACAAGTAACTCATGGCCAAAAAATATAAATAGAAGGAATGAAGGAGAATTGGGGTTCTTTTTCTACTTTGAAAATTAAATTTTCCTTAGTCGTTCACCTAAGCCAATATTTTTTTGTTTAGCACAAGAGATTCACAAGGAGAGAAGCTCAACCTTTCTTCGAAAGACTTTGAGTGTCACCCAAGTAATGTTTTCCTTTATCATTGAGACTGGAGGAAGAAAAATATATAGGTTCCACGCAGTTTTGGAATCATAACACGTAGTTGGGAGCCACTACTGTGCAGAGGGAGGAGCCATGTTGTATTTTGTGGAGTAGTGATGTTGAGGATTTACCGGAGGAGTTGTACGAGTGTGACTTCTTCATTTCTAGGAGTGTGGCGGGTAGCTACAATGTAGACATCTAGCCTACATGTAGTTCTCATTCATCATACATAGGGATTGCATAATCACCTCCTTGATTGCACAGTCATTGGAGTGAGGATTTTTGGGGAAGCATTATTCTGGGGTGTTAGGATTTGGGGTGATGGGAAAGCACTTGGAGGGTCATTTGAGGAATATTTTTGGAGGTTTAAGATCAGAGATTGACAGTAGCAGCCACAGTGACATATTTCAAAATTGGAGGAGGGAAAAGCTATGAAGGGTCAATTTTTGAAGGTTGGAGTCAAGGGAAATCCTTTTTGGGTTTTTCTAGGTGTGGGGCAAGGATCACGTCTCCAATTTCCTAGAATTTTCTGTGTAGTATAGAGGGGAGAAATCAGTGGGCAAAGTTTGGAAGAAGTATAGTTTTGGAGCAACAACGCAATTTTCTGGAGGACTTAGCTATTACAGTTGTTGGGATTTTCTATACTCATCACCAGGTACTTGCATATTTCCTTGGGAAATCCCATGTGCATTTTCTCCAACTCATTTGTACCATAGCTCTATTGTTAATAAAATTTGACCAGTTTGTGGATTTGGAGAAATTTTTGGTTTATGTGTATGAATTTCTTAAAAATTATACGTTATTATATTTTCATGTCTGTGTTAACATTGTAAAATTTCGATTAGGAATATTACAATGGTATCCGAGTATGATCTTGGCCAGATGTTGGGGAGTTAGTAATACCATGGAGGTTTTTTCCATGCAAGCATAGTGACAGGTGAATTTATGGGCACTTCAATGACACTAAAAGGGAAGATTACACAAGGGATCAAGGAGGAGTTGATGAGGCAGGACCAATAGTTGAGGAGGAAAAACCAACAGGTCATGCAGAGGATGTAACAAATGATGGGGACATTGAGTCATACCCACCAGAGCATCCATCTGCATGTGCACGCACTCCAACAGAACAATACTCATGGCTAGCCTAGCTAACCTACCATGCCTCATTTTTTGGATAAACCGGAGAAGGGGAGGGAGCCTGACACCTTTGTAGATTTGAGGAGATCCTTCATGGATACGATTGATGAGTATGAGGCATCATACCCTAGGATCAGGAGGGATTTCTCATTTAAGGAGCATAGATGAGGATTATTAGATGATGGAGCTAGGAGGCATCATTGTTGGTGGAGAATGAGCCTCGGATGTAGAGATCTTGAGGCATAGATTGAGGAGGAGGTTGGGAGAACACAAGAGTGCATGGAGAAGGTATACATACCTAGTGTGATGAAGGTGTCACCCTTGTTAGAGATCCCTTTGATAATTTCGACTAGCACCTTGGTGGAGACAATTGAGCATATTCCTATAGGGCCATCTGTTTAGGATGTATCAGTTGATGAGGCACTTAGAGTTGTGATAGAGTTTCCAAATGACAACTACCTACAACAAGGTGATGGGGTTCTAGGAGACATAAAGGTATCTAGAGTTTTGACTGAGTTTATAGATGATAGTCGCCCACAACAGTTTTGACAACTCCAGGCCGACCTTATATCATTGAAAAGGAAGGCTACAATAGTCTAAGCGACCATTCTATAGTAGAATGAGGAGCTAGAGGGAATGATAGTGTTTTGTGCTGAGTTGGTGGCCAAAATAACTCGCATTGGTGAATGGTTGGATTCCTTAGCAACAAAACTAGAGGATTACACCTTTGAGCACCAGAGCATCCCTCGTCGAGTATATATAGATGGGGCTTGTAGCACTAATAGGTTATTTATGTACATTGGTGAGAGAGAGGAAGAATTACCTAATGATATTATATGTACTAACCAGACTAGTGAGATGAGGAGAAATGAGCTGCGTAGGGTGCAACATTCATGAAATGTACAGTTTTTTCTTTGTACAAGTGTTCGTGCATTTGATCCTTCCCTTAGCGTTGGATGGCAAGAGATTCTAACTTGGTAGGAAGAGTGGGCTAGCCTTGTAGAGATGATTGTAGTTTGAAGTGAAGCTCAATAGGAGATCTCATAAATTGGAGATGTTGGAGGCCCAGGTTGGCATTGGGATCAAGGTGGGGCTTCCTAACTTATACCTCATATGCAAGAGGGTTATGTTGTCGCTAGGATAGTGAACTCTGTGACTGAGTGCACTCATTGCTTTGGGGAGTTCCAGTCAGCACCAGTAGTAAGGGGGCTCGTGAGATGAACCCATGGGCTGTTTGGGCATGTTGGATTCACATGGAGTCATAGGGAAAGTAGCATACTATGACAGGGGTTGGCTAGAGGAAGTGGCATCATTAGGCCACTAGAAAACATGTTTTATGGAGACATTTCTCTCTCATGGGAACATTGAACACATGCGCCATGGAGGCTAGGCATAGTAGTTTCATTCCCATTAGCATGTGAGGATATAGACCACTTATTTCTATCAGGGAAGATAAGGAGGAGTAGCACACATCATGATGGGGTCACTAGTGGAGTCGTGGATGTATTAATGCATGTGGGATGGAGGACGATGGAGGGTTGTGTGATAGTTGGCATAGGTGTTCAGTGGTGAAAAAATTCATACAATGGAGTTCATTGTTTTGGATAGGAGCATATAGGTGTATGGTGGAGTGACGAGTCATGCAGACGTGCACTGTCACCTTAAGGTTCTGCATGGAGTGACAACTACATCATTGCAGTAGGGGATACCAACTGATACACGATGGTGTGGTAGCTAGTAGTGGTATCTAGTAGTTCACAAAAGGGTGCAATTGGGGGCAAGTGTGTGCCAAGGGGAATAAAGATACACATTTGTAAGCAAGGGATCACAACGATGCTTGGTTGCAGGTAGTGATGTGTGATTGCAGCCATTGGTGTTTTGGGGCATCACCTCCATTGAGACCTTATGATAGAGGCGACCAACATGATAGCGGGTTTAACTCACCCTCAATCGATGAGGATGCAAATGAGCATCATTTGATGATATACATGGGTACTTGCATGCCAGTCTCACTTCCACATAGTTTGACGATGCAACGAAGTCAATATTTGTCCCTTGATGCCTTCATCATGAGTGGCATGATGGAGGAGGCTCACTCAACAAAGTTATTTGGGGGCACAAAGTGTCTAGAGAGAGGCTTCTTAGTGGTGGAATTTGGTTAGGGCATGAGCTTACAAGTACAGGTCTAGGGAGTGTGTGGTTTGTTGTAGAGGTAGCGTATAATCCACCCCTGAGTTCACACTAAGGGAGGTGACCAAGAGGGATTTGCATGGTACTATTTTAGTTGGAAAACTCGAGGAATTAGGTGAGCATAAGGTATGGGGAATCGTAGACCCTGTTAGCAAGATGATTCCTAGACTTCCCGCAACACCCAGGCACATCATCAGGAGCTGGGATAGCAGATCTTTCTATTTTATTTGGCAGGTGTAGAGGATTTGGTCATTTGTGGGATAGACACTTGATGCTCGGTGCCTACATACTGGATACATACATGAGTCATAGAGGAGGCAAAAATGGGTCCCAACAGCTAGCATCATATCAAAATGACATGTAGTGGGGATTGTGAGTGGTGGACCTATAGTACGGTCATAATATTTAGGGATCCAGTTGATGTGGACACCCCATTACTTAGTGAGTACGATCAGGATAGCTAATGATCCAGTTCATTATCAGGTTGATACATGGGCGATCTTCAAGGTTTTCATTGTATGGAAAGGGAGGTGGTTGTTCAGGATTTGGACCAACCATAGAGCGATAGGAGCAGGCATTATTGATTCTCCTTGGAATTTTGGGAATAGCGTCCATCATCAAATATATTATGGAGGAGAGTTGCAAGAGATAAGGCTCTAGTACGAGAATGTTAGAAAATTAGTCATGACCAGAATTTTGCATGGTCGGCAAGATAGGTCCTTCCCGTGATGGGAATGGGTCCTTAACTTCACAATACTTGATATTTAAACTACCTTTGGGATTGAGTTTGGTTCAACAAGGGAAGATCATTCTGATCTTCCATTGGATTTTAGTGATTCTTGGTTGGCATGGGGGACTTCACCTACATGGAATGATGATCAGCAGGGGGTGTTTAAGGAAATCTCGTGTAGGGAAAGATTTATTTCCATAGGATTTGGATCGTATATTTAGGTGTCCACCCTTGGAGTACATGAGATGGATGGCTTAGTAGAGCAGTTTCACGTGGGGACCTACAAGAATTTATATGATTATGATTATCTATTTACTGATGATATGAGGAGGGCTCCGGGTGCCTATACCAGGTTGAAAAATGAGTGGATCTATAGATTCCTCACACTAATTAGGATAGATTGGGATCCTAGAAAGACATGGCATAGATCCGGGATGACTAGGTGGTATGTTTGGGACCCTGGTATTGTGTGAAAAGACTATTAGGGTTAGTTGATCAAGAGGGTTATTATTCAGGCATTTCTTGAGGACAAGCAATTTTTAGTGGGGAGGACTATAATGTCCTGAATTAAATTATTTTTTTAATTTCAATTAATAATTGGGCAAGGAAGTTTTGGTGAAGGGAACATAGGATAAATGACATTATATTCATGTTAGTGGAATGTGGGGGCCACTTACCCACATGAAATATGCACTTGGGGAAAAGGAAATTCAAACTACCTAAGGAAAATTGAATTCTATATTGGGCTCACAAGGAACTCATGGCCAACAACTATAAATAGAAGGAATGAAGGAGCATTGGGGGTCTTTGTCTATTTCAAAATTGAATTTTCCTTAGTTGTCCAATTGAGCCAATATTTAGCACAACAACTTCCAAAGGAGAGAAGCTCAACTTTTCTTCAGTGGAATTTGAGTGCCACCCAAGGAAGGCTTTCCTCTATCATTAAGACTAGAGGAAGCACCATCTACAGGTTCCACGTAGTTCTAGACACATAGCACAGAGTTGGGAGCCACCACTGCGCAGAGGGACGAGCTACGTTGTTGTGTGTGGAGTAATGTTGTCGAGGATTTACCGAAGGAGCTATAGGAGTGTGAATTCTTCATTTTTAGGAGTGTGGGGAGTATCTACAGTGCAACGGGCTAGTCTACACGTAGTTCTCATTCAGCATACACAAGGACTATGTCATCACCTCCATGACTACGCAATCATTTGAGTGAGCCTTTTTAGGGTAACATTATTATGGGGAGTTAGGAGTTGGAGTTTTGGGAAAGAAATTGGAGAGCCATTTGAGGAAGATTGTTGAAGTTTTAAGAGAATATATTGATAGTATCAGCCACAGTGATAGATTTCGAAATTGGAGGAGGGCCAAGTTATGAAGGGTCATTTTTTGTAGGTAGTAAGAAAGGGAAACCTTTCTGGGTTTTTCTGGGTTTGGGGCAAGGATCACATACCAATTTCCTAAATTTTTCTAGGAAATATAGAGGAGGGGAATAAGTGGGAGAAGTCTAGAAGCAATATATTTTTGGAGCAGAAGCGTAGTTTTCTGGAGGACTTAGCTATTGCAGCTATTGGGATTTTCTATACTCATCACCTACTACTTGCATCTTGTGTTGGGAAAGACGATGTGAATTTTATCCAACTCATTTGTACCACAACTTTATTGTTATTAAAACTTGGATAGTTTATGGATTTGGAGAAATTTCTAGTTTATGTGTATGCATTTTTGAAAATTTATGTTATTCTTTTTTCATGTCTTGTTATCATTGTAAAATTTCCATTAGGAGTATTACACCTAGCCTTCTCCTTCCATTGCCTACTTGATATGCTCAATATATTTCAGGATCTATGGGAAGATGATCTCCCTGCCTTTGATTGCTTCAAGTGGACTAATCGAAGGCATATCATGCTTCTATGTTAGAGACTCAAACACATTGTGCATTCACTTATATGTATAAATATTACTAATCGACTGTTCTCTAAGGTGCATGTAGTTTTGGTGATGGAGTCTCAACTAACCTCTATCCATATCTAAGGCAATCTTGTCTTTCTTCTCCAAATGTTGTGGGGCATATGGATACTTGGGAGTCCACTCCTGATATGGTCGATTGCTATGTTTGCTACCTTCAGGAGTTTCATGACCTTCTAGGCCTTCTTCTATATGCCAACAAGAGGAGACACCACTTGTTGTAGAAGAATCATCTCATCATATAATCGTGCCATGGTTTTCTCCATTGGCCCTAATTCTTCTTGCATGGTTGATTATCACTCGACGATGTTGAAGATTTTTTATGACAACCATTGGTTCTATGCTCCAAGATTTTATTATTGTTGCTTCACGGAAACAAGTTCTCTTCTCATATTGGTATCCTCATTCAAAAAATACTCAGTATTATCATGTGTTGTTGTAGCGAATGAGACATTTCCTACCATAATAGATTTAGGATTCCTTCTAGTGTTGGAGGTAATAACCTTCTTTCTGAAAATTGAGACTAGATTATGAGTATCACTTGAGAAATATATCTTCCTCTACTGCAGAATCCTTTTTTTTAGCTAATAAAATGTTACACTACATACATCCATGACTTTTTCATCTAGTGGAGGTGTGATCCCCATTTCCCCGAATGGAATATAACCACCTATAAGGGGAGGTTCCTCTTGGGTTCTTAGTTCATAATCCATGTGTTGGATGGTATCTTCCTCCTCTAACAATTATTCTTTTGTTTCCATAGTCAACTACTCTTCTTCCATCCTCTTTGTTGCTTCATCCTCCTAGGACAACATTTATTATTCTTCTTCTATCCTTCTCCTATCTTATTCTTCTTGTTGTTTCTTCCAAAGAAACTCATTCTTATTCCTATTCTCCTCTTTGTATTATGTTTCTTTCCTCTCCTGCTCTACTTGAATATCTCCTGAGTTTAAATGATTGACTTTCCATTTCTTGTTTCTCTCACCTGTCGAGGGATGCCTGATCTTTTCCTTGGGAGCTACTTGCCTTGCTTAAGGTGTTGTTCCCTCCTCTTGCTGCACCTGCAAGTATTGGGTTGGTGGATCATGGGGTGAAATGGTCTCCATTGTTGGACGTGTCTTCATGTTGGAATTTTACCAGTTCTTTATCTTCCCATCTCTTGTTCTAGAAATTAATGAGTACCGTCTATTATGACCTGTCATTTGATAATGTTTCCTGAAAATTCACATGAGATCATATCATTAAAAGTATTTCATGGCGAAGTTGAACTATTTCAGCTCTTATATCTTAGCTACTATTGCCCTGAAGCTGTTTAACTCATACAAATTTATCCTCAATAGAAATATAGGCCAAGGGGATTTCTTCCTCCAGTGAAGAATTCCTGAAAATTCCTTATCCAGTTTATTTTCTACTTCTTGCATCACCACCTTGTTGGTCACATATAGGGGATATCTGAAAACTAAAGAACCTGATATATTTACCCTCAGGAGCTACAAAGGAGTTCATGATATCTTGATGTGACTCCTTTACTTCATCAGTTATGCAAGGAGGATTGATCTCAAATATCATTTCAAAGATAGCTTCAAAGAAGTGTTCAACCAATTTTTCATATATCCCTGTTAAGCTTGATTTGGATAACACTCTATAGTGGAAGTAAATCGAGAAATTCTCCATAGTGCTCCAGTTCTAGTTCATTCCCAATATCACACACTGTGCACAAATTATATCTAAGAGAAATGAAAACATGTAGAATTTCGGTGCTTGGTTTTCCCGTAAAGATGATTTTTCTATCCGATCTAACATTGCAGCTCATATGACAATATATCTGCCCAATTGAAATATTTACGATGGGATACCACTATATTGAGGGCATATATCCAATTCTCATCGAGCACCTTAGTTTTTTTATGCCCATACAACCAACAATAAATGTCTATCAAGTATTGATATACATGTCTAAGAATCTTTGTCGTATAGATTGTGGATGGGCGAAGGTGAAAATTGGGAGGCTCTTGACACCATGATTTGATAACATCGCTTGTGCCAATTGTATCCTATATCATATATAAGTTTTCATTTTCATATTAATTGGGATCGAGCATCTTATAATATGTCTACATGTCTTCACCGTAACAGGTGTCAATTTTACCACTCTCACTATGAAGTGCAAGGTGAGAGTCATGCATATGTTCAATGATCCATTCAATCACCTCCACACATGGCATGGTCGAGAACCTACATGTGATCTGGAATTATTAATGGTGATGTACACATGCACATCTTTTAAGTCCTCAACAAAAATTTCCTAAATGTATGTGTTGTATATTTTTCTCCATGTGACCTTTGTATCTTTATCAATAAAGCAACGTGTGTATGAATATATAGGGATTTTTGGCTTTGTAACTTCTACAATATCGTTTTTTATTTCATATAAAATTTCATTAGAGGTCGCTTTGTGAGGCGACATGGCTCCAACATATGAAGACAGGGTGGAAATACTTGTAGCACAAACACCTATTTTTGGAAACACACTCATAGTGACAATATCAGCTTAAAACAACCTACTTATTCAACAATAGTTGTAAATCATATATAAAGAAACATCATAGATGATATAACATGAAAAACTATGAACGAAAACACAAAATAAATTGCATGCATGAGAAAATAGGCATGCAAACTAGGAGGGCACACTTTCAAAGAATGAAGGGATCAATATGGTAATTCAAGGCTTTCTATTGCACTCATATGCTCAATTAATTGGATAAGTTCATCAAGGGTGCACTGGCGCAATTTGAAGGGTTGAAGGGATGAACGGGTGGGCCTTTGGGTCTTTCCTATGCGCTCATGCACTTAAGGAGACAGGGAGGGCACACTATCCCACTCTGAAGGGATGAAGGAAGAGGTTGACAAGTCTTCAAGCCTTCAAAATGTGCCCATGTGCTCAATTAAAATGACGACACATCATCGCATGTCGAAGGGTTGAAGGAATATGCTTCATGTCTTCGTGATGCACTCATGTGAGGGCATAGTTCTTTGTGGTGAATATTTCTTCTCATGAGGAAACCTTGAACAATTAGGGTGCATTTTTCGAGGCTCATCAAGCTTTGAGCTGAATAAGTGTTCTCTACCTGTTGGAAGCTTAGAAACAAATTTAAACAACAATATTATATGATGGGATGAGCACAAGAAAACTATACAAGATTATATAGTTATTGTCGCATTCAACGTGGAATATTAAAGGTTTGAAGATTGTGAAGAGTTTATGCATGTGTTATCAAATTAACACTTGTAGCATGAATATTCATAAAAAACACTAGAAAAAAAACTGAAAAATGAAGGATCGATAATAAGAAAATAACTAATGACGGTGAAATCATCGAATGGAATGAAGATATTTGACACACACTACTTACTTGCAACACTGGTTGATGAAGAGACTCTTGATTCCTAGTTGTACGCCAAAATTAGATGGTATAATTATGAAAGAAGAATTATTAACTGAGTTGATTTAAAGAAATGTACATGCAAAACTAATTCATGCATGAGTGCAACGTGTCGTCGCATGAAAGGTTTATTTACAACAAGTCAATCGAGCTCCTATTTTCTAGGAGTGCACCCACATGCGCCAAGATGGCTCATGCATGCATCCAGGAAGGGTTCATATCTTCGTCATGAAGAGGTTCTCTCATCGAGGGTGCCATTTCTCAGCATGAAGAAGTGCACTCAAGGAGGGCTTACTTCTTCATCTCGGAGGAGTGTGCTCAAGTTGAGCACATATCTTCACCAACTTGGATTGTGATTTTTCTTTACTAATTGATTTTCTTGTTTTTTTTTTTTTTTCTTTTTGTGTGTTTTTTGAGTGTGTGCATGGCAAGAAGGCAATTTTTGAGGACAAAAAAGATCATGAGCTCACCTGAACATGGTATAACTAACTCAAGTGCTTCTAATTGTTAAGTAACATTGCTTAGGAAACATTTATTTAGGAGGATGTGACACTAGGAGGAAACACATAGATAATAAATGAAACAACATGAAAACTCAAGGGGGCCTGAAATGAATGTTGACATAGGATCCAAAATTGACATAGGAAAAAAAAATTAGGGTCGTTTTCATAGCGACAAAACTTGGCGACGCACTGGGATAACCCCAGATTCTCTAAAATGGTTTCATTGTGAGTGCAAGGTCTAATTTTTTGATGAATTATTAATTTATTTAGTGGGTTACCTTAGCTCCCCATTCTTAACTCATTAAATATATAGTATTCCTTGTTCTATTACTCAGTGTAACACAAAAATATAACAAGTGATATCATTATCTTATTGATATAACAAAGGGTAATAGAGTATGGCGAATAAAAAATATAATCAGAGTGTGAGTTTTACATCTCTAGCATTTCTCTGTTGCCAACAACCCTGTATAATACCCCGACGAAGTCACTTTCTTCACCTCCATGCGGAGGAAGCTTTTCTCTTCTTTCACCCTTTATATTTTATTATATTTTTCATGGAACTATACATAGGCACTTATTATTTTTCAACAGGAGAAAGAGGGATTCTGACTTATTGAGAGTAGAGTAGGTTTCTCCTTCAAAAACAAGTTTCATACCTTGAATGCTTTTCTCACTAAAATTTTTCTCCTTATCTTACTCTACACATATAGATAAGAAAGAACACACTTATTCATAACAAGATTGGGTGTAGGAAACATAATCCTAAACATATGCACGACATAACTGTTTTCTTACAGATTCCCATGGGGGCTTCACTCAATGAGCCTATAACATATCACGTGTCATCATAGCATATTAAAAAATACCCTTAATTTGAGTACATATTGGAAAATACCTCCAAAAATCACATTATTTAACCCCCTACCAATATAAACACAATACATCTTCCCAATTTTAAAATCTCCTACTTCCACTATAATTTGTAGGTATCTGTTTTTTCATTAACATTTTGTATACACCTTTATGTTTTTTCATTAACTTTGAGCTCCACTTATTATACCTTCCGTTATAAAAACCCTTTACCCTCTATATATCCCCTAATATATTATGTCATTTTTTCCTCATTATATATCCCCCAATATGAACCCATGTGTAATGGTATTGCTCTTGTAATGAAGCCCCCATACATCTTCCTGACTGAAGGATCTTATTTTCCATTAACAAATTATCGACTCGAAAGTGATAAACCAAATCAAGGAAGAGGGTGACCGATAATAAACAGGCTATGTGTTACTACAACTTTCCATTCACAAATATTAGCTATATCATATTGAAGCTCAAATCCGACTTTATTTAAATACCAATAAAAGAAAAATAATAAAATCGAAACATGAAATATGAAAACCCTGATGAGAATGCAATGCATATAACTACATGCAACCTATCCTAACCTAACCTAAAAAATACAAGGTCAAATCATGTAAAATGGAACTTCCAATGTAGCCATAGAAGATTCTCCCAAACTTTAGACAAAAAGATATGATCACATAGAATTAAAACAAAATGAAGTGCATAGAACAAGAGAAACGATGCAAGCATTTGCACTAAACAATGGAAATATGAAGTGAAACCTCAACAGTGTATTACACTCAACTTCTCTACCAAATAAAAAACTCCACTATTGCAGAAACTACTCCATCTATGACCCTACAATACTTTGGGAAGAGTCTGCAAGTACAGGTTATAAGACATGGGTCCAGACTAAAAAGACACTTCTAATGAGTCCACAATGGGATCATGGAAATAAACTTTAGGGAAATATAAACAGAAACAATTGAACAAGGATAGATTTGTGTCATAAATAATTTTTTCAGGTTTACCACAATCCAATTTTTTGTGCATGTGAGATTCTTCGATGGATGATGGAAAATATTCATTAAGATTATTCCTTATTCCTACATTATAGATTCAATATTTTCTTAAGATGGACTGTATCGGTGGAAGTTCAATAGTCAAATTTAATTTCCTCCAATAGGAGTTGAGGAATTTTGTGTGAAGAAAATAACCATCCCTCGAGAGAGAGTTAGCATCCCATGTGATGAAATGAATGATAAAACCAAGAAAAATAATCATAAACTAGATGAAATCACAAATATTTTCATGGTGATAATAACCTTACATAACCATCAGCGTAGGTTGAAGAGTCCTATTCACCTAAATTTTCTTTGAATTCAGAAAATATTGATCATTAATCTAGGAAAACAAGGGCATTTTCTTGTCGAAACAAGGTCCATTATTTAAATCATGAGTTTCAGAAAAAGATAGATTTTAAGATTACTACAAAAATATTCAATGATAAGCAGCTCATTGTCTTGGCGAAAAGGAGATATACTTGAAAGAAAATCTTCGATAATCACCTTCGAATCTGTTTGAAATTGCTGGAAATCCAAATATTCATGTGAAAACAAATATTCATCCATATTAATTGAACAAGCACCATTGTATGGTTCAAATAACATGAAATCATGAAGGTCATGATCATTCAAGGATTCAAATTGATTAACATGTGAAGGATAAAATACTGTAATATCAAGATTGGAATATGGTTGACTAATAAGGTTAGATGAATCACCAACAGGGAAAATTTGTGAGAGAAAAATCAATACTTCATCCACTAATTGATCTTAGTATTTAATGAACGGTTGAGGTTCGAAACAAAGAACATCAAAAGGAGGAGTACATGGAAAAAAAAAGGTTCATTTCGTCCTTGGGATATTAAAATTATTTTGGATCAGGACGACATAGTGAATCAGATTCAATAGGTTTTCTTGAAATATGGAGTAAGAAACTAAATTTCTCATCAAATAATTTCCAGTCCACATCCTCGTCTAGGAATTTGTAACAACAATGAATGAATCAATCAGTGAAATTTTCAAGATATTTATTCGATTCCATTCTAAGTTAATTGATTTCATTGATAACATATTTATATTCATATTTGTCAAAGATGCATCGAATTTCGTTAACCAAATTCTTGAATGATGTAATAAAAGAAGTGGGTAGATAGTAAGACCATTGTTTCGCACAACCATCCAATGTAAGGGTAAACAATTGCACGCGAATTCTTCAGAAGAAATGCCACTTGAAAAAAAAATGAGCAAATTCAATTACATAATCAAGGATGGTTTTTGTACCCTTTCCATCAAATTTAAGATGTGACAAGTTATGAAAAAATTCTGTGGGGATTTAAATATTTAAAGATTCGAAAAAACACCTTGCGATTATGATTTGGGATGAAGCCATTAAAGGTAAGAGATTCAAACAGAATTCATAGTCTCATCTTGTCATTTGACCCTCCTTCTAGCGCCAAAAATGTTGATGGTGTTGGATGTCGCCAATATTGTAAGGCGGTCACCCCGATGTGAAGTCCCAGTTCGACCTCAAACTAGTTTTTGTAGGAGTCTCATCCGGACATACAATGAGCCCACTATTGAAATGGTTTTTCGAGACATGCCTTGGTTATGATCTGACGCAAGATAACACAACACCTCTTCGGGGCAAAAATAATGTTAGCTTTGTGAGATACCCAATGTTAGGTAATCTGACGTATTCTTCACTCCTTTCCTAGATCGAATGCTCCAATCCTATCTCTCGTCGCCAAAATTAGAACTTGCACAATCAGACAACACAAACCAATGAACTATGGAATCTATGTAACATCATTTAAATACTTCATTCAGTGGATCAAAATGGAATTGAAATACATGAAATCAAGCCATCACATATAGAAAAACAAAGAACCCTTTACATTAATATAAATGGAAAAATTTACAACCAAAAACAGAATTTGATCAAAAGAGCTACTCGAGGATGACTTGTTCCATCTTTGTCAGAAACTGTACCTCTAATCACCCTAATGCATGGAATGTTAAATCTTTACAATAGAAGCATGAGGGTATAATTTTATCTCCAAAATCCCACCCCTGTCTTGTGGATAGCCAGAAATATATAGGAAAGGGAAGTAAGTTGGGAATTATTATCTAATTACAATTATTCAAGGGCTTGAGATCCACTATTTTTGGGATAATGGGAACGAAATATAAGGGATGTAAACTCCAAGCTAGGATAGCATAGGGTCTGAATGTTTTATTTGAGGTAAATGGTTTAAAAATTTCTGAAAGCTTCTGGAAAAATAGGATTCAATAATTTCTCTCTTTTTTTCTAAATTTCTAGAACCAATGCAAGTGCATAGTGGAGCAACTTGTAGGTGAACAACGCATGACATAATTGAGCAATTTGTAGGCGATCACTGTCTAGTATGAGGCTAGGGAGCGTTGGTCCTTAAAATTATTGAAACAAGGTATTCACACAATTTTCGAAGTGTACAATTATAACCATGTGAATCAATGAGCTAGAGTCGAACATGGTAGACACAATTTGATTACAAACCAATGGTGTAAGTTGTTAACAGACGTGAGAGAAACTGCAGATGATGTTAACGGATCTCAAGGTATTGCAGTACAATGCATATGGTGTGAGTAAATAATTTGATGTCTAATAGCACATAGAATCCTTTGGTTGAAGGCCAATGATGTAAACCTATCACCGAGAGAAAGAAAATTTTTTATTTATGTACGCAAGCACCAAGGTACCGAGGGGTGTTTTTAAGTCAGCTTCCTGAATAATGAGTTGATGTCAAAAGGAAGCAACATTTCGCAGGAGGGCCTTGATGTATCCCCCATCAACGACATGAAACAGGTATCATGTTTTGAGACAGAATGATGACGATAAAGAATTGGATCAGTAAAGGCAGACATGGAATTAAGGTTTATGAGTATTGTAGAATATTTCAAGTGAATGACTTCTCTTGAACACAATGGTGACACTGAAGAGAGTTGGTAGAATTGAACCAAAACAAAAAATGGAAGATTTGAAAACAACATGATAAAACAAAAATATAATCATATTAACCAACCCAACAACCACGAAGATGAAGTGGAAAAGTGTCATGTTCAAGATAAACTCGCTGCCATTAGAAAATGGATTAACCTATTTTCCCAATTTCCCAAACCATACTGGTCAACACATCTTTATTTTTTAACAAGCTTGAGGAGGATAACATATTCTTTATCTATAAGTTCACCCTTCAGAATAATCCCTCTGAGTATGTTTAATGAAACCTGAGAAGGATTATTTCATCCTTTTCATATTCAACAAGTCCATTGGTGTTTGATGTTTTAACGAGTCAAGCGAAGATAAAACTAGACCTCTTTTTCATGTTTAGAGAGTTTGAAAAAGAGGCGAAAAAGAAAACTCTAGATGTTCCTTTTCATAGATAGTCCCTTGAGTGCGAAAAAGGAAGAAAATAAAACTCAAGAGAACTTCTTAGCCATGTTCGACTAAGCTATTACTTTTTCATAAATATTCTATCTCAGTACAAAAAAGGGTTAAACATATACTGAGTAGATGTCTTTTCAATACATTAACGAGTTCGAAAAGACAAGTTCTCAACAATATTTTCATGTTTTTGGAGTATGAAAAGAGCTAAAAGAAGACTCCTCCTAGAGGAACAAGTGGTATAAAATGATATTAATTGGTTTCAGTCATGATGGAACTACTCAAAACATGTAGAATTCAATACGTTGGCTAACAAGACCACTCATCGAAAAATTTCTTATGGAAAGGGTAAAACCAACTAAAAGCATATGATCAGCCAAGCATATGGCAATGATGGAGTGAGAAAACCAAGTCTCATTTGTCGAAAAGGGCTAATAAAAAGGGAAATCATGACTGTTAAAGTGGGAATGGTTTCATTTTTTCACACAAACTTGAAACATGGTAAACTATGCTTGGAATTAGTTTCATTTTTACACAAGCTTGAAATAGAGAAAAACTAAGCTTGGAATAAGTTTTCATGCCCCTAGCGTAATGAATCAATTCGAAGTACATGCCCCCCAAGCTTCAATTCATTCAACTACATAGACTACTAGTTGCTAACAGGTGGATGGAATGAAGATTCATTTACGAGATCAAGTGAAGGACTCAACTTAGAATTTACGACATGTAATAAAATACTTGAATTGGAAGGGGATCTATGTTTCATTTTTTTAATGTGCTTGACACAACAAAATAACTATGCTTAAGGGACATTGTTTCATTTTTTAACAAGATTGACACAAGAAAAGGAACCCTGCTCTTGGAATTTGTTTCATTCTTTAATGATATTGACACAAGAAAAGGAATTTTGATCCAAGCACCTTGTTTCATCTTTTAATGAGATTGACACAAGACAAGGAACTATTCTCTAGGACCTTGTTTCATATTTTAATGAGCTTGATACAAGAAAAGGAACTATGATGTAAGCACCTTATTTCATTTTTTAACGAGCTTGACACAAGACAAGGAACTCTGCTCGAAGAATCATATCATGGCTTCCAATAGGTTCTCATCAAATGGAATAAAAATTCTCTAGAAGGGATACATATCAAATGATCCAAAGGAAGATTAGGCTCCAATGCCCTCTATAAATGATGCCCTACACTACCTAGTAGATCATCAGTATATGTGGGCATGGAACATGTTACCACATAATTAACCAGTGGTGGGGAAGATACCACTTTTAGATAAGGACCATTTAGGGATGTTGTTTTATTGGGAGTCAAATTAGGATGAACAAATGAAATTTGATCAATAGTCACGATTCTTCCTTCATGCGGGAAACACATCACACGATAGAGTCAAGAGACAAGAACTCCCATGAAATAAAAATAGTCACGCCCAAGGAGTAAATTAAAATGTAATAGGACTTGGACTACCACTACATCGATATAGAAAATCCTACCTCCCAAAGTAATAGGAAACTTAGGAAGGATCCATAATGGTTGAATAGTTCCTCTGTTAAAATTCAACGGGGTTTCGGTAACGGGCACAAGCTGTGGAGAACCTAAATATTTCCAAGAAGTTGAGGACATAATACTAACAGATGTTCCTTTGTCTATGATATTTCTAGGTATGACCACATTATAAGCACGTACTATGATATAGAGGGGCACGTAGGGAGGAATACGATATCATGCCAGTCGAATCCAACTAAAGGAAGTGACTATACTACTTGTAGGGGGTGTCATGGGAACAAAATAGCTGCCCCCTGGTGCTATGGGAATAGGATAATTACTCTAATTTACCATTGGAATGGTAGGATTTCCACCTATTTCATTGCAATATGAAATTCACTCTCGATGGGAAAGGTATGAACATGTGAAGGTGGAATCAAGTAAACTATTTTCTCAACCAATCGTTGGTTAGGAATGGACTCGTGGGGTTCATGTTTATAGAGAGTGAGATTGATTGGATTCGGATTTTGATCAATAACTTTATCAACTAGTGAAGGTTTGGGATAAATATTCCAGTAACCAAATGGAAATCTTAGTTGACAAGTTGTAAGGTTTTCCAACACTTTTGAGGCTTCATACATATAGGAACAAATGTGAATAGGATTATCCCCTTCACATAACCTACAGTGAAACTTAAATTTACCCTTTTTCCCATGGACCTTACTATCACTAGTAGATGGTTTATCACTAGCATGATCTCCAGAGGTTGACGAAAAAGCTTGGTGTGAGCCTATAGACCACACTTCTAATAACTTGGGAATACCAGGACAATCTCTAAGAAGGTGGTCACCCTTACATAACTCGTATGCTAATTTCACTTTGCGAGGTTGATTCGAAGATTGTTCCATACTAGTTGCATTTGTAGAAATGGTTGCTTGGTTTCCCCTCTAATTATTTATCTTCTTCTTATTTGTCCTCTTCTTCTTTGTAATATTCCCAATTTTCCATGAGCTAGTTGGAATATTAAATTTTGTTTTGATGCTTTGTTTTATGAATAAGAGGACAATGGAGGTCCACAATTCTCCTTAATAATGAATAAATTAATGCATCTTGGCATCTTAATTGTGAAAAGGATAGATCTTGGCATCTTAATTGAGCACCCTTAGGTGTGAAAAGGGGTTGGAACACCTTGAATAGGTCAACTTTGACCAAATCAACAACGCTATCATGGAGGAGTGGTCATCAATGAAAGACAATGCAGTTTTAGATGGAGATTTTTTCCATGGAAGTAATGTAATTATTGGATGGGTCTTAGGGTTTGCAAGCTCATATCTTATTTAAGGAAGAGGATGGAAGCCATTATTGATTATGTTGATGTATATGAATTTTCTAAATATATGGTCTGTTTAGACATATATCTTTCTCTTGTTTTTTAGCTAAGATTGAGTGTTGTTTAGCACTGGGTGTTCCTAATCGGGAATCCCACCTCTTCCATTGAGAAGAACTTGGAGGAGTCTTGTACTACATTTTCCACTATCAGGCTTAAGGCCAAGCTTCATCTTTCATTTACAGCACAAATTTTTTTGAGGGTTGAGTTGTTTTGCAGGTTGCAGCAGTGGAGACCATCTTTGGGTCATTTCATTGATTATTTTCAGTGGAGAAGGATTCCTTTCCATTGTAAGGACAGTAAGGAAGGCCCTTTTGCATATTTTCAGATCTTGGCATTAAGCCAACTATTTATTTATCCCTACACGGTATTTTATTTCTAGATCTGCATTATTGTTGTAGGAGGAGTTGGAGGGTGGTTTGGCACACCATTTGGGGAGAAGGTTTTCTAGTGAAAGGGATCTGCCTTTCATTTAGAGGATATATTGTAGGAGGCTATTATATTGTGCATATCAGATCAGCCACACTTTCCAAATCTGTATTTTGTAGTGGATCTTTAGCCTTAGGGCCTAGATCCCCATCTTGTACATGGTGTTTTGCTGAAAACCCTTAAGGGGTTCTTCAAAGGAGGTTGCATAGTGCTCATATCTGTAGTAGATCTATATTTTGAGGCACATATCAACCTTATATCTATTGTATAACCATTTCTATAGCAGTGTCTATAAAAAACATTGTAGCAGTATTCCAGTCTTTATATATAGTAGCAACACCTCTTTTTGATGGATTTTGTACATTGGAGGCTTGTTATTTCTTGTTGTACATATTATGGCCCATTATTTATGCATATTTTGATGATTTTATAACATATGAAAGGTCTCCATACTAGCCTCTTGTTTTTATATGATTATTTACACTATTGTTCTAGCATTTTGCACTATATTCATGCATTTCCCATTTGGGAATATTACAGTAGTATTAGAGCATAATATTGGCACAACATGTGCATCTTGAAAAGCCAATATGTCATCTAAAGAAGGAGATCCTCTTACTGATAGAGATAAGAGGTATCAAAGAAGAAGACAATAGAAGTTTCATTATACAAATGACAAAGAATACAAGGGTAAAACCCCTTTATCTAGAGGAGAAGATGAAGAGAAGGATTTTCCCAAGATCCTTCTTAGAGCCATGCAAGACATTGCTAGAGAAATAAAGGTGATGAGCATGGATAGATACAAGGAATCCCCTAAAGGATTTCATCATGGTGAAGGCTCTGGAATTTCTCATCACTAGAATGATCAACCAGTGCAACAACAACAAGTTTCCCAACGCTCTACAATACCTACATTCTTGGTTGTGTGAAATGAAGGGTTTCAAGAGAAAGAATCCCTTGAAGATTATTTTATGGAGTATGAGTCTCAAACTCATAGGTTCAAGGAAAACTTGATTTTTCAAGTATTTTATCAAATCAAGGACAATAGGAGACCCATGCATCACAATAGAAGTGGTGGATTCATTCAGAATAATGATCTACACCGCACTATGGGCATATTTTTGTTACCCAACTTTTATGGGTCATCTAAATGCACTGCCAAATAATGGGTAGAGAAGCTTGACACCTACTTCCGGTTGAACAAAGTTCCAGAAATGGAGGCCATTAAGATAGCAACGCTGCACCTTGAGGGTGAAGCACATGATTGTTGGTTCCATGGCTTGTCTACATTGGGTCATGCCAATGTGAATACATTTTTAGAGTTCACAAGGAGGCTTGTAGAGAGGTTTTATATAAGAGATCCCGAAGCACCATTCATGGGGCTTGCAAAGCTTAAACAATCAGGTAATCCAAAAACTTATATTTCTGAATTTTTGAGACTTTCTGTTATGGTTCCTGATTTATCTGCAGCAAGAAGGGTCTATATGTTCATTAATGGGTTAGATGAACCTCTTCATGGGTTCTTTAAGTCTACCGAGCCCACTAACCTTCAAGATTCCATTGAAAGGGCTAGAGATCTTCAAGATTCTTTGCCAAAAGCAAAGGAAACATTTCAGCATAAGCCCTCTTTTCCATCAAAGGGAAAAGATGAGAAGGCTCCTCTTTCAAAGGAGAGAAAAAATAAAAAACCTCTTGATGATGATGTCCGAAGAGATTTCATGAGGAGGAAGCTTTGCTTCACATGCCAATAATATTTGGCACCCGGAAATAGATGTGCAGCAGGAAATGCACACTACTTAGAGGTCTTCTCAGATGATGAGGAGGAAGAAGAGGATGAACCAAGAAGATGTCACAGCATTGACACAACAAGAGATGAAACAACACCATCAAGAGATGGGAAAGGGGCATTTTCTCCAATTGTAGGGGCTCTTGCATCATTGAGAGGAGTACCTAAGACCTTGACCTTGAGGGTTCGAGGTTCCATCTTAGATCAGAGGTGTTACACAGCCACCATCCCTACCATTCCCCGTCTCGCACATTGGAGGGCTCATTTTGTGACCTGTGAGCAGTGACATAACTTGAAAATACTTTCATGGCATTCCCCTGAACATGTACTTTCATCCCCCTGAAAAAATCTCCTTGTAAAAAACCCTAGAAACACCCTTTTTTTCATTGGCGCGGGAAGACAGTTCAGCACCCACACCAATGAGGAAAATACTTCAAAGAGGTCGCGCCAATTGGCACTCTGTCCCAGAGTCACACTTGCACCAGCCAATTTAAGGAGTGTTTTAAAAAAATAAATGGCGGAAGTTTCATCCTAACAAATTCCTGGACTGCTATATATCTTGAGTTGGGAGGTTTGGCTACGGATTTCCATAGAGAGGAAGTGGTTTTCCACCTCTCATGGAAGCTTCATTGATGATAGGGCCAATCCGATGATTATAGGGATCCCAATTCCCCTTCCTCCATCTATAAAATCTTGCCCATCTCCATTGCAAGCTAGTCTTCAAGTTCCCAAATTCCCAAGAGCCTTATGCTGCAAGAGCCTTGATTATTCCCCTAAGGCCAAATTCAAGCAAGGAGACTATTGTCAAGATCCGGAGAGAGAGGTTTGTCCCATCCTTGACAGGATTTTCGAGACGTGTTTTGCTAGCGACCCTCCGAAGGAGAATTCAGCGTCAGAACTTGGTTGTAATTTTCCTTTGATTGATTAATAATAAACGACTATTGGTTATGGTTCCACTCTTGTTGTTGTTTATAATGATGAGTTATGTCCTTTCTGACTGACATATAGTTGCATCTACTGGATTTTACGCTTGTGTTTGTTTTGTTTCTCGCGTGTGCAGGTGTCCTATCACGGAAATCGTGGGGATCGTGATCTGCCAGAGCTAAGGAACGGGAGCACTACCTCTTCTACAAGAAACAACGTTGGATTCTAGGTAAGCCTTCATCGCTAGTTAGTTTATTTGCAATTAGGAACCTGCACTGTAGCATGAATGATTGTTGCTAGACCCAGTCTGGGCTAGTAGGGATCGCCTCTGTCCACAGAGGGGATTTACCTCCACAATAAGAGGGTTTCTATTTTTATTGATAGTGGGGCTACCCACAAATTTTATTGATGCCCAAATAGTGAAAAGGAGGGAAATACCCACTGATGCTTTTGAGGGATTTTATGTTTTGGTCCCAGGAGATAGAACTATGTAATGCATGCAGTATGTTCCATCCTTATTAGTCACCATGGGGACATATACATTGACTGATCACTTCTTTGTGGTTTACATAACTAACACCAATGTGATATTGGGTGTGCAGTGGTTGATTACTTTGGGAAAAGTCACCACATATTGGGAGACTTTGCAGATGGAACGGGTGGATAGGAAGAGTGGAAAGACTCAAATGCTTAAAGGCATGCACACATATCCCTCACATACAACCTCCACACAAAAATCAGATATGGATTTGCATAGTGGAAGCAAGGATCTAACAGTCCCATCTATTATGCCTATGAGAATGGTTCATGGGACATTACTATCTTGTGGTAAACCACGTAGGAGGCCACCTGATTCAGAATTGGTGAGATATGTATCACAACATGAGGCTCCAAGAATATATCTAGGAGGGATGGGAGCATTAGAATGCCATGATACAATGTTAAGAGTCTTGGGTAGGCTCAAGGAGGAGGGATACATTCTCCCAACATCATTATTACACACTCTCATTTCAGATTCTGCGCTATGGGAGGAGAAGCATGGGAGGAATAACAACCTTCCAACATACACCTTGGCCATGGGAGATGTCAAGGAGAAAAGTAGCCATATGACAGTTGTTCTTTGTCACAGATCATTATTTCTGTCATTATGGAATATTGATCCATACTGGAAATCCTAACTGTTGGTGGATTATTCCAAGGATCTTTTCACATGCATGATACTTGATTATCGGCTACATGAAGAGGGTTATTCAGTAAAATAATAATTCATCTACTATCATGGTAGGATCTTCTTATCTAGAGCCTCCAAGCTCAAGGAGAAGTTGCTACAAAGGGCTTATGAAGATTTCCTTTTCAGCCATATTTACTCCATGAGGGCCTACTACACTATCATGGAGAGCTACACATTGGAAGGCTTTGAAGAGGAACTATATCAGCATTTCCAAAGATGCATGAACCATGTGGAATTGGAAGAGAGACATAACTCAATGAAGGATTTAATTCATCCACCTCTTTCCTCTTATGTAATGAGAGGGGATCTATCTATGGACCACTCCATTTGTATGAATATAAATTTTGGTAGGGAACATGCTTATGTACAGAATGTTTCAGTTGATGATTAATTGCATTCCTTTACCATGTATATGTAGGCCATAGCTCCAAGGAGGAGAATTATTCCATATAAAATTCATGGTAAACTTTGGATCATAAACATTTCCGAACATGGCCACTCCCTTAGAGGACATAGGGAGATGTTGTATCATTGTGGGTGCCCTCAAAAAGCACCAAAATATCTCACACTTTTAGCCATTGTGAGAATATTTGGGCAGCAATTAATTGGTGGGGAAACCACTTACCATATCAATATCTGATGCAGTCAGGAGATTTACTGCGCTGTGATTCCACAAGTGGGACTATGACCCACATCCATTTGTACAAATTTATGTTTGCATGTACTTAGTTTTGATCCCATACATTGATGATGTACTTATTATTTTTATGGGAATGTTTGGAGGGAGGATGGGAGGAATGTATGTGCCCTATGGGAGAGAGATTCTCCATGTGAATTATGCTACATGTTTCACGGAGAAAATTTGGCAACCATGTTTTTTTCATTTGAACTATTGTCTCCTTCTGGGATGAACTATTTGCATCTCATAAGAATTTTGGAGGAGAAATTCATGGAGGGATGGATTAGTGGAAACTTAGCTTATGAAGGAAGCTTATCACATGTTGGTGTCACCAATGATGGAGGATAAGAGTTGCAACACTCACCTTGTTAGTTTCTTGAAGATAAGCAACATTTGGGAAGGGAGGACTGTAATATTCCCAATTAGCCATGAGCTAGTTGGAATATTAAATTTTGTTTTGCTGCTTTTTTTTATGAATAAGAGGACAATGAAGATCCATAATTATCCTTAATAATGAATAAATTAATGCCAATGTGAAAAGGATAGATCTTGGTAGCTTAATTCAGCACCCATAGGTGGGAAAATGGGTCGGAACACCTTGACTGGGTCAACTTTGACCAAATCAACAACGTTTTCATGGAGGAGTGGTCATCAATGAAAGACAAAAAAGTTTTAGATGGAGATGCTATGCATGGAAGTAGAGCTATTATTGGATGGGGCTTAAGGTTTGCAATATCATATCTTATTTAAGGAAGACGATGGCAACCATTATTAATTATGTTGATGTATATGAATTTTTTGAATATATGTTTTGTTTAGACATATATCTTTCACTTGTTGTTTAGCTAAGATTGAGTGTTGTTTAGCACTAGGTTTTCCTGATCGGGAATCCCACCTGTTCCATTGAGAAGCTCTTTGGGGGGTCTTGTACTACATTGTCCACTATCAGGCTTAATACCAAGCTTCATCTTTCATTTACAGCGCAGATCCTATTGAGGGTTGAGTTATTTTGCAGGTTGTAGCAGTGGAGACCATATTTGGGTCATTTCATTGCTTATTTTCAATGGAGAAGGCTTCCTTTCCATTGGGAGGATAGTAAGGAATTCCCTTGTGCATATTTTTAAATCTGGGCATCAGGCCAACTATTTATTTATCCCTACAATGCATTTTATTTCTAGATCTACGTTATTTCTATAGGAGGAGTTGCACGGTGGTTTGGCACACGATTTGGAGAGAAGGTTTTCTAGTGAAATGAATCTGCCTTTCATTTAGAGGATCTATTGGAGGAGGCTATTCTATTGTGCATATCAGATCAGCCACACTTTCCAGGTCTGTATTTTGTAGTGGATCTTCAGCCTTAGGGCCTATCTTAGATATGTAGTAGATCTATATTTTGAGGCACATATCAGCCTTAGATCTATTGTATAACCATTTTCTATAGTAGTGTCTATAAAACAACGTTGTAGCTGTCTTCCAGTCTTTATATATAGTAGCAACACCTCTTTTTGAGGGATTTTTTCCATTGGAGGCTTGTTCTTTCTTGTTGTACATATTATGGCCCATTATTTATGCATATTTTGTTGTTGTTATAACATATGAAAGGTCTCCATATTGGCCTCTTGTTTTTATAAGATGATTTACACTATTGTTCCATCATTTTTCACTACATTCCTTCTTTTCCCATTTGGCAATATTACATTCTTCTTCTTGGCTTCCTAGTTACTAGAATCAATACTTTCACTAGGTGAGGAGGAATAAAGGAATGAGTAAACAACGTTTGAAGAAGGAAAAGGGTCAAATTTAGGATAATATTTAAGTTGGTGTTGCTCGAGTGGAGAATAACTTGGAAAAGAAGCATTTTGGACATTCAAAACCATAGGGGTCAAAAAATCCAAACTGGAAAACCAATGGATACTGTAATATTCCTTTTTAGGAATTTATGCAATTTCTTCAATGAGGACGTTGTATAAGGAAATGCTTGAAATAAAAATGCAGAACGGGACTTGGATCCTCTTATATATGTTTTATGTAGCTTAAATATGAAATGGCATCAGAAAAAAATCATCCTAGCTACATTAAACAGATCTCCCCAGCTCATATATGCTCAGAAACACCCTAATCCCACAACTTCACAAAATAGAACTGCTAAAGACTACAAAAGCGTAATTTTAATTAGGGTATCTACAAAAAAATATGATTTATTATAGAACTATAACTTTAATTAATCATGAGATCAGAAATAAGAGGTTAGACCCCTTTTACAAGCACATTAGAGCATCCCGGCAAGGGTTTTCGGAAAAATAATAGTATAAAATGCAACACCACATAAAATAACACTGTATATAGCAACTCAGTAATAAAAAAATCTTAAAATTATCTGAAATATATGAATGGTACATAAATTGGCCCAAGGCCTTCCTCAATAGGCCTTCCAGAGTGAAATAGGCACCTCCTTCTCCAAAACAAGCATAAAATAGCAAGGTCTCACCCAGCAACTACTGCTACTGCAGAAATGACGTAGTTACTGGAAGTGAATGTGTTGTATATGATGAAGAATGGATATCCTCAAGATAAATGATGAAAATTAAGCTCTAAAACTTCTCCTTAGATCTCCCAATCAGCTAGACCAAAGGTGAAGATGGAATTCCTGCATGAGAATTCTTTGCACTAAACAGTGTTCCAACTCCAGCTAGACAGCTGAAGATTGCAATCAGTTAAAATACCAAAAAAATATGAATTCTGAATGCCTTCCTTGCTTCTATCTCCTCCTTCTTATCCTTGGTGAGCTTCCTCACCCCGGACCCCACTCATTGATGATGTGACTTCCTTGAAAAGATTCCTCTTTCAAAACTGCGCTGCCCTAATTAGTTTCCCTCCTCTTGTAACAACGTTGTTGACCTGGTAAAATGGATCTAGCTCATTTATTTTCCCCTCTTTCACACCAAATTGGCTTTATTTTGTCCTCATAATCCAATCCCTTTTCACACTGGGATATGTTTTATTGTCCTCCCTATTGTTTACTTCAAAAATGGAACAGTTATAATATTCCAAGTGGCAGTGGCTAATTGGGAATATTACAGTTCTCCCCGCTCAAAATTTTCTTTCCCACAATAAAAAGTAAAGAAGGATGCTGCAATATTTTCTCTCCCTCCCAAGTGGCATCCTCATCTGGTAGATTCCTCCATCGAATCAAATATTCCTTGATGACTCTGTTCCTTAGATGCCTCTCCCTTATGTCTACGATTGCCTCTGGCTACAAAATCAGGTGGCCCTCATCATCAATAGGGGGAAGATCCATGTTGGAAACCACATTCTTCCCAATGGCCTTCTTTGGGCAAGAAACATGCAAGATATTGTGGATTTTTCTCCCCTTAGGAAGCTCCAGCTCATATGATACCTTACCGACACATCTGATCACTCTGTATGGCCCATAGAAACGGGGCTTGAGCTTCTCAGCTCCCTTCTCCTTGAGTGTGGAATGTTTGTAAGGCTAAAGACACATATAGACAAGATCTCCCACCTTAAACTGTCTTTCTATCCGACCCCGATCTGCGTACATATTCTGTTGGTTCTGGGCACACTACAAGAAAAAATCACATTGGTGAGGGTCATGCTTGTGACGGACCTTTAAGGTCCGTCACCAATGTCACGTATGGTGACGGTCCTTAAAAAACCGTCACTGTAAGTGTATATAGTGATGGTCCTTTATGGTCCGTCGCCAAAGACATTTTCAATGACACTTTTGGTGAGGGTCGTTAAAGGCCCATCAATAATTCTCTCTTTGGTGACACTTCTAGTGACGAACTTTTAATGACCCTCACCAATTCTCTTTTTGTTACTTTTGTTGACGGTCAAAAAATGTTCGTCATCATTGATCATTAAAAAATCATCACTGTAAGTGTAAATAGTGATGGTCCTTTATGGTCCATCACCAAAGACATTTTCAATGACACTTTTGGTGAGGGTCGTTAAAGGCCCATCACTAATTCTCTCTTTGGTGACACTTCTAGTGACAAACTTTTAATGACCCTCACCAATGCTCTTTTTTTTACTTTTGGTGATGGTCAAAAAATGCCCGTCATCATTGATCAATCCAATGAGTTTTTTATTACGCTATGTTCCTGTTAATATATTTTTTGTCAAAAGATAATGATTTAATACAATTATTGTGGAGTGTTTTTTATAATATCTCCAAGGCCATAGTGGTTAGGGTCAATCAATTTTTTTAGAAGTAATTAGTGTGTATCATTTCCCTCAAGTAATGACTAGTCGAATAGATATTTCCTATAAGTCAACACATGATTCATCTATTAAATTTATTATCTAGAAAATTCCCTTTAGATAAAGTTCCACTATTATGTGTAGGAAATATATTATTTAATACATAATCAAGCTTTAACAATTCTATTAATGAGAAAGACCTAACAATCCTCAACAATCTAGGCACACCTTAAATTAATGCTTTGGCACACACTAACATTTCTTAGCACCCAACATGTCTTGGAACATCTTTGTACCTAGAACATATTGTGATGGCACTGACGCCCAAGAACATGGTGGCATGCGCTAACACAACATGGAGCTCTCATAGCATGTGTTGGCATGCTGCATATAGTCCATAGCCGCATGCCCTGGAACACCTTGGTTGAATGCATTATCATACATTAGCACTTGGTACACAATGCCACTTGGCATGTATTGGGACCTATTATTAGTGTGCCTAGCATGCCCCTTTTCAAAAAGATAAATTCCTAACTTATTAACCCTCTTAATATTGGTTCTTCCTTTTGTTTCCTTGACACATATTGACATACCATAGCATCCTGCACCACAATATCCTTAGCACCTAGCATGTATTGGCATATCTTGGCACTATTAATTGGCACATGATATAATTAGCACACCCTGGAATTCCCAAGCACACTTTGGGAATTCTTGACATGCCTTGATATTCCCTAGCATGCCTTACCAATGCTTAGCATACCTTGTCCCTCCCTCCTTGGCATGACAACTAACACTCATTAACACTAGTCTCTGGCACATGTTCCTCATATTCATTAGCTTCCATGAATTTTTACCTAGTGCTCCCTTAATGTTTTTTTCCTAGTAATCCTTAACACTCATCAACATGCATTATCACTCTCTAGCACACCTTAGCACTCTTCAATATTCCCGTCCACTTCATAACATGCATAACACTAGTCCCTAACACATATTGGCACTTGGCACGTGTTGGCACTTGGAAAGCCTTAGCATGTGTGGAATACATTGAGATGCCTTGGTATGATTTGACATGGTTTAATATTAAATTTATTTGTGACGATCAATTGTTGGAAAGTAGATGAGAAGCAACAAAGGAATACTTGGCACGTAGAATGCACCAAGACTTTTCACTTGGCACCTATTGCCACCCAGTGTTGGTGTGCCTAGCATGCCCCTCTTGGAAAAGGTAAATTGATGACTTATTAACCCTCTTTTGTGTTCATTTCCTTGTATTTCAACTTTTTTCTCCCTTCTGTTGGCTTGACAGTCCTTGACATGCATTAACACACCCTTGCACATCTTGGCATGCCTTATCACTTGGCACATCTTAGCATGTTTGACATGTATTCCGACTATCTGGCACATCAAGGGGGTGAAGAGAGATGTAATCCTAAAATAGGTCGAGTACGAGGGTCGAGTAAGGGTTGCTAAAGGGAGGTCATGATCATCCTCCAAGAGCAAGATCATCATGTGAGGGTTCAGAAGAATGTTGCATACCTTAATGGTTGGTTTGTGCTAGGTGGAAGATTTGAAGAGCCCTCGATGAAGACAATATTGTGGGCCCTAGATCAGTAAAAAGAATTGACTGTGGTTGGGCAGATTGATGGTAATCCAAGTACATTTGGAGGGTTGTTAGGTTACTGTCAAAGAAGACTAGCCCTGACTCTTGTTCTGGTGAAGGACAACAAAATTGGTAGAAGGGCAGGTGTATAGGGCCTAAGGATGTGCAAACTTTGAAGGACTAAAGTAACAGTCAAGTGGGCCAACCAACTAGCCCTAGTTCACTATATTGTAGAGGACTGATTCAATGGGAAGAAGGGAAGCCTCCATAGCCCTGGACTTCTCATATTGGAGCTATAGTATGGAAAAAGTGGGCATACCAAAGAGTTATTGACAAATGGAATTGTGAACAACTTGTTACCACTAAAACTAGTAGTGGACCTAAAAGGGGTTCATAAGAGGGCAACTGCTAGGACAAGGGAAACGATGGAGGCTTAGCGCATTCTCACCACAGCTAAGGCTCCTTGCTCTTCACGGACTTTCACCAATGGGTGGAGTCTCGGTAGTTTAGGAAGTCACTTGTAGAGTAAAGGTCAATGAATAGGTGGGAAGTGACCCTCGAAACCCTTTCCCTAAGATAAAATAAAGAGTGGGACTTGCTTTCCTTTTAAGCAAATGAATTTATCATATAGGAAGGGAGGAGGGGGATTGAAGGGTTGAGGGAGAAGAAAAAGACTTATGAAGGAAGTTCTCAATCCCTAAAATCCTCTGGGAACTTGGATTCCCAAATGTTCCTTGATGAAAGGCCTTTGACACCAAATGGGACCACACGGGGCCAAGTGGACTCAGCCCAGGTTCAGGGATGGAATTTAGCAACCAGTGATGTTCCTATCCTAGAAAAGGTGAGGGGAAAGGATCAGACAAGAGTTTTTACTTCGATAGGTCAAATTGATCCTACTAGGTTCTATCCTTGGGAACACCTAGGCAAAACTTGATCCTAGAGCTAGGGCTTGAGGTATCCAGAGATTCCACCATCGGAATTGGCCCAAGTTCTGAGGAGAGTGAGGGAACCCAACAACGCAACTGCCTTTAGGAGATAGAAGTTTTCCTCTAGCTAGATTCTTGGGAAATTGTTGCCCTAGGTGACCTAATGGGGCTAGACCTAGGGAATGTGAAAATTTCTTAATCTAAGAAACCCTACTACATTATCTTGATTTACTTCTCCTACTTGAATTAAGTTACAAGTTAATTTCTAAAATATTCAATAAATTAGTGAATTAGATAGTAAATACAACTAGCAACCTACACATATAGACCAAATATTAAATAACATGCTCATAGACAAAGTGACACACGTATTTTCTGGAAAACTGTCCTCGGAAAAAAGCCAATGTGCGAAAACTAGTGTAGCTAGCTTTGGAGGGTTTTCATTATTATGTAGAATCTAAGTATAAGAATCCTGGGCACCAAAACTGGTTCACCCTTCAGAGAAATAAAAACGACAGTAATACACTACTCTAAATCCCTCTACGTTAGCCTAACTGGCCTGCGTTGGCCTTTGCGCTGCTCAGTAAGGGTCTGCGTCACACCTGAAGGGCTTACACTGCCCCTGTGCTGCCCTGACTGGGCCTGCGTCAGCGCTGCGTGGCTCCTGCTACCTCTGCGCTGCCCCTACTAGGCTCTGGCTGGACTGCGTGGCTCCTATTGCCCCTACTGTTATGGGTGGTTGGAATGCTTATGAAGAAAAAGCATAGGTAAGAAAGAAGGCATTGGCCAAAGGTAATGCATAACAGTTAGAAAAATTGAAGAAATGAAATGAAAATAGATCAATGTCCACAAATAACTGAAATAGCTCAATGGGACTAGAGAGTAAAAGCTTTGACAACAACAATAAGTGCTTATAGCATCAGCTAAGAGAACATAGGAGACTAGTTCATGAGGTTAAAATGTTGTATAATTGTTGGCACAGGAAAACTGTAGAATTGTTAGAGTAAATCTTTGTAGGTAGCATTAGTTGGTGATCATCGATAATCATTTCATTTCATCAAATACCCCAATGAATGGGCCTTACAAGATATTTTCGTAGACAAATGCCACAGAAGCTGTCTGATGGAAAAATATTCACACAATATTAAAGAAAACACCTACCAAATAAGGATGACATTTCAAATGGGGCAAGAAACAATAGAGATATAGACATCGAAAAAGTTAAAATGCTAGGGCAAAAGGAAAGCAACTAGGTAGCATGGTAGAAAGCACAACAAATAAAATTATAAAAATGGAAAACCCTACAAATTAGCACCCATCCAAACATCACACACAAGTGCCTTATGCACGTTCGTGCGGCCCGTTTCTCGTTTTCTCTGTTGTGCCTTTGTTCGGTAGCTTGCCGTGTCATTTTGTTTGAGGGCGCTCGCCCAAACCCATTTGGGTAGGGTCGTTTCGTTTGAGGGCGCCCGACGCCCAAACCCATTCTGGTAGGGTCATTTCGGTTGAGGGCGCCCGCCCAAATGCATTCGGGTCGGGTCGTTTCGGTTGAGGGCACCCACCCAAATGCGTTTGGGTTGGGTTGTGTGAGGGAACCTAAGGAAATGCATTCGGGCGGGTCAGGTTGGGTCGTGCCGTGTGAGGGCGCACAAGGAAATGTGTTCGGGCGGGTCGGGGTGGGTCGGGTTGGGTCGTGTGAGGGCACCTAGGGAAATCTCAAGTTAAATTTAAACCAGCTAAACAAAAACTCTAATAATTCATGAAAATCATCTAACCAATTATTGAAATATCAAACTTGACAGTAGACGAATATGGGTTTAGTTAGTTTTATGAGGATCATGTTGGAAGTTATGTTGTTAATTTACATAGAACACCACTTTTTTTGTATAATATTTTTAGTTTCTATTTTTTATTATTATCTTCACGATTCTAATATGTTTAAGTTTTTTTTATACCACATAAATTTAAATTATATAAATTTATACATTTATAAAGAGTTATAATAGAACCATAATAGTTCAATAAAATATAAAAGTTAAATAGTTGGGGTGGCGAGAGGGGGAGGGGGGGAGATTCTCCTAAATCCTGATGGAATATAAAAAATAAAGTACTTATGGGGGCTAGTCCAAAGAATTAACAATCTCACATAAATGTATGGGCTTCTTCCAGGTCTCCAATTGGCTAATGATCGAGATGTCTCTAGGTTAGTGATCTTGGGGGATTCCCTTATCACTATTCAACACCTTCAAAAAGGTTTTCTCCTGAAGAAAAACAATTTATCCCTCCTCCTTAGAAAAATCAATAGTGCCCTAAAATCATTCCCTCAAAAGGCTTATTGCCACATTTTAAAAACCCAAAACAAAGAGGTGGATACACAAATGAATCAAGCCTTCCTTCTTGAAGTAAGTGGGTTAGTATGAGATCAATGACATGTCAGGTTGGAAAGATATTCCATGAATAATTCCACTCAATATAATTGTCCCTCTCTCTTGTTTTTCTAGTTGGATATATGCACCATGAGAATTATTTTTTGAAGATTTCCAAAGATGACCTCCTTTCTATGCCCCCCCTGTCGCCTCCTATATATGCACATATTCGCATCACACATAACATTTGGCGTCAGGATCTAATCATTAAGGTTGAGGTGGTGGTTTGTGGGGGTGTTGGCCACGCGCCCATTTACCCCTCACATGTGGAGTCTTATGAAGTTGGACAACCCTTAATTGATCCCTCCTTTACCTTCGTACCAAGTTCATTGATGGATACAGGGTGGGCAGAGTTAATGAATTTCGTGGTTGATTCGATCCCTCGACATGGGATTTCACTAGTCTAAAGGTGGAATTCATGGTTGGTGTTAATATGATAAGGCTGAAAGTATTAGTTCAAGGGTGTGCCCTTGAGAGTCAAGACAACCCTTCTGCTAGTTGATGGGATATCCACACCTTTGTAAACTCCATCGATGCTAAGAATTCTTTCAATCTTATGTGTCTCTTGCTGGGTGTCATGAACGTTGTCTCGCTCGTCTCATTCAAAGCGAAAACATGGGGAATTCTCTTGTCTTTTCTTGGCTCATTTTCCTCCTATGCAGTAAGAAGTTGGGAATATTTCCCCTCCAAGTTGTAAATGGATTTTTGTAAATCTCAAGAAGTCAAGTTGGAATTTTTTCCAGTGGGTGTTGAATTTCTCATCTTCGAATTTCAAGCTTATTCACCACCCTGTATGCAAAAAATATAGTTATAGATTACATACCCTTTCCCGGGCCAACATTATATAAGTCTACTTCACTAGGATAAACATTCACTAAGGCTTCACGTATGAAATATCCACAAAATCTTTCACTGCATCAATGTAGTCCCTAATACTGCATGTACCTTCAAGAATATTGTGATCGCACGGGTGCCCTGTGCATGTTCGTCTGGCCCATTTTCCGGTTTCTCCCTTGTGCCTTCGTTTGGTCGTGGGCGCCGTGTGAGGGCGCCCGCCCAAACGCATTCGGGTTGGGTCGTTTCATTTGAGGGTGGCCATATCAAATTTACTAAGTTGTGACCGCAAGGGTGCCTTGTTCTTCGTGAGGCTCGTTTTCCATTTTCTCCCTTGTGCCTTCGTTTAGTCGGGCCCGCCGTGTGAGGGTGCCCGCCCAAACACATTCAGGTCAGGTCAGATCGTTTCGTTTGAGGGTGGCCGTATCAAATTTTCTAAGTTGTGATTGCACGGGTGCCGTTTGCACGTTCGTGCGGCCTATTTTCCGTTTTCTCCCTTGTGCCTTCGTTTGGTTATGCACACCGTGTCGCGCCATGTGAGGGCGCCTGCCCAAACGCGTTCGGGTTGGGTCGTTTTGTTTGAGGGCAGCCATATCAAATTTGCTAAGTTGTGACTGAATGGTTGCCTTGTGCACGTTCGTGCGACCCATTTTTCATTTTCTCCCTTGTGCCTTCGTTCGGTTGGGCGAAACCGTGTCGTTTCGTTTGAGGGCGCCTGCCCAAACTCGTTCAAGTCGGGTCATTTCGGTTGAGTGCACCCGCCCAAACGCGTTCGGGTCGAGACCCCTAAGCCCCCAATACCTAATCCCTTAACTACTAACTCATTATTCGACCCCTAACCCCTAAATGCACCTAAATCCCCTAACCCCTAACCCCCAATCCCCTAAGCCCTCCAAATTCGAAGAATTAGCTTTGAAGAAGAAATTGTTTTTTGCAATATGGTTTGTAAGTTATTTAAATAGAGGTATCTTCTCTAGAGTTCTTTTTTAGATCCACAGTTTCAATTACTAATTTTTGAACGAGGCATATGACACTCTTCATGTCTACGGGATTTTTATCTTGAAGCTCATTATCTATACGAGTATTTGCTACTTCAAGGGTTTCATGACGGAGAAAATTGCAATACAGGGTTTAGGGCCAATTATTGTGTTATTGTTGCTTCAAGGGTTTGATGAACATACCCCAAGTCGTTCATTTCCTTGATACTTATCAGGTTCTTACTTCTATCTAATTCACTATATACTCAGATCATGAATGTGAGAAGGTTGTTTGTGGATTATATTATTATTGTATCAACAATGTAATTATTTCTATGTTGTTATATCTTTCTAGTAAAAAACCTCATCTTTAGAAATATTTTCTTGTCATTTTCAAAATTGATTGCTTCATTGAGCACAACATGCAACTTATTTAATACTTTATTGAAGCTAAGAGCTCCATCTTTGGGGCAAGCTGATTTTCGGCTAACTCCACTGCTTTTGATCTCAATTTTGCCAATTGCTTCCTTCTCTCATATGATACCTAAGTCTTTGCCTTTCTCTTCCCTTCTAATTCCGTCATAGTGTCATAGTGATGCCAACCAACTTCTTTGGAAAGCCTTCCTAGCAGACAATACTTGTGACCTGGCTGAAGCCTCAACACTTTTAGAGCATCTGGAATGACCATTCCCTTCTTCTAGTCATATGGTGGGGGAACCCCTTCAAAAAGCCCTTAGCCTAGAAAGTGTTGTAGCACCACGCTTGGTTTTGTGTGGAATCATTCCTCTAATTGTCCAGTAGTCAAATCCTTCTCTTACTTTATTGTCATTTGCCCATACCTAAGCAATGAGAGCACAAGAACACCTATTTCTATAAAAGCACCTATAACTTCTCTTACTTTATTGTCATTTTCCCATAACTAACCAATGAGAACATAAGAAAACCTATTTATATAAAAGCACCTATAATACTTTTGTGGGTTTCACTAATATCCCTTTAGTTACTGTGTGCACAGTAGCCTAGATCCTAAAGCGATTCCCGTACAATGATAATCCACTAGGTGTATTTGTTCTTAAAAAACTATGCATGGATAGATGTCCCATTTATGGCCAAGTTCCACCAAAATGGTTCCCCCTAACTACCTAGTAACTACATTACATTTATTTCATGACAAGACTACCCTACAACCCACCAAATTTCTATCATATCCTTGTCGTCAACAACAATTTGTTGTTCAAGATATAGCTAAGTTGGAACAAACTTAGCTCTAGAGCTTAGGATATTTTTCAACCTCTAATGTTTATAAACCAATAGATATAAAATTTCTAAAGCATTTGGGAGCCATTTAAGTATCACCTTTCCTATATTGACTTCGTCTTAAAAATCATGGAAAATGTCCATAGATGAGTTATCCTTACTAAACCAAAACATTTCATTGAAAATAATCATTCATACCATAACATTACAACTTCCCTTTTAACCACATAAAACTTATTTTTAAGTTACCATAATTCATCTTTAATATCACATAATTAGATTAAAAAATCAAACAAAATCTCTAGTTTATGAAATAAAAATTCAACAATTTTATATAATTAATAATTTAAATAAATGTCTTAAATCTAACCTCATTAATAATTATTTACAATAAAAGATACACTTATTTATCCAAACCCCTTAATAACCCCAAAAAAAACTCACACATATTATTTAATTAAATTTGAATGGTCATAAATTTTATGATGAAATTGATAATTATAATAATCCAAAAACAAAATCTCATAAACTTTATTCTGTTCTACGGCAATCACAAACTTATTTTATTGTATAAATCTCATTTTTCCTTCTCTTCGGAAATGTATAAGGTCTTTTTGGCTTAGTGCATGTATAAACTCTCATATAAAACCATTTTTTCAAGTCACCATTGGCCGAGATGTGAAACGCATCAGAGGTTTTGTTTTGGCAAGTATTACGCGTATTCATTTCACAATGTTAAAAATTTTCGAATACCAAAACTTTTAATTTCCCTCGCTCATTTCCCTCCGGTTTCCCTCGGGTTGCATGGTTTGTCCAGCGAAGGAGGGAGGATGCGGCCATACTCCGGTTTTGAGGGTTGCATGGTTTGTCCAGGGAAAGAGGGAGGATGCGGCTATACTGTCATGGGTTTTGAGGGTTGCATGGTTTGTCCAGAGAAGAGAAGAAGGGAGGATGCGGCCCTGAAACCACTGAACCAACTGAACCAACTTATCAGTGTGCGCAGAAAGAAAGAGCACAAAAGGAAGGCTAAGAGCTATGGATCTGCAAAAGCAATGTATGGAAGGCTAAGAACTACGAATGCATGGTGCTTGACAGGGACGCTGAAATGGGTAATGTACAGCAATAAAATCGTATTGTTCTAACTTCTTTGAATATATAAAGGAAATATGATAGAAAGCAGTTTCTACATTAGAAACAATTCCAAAAATTGCTTGGTATCCAAGGTGTAAAGACCTTGAACCAGACCAGAAATATTTGCGAGGAATTGATGATATTTATTTGATCAAAAACAATATAATTTACCTATTTTTTCTCTATTATTTTGTTCAAAAATCATAACCTTTACATCTTGGCAGGCTGTTTCGACAGTACAAGAAACCAATACCGATGCGGAAGTTGTAAGACCCGCAACATGGAAATAGCCATCGTTGAAAATACATTTGGCTTGCTCTTAGCATTTGGATGACAGGATCTTCCATGTACCCAGACCACAATAGGGGACCATGGATGACAATAACTTTACCCTAAAGCCCAATATCCACAAATTGACTGACAAAACTTTACAGTACAATGTACACCTCTATCTAGGAATAAATTTGATATTCTCCCTGCTCGACCCCAAGGTGCCTAGGGCTCTTTTCTTTTGCTTTTGGTAATAAATTTGATATCCTCCCTACTCGTCTCCAAGGTACCCACGGATCTTTTCTTTTGCTTTTGGTACCAACTGCAATCAGTTATTATTATTATTGTTATTATTATGCATGCCAGGAGGAACGAGGATCTCTTCTCTGCACAATGAGGATCTCTTCTCTGCTGTGCAGCATGGATAAAACTGAAGAAATTGTAATTGAAAACAAACAGAATACAGACCGTTGGCAACTGCCTTCCCTTTCTCCCTGTAATTCACATAATGTCCGACATGAACAAAAATTTCAGATAGGAGTTACAGAATGACAAACTTCCCGGTATTTTCAGAGAGAAAAAAACAGGAGAAAAGGATATGGATGTTGAATACCCATAACATAACACTGTGGCACTCTACATAATTGAAATCAAAATGATTGGTTCCTAGATACAATACCTTAGAAAGCACATATACCGAATAGCAATCCGCTTCCTCTGAATTGGTCTCAATTAAGTCGATGTTCCTTCTTTGTTTCCGATTGTGAAGTAAGGTGAGTGCACAACCCATATCCCATCCACCACAATCACACCTGCCACCGAGTCTCCACCTCTCAATCAGAGGTGAAGATCCACTTGATTTAATTTTTGGCAAACCATGTATGTCTGCTGGCACTAGAGCCGTTATACTTGTCTTCCATTGCCTTTTACAATTTAAGTGACAGCTTCCAAGTCCTTCACTTGGAGACTGGAGACTGGTCATCAAAAGCACATCCTGCTGAACTTGGGGTAGGGCTCATTGCGGAATTATGGCTGCATTCTGACTTGCAAGAGTTATCTGGATCATGTGAATGTATCGACTTTGAATTATGAAGGCTTTTGTCCAGAAAATTCTGTCCCCATCCCCCCGGATTCTGTGAAATAGTGTCATTGTTAGTTCTACTGGTCACTGTAGCTGTCAATTCCAGATGAGGAGAAAATGGCTGGGAGCCTGGGATAGACAAAGTTCGGCATCTGAGTCTTGAGATACCCCACTACCCCAGTTCTCCACACAAAATGCATTTCCATCTATAGATCCAGACATGAAGACTGGATTGAAAGAATTCGCTGTATCTTTGTTGTGAAGGATGATTCAACCGTAAGTTCAACGTCAGGTTCTTGATGGCCTTTTTAGTTGAGGTGGCATAGCTTGGGACAAAACTAGTATTGTCGGCAATTGGACTAGAGAATGTTATTGATGTAGAGCATGAATCACCACAGTTGCCGTTTGGAATCCGAAACAAGAATGCTATTCTGTTGAACATGTTTGTCTTGCAGGTCTCTCTTTGATATGTTCAATGTATACACCAAATAGAACAAATTCAGTTTCCACGGCAATTTCTAAGCTTCAAAACTGTTAATCTTAGGGCATAATGAACTGGTGACTCTCATGTGTCCCACAAGATCAACAAACGCTTGTCTTTTGAGGCTACCCATTTATTCTTTTTTTTTATCAAAAGATTCAAAATTGTCTTATCATCAGGACCAGAATGAAATGTGTACAACCAGTCAAAGCCTTCTCTGCCACGGTTTTTGACTTTCCACTTTTTGGCTACAAAATTCTTTTCAGACTCCTTCAAAGAAAAGCTATAATATGGAAATCCATCCTTGAACGAACAGTGAAGAAGACCCTCTGAAATCAAAGGATGAGTAGGTGAAGTTGATGCACTTAGATGACTACGCTCTGTCTCTGGTGTAGCAATAGGATATGGTTCATGTTTCCAGGTAGTAGAACTGCCACTTCCTTTTGAGATTTCTAAGAGCAGCTTTCTGAAGACCCCATTTTCTAAATCCCTATTCAACGAATTTTTGCAGGGCATTAATTCCTTATTTAATTTTGTTTACCTCGGCTGAACGTATCCAGGAGATGACCATAGATGATGGTTTTTTTGAACTAATTTCATGCTGGCTCTTTCTAGGCTCCAAACACTAGTATTTTCATCTAAAGAATGCAAAGCAGGCACTTCCAAAGATCCATGAGAGCAGCTTCCCACCAGATATGTTTCAGTATGTTTTACTGTAGGGTTTAACCACCCTACAGGGCTAACTCTCATGCTCCCAGAAACTTTGCAACCATAATATGCAAAGGAATATTCTCTAGTTTGTATTGGATGATATGGGCAGCTACTGAAACTGAGGCTCTTAGTTTTTCTATTCACACAGTTTCTCGGTGCATGCATTGAACTTCCTTTTATGTTTGGTTTTTAACATGCAACTAGACAGTAGATGCCACTGATTTAACTGGTACATTAACATGCCTTTTACTACATTGAGGATCAATCCATGAGGTTGAGATTGGTTGTATGACTTGGTTTGAGGATGTGCTGGAAATATTTCTTTGTCATCGTGACTTGAAATATCTGTAAATATAGCCTGTTTCTGTAAATGCGCGGCTGGAAAATATGACTTGCACATATGGTTGGGACTGAAATTGGAAGCATCCGTTGAACCCAGAGAAGATTAAATGGAAAATGATGGCTCATTCTCCCTCCTAGAAAAAGAGCTAGCTTCACTCCTACGAGAGAAAGTTGACTAGGAGTGAAAGGTCATGGCACCTTCTGCATCTCCTTCACTGGTACACCACATAGGCAAATTAGATCAGTCCTCTTCTCCAAAATGCACATCACTTTCCTGAAATGTCTCTCCTGTTTCCATGCTTTTAGGAGAATGATATGACTTTGAATCTAATTTTGTAGTGTCTTCTAACTCTTGTCCCTTCTCTATTGTGCTACCTTGACAATTTTCAGAAGATTCTTCACCCATTATATTCTCAGCCACTTTTGGCAGGTTTTGTTTGACATGCACTACAGGTTTCACTTCACATTTTATTGCTTCCATATCCTTGTCCTCTTTAACATTATTCCAGCTCCTTGACATCACTTTGTCTTGAAGTTCTTTGAAGTAAATTGATAAGCAGAAACCTTTATAACTTCCGAAACATCTTCACCATGCACTTTCTGGGCAGAAATGTTAGGACGTTTTTTTTTCAATGGCATATTACCACAAGAACATGCTTGAGATGAGAGATACCCACATTACATCTGGAAGAGATACCCAGATTCCGTCCAGAAAAGATACAAATTGGTGGTTCTTTTAGTGACCTATCCCTAGCCAGATTCTCAACAATAGCTTTCACCTTTTTCTGAGGAAGAATAATTTGAGAGGCTTCCATCTTTATACGAAACCCTCCTCTTTCTTTTTCATGAATAGAAGATTTTGATATCCTTGGGCATGGACTATTTGTTGCAACAAGTCCCATCATAAGTCGTCAAAATGGTCATAGATTTTGTTCAATAGCACAATGCCTGACCTGAAAAACATAAACCCCGTTTGTTAATAACATCTGGAGCTTTAAAAAACACATTTTCATCACAAGGAAGCAACATATAAACCCTCAAAAATTGAAAATATCCATGTTTACAAGTAGTGCAAAGACTGAACTGCAAGGAATAAGTTGAAATTCAGTACAATCATTCTTGATAGCATTTTTATCGACCAATGAACTATAATGTTGTGATAGATGACTTTAATAAGTATGCATGCCCATAATATTTCAAGGCTTTCTGGCTAGAGGTTTACACATTCAAGTAGAACTTCAAATTGATTGTGATCGGTCACTATTGGTTGATATACTATTTTGTTGATCCTGTTGATTTTTACATTGTAATACATGGCTTCTTGTTGCTTGGTATGTGATCTTTCAGGGCTCATTTACTAAACCTGGACCATCATTCATTTTGATTTGCCTTGATTTCATGTTTTCAACTCCTATGGACTTATTTACCTAATTAACTTTTCATCCTTGATGTCATTTTAGAGCCTCCATTTCTTGGAATCAACTTGGCGTTGTTCATGCTTGATGGTATTTTAGAGCCTCCATTTCTTGGAATCGTCTCATAACATAAGAATTCTTTACTTTTGGATAGCTTTACATGCTTTACTTGACCTTCAAAGTGGAGAATGGTCAACCACTTTTGGGTTATCTACAACTTGTTCATCCCATAGTGTTATTGTTATTGTCTCCGAGCGCTTTAAGCCACATTTAGTAGACTTGGATTTTCATTTCATGTGTCTCATGTCTTCCAACTTCCATTGACTCATTTACCTGTCAAAGTGACATCCCCATTGACAATCAATTCAATTTTGATCTGCTTATAAGGCATTATTTCCATTCAAATTCTAAGTTGTAAGTTTGTAACCAATCATGATACGTTTGACAACTTTTTCATCAAGTGTGTGCCTCATTTACTGGTATATAGCCACATCTATGCGAACATTTGAAGATCCTCAAGAGATCATTTGTTGCCATTCCATACGATGTCTTCAACTTCCATTGATTTATTCACCTGTGAATATCCATCGAAAGTCACACCCCCCTTACAATCAATTCAAGTTTGATCTGATTATAAGATATTATATCCCTTCAAATTCTAAGTTGTAACCAGTCATGATACGTTGGACAACTTTGTCATCAAGTGCATGCCCTCTTTTAATGGTATGTAGCCACACCTGTGTGAACATTCTAAGATGCTTAAGAGATCATTTGTTGTCATTCCATACTAAATGTAGTGTCTTTTGATGTAGGGAATTGGTGGGCAATCTAGTTTTGTCATTCCATACTTAACTGACTACTTATGATTCCTATTGTTACTCAAGATAAAAACTCTTTGGAACTTTGGTGAATGAAATGAATTGCCCTGTTCACAGGGACGTTTGTTAAGTAGCAGCCCTGGAGCCTAGGAACCTCTAGAAGAATCTGAAATAGTGGAAACAAATGAAATTGCCTGATTTTCTTTATCCTCTTTTTCAACTGAAATCATTTTCCAATGTTCCTGTGGTGGTGCCCTTGCTTTCTGCATTAAATGCATCTATACCTTGTTATTTTAGCAACAAAAAGTCTAATTGCAAGTGAATCTCATTTTTGTATCAGATCAGCAAACTTTTTCTTGAACTTTTTGTTCCCACCTGAAAGAAAACTCAGTTTTTTTGTTATCAACTTTGAATATTTCTTTCATGTCTTCTCTTGCAGTAGTATGGAGATTATGCAAGGTTAATCTGGGCCCTCTGTCAAGTGAAGTGACCAGACTGTCATAAGATTAGACTAGTAAAGCAATCAAGGTGATGACTGCATGTACATTGGTGCCTCAACTGTTGCGTGCCTCATTGATCACATCTTATGTTGTCATCTTTATTTGGGAAAATTTCCTCAGATATATCTTAGGATGGCAGCTGGATATTCATAAATGTTAAATATCTTGAATTCCAAGTGATTATTGTGCTGGTTACATATTAGGAACCTCCACCTCCACCTCATCGTTCATTGTCCAACGCTGCTGATCTCATGGTTTATGATGTGTTCATAACTTCATAAACCATCGAGGTCTAGGCACTAAAAAGAGTTTCGCTGGCCATTTGTACCGTCTTCTTTCACATAGATTCAAAACCTTTTTAGACGAACAGTAATTGGAAGGGGGATTCGATTTTCCTTCTCAAATAGTCGGTGCTATTCTTACTGCATCGGTCCATGTGGCCATCTTTTATCTGAAATACACAGAATCAACATGGTGTTTGAACGAGCTCCTCCTCATGCGGCAATCGAGATTTCCCATCGTTCCTGTATTTTACAGTGTCAATCCTGCTGAGCTTAGATATGGTAAGGGGTTGTGCGCACTCGAGATGAAGACGACGTACGACCATGAAACTGGTATGACTCGGCCATGATATGACTCTGCCAGCATTCAAAATTGCCGAAATGTTCTTTCCATTGTTGCAGATATAAGTGGGTTTGACCTTGAGGGGGCGTTCCATGGGTGAGATCTCCAACTTCTTTCAATGGATACAATATATAACATGTAATATACATGTATGATGTTTTGCGTCTGGTTTCACTTGCGCCTTATTTATTGACAGGAGATATTTTCTTCAAAACCGAAACCAAAGCTTATTAGCTATAACAATATTACAAATTTTATTTTCTGAATATATTTTCAACGATGTTGAATAATGTCGTTTCCAACATGCATGCAATAATAGTGATTTTCACATCTGGCCGTATGGGAGGGGGACACCTTACCCATTATGTTGATTTGGGACCGTCATAATTTATCTCTTCGTAATCAATAGTAACACGAAGGGTAGAGAATCACGGTAACTTCGACTTCAAGATCAACCTAAGGTGTGATGGGTAAACATACACTGCAACAGTTTTAAACATTTTTGGACTTGCAAGTGTCATCATATCATTTTTCTTTAATAAATAGTAATTTTATTTATTTTTACTTTTTAATTCGGTGTGCTATGATTGTATGGGTGTTTTATATTTAGGTATTATGCAAATTTGTTGTTGGTGGTTTAATAATATACATATATTTTTTTATAAATAGAAATTTTATTTTTTTTTGGACTTTTTAATTCCATGTGCTATCACTTGTTAATAATTAAATTGATGCGGAAAGAAAATAATTAAAAATAATTATACAAAAAATAACAATAAATATCATTTATACAAAAATCTCAAAAAGCCAAATTCACCAACATCTCTAAAAACCTTACACTGAACTCCAACACATTACAATCAAAATCCAAAAGCCTTTAAAAAAGATAACTACATATAACACTACAAGCTTAATACCACATATCATGAGTACCAATGTCTCAATAAGGTTAACCATTAAGCATTCACTTTTGTACCTTTGGGTATGTTTTATTGACAGATTTGGTGAGTCAGCAAATGGTACTCCAAAACCTACCTCTTCTGGAATAGGAGAAGCAAAAATATCGGAAGAAGAAAAGAGGAAAGCAAGGGCTGAGAGGTTTGTTCTTCCAAAATTCAGGAATTTATTTTCTGTCTTCAGATTCCCGAGATTATGATGATGCTATTTTCCTTATCTTGTGTGTCTAATTCACCGTCAGCTTAATTTGCTTAATATTTTTTTCCAAAATTATGATATGCATTTGTTTTACTCCAGAATAATTGGAATCTGATAATGCCCAAATTATTAAACAAGAGTAAAGATAGTTATTTACTCCAAAGAAATATACTTTATACTAATATTGAGCTTTTCAACTAGAACTCGGGTTACAAAATTGAAAAAATGGTTCCTTTTATTCATGTTTCTAGAACAGAGAACATAACTAGCTGGTGGATTTGGGCATATTGGTGCTCACTGATGTCCTATGGCCAAAACACCAGAGTGGTGAATGGATTTCTAGCTCCTAGATGGGAGAAAGTATGTGTTATCATGTACTGATAGAGTGTCCTATAATCATAATCCCAAGAAAGAAATATTGAATATTTCCTTTCCTCTAAATATTTCATCTTTGTGCATCCTGTCAGTAACAGCTCCATTGAAACACTTGGACGTGCTATCCTAGATTCTCATGGATTATTTGCTGAAGTTAAATTTTATTGGACTGGAATTGGAGCATTGATTGGGTTCTGTGCACTTTTCAACATTCTGTACACTGTTGCTTTTGCATGCCTCAACCATAAGTATGACATTCCACTATAAGGTTTGGTTTCCACTACTATTTCTCTCACCTAAAATTATCTTAAGAGTGAGATATAATAAATTCTCCTCCAATTACAGCTTTAGTGAAATCATAGGTTGTTATCTCTGAAGGGGTTATTGGAGAGAAGCAGGCAAACGGAGCTGGAGAAAGAAACCAATAAAAAAAACATCGTTCTGTTCAACTGACATCACAATGAAGGTCTAGTGGTAAGTCGAGATCTCCAGAAATACTTTAGTAGTTCCCAATATTCAATCTACTACTCACAGATTAAAGTACAATGTAAATGGATATGGTGCTAATTGTAACTGATTAAAATATTTGATAGAGAATTAAATGAGAATATCTATTGCCCCAGCCGTCCCCTCACGCCCCCTCCCGTCCCCTCCCATCCCCTCACGCCCCCTCGACCCCTCCAGATGGGGAAACGTCCCCCTTGACGTCCCCTCCAAATTTTCGAAAATTGGGAGCGTCAGGAAACGTCCCCTAGAAGTCCCCAAGACCCCGAATCGCGGGGGGGCGAGGATTCTAGACCCCTAGGGGGGGGGGGACGAGTCCCCGTGTAACACTGATTTTTAGTCTCTGAGTTTTTCACTGCATCACATTCACTCAAATTAGCAATGACAGATTACGAAACTAAAGACATTGTAGAGCTAAAATTCATGTTCCAACATAGTTCTACTATGCTTGGGTGTTAGATATTTAGTGATCAAATAATTAAGACTTGTAATAGCTCACCTTGTGGAAAGGTAAAGGTTCTATTGAAGTAGAAACTTTTTTAGTCTCTGATTTTTTCAGTGCATCACTTTCACTCAAATTAGGAATGACAGATTTGTCAAACTTCTTAGAATCTGTCAATAATGAAACATTCATATCCTGGACATTTTCAAGAGTAAAAATATCAGTGCAAAGTTATTTCCTAATTTGTGATCCACTATTATGATAGTGAGTGGCTTGTTCACATGCCTTTTCAACTTGTAAGTTGGCAAGAAGAAAAACATGCAGTGTCTGTGTTGCCACTTCCTCATAACCCGGGTAATTAGAAGTACATGTTATTACACAGAATGCACTTCCAACAAACAAATGTTTTTCAAGTGATGTTTTTCATTTGTGTGGATAAGAATGGCCACCTTCTTTTAATTCACGTGCTTGTAATGCAGATAACGCTTTTTTTGGTGCACAATTAGCTTTACTTGGCTCAGTAATGTCTTTATTGTATAATATAGTACTCACTGAAGCTGTCTTGAGGGAAACAATGTAGCCTTGAAATATCCTCTGGTTCTTGAACTTCAGAGGCCATAAATCGAGTTGTTACACTGCCCATGTAAATTATCTCAGCTTTCTCCATATAAGAAGCTAGTTTATGGTTACATGTATGTGCCATATTTTCACTAGTCCATGGTAACATAGAAGACTCCTCTTCTCTCTGACTCAAGGTTGTTGATGACAACTTTGTAACACTTACCTAGGCATACTTAGGAGTTTTTTTTTCCAAACACACTCATTATCGTTCACCATTTCCACATCTCTGCTTGCAAACTCCTCTTCCATGACATTTTTATAAACAGATCTTGAATCTTTCAACAACTAATTATTTTCATTGTGCCTATTAACTAGAATTTTGGTCAGAGATTTTCATTTGGTAAGCACATGAGCAGTCTAAATTGAGAGTTTAGAAGAATTTGCAAAGATTCTAGAGTTGTTTCTTCTGACCATACATTTAAAGGTCTCAAATTGCTTGATTTATATGTATTTGCACCTATTTAAAGGTCTCCTCCTCATATGATGTACTATTTTGAATATTCTATTCTTTGCATATCAAACATTATAAAGCCTCTTGCACATTGTTCTCATCTCTTTTATTTGAACATAATTCCGATAATCATTGCATTCATGAAGAAATGATATATTCATGTGAAACCCTGTCCAGCTGCTTCTCTTGGCTAATGCCATCACCTACATCCCATAGAGAATCCGACAATTGAATGTCGACTTGACCAAAGGCATTGCTTACTTCCCGCTGAGATTGAACAAGAGAATCAAAATCTCTCCTTCCAGGGGTCATTACTCTGTGCTTTGAACTTGAAGTTTGCCTCTTTTCCCTTCTCTTCTATCCCGAGACTCCAAAAACTTGTTGTAGCCCATCCTTTCTGTCTCCTCTGCCCACTGAAATTTCAAAAGCACTTCATCCTCGCCCTTATATGCTCCTTCAGTTTGAAATCCAAAATCATCATTTCCACTATTCTTGTTTTCCGTATTTACTTCTGTTGAATCTGTATTTTGTGCTAGGTTATGAGTATATTGTTTTAAATTATTCACTTCAGAACAGACACCAATCATAAGAATATTCTTATTTTGTGCAGGCCTGCAATCCATGACTAAGGAGGAATTGACAGCAAACAATAAACCACATTGCTCAGAGGCATTCAACAAAATTGGCAGATCTTTGGTGTTTTTTCTAAATTCACCCGACTGTTCAGACGCTGGCTGATTCTTCTTACCTGTATTTTCAAACCCATCTCCAAAAATATATAGCCATCTAGAAGGTAATGACTCTTTGAGCCCTTTGAAAATACACCACATAATAATCTCTGCCCAATTGTTTGAGCTGCTTATCAACTCACCAATGTCTGGTCCAAACAAGTTTCCTTCAAGGATCGAATTAATTTCCTCTTTTCAAATAGAGTTTAGAAGCATTTGCACAGATTCTGGAGTTGTTGCTTCTGACCATACATTTAAAGGTCTCAAATTTCTTGATTTAAAGGTCTCCTCCTCATATGATGTGTACTATTTTGAATATTCTATTCTTTGCATATCAAACATTATAAAGCCTCTTGCACACCGTTCTCATCTCTTTTATTTGAACATAATTCCGATAATCATTGCATTCATGAAGAAAGGATATATTCATGTGAAACCCTGTCCAGCTGCTTCTCTTGGCTAATGCCATCACCTACATCCCATAGAGAATCCGACAATTGAATGTTGACTTGACCAAAGGCATTGCTTACTTCCTGCTGAGATTGAACAAGAGAATCAAAATCTCTCCTTCCAGGGGTCATTACTCTGTGCCTTGAACTTGAAGTTTGCCTCTTTTCCCTTCTCTTCTATCCCGAGACTCCAAAAACTTGCTGCAGCCCATCCTTTGTGTCTCCTCTGCCCACTGAAATTTCAAAAGCACTTCATCCTCGCCCTTATATGCTCCTTCAGTTTGAAATCCAAAATCATCATTTCCACTATTCTTGTTTTCCGTATTTACTTCTGTTGAATCTGTATTTTGTGCTAGGTTATGAGTATATTGTTTTATATTATTCACTTCAGAACAAAGACCAATCATAAGAATATTCTTATTTTGTGCAGGCCTGCAATCCATGACTGAGGAGGAATTGACAGCAAACAATAAACCACATTGCTTAGAGGCATTCAACAAAATTGGCAGATCTTTGGTGTTTTTTCTCAAATTCACCCGACTGTTCAGACGTTGGCTGATTCTTCTTACCTATATTTTCAAACCCATCTCCCAAAATATATAGCCATTTAGAAGGTAATGACTCTTTGAGCCCTTTGAAAATACACCACATAATAATCTCTGCCCAATTGTTTGAGTTGCTTATCAACTCACCAATGTCTGGTCCAAACAAGTTTCCTTCAAGGATCAAATTAATTTCCTCTTTTCAAATAGAGTTTAGAAGCATTTGCACAGATTCTGGAGTTGTTGCTTCTGACCATACATTTAAAGGTCTCAAATTGCTTGATTTATATGTATTTTCACCCATTTGAACTGAAAGCTATATTGTGCAAAGTTGTTTCAAGCTCAAAAGTATTATCCTGCCTATAGAAGCCTGAACCCCAATAATCCTTGCAGTGGCCACTTTCACCAAGTAGAATATGTGCTTCATCAACATCATCAAACCTCAAACCTCAATTTCCCTTCCAAGTTTTTCTCTATAACCATTTTTGTGAGTCCTGCTTGCCGGACACCAATTACAAACTTTCTTTCACTTCAAAATTCACAACAATTGAATTTAAATTAGCCTCACATGGGTTGTATTTCATTTTTAGTATATTTCGCTTGATTATTTCTCTATACAATCTCCCCACTTCTCTTATCCATGTTCCGGCGTTCCTTTGCACCTCTTGGTGCAATTGCTAGTTATAAGAATATTTAAGATTCTAGATCTATCGATCTGAGATCGATATTGCAATATAAATCTGAAGGATTCATGAGATGATAAATGTTATCTTGCAGGAAAATTTCAAAATTTGAAGTCATATTAATTCAGTACATTGATGCAAATTCATATGCTGATGCGATGTATAATTTGGCAATTTCATTTTTTTACAGTTACTTTTAGTTTAATTATATCATTTAGTTCGATGCTTTCCATATATTCAACTAAACCTTTGTTGCTTAAGAAGACTTTGTCATTTCCATGTTTTAGTGAAATTGTTTATGGTTTGATACTTTCATACAACCTCTATCAAGTTACATGCACCCTCATTAGAAAAAACAAGAGAATTTTGCTTGCCATGACTATGTTTCTTTGTCATTGTTGACTTAAGAAGGTCTTTTAGCTAAGAAACTAGTTTCAAGGTTATGGCATAACTTGTCATATAAATTGAACATACTTTATATCCAAAATGTTAACTTGTAAACTACTTAGCTGGTTTTAGGCTTTCCATTTAAAATCTACTTTAGTTTGAACTTTGAACGAGTTGTTCCATAGACTTGAATATTAAGAGATTTTGGTGTAAGGATTAAAAATTAGCCCGTAAGGCCTCTCAGTTATTAATTTATTTGATCTAGTATAAAATTTACTATTAAATTAGAACCACTTGGTACAAATACGTCATAGATCAAGATCATACTTTGTAGAGTGTCATAGAATAAAAATAGGAGCAAGGCCACTGAGTTCTTTCAGTTTTCCTGGTTCTTATTCCTTTGGTGTATCTTTACACCTTTAGGGGCAATTGCTAGTTTAAAGTCTAATTCTTTAAAGGGTGCTAGCTCAATGGAAGAGCACCTGCTTTACAAGCAGGAGGTTGGTGGTTCGATTCCATCGTGCCCTGATATTCATATATAGGGAATGACGAAGATCCGTTTTTGGTGACGGATGCTCATTTGACCATCACCAATGAGCTTATGGTGACATTTTTCGACCCTCACCAAAATATGAAATGGTGACGGTCAACGAACGCCACCATATATACGCATCAATAGTGACAACCATTAAAGGTTCGTCACCATAAATAGTTGTTGTTTATATGAAATGGTGAGGGTCACTGTTTGTCATTATAGTCATTATTCGTGACGGACCTTGATGTCACCAATGCGTTTATGGTGACGGTCAATGAACGTCGCTATATATATGCACCAATAGTGACGGCCATGAAAGGTCCATCACAAAAAATCATTGTTGTTCATATGAAATGGTGACGGTCACTATCCGTCATTATAATTAATATTCGTGACGGACCTTCACTGTCACTACAACACATACTTTCGGCGATGCCACCTTTGGTGACGTTCAGTTTTTTGGTGACGGAGGCTATTGTCCATCACCATTGCTCATATGAAATGGTGACGGCCAATATCCGTCACTATAAATCATTATTGGTGATGGACCTTGAATGTCACCACAACACCTATACTTTCGGCGACGCCACCTTTGGTGACGTTCAATTTTTTGGTGATGGAGGCTATTGTCCGTCACCATTTCTCATATGAAATGGTGACGGTCACTATCCATCACTATAAATCATTATTGGTGACGGACTTTGAATGTCACCACAACACCTATACTTTCGGCGACGCCACCTTTGGTGACGTTCAGTTTTTGGTGACGAAGGCTCTTTTGACCCTCACCAATGAGCTTATGGTGACCATTTTCGCCCCTCACCAATGTCCTTTTTTCCTGTAGTGGCAGTAGAAATGTTGTCCTTGAGTGCCATGAGTATGTTCTGGTTCTCATGAATCCATTCCGTTTCCCTTGGAGCCTTACTTTCCCCAAACATAACATCAGAAAATGAGAGTGCCTCATACCCATGTAAGGCCCAGAATGGAGTCATGCCAATAGAAATATGGTGAGTAGTGTTGTAACAGTACTCTCCCAAGTGGAGCCAACACAGGCAAGCTCTCTGCTACCCTGCTACATATTTCCTCAAGTAGCCTTCTAGCCACTTGTTCACTATCTCGGTCTGTCCATTGGTTTGGGGGTGATAACTAGTGCTTGGAGTCAAATCAGTCCCCACTAACTGGAAAAGTTCCTGCCAAAATCCACCCATGAAACGGCTGTCCTGATCACTCACTATGGTCCTTGGGAAACCATGGAGTCTAAATACATCTCTGAAGAAGAGCTCATCTACCTGTGAAGTAGTATAATGTGCAAAAATGGAAAAGAAATGAGAGTAATTTGTTAGTCTATCAACAACAACAAAGATATAATCCTTACCCTGTACTGTCGGTAAGCCAGTGATGAAGTCCATAGAGATACTTTCCCACTTCCCATCCGGAATAGGTAGTGGCTGCAACAACCCAGCAGGGTGGGTGTCTTCTCCCTTATTTTGCTGGAAAATGGTACACTCTCTGACATGTCGGAGCACATCCTCCTTGAGACCCTTCCATGAGAATCTCTCCCTTATGGCCCTATAAGTCTTTGTGAAACCTTGATGCCCGGCAAGTGGGGAATCATGTGATGCCAATAAGATATTCTCCTTGAGCTTGGAGTTCTTAGCCAAGAATATCCAGTCCCAGTAATATACGACCTCATCCATTACTTTAAACCTCTCATCCGATACCACCCCATCAAGTATCTCACATGCAAAGTCATCTTTGGAATACTCAACTAAAATTTGAGCTTTCCAATCTGCGTCTATGCCCCTCAAAGACAGCGCTGTAGGCCTCCTGGATAGTGCATCAGCTACTACATTACTCTTCCCCTTGACATACTCTATGTCAAAATCATAAGCTTGGATTTTTCTCACCCACTTCTATTATCTCTCCTGGAGTTGTTTCTGTTCAAGGAAGAATCTAAGACTCTTATGGTCGATCTTCACCTTGAACTTATTCCCCACCAAGTATTGCCAAAATTTGATCAATGCATGCATGATTGTCAACATTTCTTTATCATATATGGGGTACAACCTCTCATGAGGGAGTAGCTTCATGCTCTCAAAGGCTATAGTATGCCCACCTTGCATCAAGACTTCCCCAATAGATTCACCTGATGCATCACATTCTATAACAAAAGGTTGAGAAAATTCAGTGAAAACCAAAACAAGAAAAGTACTCATTACCTCTTTGAGCTTATCAAAAGCCCTATGCATTGTAGGTGTCCAATGGAAAGTCCTTTCTTTGTCAAGTCTGTCAGTGGTGTTGCTAGTTGTGAAAACCCTTTCACAAAATTCCGGTAATAAGTGCATATTCCCACAAACCCTCTGAGTTCTGTAACATTCCTAGGCTCAGGCCAATCTCTAATAGCCTGGATCTTCTCCTTATGTACCCTCACTCCATATACTCCTATGATGTGCCCCAGATACAACACCTTTGTGAGGCCAAATTCACATTTGGAGAGCTTGGCATAGAATTTCTGCTCCTTGAGGATATGTAAAAATGTCTCAATATGCTGCAAGTGCTCCTCCTAAGTGAGGCTGTAGATAAGAATATCATCAAAGAAGACCAATACAAACTTTCTCAAATGACCACAGAAGATGTGGTTCATGCAAGATTGGAAAGTTTCTGGGGCATTGGTCAATCCAAAGGGCATTACCAGGAACTCAAAATTCCCATGGTGACATCTAAACGCTATCTTGGGGATATCTTTCTCCCTCACCTTGATTTGACGATACCTAGATCTCAAATCAATCTTGGAGAAGTATTTAGATACCCTCAAATCATCCATGAGTTCATCGATCCTGGGTATAGGGTACTTTTTCTTCATGGTCTTCTTGTTCAAGGTCCTATAGTCAATGCACATCCTCAAAGTGCCATATTTCTTATTTACCAAGACCACTGAAGAAGAAAAAGGACTAGTACTAGGCTGGATGTGTCCTAGAGCTAGCAGCTCTTGGATAGCCTTCTTAATCTCATCCCTATAAGCCTTGGGATGCCTATAAGGAGTGGTGATTACTACTTGGATCCCTTGTTCCAGCTCAATAGTCTATTCAAACCCTCGATCAGGAGGTCTCCCTAGTGGGATATCTCCAAATACTATAGAATATTGGTCCAAGAGAGACTGACCATCTGGATGCACTAGTGAATCCTTGCTCTTCACCTCTGATATGTGTAGCTCTACTGCCCATTCAACATCCCCTCTACACAGATCTTCCTCCATCCTATGTGCTGAAACAGCCCGAGGGGGGTATGTGTTTATACCCTTGATCTTTTGTTGTTGGCCATCCTTCCCTCCTATCCATTACATCTCCAAAGTCCTCCAATTAGTGGTAACTCTCCCAAGAGTGATTAACCAATGGACTCCCAATATGACATTGGTGTCTAGAATGTCTACCACAAAGAAGTGGTCTATCAAGGTGTAGGTCCCCATGGTGATGGTTAGTGCCGGAACATACTTGGCACACTATAGGGTCATAGCTCCTGGGACCAAAACTGAGAATCCCTCAAACTCCTCCATGTGGATTCCTCTCCCTTTTACTAGTTGTGCATCAATAAATTTATGAGTAGCCCCACTATCTATCAACACAGATACTCTTTGCCCCATAATAGTACCTCTCACCCTCAAGTTTACATATTTTGGGACCCCTCTTAACACTGCAATAGCTCCTCCTCTTGGAGAAAATTCTCCTGTGGGTGGTACAGTGCTGGCATCCTTCTTGGAGAATGTCTTGTCATGATGTGTCCTCCCTGCAACACATTTTCCCTTCAAATCCTGGACATGGATTTCCTTCCTTGGTCCTGATTAAGCCTCCTACTACAATAATGTTCTTGCCCTAGGCAAGATGTGTTATAGATCTCTAGCTTTCTCCATAGCTTCAAGGAGTGTGGTTGGTTTAGTGGATTTGACCAACCCTTGAAATGGTTTAGCCATCCCATTAATAAACATGCATACCTTCCTGCTCATAGTGAGGTTGGATACCATCACTGAAAGCTACAAATACTCAGCAATATAATCCTCAAGATCTCCCTCCTGTTTGAGCTTGGTTAACTTGGAAAAGTGGGCTTACGGATCTCTTGGATCAAACCTATCCACTAGCTTCTTGGTGAAAGTTGAGTATGAAGTGATATGATGATGCCCAAGTGTGGTCAGTCCATGAAACCACCATTCTTGAGCTTCCCCTTCTAGGTGCAGCGCAGCTATCTTGATGGCGTCTATCTCAAAAACCTTGTTGAGCTAGAAGTATGTGTCCAGCTTCTCCACCCAAGCCTTAGCTATACACTTAGGTGTCCCATCAAATGTGGGCAAGATGAACCCTACCATACTGTGTTGTAGGGCTGATCCCTGCATCAGGTTATCCTCCTTTAGATGAGTATTAATCCTCCTCCCATCGTTGATCTGGAAAAACTCTTGAAAAATCAAGTGCTCCTTGAAGCCTTGAGATTGGAGTTCATATTCTTCAAAATATCCTCCCATGGTTCCCTCCATATCTCCCCCAGTTAGAAATGAAGGCATGGTAGAGCGTTGTGATGCAGCTGAATGCCCCATGCTATTTTTAGTGCTAGTGCTTGCCTCATGGAAAAAACCTATACAATCCCTTTCATGTCTCATCTCCTTGAGGTCCCTTGCAATGTTCTTCAGGGTTTGAAGTAGGATATTTGAAATTTCTTCCTCCTCCATGCTGAAGATAAATTTCCCCCACAAGCTGAGCCAAGAGCAGAGCTCTAATTCCACTGTATTATTCCTTTTCAGGAATTTTTGTAATTTCTTCAATGAGTAAGTTGTATAAGGAAATTATTGCAATAAAAATGTATAACAGGACTTAGATACTCTTATATATGTTTTATGTAGCTTAATATGAAATGGCATCAGAAAAAAATCATCCTAGCTACATTAAACAGATCTCCCCAGCTCATATATGCTCAGAAACACCCCAATCCCACAGCTTCACAAAATAGAACTACTGAAGACTGCAAAAAAATAATTTTCATTAGGGTATATATAGAAAAATATGATTTACATTAATCAAGAGATTATAAATAAGAGGTTAGAAGTCTTTAACAAGCACATTAGAGCATCCCGGCAAGGGTTTCCGGCAAAATAACAATATAAAATGTAGCACCACATAAAATAACTCTATATACAGCAACTCAGTAATAAAAAATGTTGAACATGATCTGAAATAGATGAATGGTACATAAATTGGCCCAAGGCCTTCCTCAATAGGCCTTCCGGAGTGAAATAGGCACCTCCTTCTCCAAAACAAGCATAAAATAGCAAGGTCTTACCCAACAGTTACTGCTACTGCAGAAATGACGCAGTTACTGCAAGTGACTGCACTGTATATGATGCAGAATGGATATCCTCAAGATAAATGATGAAAATTAAGCTCCGGACCTTCTCCTTAGATCTCCCAATCAGCCAGACCAAAGGTGAAGATGGAATTCACGCATGAGAATTCTTTGCACTAAACAGTGTTGCAACTCCGGCTAAACAGTTGAAGCTTGCAATCAGTCAAAAGACCAAAAAAATATTAATATTGAATGCCTTCCTTGCTGCTATCTCCTCCTTCTTATCCTTGGTGAGCTTCCTCAGCCTGGACCCCACTCATTGATGATGTGACTTCCTTGAGAAGATTCTTCTTTCAAAACTGCACTGCCCTAATTAGTTTCCCTCCTCTTATAACAACGTTGTTGACTTGGTGAACTAGATCTAGCTCATTGATTTTCCCCTCTTTCACACCAAAGTGGCTTTACTTTGTCCTCCTAATCTAATCCCTTTTCACATTGGGATATGTTTTATTGTCCTCCCTACTCTTTATTTTAAAAATGGAGCAGTTATAATATTCCAAGTAGTAGTGGCTAATTGGGAATATTACAGATACTCTGGGAATACACAACATTGTGATATAAGGAGCACCAATATTTATAAAATAAGTAAAATTACTGGGATTCCCATCATATGGGTATCCTTTATTGGTAGACTCTAAAACTGTTAACATTAGTCTCAACCTAATATTCACTAAAGATTTGTTCCCTGGGAAGGATGTTATTCAGTGGTCAGTTAATTGATTTTATAAATTAACAAAAAAAATAAATCTAAGAGGGTAATCTAAGCATAAAGGTTTACCAAGAAAAATTGAACTTCAATATACACCTTGCATAACCAAGCACTTAACGTACATGCAGGAAATCTCCCTGAATTTTTTGTTCGTTGTATCACAATATATAGGGCGGTTGACTCAGTTACATATGGCAAGGATAGAAACCTATAGGGGACTTCGAAAATATACTCGACGGTACATGGAAGTGTAGTCCGTAGTAGTGTTTTCTAATGCATAATCATTCGATGAGAGCGTTCACATATACTTATCATCAGTGGATCACCATCACATATACCCAAAGTTGGGTTGAGTACAATCTGATACACTTACGTACTCAAAATAGGATATCACCCCCATAATGCAACGCTAGAAGAAAATGATAGCTCTTATGTTTAAATATGGAGGAACATGTCTCTAGCCTCGAACTTTAAATTTTTGTGTTAATGTTACAAATGCTCCTTAGGTTGATTCAATAAATTTTACTGATTTTCTTTGATTAAGTTTCAGTTTTTTGGGTTCACAACGAATGTCGCTTGCATATCCTAAAATTAAAACTAGCATGAGGAAATGGAATATTTCTCATTCAATGAAAATCCATCAAGGGAAGGGAAGAGACAAAGAGTATGCAAAAAAAATATTCAACAAACAAATGTGAAAATTGCAATCCCTTATTGTTCCAATTTCAATGCACACACCAACCCCTAAATTCCAATGAAAATATTTTTCTTTTCAAGTCTCTTAATTTTCGAAAATGAAGAAAACTAAAATGAAAAGTTTAATCACTAATTCAAATAAACTTTTCAGAATGAGGAATATAAAATAAATTCATCCAAGAAACTAATGATCAAATAAAACGATTTTTCAAGAAACCTAATGATAAGAAAAAAGTAAAATCTTAAGAAATAGTTATCAAAGGATATCAAACACAAATGAAAACCAAATGGAGGCTTCATAGGGAACAGAAGACACTCAACAGTCAAGGAAGAGCAGCTGGAAGCTGGTTGATTATAAATACAATTGGTACAATGAAAAAATTATGCAATAATAGGGGCCAACGAAGGTGCCTAAGAGGCACCAATGCCTTGAAACACAGGCACAGAGAGGGCTTTGCAAAGGTGCAACACTCTATCCCTATACCAGAGGGATTTTTCAACAAGAATAAGAGAGTTCCAGTACAAATTTTTCAATTGAGGATAAATGAAATGTCTTCCTAAGTATTTTCTTGACTGAATATGACAGTGAAGGTTTGAATAAGAGGTGAAATAAAAATTAATAATAAACAAACCACCAAAGTAATATATTTGTCCCTAGCAGAGTCACCAATATTTTTTATGGAATCTATGACTGCAGATATAAGTGTCTTCCCTAAATTAGGTGGCTTAGTCTAGAACAACAAAAGGACAAAGTAGATATTATTTTCCTTAAATTAAATAGATAATGGGATGAAACCTACCTGTAATCTGACATATTCTTCACTTCTTTCTTGGCTTGAATGCTCCAATCCTAGCTCTCAATGCCAAAATTATTACCTGCACAATCAGACAACACAAGACAACAATATACAAAATCTATGTAGCATCATCTAAATAATTCATTCAATGGATCAACATGGCATTGATATACCTGAAATAATAACATCACCTATATTAAAACAAAGAACCATTTTCGGGTGAAAATGTGAAGTTGGGAAACACTTTTTGCCCTTTTTTGACGTTGAAAATTGTAATTTTCTATGATTTTCAACTTCAACTCCACTAAACTCATATTTTTATTGCAAATTATGCTTTGACATAAAAACAAGAATTGTAGAGAATTGTCTTACCTCCATACCCATATTTAAAAAAAAAAAATATTGACATATAGAGGGGTAAATTTCTTGTTTACTAACTGCATATACTTGAAATTTTCAGGCAAACATAAATAGTCACTTTATTATCCTTTACTTTTTTTTAGGGAAAGTTATTCATTTTTTGGAAAAAAACCATAGCATCATAATCTGCATATATTGCACTAGTGCACAGACTATTTTTCGGTAATTTTCGGATTAAATCACTATTTTTTATTATTTTTTGAAATGGACGAAGACAAAAAAACAGTGATGTTTCAGTACATTTTATTATCCTTTGATTTTCTTTTCAATGTGATCATCAATAAGAAAAATGAGAGTACCCTTTTGAAGTAGACAGGGAGAGGAAGTGCAGTATGATTTTTTTGAATTTTTTGGTGTCCTCATTTGAAAGTTATTTAATTTTCATTCAGTGCAATTTTTCGAACAATGAAATTCCACAGTGACACAGTTTAGTAAAAAATTAATAAAAAAATGAATTTTTTAATGAAACTCCACAAATCTCATATCATCAGAAACTAGATTCAGAGATGAATCTAATGGTACTTTGTCCGACATATAAAATTATGTTTTTGTAGGTTTTCTGCCCCTCAGAAGTTTCAGGTTCCTGAAAACTGCAGAATTTTCTGTGTTTTTCGTTGACCAGAAACTCTCGGCCGAGATAATGTCTCGGACGAGAAATTTATAAAACTCTCGACCGAGAGTTTAACCCGCCTAAAGTTACATTTAAACTCACGGCCAAACTCTCGGCCGAAAGTTTAAAAAACTCTCAGACGAGAGTTTGCGCCCGAGAGTTTACCCGATAAAACTCTCGGCCGAGAGTTTTCAAAACTCTCGTATGAGAGTTTTCAAAACTCTCGTATGAGAGTTTTCAAAACTCTCGTATGAGAGTTTTCAAAACTCTCGTATGAGAGTTTTCAAAACTCTCGTATGAGAGTTTTCAAAACTCTCGTATGAGAGTTTTCAAAACTCTCGTATGAGAGTTTTCAAAACTCTCGTATGAGAGTTTTCAAAACTCTCATCCGAGAGTTTTATTCCTATAATAAAACACAAAAAAATTTAAGTTTTTAGAATTGGTACGTTATATAATTTAAATAGTACTTTATTAAAATTAAAAAATGATATAAAATAATAAAATAATAATTTTATTTTAAATTATTTTATTATTATTAATGATAAAAAATACATGAAGATTTAATTAAATAAAATTTGTTACAATATTTTGTAATATCAATATTATATAAAAAACTAAAAATTTTTTTATATAAAACTAATTGATATATTAATATAAATAAAATAAAATTCTAAAACATAAATCAAAATAAAAACAACTATATATAATTTATATAATATTTTTTTTGAAATTAATGAATAAATTTAAATTTAAAAAACAATTGACTAAATGCAATGAGGTGATAAAGGAGACAATGCATAGCACCTTAATATCGTTGTAAATTCTTGGAAATCTCGAGAAATTTTTGAAGTGAGATGAGCTTCTTGGAATGGGTCACTTTATCTTCCACTTCAGTTTCACACAATTAACTTGAAGGGAAGTCTATTTTCCTAGGTATGGATGTAAGGGAATGAACAATATTATTTGAACATTGAGTGAGATGCCCTTCTTGGAATGGGTCCTCTTATATTCCACTTTAGTTTGACAAGATTAAATTGAAATGAAGTTTATTTTCCTAGGTATGGATGTAAGGGGATAAAGAATATTATCCAAAAAGAAAATGAATGTTAAGTGTGACATTCCAAGCAGAAGTGTATGGGATTGGAGAATTATGTTATTGCATAAAACTAACCCTTGACCCCTTAACCCTTGACCCCTTAAACCCTAATTCCTAACCCCTAAACCCTTAACCCCCTAAACCTTAAACCTCTAAACCCTTAACCCCTAACCCATTTACCCCCACTAAACCTCTAAATCCCTAACCCATTTAACCCCTACCCCTAACACATTAACCCCTAACCCATTTAAGCACCTAAACCCCAAAACCCCTAACTCTTAACCCCTAAAATACTTAACTGCTAAATCCCTTAACCCCCTAAACCTCTAAACCAATCCTAACCCATTTAACCCCCTAAACCTCAAAACCCGTAACCCCTTAAACCCTAATTCCCAACCCATAACCCTTGATCCCTTAAACCCTATTTCCTAACCCATAAACCCTTAACCCCTAACCCCTTAAACCCTAATTCTCAACCCCTAACCAATTCAATACCCTAAACCCCTAAAAACCTAACCCATTTAAGTGTTTATTCCATTTAACCCCCAAAACCCTAACCCCTAACCCCTAAAATCCTTCACTGCTAAATCCCCTAAACCTCTAAACCTATAACCCATTTAACCCCCTAAACCCTAAACCTATAAACCCTTAACCCCTAACCCCTTAAACCCTAAGTCCCAACCCCTAACCAATTAAACACCCTAAACCCCTAAAAACCTAACCCATTTAACCCCATTAACCCCTAACTTCTAACCCCTAAAATCCTTAACTGCTAAATCCCCTAACCCCCTAAACCTCTAAACCAACCCTAACCCATTTAACCCCCTAAAACCTAAACCTATAACCCCTTAAACCCTAATTCCCAACCCATAACCCATTCAACCCCTTAAACACCTAAACCTCTAACCCATTAACCCTTGACCCCTTAAACACTAATTCCTAACCCTTAACCCATTTAACCCCCTCAACCCTAAACCTTTAAACCCTTAACCCCTAACCCATTTACCCCCACTAAACCTCTAAACCTCTAACCCATTTAACCCCTAAACGCTAAACCTCTAAACCCTTAACCCCTACCCCTAACTCGTTAACCCCTAACCCATTTAAGCCCTTAAACCCCAAAACCCCTAACCCCTTAAACCCTAATTCCCAACCCATAACCCTTGACCCCTTAAACCCTAATTCATAACCCCTAAACCCTTAAGCCCTAATTCCCAACCCCTAACCAATTCAACACCGTAAACCCCTAAAAACCTAACCCGTTTAAGAGTGGATTCCATTTAACCCCAAAACCCTAACCCCTAACCCCTAAAATCCTTCACTGCTAAATCCCCTAACCCCCTAAACCTCTAAACCTATAACCCATTTAACCCCCTAAACCCTAAACCTCTAAACCCTAACCCCTAAAACCCTAATTCCCAACCCCTAACCAATTAGACACCCTAAACCCCTAAAAACCTAACCCATTTAACCCCATTAACCACTAACTTCTAACCCCTAAAATCCTTAACTGCTAAATCCCCTAACCCCCTAAACCTCTAAACCAACCCTAATCCATTTAACCCCCTAAACCCAAAACCTATAACCCCTTAAACCTTAATTCCCAACCCATAACCCATTCAACCCCTTAAACACCTAAACCTCTAACCCCTTAACCCTTGACCCCTTAAACCCTAATTCCTAACCGGGCTAACCCATTTAACCCCCTAAACAGAACCCATTTAAGTGTGGATTCCATTTAACCCCAAAACCCTAACCCCTAACCCCTAAAATCCTTCGCTGCTAAATCTTGTAACCCCTTAAACCTCTAAACCTATACCCCATTCAACCCCCTAAACCCTAAACTTCTAAACCCTTAACCCCTAACCCCTTAAACCATAATTCCCAACCCATAACCCTTGACCCCTTAAACCCTAATTCCTAACCCCTAAACCCTTAACCCCCTAAACCCTAAACATCTAAACCCTTAACCCCCAAACCATTTACCCCTACTAAACCTCTAAACCCCTAACCCATTTAACCCCTAAACCCTAAACCTCTAAAACCTTAACCCCTACCCCTAACCTGTTAACCCTTAACCCATTTAAGCCCCTAAACCCCAAAACCCCTAACCCCTTAAACCCTAATTCCCAACCCATAACCCTTGACCCCTTAAACCCTAATTCCTAACCCCTCAACCCTTAACCCCTAATCCCTTAAACCCTAATTCCCAACCCATAACCAATTCAACACCCTAAACCCCTAAAAACCTAACCCATTTAAGTGTGGATTCAATTTAACCCCAAAAACCCTAACCCCTAACCCCTAAAATCCTTCACTGCTAAATCCCCTAAACCCCTAAACCTCTAAACCTGTAACCCATTTAACCCCCTAAACCCTAAACCTCTAAACCCTTAACCCCTAACCCCTAAAACCCTAAGTCTGAACCCCTAACCAATTCAACACCCTAAACCCCTAAAAACCTAACCCATTTAACTCCATTAACCCCTAACTTCTAACCTCTAAAATCCTTAATTGCTAAATCCCCTAACCCCCTAAACCTATAACCCCTTAAACCCTAATTCCCAACCCATAACCCATTCAACCCCTTAAACACCTAAACCTCTAACCCCTTAACCCTTGACCCCTTAAACCCTAATTACTAACCCCTAACCCATTTAATGCCCTAAACCTTAAATCTCTAAACCCTCAACCCCTACCCCTAACCCATTAACCCCTAACTTCTAACCCCTAAAATCCTTAAACCCCCTAAACCTATAAACCAACCCTAACCAATTTAACCCCATAAACCCTAAACCTATAATCCATTAAACCCTAATTCCCAACCCATAGCCCATTCAACCCCTTAGGGGTTGGGAATTAGGGTTTAAGGGGTTAGGGGTTAAGGGTTTAGAGGTTTAGGGTTTAGGGGGTTAAATGGGTTATAGGTTTAGAGGTTTAGGGGGTTAAATGGGTTATAGGTTTAGAGGTTTAGGGGATTTAGCAGTGAAGGATTTTAGGGGTTAGGGGTTAGGGTTTTGGGGGTTAAATGGAGTAAACACTTAAATGGGTTAGGTTTTTAGGGGTTTAGGGTGTTGAATTGGTTAGGGGTTGGGAATTAGGGTTTAAGGGGTTAGGGGTTAAGGGTTTATGGGTTAGGAAATAGGCTTTAAGGGGTCAAGGGTTATGGGTTGGGAATTAGGGTTTAAGGGGTTAGGGGTTTTGAGGTTTAGGGGGTTAAATGGGTTAGGATTGGTTTAGAGGTTTAGGGGATTAGGGGATTTAGCAGTTAAGGATTTTAGGGGTTAGGAGTTAGGGGTTTTGGGTTTAGGTGCTTAAATGGGTTAGGGGTTAACGGTGGGGAGTAGTTAAATGGTGGGTTAAGGGCTTAGAGGTTTAGGGTTTAGGGGGTTAAGGGTTTAGGGGTTAGGAATTAGGGTTTAAGGGGTCAAGGGTTATGGGTCAAGGGTTCAGGGTTCAAGGGTTAGTTTTCTACAATAACATAATTCTCCAATCCCATACACTTCTGCTTGGAATGTCACACTTAACATTCATTTCCTTTTCGGATAATATTCTTTATCCCCTTATATCCATTCCTAGGAAAATAAACTTCATTTCAATTTAATCTTGTGGAACTAAAGTGGAAGATAAGAGGACCCATTCCAAGAAGGGAATCTCACTCAATGTTCAAATAATATTGTTTATCCCCTTACATCCATACCTAGTAAAATAGACTTCCTTTCAAGTTAATCGTGTGAAACAGAAGTGGAAGATAAAGTGACTCATTCCAAGAAGCTCATCTCACTTCAAAAAGTTCTTGAGATTTCCAAGAATTTATAATGATATTAAGGTGCTATGCATTGTCTCCTTTATCACCTCATTGCATTTAGTCAATTGTTTTTTAAATTTAAATTTATTCATTAATTTAAAAAAAAAATATTATATATATATATAGTTGTTTTTATTTTGATTTATGTTTTAGAATTTTATTTTATTTATATTAATATATCAACTAGTTTTATATAAAAATATTGTAGTTTTTTATATAACATCGATATTACAAAATAGTGTAACAAATTTTATTTAATTAAATCTTCGTGTATTTTTTATCATTAATAATAATAGAATAATTTAAAATAAAATTATAATTTTATTATTTTATATCATTTTTTAATTTTTAATAAAGAATACTTAAATTATATAACGTACTCAATTCTAAAATCAAAAATTTTTGTGTTTTATTATAGGAATAAACCCCTGATGAGAGTTTTGAAAACTCTCATCCGAGAGTTTTGAAAACTCTCATCCGAGAGTTTTCAAAACTCTCGTCCGAAAGTATTCCCGAGAGTTTCCGTCAATAAAACTCTCGGACGAGAAAATGCATAACTCTCGTCCGAGAGATTTTTAACTCCGGTTAAACCCAATAAAACTCTCGGACGAGAGTTTTTAAAACTCTCAGTCGAGAAATAGAGTTGACTATTTTCTCGGACGAGAAATTAAAAATTTCTCCCATATTCTAGCCGTCCGCCAAAAATTGTTTCCCAACTTCGCGATTTCACCCTTTCATTAATATAAATGGAAAGAGCTATAACTAGAAATAGAAGTCGATCTTGTAGAAGAACTCCTTGAGGCAGACTTGTTAATTCTTTGTCACAAATTCCACCTCTAATCACCCTAATGCATGGAATGTTAACTCTTTAGGGTAGCATCACGAGGGTAGAATTCTATCTCCAAAATCTAACTCCTAGCTTGTGGATGGCCACAAATATATAGGAAATGGGAGTAAGTTGGGAGTTCTTATCCAATTACAAATCAAGGGCTTGAGATCCACTCTTTATGTGAGGATAGGATAAAAGGATAAGGGATGAAAACCCCATGGTAGGAGAGGATAGGATCGAAATGTTTTATTCAAGGTAAATGTTTGTAACAAATTATGGAAGCCTCTGGAAAAAGAGGCTTCCAAAATTTCTCTCTTTTTTCTGAATTTCTAGAACCAACGTAGGTGCATAGTGGAGAAACCTGTATGTGATCAACACAGGGGCATAGTGGAGCAATCTATAGGTGAACATTGTCCAGTAATAGGTCAAGGAGTTTTGGTCCTTAAAATGACTAAAACGAGGTGTTTTCAAGAAGAAACACCGAGATATGGGAGTGTCATGCATACAAATTTATGACATGATGGTGTCAAGGGGTAAAATGATGTTGATTAACCCAGTTTGTATGCTAATCAACCAAATGTGAAACAATGGCCTATAACAAGGACTTTGACTGGGTCACTAGTGTACTATAAAATAATGTCTTTGGTTACCTCTAATTCTTCTTGTTCCGTTGCCTGCCTCATCTGCTAAATGTATTGTTAGATCTTCAGGAAGATGATTTCACTACCTCTGATTGCTTCAAGTGTACCAATTGAAGGCATCCTATTCTTCTGTGTGAGAGACTCAAATTCATTGTGAATTTGATTATATGAAACAATAGTAATAATAAAGTATTCTAGAAGGCATATGTAATTCCAATGATGGAGTCTCAACTCAACTCTATCCATCTCTTTGGCAATCCTATATTTCTTCTCCAAATGTTGTGGGGTATATAGATGTTGAGATTCAACAAGATGATGAGCTTAGTGAAAATTAAGCACCTTCACTAACTGGTGCCCGTAGTCTATTTTTAGATGTATGTCTATTTTTAGAATGGTGAGAATATTCTAAAATTAGTAGGATGTTGATTCTATATGGTTGAGAAAATTCTATCTTTGGATGAATTTCTATTTTTAGAAGATTGGGCGAAGTCTATTTATAGATTGCTAATCTAAAAATAGATGTGTGTCGATTATTATTAGCCCTTAATAATAATTAGAGAATAAATAGTAACTTATTCTCTTGGAGCACTTTATTTCAGTGAACATATGTGGCACATCAGTGAGTTGAAGGAATTATGAAATTCCTAGGGTGGTTGGTGACTTATGCATGGAGGACTTAGTTATAACTGACAGTGGAAAGTTGTAACAGATTTGGAAGAGTAGTTATGTGAGTTGTTATTTAGTTTAACTCATTTAAGTGAGTTAAACTCATTTGTACTAGTTGTAACTAAATATACACTAGTGAAAGGTGAGTAAATTAATTATTTAATTAATTCATAAGTAGTATCTTACTTGCAACTAAACAAATACAATAGTTAACTACTTTCATGTCAAATCCAGTGGAGATCCAGTGGAGAGATAGGTGAAAGGGTGAGATGGACTATCATTTGTGACTATAGTGATGCATTCAATGCATCTACACTGACATTGGAGATGCGACTGAGGATTGCGTAGTGCAAGCAAGGCAAGATCGAATTCATTCAAGGATCTTCTTCAGCAGGGATTGCGCAGTGGACGCAGGTTGTTAGGAGGTAAGAAATTGGTGCATAGATATGAAAATTTCTACATGACAGTGTGTGACGATTGTATATTGTACTAAGAGCTCTATGATTTGAGAATTGTATGAGATTGTTACATGTTCCATTGATATACATAATATATTATAGTTGGGGTTTTTAGCTTTAAGATTTCCCAGTAAAATATCTTGTTATGTGCGATTGATTTGCTTCATATCAGTTTTGCAATTGGAAATTTAATTTCCGCAAAGAATTAAGTGGAAGGATTTTGTATTTAACATAATATTAATTGGTTAGATTGGGATAATCCGGTAATATACATACATATTTTATAATTTATACATGGTATCAGAGCTGTTTTTATCACTAGAGATTGCAATATTGAAGCGATGTTGCATTTTTTGCTGGTGGAAAATTCAAATTTGCTGCAATAATTTCTTGGTGGAACAGTTGAGTATGCATTGAAATGGCTTTCAATGGGTTGCGGTTGGAGTATGCACTCGAGGGTATCTCTAACTACATAGCCTAGAAGGACAAGAGGGAGGCTGTGCTTGAAGATAATGGTCTGAAGGAGTTCATCGATAGTGATGTTCCTAAGCCCACTTCGATGGATGTTGCATTACTTGACACCTGGAAAAAGAAAGTAGAGAAGACAAGAAGGATTCTATTGAAAGGTGTGAAAGACCATATTGTTTCAAGCCTTCATGGGAAAGCCACTCCATTTTCAATGTGTAAGGCTTTGAAACATGTTTTCCAAAGCAGCAGTGACCATAGGAAGTTGGCGCTAAAAGATAAACTTAGGAAAATGAAAATGGAGAAGGGCAATAGTATCTCAAAATATCTCACGAATTTTTTACAATGTAGGGATGAGCTGGGGAGTGTGGGAATTACAATTGTGAATGATGACTTGGTGAGATTGGCTCTCCTTGGGCTTTCAAAGAGTTAGCATAGTTATCAAGACTCTATCAATGGACGGGAGAAACTGTCGGATTGGGAGCAACTTTGGTTGGATCTAGAGCAGGAGGAGATAAGGCAGAGTACCATGGATGGCTCTTCATCAAAGAATGGTGATGAAGAGAATTTCACTTTCACTACCAAAGAAAGGAAAGGGAAGGGAAAGAAATACCATCCAAAATCTGAGGCTAAAGGCAAGAAACTGGATTTTTCCAAAGTGAAGTGTTTTCACTGTCATGAACATGGGCATCTTGCCACTAACTACCCACAAAAAAAGAAGAAAAAGAAGTTTGTTGGAGATGCAACTGGTGAGGCCCTTGCCTCGCAATTTGAACTTGATTTCTCTTTGATTGAATGTTTGGCTTTAGGTGCAATGGGATTGGTGTGGTATCTTGATAATGGTGCTTCCTTCCACATGATGGGAGACAAGGAGTTGTTTAGTTACTTGGAGGAGAAATATCTCCAAACGCATATAGATATGGGAGACGATGGTAGATATAGTGCAGAAGGCATTGGAACCATTATCTTTGAGAGGGATTCAGGAAAACCATTTATGTTGAAAGATGTTATGCCTGTTCCAGGTCTGAAGAAGAACTTGGTCTCAGTCATGATGTTGGAGGACAGAGGTTATGACGTTGTTTTCAGCGAGGGAAAATCCTTCCTGCGACATAAAAAAATGGTTAAAACCAAGAGGATATGGATTCGAGTTAATAATATCTACAATATGGAGGTAGATGGTTGCACTCTAATGATGGGTAAAGTAGAAGAAGTGGTGAGCCGAGACGAGGGTGAATTATGGCACAGGAGATTGGGCCATCTTCACCATGGCACCCTGAAGATTTTGTAGTATATTTCTACTGGAATTCCCAAGGGTACACTTGCCCAGATAGATCAATGCAAAGGATGTAATATGGGTAATTTTGTGAAGACAACCTTTCATGAAAAGGAGAACCATGCCTCGATGATCCTGGAGAGAATTCACACAGACATGTGTGGACCATTCTCAGGTGCTTCAACAGAAAAACATAGGTATTATGTTATTTTTTTTTATTACTATTCTCGTAGATGTTGGATATTCTTCATGTAGAATAAGGATCAAACATTCTCAAAGTTATGCTATTTTAAAGCATTGGTGGAGAAGGAGTTGGGGAAGCAAGTGAAGGATCTGCGTAGTGATAATGGTGGTGAATATATCTTGAATGAATTCAAACACTTTTGTAGAAAAGAAGGAATTCAGCGAGAACTCATAGTGCCTCATAACCCACAGCAGAATGGGGTTCTGGAGAGGAAGAACCGAATGATCGTGGGTGTTGCATGAGCTATGTTGCATGACCTGGACCTACCAATGCACTTGTGGGTGGAAGCATGAAACACTATCGTTTATGTGCAAAACCGTTGTCCTGATAGAGTACTTGGCATGAGTACACCTGAGAAGATTTTACTAGTAAGAAGCCGGATATTTCTCATTTAATGATTTTTGGCTCATCTGTTTATATTCATCTGATGAGGGATGCAAGGAAGAAGCTCGAGCCGACTGCAGAAGTGGGGATATTTGTTGGGTACACGGAAACACCCCATAATTATCGTGTGTGTTTTCCAAATAGGCGAATGATTATGGTGTGACGGGATATAAAATTCAATGAGGAGAAAGCCATGAAGTTGTTGCTTGAGAGGGAGATACACTTTCATGCAGATGAGGAACTTCTGGTTCCCAAAGATGAGCCTCAAGATGTGGATCATCCATAAGAGGAGGATCATGGAGTGGAGGAGTCCACTCACGCAGAGTCAAACATCAGAACTGGAAGAAGGCGTACCACATAAGCTAAGAGGCTGAGGCTTGATGCATCACAGAATGTAGGAGTCCCTACTTCACACCACAGACAAAGACAGTCACCTGACCGATATACTAGATACATGGATCTCATGAGCAAGTGTATCGTGAAAAAGCCATCTTCGTTTGAGGAAGCAGTGCAGGAGCCCACATGGGTAGATGCCATGGTGGAGTATGACTCCATTGTCAGATATAGTGCCTGGGATATTTTTCCAAGATCGGTTGGTAAATCAGTGGTAGGTTCAAGATGGATCTACAAGGTAAAGGAAGCAATTGATGGGAGCATCGAGAAGTATAAGGAAAGATTTTTTGCCAAAGGCTTCTCACAAATCGAGGGGATTGATTATGAATAAACCTTTGCACCTGTTGCACGGTATTCTTCCATAAGGACCATCCTTGCTCCCTCAGCGCAAATGGGTTGGAACATTCATCAGATCGATGTGAAGACTTTGTTCCTTAATGTGATCATTGAGGAAGAATTGTACATTGAGTAGCCTGAAGGATTTGAGATCTTTAGCAGTGAGTCGCATGTGTGCAGACTCAAAATAACATTGTATGGGCTAAAGCAAGCACCCCGTGCTTGGTACAGATAGATCGACAACTATTTCACTAGAATTGGCTTCATCAAGAGTGAGGTAGATGCAAACCTATACAAAATTGTGGTGGAGGGTAAGCTTTTATTCATTTTTCTTTATGTTGATTATTTAATACTAACGGGTCATGATCAATTGATACACTTATGCAAGAAGGACCTTGAAAAGGAGTTTGAAATTAAGGATTTGGACCTCCTTCATTATTTCCTTGGATTGGAAATATGGCAGTGAGAAGGTGAGTTGTTTGTGTCTCAAGGCAAGTATGCTCGGGAGATACTTGGTAATTTTCACATGGAGGACTGCAAGCCCATGGATACTCCTCTTCCAGGAAACTGCAAGAAAGAGGATGCTACATTGGCAGATGTAGTGAATGCCATTGTTTATTGATTGTTGGTGGGTTCGCTCATGTATTTAGTTAATACAAGACCGGACATATGCTATGCGGTGAACCAGCTTAGTTAAGTGACGGTTAAGCCTACCAATCTCTTTTGGAAGCCATGCAAGCATGTCCTAAGATATCTCAGGGGCACATCTGAGTATGGCTTATGGTACAAACAGATGGATGAGGTGAAGTTGCATGGTTTCACGGATGTAGATTGGGCAAGAAACCCAATGGATAGAAAGAGCACATCAGGAAGGGTTTTCAGTATCGGATCAATAGTTGTTTCTTGGTACAGCAGGAAACAGAGATCTGTGACACTCATTTCAGTGGGAGCGGAATACATGGCAGCAAGTCAAGCTACATGTGAGGCTATCTGGATGAGGAAGATCCTAGATAGTTTTTTCGATTCTCATTTAGATCCTACATTGATTCATTGTGATAATCAGAGATGCATTAAACTCTTGATTAATAATGTGTTTCATGATAGATATAATCATATAAATATCCGGTATCATCATATCAAAGATTCTGTGCAGCAGAAGATCATGTTGCTTTAGTACATTCCTACGGAAGATCAGGATGCAGATATTCTGACGAAGGCGCTCACCAGGAGAAAATTTGAATACCATAGAGACAGGATTGAGGTGAAGTATAATCCTTATCTTGTTGAGAGGGAGTGTTGAGATTCAACAAGATGATGAGCCTAGTGAAAATTAAGCACCATCACTGAGTGGGGCCTGCAGGATATTTTTAGGTGTATGTCTATTTTTAGAATGGTGAGCATATTCTAAAATTAGCAGGATGTTTATTATAGAAGGTTGAGAAAATTCTATCTTTCGATGAATTTCTATTTTTAGAAGATTGGGCGAAGTCTATTTATAGATCGCTAATAAAAAAATAGATGCATGTCATTTATTATTAGCCCTTAATAATAATCAGACAATAATTAGTAACTTATTCTCTTGGAGCACTTTATTTCAGTGAATAGATGTGGCACATCAGTGGTCTGAAGGAATTACGCAATTCCTATGGTGGTTGGTGACTCATGCATGGAGGACTTCATTATAACTGACAGTGGCATGTTGTAACAGAGTTGGAAGAGAAGTTATGTGAGTTGTTATTTAGTTTAACTCAGTTAAGTGAGTTAAACTCAGTTGTACTAGTTGTAACTTAATATACACTAGTGAAAGAAGAGTGAACTAATTATTTAATTAATTCACAAGTAGTGTCTCACTTGCAACTGAAAAAATACAACAGTTAACTACATGCATGTCAGATCCAGTGGAGACCCCATGGAGAGATAGGTGAAAGGGTGAGATGGACTATCAATTGTGCCTGTAGTGATGAATTCAATGCACTACACTGACATTGGAGATGCCAATGAGTATTGCGCAGTGCAAGAAAGGCAAGATCAAATTTATTCATGGGATCTTCTTCAACAGGGATTGCACAGTGGAGGCAGGTTGTTAGGAGGCAAGAAATTGGTGCATAGATATGAAAATTTCTGTATGACAGTGTGTGACGATTTTATATTGTACTGAGGACTCTATTAGCTAATATTTGTATGAGATTGTTACATGTTCCATTGATATACATAATATATGATAGTTGGGGTTTTTAGCTTTAAGCTTTCCCGGTAAAACATCTTGTTATGTGTGATTGATTTGCTTCATATGTGTTTTGCAATTGGCGATTTAATTTCCACAAAGAATTAAGTGGAAGGATTCTGTATTTAACATAAGATTAATTTGTTAGATCAGTAGATTCTGGTAATATACATACATATTATATAATTTCTATAATAGATACTTGGAAATCCACTCTTGAAGATGGACGACTCATATATTTTCTACCTTCAGGAGTTTCACCACTTCCTATGCCTTCTTTTGTATGCCAACATGTTGAGAAGCCACTTGTTGTAGAAGAATCATCTCATCATATAATCGTGCCTTGGTGTACTCCATTAGCCCAAATTCTTCTTGCATGGTTGACTGCCACTTGGTGGTGTTGAAGCTTTGTGATGACAATCACTGATTCTTTTCCACAAGATTTTTTTCTTGTTGCTTCACCACAACAAGTACTCTTCTCAGCCTCACATTCTCATTCAACAAGTAATGAGAATTATCCTATTTCATCGTAGAGAACATAACATTTGGTGGCATAATAGATCTAGGATTCCTTCTAGTGTTGGAGGTTATAACATTCTCTCTGGAAATTGAGACTTTATTCCAAGGATAATTCAGGAAATATATTTGCCTTTGCTACATGATCATCCTCTTCAGTTGATCAAGCATTACACTGCATACATCCATGACTCTATTGGTTGGTGGAGGCATGAACCCTATTTCCTCGAATGGAAGATGACCACCTATAAGGGGAGGTTCCTATGGGGTGCCTGGTTCATCATCCATTGTATGGATGATATCTTCTTCCTCCAACACTTATTCTTCCATTTCCAGAGTCGAATGCTCTTCTTCCAGCCTCTGCACTACTTCATCCTCCTGGGACTACCTCTGTTCTTCTTCTTCTTCTTCTATCCTTATCATTTCTTATTCTTCTTCTTGTTGCTTCTGAAGGAACTGATCCTGCTTCCTATTTTCCTCTTCTTCTTATGCTTCTCTCCTCTCTTTCTCTTCTTGAATAGATCTCTATTTTAAAGGACCATATTTCCATTTCTTGATGATGCCATCGCCTGTCAAGGGATATCTGATCCTTTTCTTGGTAACTACTTTCCTTGCTTGAGGAGTTGTCTCCACCTCATCCAAAACCTACAAGTCTTGAGCTAGTGGATCGTGGGGTAAACTGGTCTCCATTGTTGGATGTATCCTCATGTTTACATTGTACGAGTTCTTTATATTCTCACCTTTTTTGTGGACGTCGATAAGTGCCCCATATTGTGACCGATCCTTTGGAAATGTTTCCTAACAATTCGTTTGGGATCATATCCATGAAAGTATTTAATGGTGAGACTCATATCCATGAAGCACAAGCTGAAAATCATCCATATGTGTAATGATCCATTTAATCACCTCTTCTCATGACATGTCCGACAACCTGAATGTGATCATGTACATCCTAAACTTCTTAATGTTGATGTAAGCATGCACATATACTAAGTCCTTAATAAAACTTTCCTATATGAATGTCTTGTATATTTTTATCCATGTGACCTTTGTATCCTGATCAATAAATAATTATGTGTCTGCATATATATGGATTTTTTACTTTGTAACTTTTATAGGCTCATAAATGATTTCTTCTAAAAGTTATTTGAAGGCCACTTTGTGAGGTGGTTGACTCCAACATATAACAACATGGTGAAAATACTTGTAGAATGAGCGCCTATTTGGGGAAACACAATCATTGTGAAAATATTAGCTTAAAACAACCTACTTATGCAATAATACTTGTAAATCATGTAGGAGTAACCATCACAAAATATAGAACATGAAAAACCATGATCGAAAACACAAAATAGCTTGCATGCATTAGAAAATAATCATGCAAACTAAGAGGGAAAACTTTCAAAGCATGAAGGAATGGACAAGGTCATTCAAGGCTCTAGAGTGTGATCATGTGCTCAAGCAAGTGTAGAAATTCATCAAGGGCACACTACTGCACTTAGAAGGGTCAAAACGATGAACCGGTGAGCCTTCAGGTCTTCCTTATGTACTCATGCACTCAAGGAGACAGGAAGGGTGGATTTTCTCACTTCGAAGGGATGAAGAAAGAGGTTGAAGGGATGCATGCCTTCACAATGTTCCCATGTGCTCAAGGAAAATGAGGGTGAATTGTCTCATGTCGAAGGGCTGAAGGAAGATGCTTTGTTTCTTCGTGATGCACTCATGCACTCAAGGGAGGGTGCAGTTCTTTGTGGTGAAGAAGTGTGCTCAAGAGGAAAACTTGATCAATCAAGGCATAATTTTCAAGGTTGATTGGGATTCGGGCTCCATAAGTTTTTTCTACTTATTCGAAGCTCATAAAAAAGTCTAAACATAGGATTTGATGATGTGATGAGGAGAAGAAATGTCTACAATATTATATAGTTGTTGTCACATTCATGTTGGAATATGAAAGGTTTTAAGAGTGTGGAGAGTTTATGCATACGATAGAGGGTTAACGCTTGAATCATGAAGATTCAACTTAAACGCTAGCAAACAAAATGAAAAATTAATTATTGAAAATAAGAAAAGAAAGAATGATAATGAAATCTTGGAACTCAATAAACATATTTGACATGCAATACTTACTTGCAACAAAGGTTGAGGAAGAGACTCTTTATTCCTAGCTATGCACCCAAATGATATGGTATGACTATGGAAGAAGAAATATTAACTGAGTTGATTTAAAGAAATTACATCCAAAATTGATTCATGCATGAGCACCACTTGTCATTGCATGAAAGGATTAGTTACAAGAATTCAAGTGGGATCATATTTTCTAGGAGTGTTCCCACATGCAACAAGATAGCTCATTCATGAATCTAGTAAGGGTATATGTTTTCATCACAAAGAGGTGCACTCATGGAGGGTTCACTTTCTCAACATGAAGGATTGTGCTCAAGGAGGGCACAGTTATTTGGCGAGCACAATCCTTCGGCCCGAAGGAGTGTGCTCATGTTGAGAACATGTCTTCACCAACTTGGAGTGTGATTTTTCTTTTATAAGTTTTTTTTCTTTTCTTTTCTTTGATTTTTCTATGTTTTTGAGTGTTTTTTGAGTGTGCGCATGGAGAGAAGGAAATTTTGTAGCTCAAGAAAGATCATGAGTTCACCTAACCATGGACTAACTAACTCAAGCACTTCTAATGGTTAAGTGATGACACTGAGCAAACATGGACTTAGGAGGATGTGATTCTATGATAAAACACATAGATAACAAATTGAACAACATGAAAACTCAAGGGGGCTTGAAACAACAATTGATGTAGGCTCCAAAATTTGAAATAGGAAAAACATTTGGAGGCCCGCTGTCACAGCAACAATATTACATCAAATATTAGAAATAAAAATTTAATAAATATGAAAATATAAGAAGAAAGATCTAACATATTTACATGTACCTCTAACAAGTACATGAAAATAAACATGTTCGTTCATGATTAAGGTTATCTTATTTGAAAATAGGGTAAATTTTTATATTATTTTGGTGTTTATTCTTGTTGATGGTCAAAAATTTCCATGTCAATTGTAACAACCCTCGTCAAAAATCCATGTAAAAAAAATATAAGACAAAGGTCATGGGACACGTATTCCAAGCTGAATGGTGGGAAAAACATCCTAGTGGGTATCACTTCGGCTTATATGGCTAAGAGGAAATTGGAAAGGCATGAGGCATTAATTGGCATTTTATTTATGAAAATAATGGAAAATAGGAGAAAAGGAAGGTGAAAGGTCATAGGTTGCATGTGAGGAGTAAAAGGAAGGAAAATAATGGAAAATGAAGAAAATTGAGGCCTCATTGATAAAAATGCTTCTGAGGATGAGTTCATGGCTTTTGATCAATTCATTTTTGGAGCTCTCATTTTCTCTCTCTCTCATACGCATGGACACTTGGAGTTTTCTTGGATCACTCTTGGAGGAGTGTGCCATACTTGGGATTTGGAGCAAGAAGGAAAAGGAAAAGCAGTAAACCACAAGAGGACATCGGGATCAATAGTTACAGTGGGTTTTGATTTCAGGTACGAAGTCGAATGTATGATCTCCTCACTAGTTTTGGCATGCATGTAATATGCATGTGGTTGTTTGTCTATGATTTTTCATTGGCATGGAGGATTGTCTGGATCGACAATGGTTTTCCCTATTATTTCCATTTTTTGGATATGCATGGTGTTGTGGATTTCACTTTTGTTTCCTAGTTGGGTTTCTTCTACCTTTGGTTGTGGGTTGAGTTATTTTTTCCTGGAAGCATTGGTTAGACAAACACTCTAGAATCCCTGTAACATCTTGGGGTTGAGTTACTAGTAATGGAAACCTTGGTTGGAAAAACGCTCTAGAAGCCCCTGGTGGGTTGAGTTACTTGTCCTAGAAGCCCTAGTTGGACAAACTCTCTGGAAACCCGATGAAAATTGTGGGTTGAGTTACTAGTCCTTGAAGCCCTTATTGGAACAAAATCTATGGAGTCTCAGAAATTTTGGGTACAGACCAATCTGGTGATGGTTAGTGATGTTTGACGGTGAGGAGAAATCACTAGTTGAGGGTTGAGGTGGTTTGGCCTCTGAAAGCCTTGGTTTGGTTTTGGTTTCTTTATTCCATTAGATCCCACATTCATGCTTGGAATATGGCATGGGGGTCATTGGCTAAAGAGATATTTCGTTCAACCAAGATATGGTTAGGTGGAGCGTGGAATTCCCGAACCTGGTTGGCCTTTTCATTCATTATTAAGAGATTATTGTACCTAGAACTCTATGGTTAAATATACTTGTTTATATGTGATTTATATGGTTGTTATATCCTTGATATTTATGTTGGTTATATGTTGGTTATGTGTGAGTTTTATGGCAGTGATGATGTATGGAGCTCATCATGTTTTGGTTAATCACTAAATGTATAATGAAAGTATGGTTTAATATATGGTAATTTAGTTATTGTGATGAGGCATCAATGCTTCTTAGTGATTCCAAGGTAAGTTTGATACCCCTATGCTTGATCTGATTATGGGTGGATAACTTGTTATGCCTTTCAAGAACATCCCACTCAGTTAAACAAATTAAGGTCGAGCTTATTCTTGACTATGCAGAATTGAACACTTGAAATAGGTGTATGTTTTTTTTTAACTGTTTAAGTGCTTTAATAAAATTTGTTTTTGCTGATATTAAGCATGTGCAAAAACCATAAATTGTAGCAAATAAGCATCAACACATAACAAAAAATTTAATAAAGGAGTTCACCCGAATATCATGGACTACGTCTCCTTGAGCCTATGTCAGCTGACTTGGCTCTTTGGGATTATGATGTATAAATTATTTTACAAGTAAATAATTAACTCCAATTGTTATATGAATGGAACCAATGGGTTTATAATACCATCATACCCCTGGAATGGCTACAATCTCGCTGAAAATAGAACTAGGCTTCCTTTGACTTGACCTCATCTTTTGGTGCCATTAAGCTTCCCTGAGCTTCTCTTTGTCACAAACTCTATAGAATTCCTTTTATTTCCCTGAAACCTCACCTACTGTCTCCAACATAAATCATACATCCAAAATAGGTTATTCATTTTCTCCAAATGAGCTCTGGCTCCCCCATCTAAGCCTCCATCCACTATTGGCCCTAGGCTGCCTGAAACTTACCTACGGATTTTCAACCTTCATAGGTCTCCCAATGACTCTAAAAATCCCTCCATTAGATTCATAATTTCAAAAATATTTAGAATATACTATTCACTTGTTGCAATTCGCCTCCGGTTGCTCCGGTTACACCTCCAACACCTGGTGGCACCCCTGGCTCTAGGGTCATTGAAAACTTCTCTGAATAATATATACATTTATAAGTCTTAAAAATATTCATCAAATCCCTCCAATGGATTCATAAGGTTCAAAATAGTTAGCATAGACTACTGGTTTTCTGAGAATGGATACTGGCTCCTCTGGATAGGCCTCATTCTCCTGGTGGCACCTGGTGGCTCCGATGACCCTTGGAACTTCTCTGACACATCTAGGCATTGAAAATTCCTATAATGGCTCTAAAAACCTTACCATTAGTTCCATAATGTCTAAAACATCCAAAATTGACTATTCGTTTCCTGAGTAAGGCCTTTAGCTACCCTAGCTAGGCCTCATACTGCTGCTGGCTCCTAATGGCTCCTAGAACTTATCTAAAGCTAAATCACGTTCAGAAGTCCTTTGATGGCTCTGCAACCCTCACCGATGAGTCTGGAATGTCAAAGAAATTCGAAATTGACTACTCAAAATCCAAGAATGGTCAAATATAGCTCAAGATAGAGCCTAATCAATTTTTTCCCAGTTTCACCCAAAACAGCTCCACTAATTTTGGAGCACTCAAGTTTAGCTGAAGTTAAATTGGCCAAATCCACCATATAAAATGTGCCTCCAATATATTTCGCTAGGATAATCGTTAGAAATTAAAGCTACGGTTATTAGTTGGGCACATGCCCCAAACTATGTGGTTATGGTTAGTATTGAAGCAGAATTGTAGAACGAACTCTAGTGATAAGTTACAACTCGAGTTAAAAGTGGGATTGTAACCTAAAAACGTGGAGAAACCAGCCATTGGGACTGCAGCATGTGAAAAATTTAGTGAAAGCTAGTCGTTAGGTCTGTCATAGTTTGCGTCATTGGTGATCTAGCCCTTGGATCTTTTGCATTGGACATATGGGGAGGGGCTGGCCCCTCCACTCACCCGCATTTGAAATGGTCAAACAATAAATATAACTCACAAACGTTATGGTTAAGAACCAAATGTAGCCCAAACGGTAAGACTCGTGCGCACACTATTAAAGGTCATGGGGTCGACTCTGGTCCGGTCCATAAAATTTTCACACACGTTCTCGGGTACATGTGGTAGCCTCAGGGCTAGCCATGTGTCACCCTTCCATTGGGCCTTCAAAAACCATACACCCAATCATATTACGCCACATGTCCTTCTGCAATTGGCCTGGAAGGGAATATTTCGAGGAATATTCTAAGGAATATTTCGTGGAATATTCTTTTTTTTACTTTTCATCATACAGTGTCGGTTTTTCGAACCGTTCACGGCACCGGAATCAGGAAGACAAGATCTATCCAGTCACTCAAGTTCGACATAGTTTCAAACACTTTGAAATTTTAGCTATCGCTTAGGTCCTTGATATGAATATGATTATTCCTCCCCATTAGGAATCTTTTGGACCCCAAAAGACTGATATATATGTTCAGTAAAATGAGAATACAATACCCTCACATTTCTAGCCTCCTTACACTTTTCCTTGCTTTTCTTAGTTCCTTTGAGCCCCAAAATGAAGGTAGTCAACACTTACCCTCTTCGATGCGCTTCTCCTCCTGTCAAGAATTGTATCTTCCTTGAACTCATTCATAAATTTATGGTGAGAAATTATCAATTGAAGGTAGTTGAACATCATATCCTTGATCATTGATCCAAGGTGACTCAAACAAACATAAGTTTTCAACAGAAATGCATACATGACTGAAATTTTCTTATGTACAAATAGATGAATGTATGTCTTACTGGGCCAATAATTCAAACCACTTCTTACCAAGCCACTTCCATGGCGATTTTTGCTACTAAAAATCATCTTCATGTGAAAAATTTGTTCTCACATCAATGATGGAGTCTTTGGTTCCATTCACGCTGGTCTTTCTATCCTCTTACTTCAAATTCTTGGGATGATTGGTTGGATGCAATGTCCAACATTGGGCAATTAAATGTCCCCTCTTCTCACAATGTGTGCAAGTCTTTTGAACCTTTTGAGCAAGTTTCCTTCGCTTCAACTGTGTCATGTATGCCTTCATCCTCTTCTAGAATCTTGAAAAGTCATGGTTACATAGACCACAATAGGAACAACAACTCTTTCTTCCATTCATCCATGCATATTTTCCATGCTTATCAAAAACATAATCAACTTGACTATGGGAAGAATTATACCTCAAATGTTGCTTTTCATGTTCTTCCTTTTTACCTTCATGAGGAGATGAACTTGTAGAGGTTCCATCTTTCTTTTGAAGACTAACATCAGTGGTTTTGTCTTGATAGATGTCTGAACTCTCTTGCTCCCCATAAGCTGCATGTCCATTAACATCTTACTGCAACACAACCTTCAAACAATGCCAATCAACTTGAAAACAAGCTTGACATGTTTGTGGTTTAGAACTTGCAAGAAAAGTTATTTTTGAAGTTGTCTCAAATGCCTTCATGGATGTAGAGTTTTCATCATAAGATTGACCATAGCCTAGACCAAACTTCTTAGGTCTTTCCTCAACCAAAATAGGATTAATCATGACTTGTGCATGTTTTCCTAGACTGTTTCCTTCGTAGCCCATTTTTAACATCAACTTGGACCCTATACCTCTAGTGTGATTTTCAAATGAACCTACACATCTTTTTGAAGAGGAAATTCAAGACAAATTTGAGTGAATTACCTCTGCTTCACGCATGTGTTTGGTTAAGGCCTCTTGGGCTTGATGGAGTTGCATCTCCATCTCATGCATTCTTTGAATAAGTCCTTATTTCTCTTTATTCATAGCAAACAATTGATCACGAAGTCTAGTTCTTTCATTTCCATCTTCATACAAATTTGCACCCTATCATTCAAGATCTAGAAGTCTCGCTTCATTTCTTCATCGAAGAATCTTGTGAAAGAGGAGGATTTTGAAACCTCATATGAAGAAGTTTTCATAATTATGTAAATGAACTAAATAACTTTAAAAAATTCACAAATCTTTAAAAAATCAATTGACAAAGCTTCTCAATAATATGGTTGTAGATCCAAGCTCTTCTTCAAGCATCCTTTTGCAAACAATCTTCAAGGGTGGTCTCTTTTGCAAAAATTGCTCTTGTGCTTCAAGGGTTGCCCCGAGGTCCTTTGGGTAAGGAAAATGCTTTCAGACTTATTCCTTACTGTCCTCTTCTGGACTTAGCTAATAGTAGATTTCCTTCACCTCTAGCAAACTCAAACTCGTAAGCAATGGTTAATTTGCAAACAGTTAAATTTTTTGTATTGTTAAACACCTTGCAAGTCAAAAAAGCAACCTAGTGCTCTGATACCATCTGATCTGATTATGGGTGGATAAATTTTTATGCCTTTCAAGAACCTCCCACTTAGTTAAACAAATTAAGGTCTAGCTTATTCTTGACTGTGTGGAATTGAACACTTGAAACAGGTGTGTGCTTTCTTTGTTTAATTGTTTAAGTGCTTTAAGAAAAATATTTTTTTCTGATATTAAGCATGTGCAACAATCATAAAGTGCATCAAATAAGCATCAACACATAAAAAATATTTAATAAAGGATTTCACTCGAATATTGTGGGCTACCTCTCCTTGAGCCTGTGTCAACTGACTTGGCTATTTGGGATTATGATGTATAAATTATGTTACAAGTAAATACTTAACTCCAATGGTTATCTGAAGTGAAACAATGGGTTTATAATACCATCATCCCCTTGGAATGGTTGCAATCTCGTTGAAAATAGAACTAGGCTTCCTTTGACTTGACCTCATATGTCGGTGCCCTTAAGCTATCTGTCACACACTCCCTAGAAGCCATTTTCTATTCTTGAAACATCACCTAATGTATCTAGCATATATTAGACATCCAAAATAGGTTTTTCATTTGCTCCAAATGAGCTATGGCTCCCCAATCTAGGCCTCCATCCACTGTTGGCCCTAGGCTGCCCGAAACTTACCTATGGATTTTATACCTTGATAAGTCTTCCAATAATTCTAAAAATCCCTATATTGGATTTATAATGTAAAAAAATAGTTAGAATAGACTATTCACTTGCTGCAATTGGCCTCTAGCTACTCCAGTTATGCCTCCAACACCTGGTGGCACCCCATGGCTCTAGGGTCATCGAAAAATTCTCTGAAGCATATTGACCTTCAGAAGTATTAAAAACCTTCCAAAAATATGTATAATGGATTCATAATGTTCAAAATAATCAGAATAGACTACTAGTTTGTTGAGAATGGATATTGGCTACTTTGGATAGGCCTCATTCTCTTGCTGGCACCTAGTGGCCCTAATGACCCTTGAACTTCTCTAAAGCATTTCGGTATTCAAAATCTTCTACTGGCTCTTAAAACCTCACCATTATTTCTAGAATTTCTGAACATCCAAAATTGACTATTGGTTTCCTAGGTAAGGCCTCTAGTTGCCCTAGCTAGGGCTCATACTGTTGTTGGCTCTTGGTGGCCCTAGTGGCCCCTAGAACTTCTATGAAGCTAAATCACACAAATAATTCCTCTGATGGCTCTACAACCCTAAAAAATGACTCTGGAATGTCCAATAAAGTCAAAATTGACTAATCACACTCCAAGAATGGTCGAATCTAGCTCAAGATAGAGCCTAATCAATTTTTTCCCAGTTTCACCTAAAACAGCTCCACTAATTTTGGAGCACTCAAGTTTAACTGAAGTTAAATTGGCCAAATCCGCATATAAAATGCACCTCCAATATATTTTGGTAGGATAAATGTTAGCAATTAAATATGTGGTTAATAGTTGGGCACATGCACCAAACTATGCGGTTACGGTTAGCATTGGAGAGGAACTGTAGCACGAACTCTGGTGATAAGTTACAACTAGAGTTAAAAGCGGGGTTATAACCTGACCATGCGGAGAAACCGGTCATCATCACTGTATCATGTGAAAAGCTCTGTAAAAATTGGTGGTTAGTTCAATCATATTTTGTGTCGTTGATGATCTAGCCCTTGTATCTTAGGCATTGGACATATGCGGAGGGGCTGGCCCCTTCTCTCCCTTGCATATGAAATGATCAAACAATAAATATAACACACAAATGTTATGGTTAAAAACCAAACGTAGCCTAAATGGTAAGACTCGTGCATGCACCTTCGGAGGTCATGGGGTCGACACTCGTCTGCTCCATAAAATTTTAGCACACGTTCACGGGGACACGTGGCGGCCTCACGGCTGGCCGCATGTCACCCTTCCATTGGCCCTTCAAAAACCATACACCCAATCAGATTGCGCCACATGTCCTTCTACAATTGGCCCATAAGGGAATATTCTGGGGAATATTTTAAAGAATATTTAAGGAATATTCCAAGGATATTCCCTGGAATATTTTTTTTTTTACTTTTCAAAAACCCTATCAAAAATGGTCAAATGTCAAAAAATGTAGTTTACTGGACATTTCAAATCGCGATAACTTCTTCATACGGTGTAAGTTTTTCAAACTGTTCATAGCGCCAGAATAAGGAAGATGAGATCTATTTGGTTGCTCAGGTTTGACACACTTTCGAACACTTTGAAATTTGAGCTATCACTTAGGTCCTTGATGTGAATCTGATCAATGCTCAAATCTATTGTTTAAACATGTAGATTGCATATTTTTGACATGTTTTATGAAATGTCTATCATGGATATCCAATCAATTCCTTGTTCATGTATTTGGATTTGTATCATTTTTCCAATGTTATTTTTCATTTTTGGAAGTTTCATGGAGTTCTGTGGAGTGGTCGGGTACCTGACCTTAAAAAAGTGGTAGAAAATCTAGAGTCATTGGTAGACAACTACCTAGAAAATTCCTTATTTACATCCATGCCTTGCTGTGGGAGCGACTAGAGGGTCCCAGTCCCATGCACGCCCATTTCAAGGGAGAAAATGAGGCTTTAATGTAGTAAAAGGTATTTTTGTCTCAAGGGTTGGTCACCTGGATGGGTTGGATGTGTCTTGTGGGTTTTGTTGCATGTGTAGAAGGTCAATTTAGTTGTGTTCCATCGGTTCCACTTATTTAAATAATACATAGGGCTTTGAATAATATCATAGTAACTCTTCATCACATTTTTACATTGGTTGGTCGGTTACTTGGGTAGATTTGGGAGAATGGTGTTACAGAGTGGTATCAGAGCGGGTTTCATTCTCTTTGGGTGGTGTCTAGTTTTCGGTCTCTTTGTGTGATATATAATTCCATAGAGTGGTATCATAGCATGGTTCAACACTTGGACTAGATGGGCAGAATGTGGTTGTCATGCATGCATGCATGTTTTATATGTGCTTTATGTGTATGCAATATCATGGCAATTGTTGCATTTTTCTTGTCACATAGAATTTGATGATGTTGTTGTGGGGATGTGATAGTCATGAATGCATGTCAATTGTATTTGGATTTTTTATGCATGTTTGTGTCTATATGTTGTTTTGCATGCATTTTCATGGTGAAGGTTTTTGTACATGAGTTCATTGTATGCAATCAGGTCATCATGATGCTATTGGTATGTTATGATGTTAATGTGTCATTTGAGATGAAGCAAGAGATGAAAATCATCAAAAGTGAGGTTGTAGCACTGGACCTAAAGGTAAGAGAATATTGTCATATAGGTTTTTATTGCAGGTATGTAGGTATGTTGGTTAATGTTTGTTATAAGCATTAGGTTCATGTACATTCCTATTGATGTTATGGTTGCATACATGATAGATGCTAGTTGATTAATGTAGTCATATGAACATGTGTTGGACAGTCATGAATGATAGTAACTTGTTGTTTTATGCAATGTGGTCATATGCATGATTATTAAGGTCATTGAAGTTGAGCTCTTGTTGTTATTATGTTTTGTGCTAACTTGGATTGACCTATCTAGATGATTATGGCTATGATATTCACGTATGATTTAATATAATGTGATATTATGTCATACTAATCTAGATTTATTGTGCATATTTGATTGTTATGCATGATTGACTTTATGGTCTTATGATGTGAATATGTTAGTTAGTTATTGTTATGGATATCATGACCTTATTTATTTTTGAGTTGATGTGTTGTGAATTTATATCTTGCTAATATAGATTGATTCTATGGACAAGATAACCTCCCCTGAGATACATTAAGGTATGACTTTTCTTATGTTGTCTACTTGGTGCTTGAATGTTTGATCATGCTATCTATTTGGTGTTTGAGTGTTTGGTGTCTATTATGTAATCTAGTTGATTTATTTAACATGGTATTTCTATAGTTTGTTTGAATTTTTGATTAATTGCACAATATGAATATGTGTCTATGATATTTGTTGAAGAAATGATCTTGTTTTAAGATGGTTGTACTAACACATATGTGTTGAAGCAACTGATATGTACTTGAGTGTAAGTAGGTGATAGTTGTAGTAGTGTGTATTATGATTGGTGAATGTGAATTGATTATTGATTATAACATGGTTGTTATACTTGGTAAATGTTTATTTAAAATTAATAGATATGTTTTCTTGATCTTTGGAACATGTGGTTGACATGTCTATTAATTTACAAGGAAACATGATTGGCACAACAAGGTAATTTAATATGTATATTGTCATATTTGTTTATGCATTAATAGTTATGTTTTTATGGAGGTATGATGCAGGGGATTGCATGGAAAAATATACTTCCATGAAATCTTGAAGAAGTTCCGGGTTGAGATTTCCTTTGGAAGCACTGGGAGCCATTGGGATTGAGTCATGGTGTTTGTTGTTAGTCTTGTGATTTTGGTATTTTATGATTTTTTTGTGCTTTATTTGTAGTTTTGTTTATGTGTGGTGAAAGGCCTTGCTATTTTGTTTGTGATGTCGTATTGTTATTGGTTTTCATCTTCTCGTCTTCTATGTTTCTTGTTCTCTCCTTTTTTGTTTTGATGGCATTGGGAATTGGTTCGGAAAGAGGAAATTTGATGGAGCTCAGGGAGAGCTATGTGGTATGCAATAGGTAATATAATGCCTGATTGAAGCTCAATGCATGAATAAGGCTAGTTGAAGGCAAGAGTATGGATTTTATTGGACTGGTGGGGTTCATTGTGATAAATGGATGATGGTAGAGAAATCATGAGAAAGGTAATCAGGTAAGGTAAAGTAAAATTATTTGAAGCATTAGATGCCTTGGATAAGTTTGGAATTGCGGTTCTCAATGTTTTGCATGTTGGGCATACATAAAAGAAATTCTCTTAACCTTGACCTCATGATAATTGGTAAGTATGTTGTGACTATGATTATGTTTATGTTTATATATGCATATATGTATGTATGTATGTATGGATATCATTTCCTGATAGGGTCGTTAGGATTGTTTTGTGCTAGTGTTCACACACACACACACAGATATACATATATATATATATATATATATATATATATATATATATATATATATATATATATATATATATATAATTGTCGTATAGGGTCGCCAGGGATCATGATTTTTTTATGCTAATATTTATATGTATATATGTTTTTTTTGTATGGCGTTGTCTGACAGGGTCTTCAGTGATCATTCTTGTGGATTAATGATTACTTATGCAGGTGAATGGCATGAAGATTTTCTTGGCTTATGAGCAATCAAGTAGGAAGAATAACCTTGAAATATCTACAAGGTCAGTATCATGTCGGTATGAATTGATATTATGTGATTATACTATGTATATGTCTATGTTATAGCAAGCAATGTTGAGGGGTACATCAGCAGAATGAAAGCAGTGTGATCTGCTGTGTGCTGAAGTATGCATGAATAATGGAGAGACACTAGAACGAAGGTTTCTTGGTAGAGTTAGTGTGTGGTATCTAGATGTGTAGTACTACTATTGTTTATATATATATATATATATATATATATATATATATATATAGTGTGTGTGTGTGTGTGTGTATTCGACATGCAGTGCTGGGTATAGATGGTCTTATGTACATGTTGGATATGTGATGTTGTGTACATAACGTATCATGTGCATGTTTCATATGGGGTGTTGTGTACATATAGTGCTATGTGGATATTTTATATGCAATTCTATGTACATATGGAGTTGTGTGCATGTTATACATGTGGTGCTATGTACATATGGTGTTGTGTGCATGATTGTACATGTGGTGTTGTGTATATTTTGTACATGTGGTGTTGTGCACAAGTTGTGTAGGTGGTGTGGTGTACATGTGGCATTGTGTACACGTTGTGCAGGTAGTGACATGTATATGTCATACTCTGTACATATTTTTTAGGTGGTGTTATGTATAGGTGGTATTGGATACATGTTGTACATGTGGTATTGTATGCATGTTGTACATGTTGTGTTGTGCACATGTGGTATTATGTGCATGTTGTACATGTTCTGTTGTGTACATGTGGTACTAGGTATGAGCATTATGTAGTCATGGTGTCATGATATGTGTATTTTTTATGTCGCACTCTATGTATGTATATGTATTGTGTTTCATTTTACACTGGGTTTAGGTGTATGTGTTGTGTTGTACACTGGATGTAGGTGTGCGTATTGTGTTGCATTGAACATAAGGTGTAGGTGTATGTGTTGTATGTTGGGTATAAGTACATGTATTATATGGTGATGTATGCCATGTGTGGTTACATGTGTGTGATTCACATTATATGTATGTGTACATGATTAAAGAGAAGCGAAGGCACTGGGTGCTTGCCGGGTGTGGCAACCGATCCATTGTGTGTACAGAAATAACAAAGGTATGAGTAAGGACCGATGAAAGAAAAGTATCGGTACTTTATTTTAGTTTTATTATGCATGTAATCTACGATTCTCACTTATGGTGGTTACATGTGATTTATGATTATTGTTTATGATTATTTCATGAAATTCATGATTTCAATTTATGATGATTTTGTTTTGAGCTAATAAAATGTAATATGTTTATACATGATGATTTAATCAAACAATTAATTTGGCTTGTTGTGACACGAAGTGAACAAAATTGCAGGTGTACCTTATTGACAGGCCACCGATGAGGTATGATTTGAGTTTCTTTCAATTTATCTTGAATCTAATGTATATTATGTGCTTCATATAGGAAATCATAGAATTCCCAATTTGGGATGGTTGAAACCGACTATAAGAATTAGGAGCATCAACAACGAAAGGAATTGGGACAAGAAATAATATGTTCATAAAGCACTTCAGGAGCAAGGCCACTATCATACATTGGTACCAAATAGTGTCTGTTGATTTCCATGAGCATGCTATAACCAATATTATGGTTTTGAGGTAGGTATATTCCTTTTTTATTTGACCTTTTGATGTGAGGAAGCCTTGAGAAGGGAGGGGTCACCTGAGAGATAGTGTAGCAGAGATGGGGATGCCCACGCAACTTGGAAGGTGTGTGACCGCATGGAAGGGGTGACCAAATTTACTGAGGTACTATTCAGAAGAGAAGGGAAGGCCGGGGAATGGATTTTTTTTGGTCATTAACATTTCCATATGGAATTAGATGCACATTGGGAGTGTGGCCTCGAAAAAAATGTCCACTGATAGGACAACAACGCAGGATTATAGCACTCGACATTGGATACAATTTGGAATTTGGATCTAGATTCTGGACTTCCTGGGAAGGACGTGAATCCTGATACTACTTTTGAGGGTGGAGGTGTGAGCCTCTGGATTCCCTTGTTCCAGATACAAGCATCATATCCTTTTATCTGTCGGTTGAGAAAATGTGCATATGTATATGTGCATATTATTGTAAATACTATTTCGAGATGGATTTATAAAGCTCTATAGGTAGTATGATTATTTTCTGGTTGAAGAAAATGTGGTTGTTATTGTAAATATTGTAATGATTTGTGTTATAAAGCTCCAATAAATGGTATGTTTTTCATGTTTTCAATAGTGGACATTGTAAATACTACAATGAGTTATGTTATAAAGCTCCATAGGAAATCTGTTTTGTTTTTCATTGGTTTTTTTGGTTGTAGGTGTCATTGAACGCCGAGGATGGTGTTCCAGCAAGGGGGGGGTTATGTAATACCCCTGGTCCAAAATCCACGTAAAAAAATATAAGACCAAGGTCATGGGACACAATTCCAAGTTGAATAGTGGGAAAAACATCCTAATGGGTGTCACCTCGATTTATTATGGCTAATAGGAAATTGGCAAAGGCATTTGGAAAGGCATGAGGCATTAATTTCCATTTTATTTATGAAAATAAGGGAAAAGGGGAGAAAATGGAGGTGAAAGGCCAACGGTTGCATGTGAGGAGGAAAATGAAGGAAAATAATGGAAAATGAAGAAAATAGAGGCCTCATTAATAAAAAGGCTTCTAGCATCAATTCATGGATATTGATGAGTTCAATTTTGGAGCTCTCATTTTATCTCTCTCTCTCTCTCATACTCTTTGAAACTTAGAATATTCTTGGAACACTATTGGAGGAGTGTGGCATACTTGGGATTTGGAGAAAGAAAGAAAAGGAAAACTAGGAAAGCACAAGAGGACATCAGGATAAAAAACTACAATAGGTTTTTCTTGAAGGTACCGAGTTGCATTTATGATCTCCTCACTAGTTTTGCCATGCATGTGGTTATTTTTCTATGATATATCATTGGCATGGTGGATTTACTAGATTGACATTGGTTTTTCCTAGCCTTTCCATTTCCTAGATAGCCATGGTGTTGTGGGTTTCACTTTATGTTCTGGTTAGGTTTCTTTTGCCTTTGGCTGTGGGTTGAGTTATTAGTTCCTATGAGCCTTGGTTCGAAAAAAACTGTGGAAGCCATGTAACATCTTCGGTTAAGTCACTAGTCCTCGAAGCCTTGGTTGGAAAAACACTCTAGAATCTCTTGATTGGTTGAGTTACTAGTCCAAGAAGCCCTGGTTATACAAATGATCTGGAAGATCGACAACCGTTGTTGGTTGAGTTACTAGTCCTGGAAGACCTGGTTGGAACAAATGCTATGGAGCCCTGGATAGCTTGGGTAGAGACCAATATGGTGATGGTTAGCGATTTTTGTCCATGAGACGGAATCATTGGTTGAGGATTGAGGTGGTTTGGCTTATATGTTTTTTATATCCTTCATATTTTTGTTGGTTATATGCTAGTTATGAGTAAGTATTATGGCGGTGATAATGTATGGATCTCATCATGTTTTTTTTAATCACATAATGCATAATGAATGTATGGATTAATAGATGGTAATGTAGTTATTGTGATGATGAACCAACGGTTCTTAGTGATTCTCGGATAACTGTGAAACCCTTGTGCTCATATATGTTGCTTAAACCTATATATTGCATATTTGTGACATGTTTGATGAAATTCCTGTCATGTCTAGTAGGGTTCCAGTCAAGTCCTTGTTCAATTATTTGTATTTGTATCATTGTTTCAATGTTATGTTTTATTTTAGGAATTTTCATGGATTTCTGGGGAGTGGCCTGAGTCCTAGCCCTAAAAAAGTGGCACAAAATCTCAAGTCACTCGCATAGAACTACCTGTAAAAGTCTTGAGTCGCAAACATACTTTGTTGTGGGAGCGACTATAGGGTCCCACTCACATGCATGGCCATGCCAAAGGATAAATTTAGGCTTTACTAGAGAAAAATGTTAGTTGGTCTTAGGAGTTGGTCCCCTGGATGGGTTGGATGGCTCTTAAGAGTTCTGCTGCATGTGAAGAAGGTTAGTTTGGTCATGTTTTGTAACACCCTCCTCCCACATCTACAAAAAAACCTGCTAATCAGGGTAAACATGTGACCAAGAGTTAATATGATCATATTCAACCTCCTAGACAACCTTAAGGAAGTGGAATCGATGGAAACACATCAAACAGACCTTCCAAATCAACAACAAAACTACTAGGAGAAAACCTAACCACTGATATTTTAGACCCTCAAACCCGTAGAAGCTCCCATGGTATAGGCATGGGAGCTTCTGGGAGGCTCTGGATGCTCCCACAACATATGCATGCATGTGCCTAGGGAAGTTTTACCACAAACCTATTCCAACGTCCCCGAGATTTAAGCCACTTTTCAGGTCCAGAGCCCAGATCACTGCCCAAAACTCAATTAGAAGTTCATAAATGAAAAGTGCACAAGAAAAAATTCAAACAAGGACTTCGCTAGACACCTACTAGCTATGAAATGCATTTCTTCAAACATGTCACAAATATGTAATCTACAGGTTTAAGTAATAGATCTAAGCATAGAGGCCTCATACTTATCTGAGAATCATTAAGAAGCATTTTTGCCTCATAATATTAACTGTATTATCATCTATTTAGGCATATATACATTATTCTTTCAATTACGAATCAAAACATGATGAGATCCATACATCATCGTCATCATAAAACTCATTCATAACCAACATATAAGAAATAGAAATGATGAGAAAATAACATCAATATAAGCCACAGAATAACAACAATATTTACCCATCAATATAAGAGGAAAAGAGCTCTTATTTCCATAAGAAAAATGCAACCAATTCTGGAACTTCCATGTTCCAACCGACCATAGACATGGTTGATCCAAATCTCTCTTCAGCTAGTCATCATCGTGCCATATTCTAAGAATGAATGTGGGATCTCATAAAAATCATCAATCAAAACCAAAGCAGTGCTTCTAGAGGCCAATCCACCTCAGCCCTCAGCCAATGATTCCACCTCACAGTTATTCATAACTAACCATCACTAGATCGGTCTCTATCCAACCTCTCCAGGGCTCTAGAGCATTTATTCCAACCTGAATTTTAGGAGTAGTAACTCATCCCACAACTACTGCTAGGCTCCAGAGCATTTTTCCAACCAAGTCTATATTACTAGTAATTCAACTCACAATTTTTGTCGGGCTTCAGATCTTTTTTCCAACCAAGGCTCCATTACAATTAAGTCAACCCACAAAGGTCTTGAGAGAATTTTTCCAACCAAGTCTTCAGGACTAGTAACTCAACCCAAGATGTTATAGGGCTTCCAGATTGTTTTTCCAACCATGTCTCGAGGACTAGTAACTAAACTGAAGTCGTTACAGGGCTTACAGAGCATTTCTCCAACCAAGGCTTCCAAGAACTAATAACTCAACCCATAACCAAAAGGACATGAGAACCAACTAGAAAATAAGAAATGAAATGAACCCATGACACCATGGCTATCTAGGAAATCACATGACTAAGAAAATCCACTTTCAATCAAGGAAATCCTCCATGCCAATGACATATAAAAGCCAAGAAACCACATGCATGTGTCATGCATGCCAAAACTAGAAAGGAAACCATACATGCAACTCGGTACCTGCAAAACAATTAAACTATAGCCTATGATCCCAATGCCCTCTTGTGCTTTCCTACCTTTCCTTTTTCTTCTTGGTTCAAATCCAAAGTATGTCACACTCCTCCAAGAGTTCTCTAATAAAACTCTAAGTATCCAAGATTATGAGAGAGAGAGAGAGAGAGAATAGAATGAGAGCCCTAAGTGTGATAAAAAGTATGCCAACTGATCCTCATATGCCTTTTTATCAATGAGGCCTCTATTTTATTCAATTTCCATTATTTTCCTTCATTTTCCTCCTCACATGCAACCTGTGACCTTTCACCTCTATTTTCTCCTATTTTCCATTATTTTCATAAATGAAGTGCCAATTAATGACTCATTCATCTCTAAATCCATTTCCATTTCCTTTTCCAATTTCCTTAGTTATAATAAACCGAAATGAACACCTTCTAGGATGTTTTTCCCACAATTCAACTTGGAATACATGTCCCATGACCATGGTCTTATATTTTTACATTGATTTTTTTACCATGGATGTTACAAAACCCTCCCCCTTAGGGGAACACCATCATCGATGTTCAGTGACACCTACAACCAGAAAAAAAAGAAAAAAAAAACATACTTCCTATGATGCTTTATAACATAGCTCGTTCCAGTATTTAAAATGACCACTGCTGAAAACATGACAAACATACAGTTTAAAAGAGCTTTATAACACAAATCATTATGATATTTACAATAAGAACCACATTTTCTTCTACCAACAAATAATCATACTGTTTATGGAGCTTTATAAATCCAACTCAATATAATATATACAACAATATACATGTATAAACATATGCACATTTTCTCAAACAACGAATAAAAGGAACAATGTATACATCTGCAACAAGGGAATCGAGAGGCTCACACCTCCACTCTCAAAAGTAATACCAGGATTCACCTCCTTCCTAGGAATTCCATAATCTGCTGCTAAAGTCAAAGGCGGCATGAAATTTCGAGTGATACAATCTTGCGCTACCGTACCTTCAGTGAACAATTACCGACTCACTGTTCCACGGTACACTCCCAATGTGCATCTTATTCCATCTGACAATGTTAATGACCAAAACAAATCCATCCCTGACCTTCCATTATTTGCTACACAATCCCTTGGGAGATATGGTCACCCCCTTCCATGCAGTCACACACCTCCCAAGTTTTGTTGGCACCCCCATCCCCGACAATCCATCCTTTGGAAAGGCTTCCTTTCATCAGAAGATATGAAAACCAAGGCATATCATTTCCTCAAAACCATCATACCAGTCATAGCATGCTCATGGAAATCAATGGACACTATTAGGTACAAGTGTCCCATAATGGCCCTACTCCTGAACTTCTTTACCAACATTCTACTACATGTTTCAATTCCTTTTGTTGTTGCTACTAATTCTTGCAATCAGTTTCAACCACCCAAACAGGAATTTTCGTGCTTTCCTATACCAAGCACATAATTCCCATTACACTAAAAAGGAATTGAAATAAAAATAATACCTCATTAGTAGATCGTCAACAGGTATACTTGCACTTCTGTTTAGTTCATGTCACACAAGTCAAACTAGTTGTTTGATCAAATCAAAACATATCACATTTGGTTAGCTCAAAACACAACCATCATAAATTAAAATCATGAATCACATGAAATCACCATAAATGTAAATCATTAATCGCATGTAACCATCACATGTTATAATCACATATCCCATGAATAATAAAATTGAAATAAAATACTGATACTTATCCTTCATCTATCCTTACTTGTGCCCTTGTTCTTTCTGTGCACACACACTGAATTGGCTACCACATTCAGTAAGAACCCAGTGCCTTTGCTTCTCTTCAATCACGTACACATATACACTATTATACATCACAACACATACACCCACATATGATGTACATCACCATACAATACCCCAACCCACCCGGTATACTACACATACACCTACACCTGGTGTACAATACAACACAATACATATAAATATACATAGTACACCACAACGAATGCACATGACCGTGAATACACCATGCACATACATAATATCACATGCCCACAACACAACATGTACGACATGAACACAATACCACATGTATCCCACTACCATATGCACAACATGTACACAGTACCACCTATACACAACACTACCTACACAACATGTGCACAACATCACTTGTACACAGCGCCACATGCATGACATGCACATGACATTACCTGCTCACAACACCACATGTGCAACATGTACACAACACCACATGTACAATCATGCACACAACACCATATTTACATAGCATTTTATGCACAATGCACACACAACACCATATGTATATAGAACTGCATATACAACATGTACACAACACTGCATATCCAACATGCGCACAACACTATATACACACAATGCTACATATCCAACATGTGCATAATATGATATGTACACAACACCACATATCCAACATGTACATAGCACCATCGATACCTAGTACTACATATGCAATATACACACAAAACCATATATACAACAAGTATACAACATCATATTTACACCATACTATATATGTTACATGTACACATCACCATATGTACAATCACTGAATATACAACATGCACAACATATACACAACAATAGTATTTCACATCCATAGACAAGACACTTACCCCACAAGAAACCTTGCTTCTAGTGTCTTTCCACCCTACACACTTATCCTAGCATGCCGTAAATCACTCTACTTTCACTTCTTTTATGTACACCTCAACATTACGTCTCCATAACATAAACATATTCATAATACAAGAATATAATATCAATTCATGTACACATGATATTGACCTCATAGATTTGTTAGAGTTACTCTTCCCACTTGATTCCTCATAAGATTAAGAACCTCTTCACGCCATTCACCTGCATAAGCAATCATTCCTCCACAATAATGATCCTTGAAAACCCTATCATATATATAGTAATTAACATAAAACAATCACTATCCTATCAGAAAAAGACATACATACACACATATATACATATAAACATTAGCATTAAACAATCATGACCCATGATGGACCTATTAGACATTAAATACATACATACATACATGTATACATATATAAACATCGACATAATCAAGATCAAAACACGGTTGATTGATATCATAATGTCTAGGTTAAGATAACTTCCTTTATTTGTACACAACATGCAAAACGTTGAGAACATCAGTTCCCAACATAGCCAACACATCTAACACCTCAAATACATTCACTTTACCTTTCATGTGACCTTTCTCGCTATTGTTCTTCCACTGTCCATTTACCTCAATGGAACTAACCAATCCATATGGTTGTCATATCATTACCTTCAGCTGCCCTTATACATGCACCAAGCTTCATCCAAGTCTTTCAATACATGTTGTGTACCACAAATATCTCCCCGTACTCCATTAACTTTCCTCTTTCCCAACCAATTCCCAAGACTCTCAAAACATATAATACACGAAAAAGAAACAATAAGAAGAAGACATTGAAAACCAATACAATATGACACCACAAAAAAAGTGGCAAGACATTGCACCAGAAATAAAGAAATCCACAAATCAAGCGCAAACAAATCATAAAATATAGAAACCATAGAATTAGCAAAAAATTCCATGACTCATTCCCCATGGGTTCCCAATGCCTCCAAGGGAAAGCTCAACCTGATCCTTCTTTAAGATTTCAAGAAAATCTCTTTTTCCATGAAATCCTTTGTATCATATCGCCATAAACACATAACTTACAGTTTATAATATAGACATAAAATATACCATTTATCTTACCTTGTTATGCCAGACACACTTCCTTGTATATGAACACATATATATATCATCTCTCAAGGGACTCCAACCCCTTCACTAATCCAACCATAACTAGAAACAAACTATTATACCTGTCAAATGCATGTTCATAAATATAACTCATGTCCACACAATTCCAAACAAGGTTAGGTTCAAGAATAATTCTTGTATGCAAAGCACTCATTCATTTGGAATTATGGTTTGCAAACATATCAAAAGGAATTTTTACCCAATTCTTTTCTTTTACCATTTACCTTGTTGCAGTTGAGTCTTTATTATGTGTTATCACATCACTCAATTTTTAGTTATATAAGCAATCAACTCACAATCATCAGTCATAATACCTACTGCTACAACTATCACCTACTTACAATCATTTTATATCTACCGCCTCAACACATTAGTATTATTAAAATCGTCTTAAATAAATATCACTCATTCATGCAATCTTACAAACACATACTAATATCATGCAATTAATCAAACATTCAAACGGGCTGTAAATGTATCATGTTAGATAAATAAACTAGACAACCTAATATACACCAAACACTCAACGCCACATATATGACATAATCAAACGATTAAGCACCAAATAAATGACAAAAGAAAACTCATACCTTAATGTATGTCAGGGGAGTCTATCTCGTATGCACAATCAATAGAAAAATATATCTTTTCAACATATCAACTCAAACATAAATAAGGTCATGATATCCATAACAATAACTAGCTAACATGTTCACATCATAAACTCATAGATAATTTTTATTCATGCATAACAATCACATAGGAAGAGTTAGTCTAGATTAATATAAAACAATCATCACAAGATATTAACTCATATCTAAATGTCATAACCCTAAACATTTTCATAGGTCAATACAAATTAGTATGATACGTCAAGATCTTAAATGAAATAACACTAATCATAAAGTTAACTAACATCTACAACAATAAGTTAATCATATAACATAATCATCAACAAAATATAACATAGTCATCAAGTTAATACCACACATCACTAACCAACCCATGTACATATGATTGCACTATTTTACCAGCATCTATTATGTATGTGACCATAACATCAATAGAATGAAAATCATACACATAACCATAATGTTTATAACTAAATTGATCAACTAGCATTTATCATACATGTACCCACAATAAAAATAAAAATAAAAGCATATAAGTAACCATAACACTCATGATATCCATTAACCAACATACCTATATTCCAAACATACAATACATTTATGACAATCTCATCTTACCCCAAAGTCTAATGTCACAACTTGACTTTGATGATCTTCATCTCCTGCTCTATCTCAACCAACACATCAACATCATAACATATCAATAACATCATGATGACCTAAAATGCCTACAATTATCTCATGGTAAACAACCTTAACGATGAAAATGCATGCATAAAAACCTATAGACACTAACATGCATAAAATATGGATAACCGGCATGCACTCATGAAGATCACATCCAACAATAACACCATCAACTTCAACATGGCAACAGAACTGCAACAATGACCACCACCATGCATATACAACAAACACACAGTCCACAAAAATATAGAAAACATACACATGTGACATGTATGCACGACAAAAATGTAGCACTGCATAACCAATCATACACTCATGACGACACACTTCACAACCACACCATCCTCTTTCACTAGACGACATCACTATAACCATGACCGACACCATGCATATGAAAAAAACACATAGAACAAAAAGATGATTTTCACACGTGTCACTGACATGAATACATGATAAACACACACCGCCTATCTATTCCAAGGGGTGAACCATTCTCTGATACCACTCTGTAACACCCTCCTCCCTCATCTACCCAAGTAATCATCCAATCAGGGTAAACATGTGACGAAGAGTTACTATGATTAGATTCAACCTCATAGGTGACCTTAAGGAAGTGTAATCAATAGAAACACATCAAAAAAACCTTCCTCAACAACAACAAATGTCACAAGAGCCAAACTAAGTACTCAGGTATCCATCCCATGGGTCCCACTGAGGTTTTAAACCTTCAAACCCTTGGATGCTCCCCTAATATAGGCATGGGTGCATCTGGGAGGCTATGGATGCTCCCACAACATATGCATGCATGTGTCTAGGGACTTTTTCTCACAGACCTATGTTAGCATCCCCAATATTTGAGCCACTTTTTTAGGTCTAGAGCTTAGGTCACTGCTCAAAAATCAATGCAAGTTAAAAAATGAAATATAACAATGAAACAATGGTGCACAAGAAAACATTTTAATAAGGACTTGACTGGATCCCTACTAACCATGACACAAATTTTTCCAAACATGTCACAAATATGCAATCTACAAGTTTAAATAACATATCTTAGCATAGGGGTCTCATACTTATCTGAGAATCATTAGGAAGCATTGTTTCCTCATCACATTCACTTCATTACCAACTATTTAGGCATAGATATATTTTTCATTCGATTACGAATCAAAACATCATGAGATGCATACATCATCACCATCATAAAACTTAGTCATAACTAGCATATAAACAACACAAATGACATGCACATAATAGCCATATAATCCACAGATTAACAAGCATATTTACCCATCAAGAGGAAAAGAGCTCTTATTTCCATAAGGAAAATGAAACCAAGTCTGGGAATTCCACGTTCCACCTGACCATAGACATGGCTAAGACAAATATCTCTTCAGCCAGTCACCAACGTGCCATATTCCAAGCATGAATGTGGGATCTCATAAAACTCATCAATCAAAACAAAAACAGGGTTTCTAGGGGCCAAACCACCTCAACCTTCAACTACTAATTCCACCTCACAGTCAAACATCACTAAACATAACAATATCGCTCTATACCAAAGTTGTCTAGGGCTCTAGAGATTTTTTTCCAACTCGGATTCTAGGAATAGTAACTCAACCCACGACTGTTGTCAGGCTCCAGAACATTTATCCAACCAAGGCTCCAGGACTAGTAATTCAAACCACAACTACTCACGGGCACCAGAGTGCTTGTCCAAACAAGGCTCCAGGACTAGTAACTCAACCCACCAAGGGCTCCAAAGCGTGTGTACAACCATGGCTTGAGGACTAGTAACTCAATCCAAGTTGTTACAACGCTTCCAGAGCATTTATCCAACCAAGGCTCCATGAATAGTAACTCAACCAAAGCCATTACGGGGATCCCATAGCATTTGTTCAACCAAGGTTTCCAGGAACTAATAACTCAGCTCACAACCAAAAGCACATGAGAACCAACCAGAAAAAAAGCAATGAAATGAACCCACAACACCATGGCTATCCAAGAAATGGTAAGGCTAGGAAAATCCATTGTCAATCCAGGAAATCCTCCATGACAATACAGATCATAACCAAGAAACCACATGTACGTGCCATGCATGCCAAAACTAGCAAGGAAACCATACACGCAACTTGATACCTGCAAAAAAATCTAGTTGTAGTCGAACATCCTGATGTCCTCTTCCACTTTCCCGCCTTTCCTTTTCCTTCTTGCTCCAAAGCCAAAGTATTCCACACTCCTTCAAGAGTGCTCCAAGAAAACTCATGTATCCAAAAGTATGAGAGATGGAAATAATGGAATAAGAGCCATAAGTGTGAGCACAAGCTTTCAAAATGATCCTGAAAACCCTTTTTATCAATGAGGGCTCTATTTTCTTCAGTTTCCATTATTTTACTTCATTTTCCTCTTCACATACAACCTTTGACATTTCACCTCCATTTTGTCCTTTTCCATTATTTTCATAAATAAAATGTCAATTAATGCCTCATGCCTTTCCATTGCCTTTGCCAATTTTTTAAGCCATAATAAACCAAAATGAACATCATCCAAGATGTTTTTCCCACCATTGAGTTTGGAATATGTGTCCCATGACCATGGTCTTATATTTTTACACGGATTTTTAATTAGACTTGTTACTTGATATGTCTGTTCCACTTCCTTAACTGATACATAGGGAGTTGAATCATATCATAGTAGCTCTTTGTCACATATTTACCCCAATTGGCTGGTTACTTGGGCATATGTTGGAGGAGGGTGTTACATCAACATTCAAGAAATCACCTAGTTAGGGCTCCGATTAGACTCTTTTTCATTTTGCGTGGTGATTTTGAACAATATGTGGGTCAAGTTGCATCTACCTAAATCTATCCTAAATTAAATACATAATATAATCTAAACTAATATAAAAGGACAAAATAAAGTATCACCAAATCAAACTTCTTCTTGTGGTTGTATTGCAATGCTTCTTGCTATCAACATGAAAGAAGAAAATACTTTCCTACTCACAATTGCTTGAAAGAGACAATCTTTGGGTTGAATGAAATCTGGGTTGAGCGAGGCCAACATGAAAATCTTCTCCTCCTAAAGATACTTTCTTTTGAAACTAATTAAAACTAAATCCTAAATGTAACCTAGCCACAATGCAAAAAGCAAATAAAAATGTCCTAACTTGCTAATAGAAAACAATTCCTATATGTCAAATACAAGGGTTTAACATAATGTTTAAGTTAAATATCAGGTTACATAAATAGTTCATATGATTGATATTTATTGGTATAATTCATGTTATGTTTGGAGAATTTTTAAATACTGAAAACAATTAAGAATAAGCTAACAAAGCATGGAAGTAGTTCTCATGATTAAATAATTGTTAAACCAAGCTAACAAATAACTGAGCAAATAGTTACCATATTTAGCAAATAACTGAGCAAATAGTTACCATATTTTCATTAATATACATTTTCATATTCTGAGATAGATAATTAGCCTTTCTTCAAGTGAAGATAAGAATTTTCAGGAATTGACAACAATGCACATTTATACAAACTAGTATGCAAATCTGAAATAAAACCTATAGCACTGAAGATTTATTATTATATTTAAATTGATAACAGTATTAAAATTTAAATACTATTAAAATTTTCAGGAATTGACAACAATGCACATTTATACAAACTAGTATGCAAATCTGAAATAAAACCTATAGCACTGAAGATTTATTATTATATTTAAATTGATAACAGTATTAAAATTTAAATACTATTAAAAAAACCTCAGGTACTCTGCCCTCTTTACCAGCTCACAAAGTGTCCTCGAAACACTTGTTCAAAAATCCAACCTTTGTCTTTATATTATTGATTTATAGTAATGCAAAATCATTCCCGTGGAGTACAAAAGTTGAATATCTATAGAGAACCCCGAAATTCCTAATATAAATCCCATGATTCCAATTTATTTATAATCTAAAATCTACAATAATTCTCCCTCCTTTAAACTTATTTATCCCTATTTTATAACATATCGAGAATTTACAAAATAATAGTCTGTTTGAACAGACTATGTTGAAGATATCCAATTCAAATCCCCATCCTAGATTTAATTTGACTTCAACCAAATTATAAGCATACGAACTTCCGTCTATTCTATTTTCGATTTGAGTTTCCCAAATATATATTCATTTTAACGTTATCTACAACCTTGATGTTTGGGATCGTATTTGATTTAAAAAAATACTAGAACAATTGAATATGAAGTCTAAGAGGTTAGGAGTCAAATTTGGTAGCTGAATTGCTTGGTTGCATTTATCCGTAGATTTAAATCTTGGAATTAAAATTAGTTGCAGTGAGGTGGGAGGTGTTTTTAATGTTAATTGGTTTTTTCTTTTAAATGTTCAGAACCCCGTTTATCCACCCCTTGGTGAAGGTAGATATTCCCCCACACTTTGAATGAACCATGGCCCTCAGATGACTATTCAACGCAGGGGTATATGGTTGGCTCTGCAGACCTTTACTTTATGATAATGTCATGAGGGATAAGCCCTTCCCCTACCCTCCCCCCATGTGGTTGTATTCACGGTTGGATAGGATTGTGCCTCTACCTCAGTTCTCATGGGATCTTGTAGTGTCGAGGTTTGTAAAAGAAGTTTGTTATGCCATGGATCTAGAAGCTCGGACTAACAAAATTTGAGGTTTTAAAAAGTTAAAATTGGGGTTTTAATACCTTTCCATATTTCCATTACAATCAATGCCTTATATGCAGTTTATTTCACTTGAAATTCAAAACCAAATAGGATTTCCCAGGGAGAAAAGTGACATTTTTTTTTTTCATTCAAAATACAATTTCACTCGATGTATGAGTCAGGTATTCATTAGTTATTCAATATAAAATCAAATTTTTTTTTTTTTTTTCTCTTCAAAGATTATTATTTAAAAAAAAGTATTTGGGAAAAGAAATAAAATGTATTAAAATCATATAATCAAAATATGTAACAAATGAGGTGGATTATGTATATATCTTTGATTTTATAAAAAATATATAAAAAATTTAAGAAAGTAAAATAAAGTAGGGAAAATTTTAGGGGTTGATATTTGTAGGTGGGTTAATAATCCATGTCTTTTTCAAAAAAAAAATGATTCGTTGATTTCCATTTTTTCTAAAAATGATTATCCATTTATGGTATAAAATTATTATACTATAAAAATCGCCAAAAAATTATATATAGACTATATAAAATTATTATGAGTTTGAATAGTTTTACGGAAATGTCACCAAACAATTTATAGATTGCATATTATGGACTTGTGAGATTCGTCAAAGTTTCTAAACATTAAGAAAAATAATCAGCCTTAAAATTGATTATAATATTTATCATGACTATATGTTTTATTGTTTAAATTCCTATTCCATCTATTTCTTTTAAAGTAATCTACCCTCTTTTCTTTTTTTTATTAAATAGTTTCGTTTAGAAACAATATATATTTTATTTGCTAAAAGGTTAATCGATTTCTTAATGCATTGAAAACAAAACCATTATGAAAGTGTTGAAACCTTAGAAAGAACCGAAGTTTATGAAAATAGAAACGTGAAACCTTCTCCAGTGAATCCAAATAAGTGTGCAAATGGTAAAAACACAAAAAAAAAAATGAAATGACATAACTCAATAATGTGTGTAAAAATGTCACGTAATGACAAATAATCATGAGGCTCAATCAAAATCATAATCATTAGGAAAGAATATCATAATCATGAAAATTCACTAATGATGTAATTATGACAACATTAAATTATTAAGACATCGTTTGATGAAAAAAGGCCCAAAGGAATTGATACAAAGAATTATGCAAAACCAAATAAGAGAGATCATTAAACCATAGATACTAGACAACATTAAATGAAAATGAAGGCTAACTTTTTGAAATTTATATGGGGATCCCTTATTTTTCTAGAAAAAATAAGAGGAGGTGTTAAGTCCTCAACAATTGGCGACACATTGGGATGAAGAAGTTATATCTGTTGTACATGTAATGGGCTTAGATGTGTTAAAAATTAAATGATAAGCTTCACATAATTCTCTAACATTGTACTACTCTCGATGGGTCCCACATTAGATGAATCAAATAAATTATGTTTTAAAGATGAAAGTACTTGATATCTACTCAAATTTAAGCAACGAATCTGAATGTAGGGAATATTTATCTTATATTTGTTTAATGTTATTGGCTCGAAGAGGTATGGTTAGGATTTTTTTTTATTAGTATGCATCTATTAAATATAAAATTAATTTATTTTTCCTTATATTTCTTCACTATCCATGAACATTCATAATATTGATGAAGATGTTTTAACACTATAAAATAATATCCCCACTACTCGCGAGTGTCTATATCCCTGGCGAGTTTACTTTTACTTCCCATAGAAAATGTGTTTTCAAGTTTGTTATGTTTCCACCCTTTAGATTAAATTTCTTAAGAATTATATTTAGGAAATTGGGTGAAGAGAGTGGGGTGGTAACAATATATTTTTTATTTTTAAAAGGAAATAGATGTCATACTTGATAATTTTAACTCCAAAATTCTTCCATGCATCTACCAATCTAGAGGATTTATTTAAACTATTGCGGGAAAAAGGTGGGATTCAAAGAAAAGTCTAGAGCAGACTCTTTCCTTGTGAAAGTAAATTATACGTACTTGAAACATATCTTAATGTTCTTTCATATTTTTTGTCCAAGGTAAGGGAATGGAAACTTATCAAAGATTTCTATCACATAAATGAAATCCATTAAAGTTACAGAGTAAACATTTCGCTAGACCATGAATTGATGTTTCTTTAGTGATAACCCCCATATAGACTTTGCAAACACCAAAATATACAAGTCTAAAATAAGACCAGAAGAAAAATCAAATAGGACATCTAGGAAGATTCAAATAATATACCCGCAAGGATCGAATCATGTGGTAGATTAATCACATCATTCGTTCTAGAGGAGAGAACATGTTGATAGGACAAATAATCAATTTAAATTGAAATAAATGATCATTTTGGTAATCTCACATATGCTAATGTTCATTCGAATATTCCTCTGCTAATGCACTTGCATATGATGCAATATTTGAGTATTGGAAATATGAGCATAAATTACCAAAAAAATGAAGCATGGAAATTGTATATATATATATATCTGATTAAACCCATAAAATATTAAGAATATACATGCCAAAAGTATCTAATAATAAATTTACATCATTTCTTACACAAGTTATATTACTGTTACAAGGAACTAGGAACTTATTTGTAAAAAAATCTATTTCACAAGTATTGTTTGAGATATTGCAATCAAGATCAATACTATTACCTATTTGTGAAAATTGTTTAGGATCACAGAAATATTCAATAAGAACTTGGTTTAATATTGCTTAATCATATACATGAATGAATATCTCTTTTTTAGAATTGAAATCATTTAGATTTCGAGAAGTTTCAAGATGATGATATATTGGCATTCTTAGTACACAACTCATCTTGAAATATAAATTCACTTTGGGGATAAATGAAATAATAAGTAGACAATCTTCGCCAACTAGAAAAGTGATTTAGGATCAACAATATACTAAGGTTCATCATAAAATAATTCACTATATTCCCTCAAAAAAGATGAATCAGAACTATATGAAGAAGCACCTACATAAAAGTATTCAAATTTGTCGAAGGAATGATCATTTAGTGATTCATTATTATGATCATAACTGAAAGGAGATTCATAATTCATTTCATTTTTTTATCGTCCCTCTATATTTTAAAACGGAATTTGAGTGTGGAGAGGAGATTCGTAATTCATTTCATTTTTTGTTGTCCTTCTATCGTTTAAAACAGAATTTGATCATGGAGGAAAGAATAAATGATAATAGTGATTTTCAAACAAATTAGTCAAGAAAAATATCGATATACAATGGAAAAGTAATGTTATAGTAGATAAAACAAAATGTCTGTTTGTTTTAGAACTATTATTACCATTAGATACATGTAATTGAGTTCCTAATACTATTTTCTGATTATTATCTTTAGCACATCTATCAGATTCACAATAATTTGAAATAATTTCATGTGTAATCTATTTGGTAGGATATATGCTTTTATTCTAAAAATGAGTATCTAGGTGCTATGAACTATGTAGTTGAGTAGAATTAATAATGATATCAGAAAAGTCAGTAGAATCGTCCCTAATATATATATTGTAGCAATCATATTGTAAAAAGAATAATGTTCATATTTATCATCATTGCTAATGTTTCTGATTTGAGTTACTAATTCTTCATTATCACTTTCATTATAAATAATAAGTTTATCACAATATGAAATAGTTTAAATAGTAGCATTGATTTTATCAGATGCGTTTAAACTTTCTTAAAGTTGTTCATTAAGAAGTTGCAAATCATCTGCTTGAACATGCTCTTTAAAGTGATTAGTGGACTTAAAAGAATTAATTCTAATATCAACTACAACATGTACACTTAGAAAAGAAAGGTATTTAGGTCCATAATTAGTATTCAATATATGACGGAGAGAATAAAGATTTAGAAACCATTTTGTTAGATCTATGTAAAAAAAAATGATGAGAATGAAATTTAAGAGAGATCAAATTAAATATAATAAGAAAGTATACTAAATAATCGCCTTATAACATGCATAATTTTTCACATTCCGGACACACTTTAGTGTAGTCGTAATATTTAAATGTGTGAATAAATTTAATTACAAATTGATCCCACGTGCGTATAGAAGCAACTGAAAATGATTGGCACCATTTCTTAGTGTGACCTATGCAAGTGAGTGAAAATCCTGCGCATGAAACCTTCATCAATATCATAAAAAATACAATTTTGAATCAATTGAAAAACATGTTCGATCGTAGTTATTTCATCCTTACTATCAAATTTATTTTTTGATAAGTATTTAACTATCTTTGATGGAGTGATGCAAAATGTTTTTCTAGAATTGAAACTCCAAATTGTAGTTATATAATCTTTACCATCAAATTTATTTTTTGACAAATATTTAACTATTTTTGATGGAGTGATGGAAAATGTTTTTCTAGAAATGAAACTCCAAATAGAGATTTGGGATGGATTCATTAAAGAAACTTTTAAAAATGAAAAGCTCGTTTGATAGTCACCCCTCCTAGCACAAAAAATGTTGATGGAAACAATTATCATGTCAACATTCAAAAAATCACCTAATTAGGGTACAAATTAATCTCTTTTCTGTTTGATGTGATGATTTTGACTGATATATGAGTTAAATTTGTTCTACCAAAATATATCCTATGTTAAATACCCAATCTAATAAAAAATAAACTAAAATATTAAACTAAACTATCACTAAATTAAACATCCATGTGTTGTTGTATGATAATGCTTGTTGATATCAATAGGTAAGAAGAAAAGAATTGTCTATTCACAATTTCTTGAAAGAATAAGCCTTTGGGTTAGATAAAATGTGGGATTAACCAAGCCACCAAAAAAAAGTTCTCCTCGGAAGGAAACTTTTGTGTGAAAATTTATTAAAACTAAATCATAAGAACAATCTAGCTACAATGTAGGAAACAAAGAAACTTGTCATAACATGGTAATAAAAGACAATTCCTATATGCCAGATGGAAAGGTTTTACAAAAAGGGATTTAACATGAAGTTGAATATGAATATAAACTTACAAAAATAATTAATATATCATATTATTGTTGGCATAATTCTTTCCCTAAATTATTAAATACTGAAAGAAATTAAAAATAAGTTATCAGATCATGGAATTAGTTCTATGATTATATAATTGTTGAACCAAGTGCACATTAGTAAATAACTGAGAAAATAATTACCATATCTTCACTAATATACATTATCATTATTCATAGATAGATAATCAACCTTTATTCAAAGGAAGATAAGAATTTGCATGAAATGACAACAATGCACATGCACAAATTAGTATGTAAATATGGAATAAAACCTATACAATGAAGATTTGTTATTATATTTAAATCAATAGAAATATTCCAATTAAAATATAGTAAACAAAACGTCAAATATTCTACCCTATCCACCAGCTCATAGAGAATCCTTTATACACTTGTTCTCTAGACTGTTAACTAATCCTTCGGGATTATGTTTGTGAAACAGTAATTATTTTTTACTTTTTACTTTTCGTTAATAAGTTATCGAGACAATTTTATCTCGAATATACCTTATATTTGTATAAATGAAGTTCCCTTCATGAATGCAATCAGTTTTTGGTTGTGGATTTTATTCTCGGACCTATCTACAATGGTATCAGAGCCCTAGTTGAGTTATTTATAAACTCCATGCCTACTGAGTTTGTTTTTCAGGAGGCGTTGTTTGATGTTTAGGGAGGGAAGAATGTACAAGCTTCATAAAATGCATTTTTAGGATAATATTTCTTGTAAAGGCATGACATAAAGATTGTGGGAGTGTTGGAAACCAAGTTGAAAGAAACCAATGTAAAAGTGATTACCCACTAGTAACTCTTATTGTTGGCACAATCCACAGTGAATAAATAACATTGAATATTAGCTAAGATTTGAAGCATTTTTTGGAAGTGAATAATTAATTATTTTTAGTGGAATATTTTTGTCCATATTTGGCATTTGAATTTAATCCACATATTACTAGCAAGTAGAGAATTGTAAAAATTAAATGAATATGGATACATTTTCGAGAATATGAGACCACAAGTAAGGTGAATATATTTCCGATATGTTTTGTATTACTTCCAGAAACAACATCTTTGTGTGAAAGTAGGAAGATCTAGAAAGGTGGAAGTGAACAGAAAAAGAGGCAGACCCAGAAAGGTGGAAGTGAACAGAAAAAGAGGCAGACCCAGAAAGGTGGAAGTGAATAGAGAATGAAGTAGAGGAAGAAAGGTGAAAGTGAACCAAAAAAGAAATAGAGAAACATGAAAGCTAATAGGAGAAAAAGTTGGTGAGTATGAAGTGAATGGAAATTAGATCAAATTGTAATTAAATAAAATATTTCTCATTTATTTTATCAATTATATTTAAGAAAAATAAAATGGTCAAAGAAAAGTAAAATTAAAAGTGGCTAAGTATGAAATTAATTAACTACGAGTTAAATGTGGTGGGAATATTACAGGACAAATTTGTTTTTATTTTGAAATATGTTTTAAAAGTTGAAAAGAAAAAAAAAATGGAAACAATGGGGCTTGAACTTAACTTTCTACTCAGTTATTTTTGGATCACACCAACAAACCATTAAGCGAAATATTTTTCTTAACTAAATGGAGAAAGAGATTTATGTTTTTTATTTTTTAAATAAAATTTCATTTGCAAATGGATTTGTTTAGATGTAATTAATCTTGGCCTCATTTCTATCAATAGTTGGAGTTGTGCTTAGCGGAAAGGAGAATTATCAAGAATAGATTAGGAAGCTAAAAAGTGCACTTATTTTTCACGATTTATAGGAAGGAGTCTGTCAGGGAAAGAAAGACAGAGATGCCAAAGAAACTGAACCTGATCCACTTGATGACTAAAAAGAGCGTGAAATTTGGGAGACAAATGACAATAAATCATATGCATTAATGACTGCATCAGTGACAAAGAAGGTAAGAAGATATGTTTTTTTTTGTGATACTGCATTTGAAGTAAAAAATTTGAAAGAAATTTATGATTCACATTGAGAACTTGAAATTATTTAGTTGTTGTTAATATTTTTTAATTTGGAGATGAAATACAATGATCCTTTGAAGATGGCCTCTGAAATAAAAACTATTTTTCATGACATAAAAGCCACTAGTGTTGAAGAAGACTTGCAACTTATTCATTTTATTAAAGTTATCCACCTTGTCTATTCAAATTACTTGGAATCTCTCGAAGCTAGTGGAAAAGTGAAAGATATTATATTTGATAAACTTGTGAAAAAAATTGTTGAGAGAGAATAGGCCTTTGGGAAGAAATAGGCTCCCCAAAATTCTAACACAGAAAATTTGTGCCTTGCACAAAAAGATCAGAAGTCTCATGGTGAAACTTCTAGAGGTGAAAAAAATACGAGAGGTTATGCTAGAATAAATTATAGAGACAGGGGGGATATTCAAGGATACAATCAACAAAATGATAGAAAACAAAGAAATTTTAATGATAAAACACCTATCAAATGTTTTAGAGGTGGAAAAGTTTGTCACCCTACAATTAATTGTAGAATTTGTTCGAAAAGTTCAATGAAAGGAGAGAACAATTGAATGAAAATAAAAATCAATGAACACAACATAAGGAAAAATCATCAGAGTCTACACATTACATTGTTTCCCATTGAAATTTTCATAGTAATGATATTTTTAGTACTAGATTTTTGTCATGAAAAGATAGTTAGATTTTGGATTCAAGTGCCACATGTCATATGAATTTTAGGAGAGTTTTTTCTGAAAATTTTAGTGACCAAGTTAATGGAGTAGTATATTTTCCTAAAAAATATAAAATTAAGCCTTCAGAAATTGGATCCATTCATTTGAAGATACAAAATCTTACATATTATTTTCTACAACATGTCCTTTAGATTCAATAATTTCAAATAAATCTAATGTATCTTATACATTTTCAACAGCAAGGGCATTCCATACATATATTCGATGGCATCATTGAGATACGTAGAGCATCTGATATATTGGCTTGAGGGGTCTTGACCCAGGTTCAGAATTATATGTAAACCAACACACCCTCCAACTACTGGCCCTTTCGGTAGTGATGTTCTTGCGTAGACCAAAGTCTCACCCGAAGCAATATGGGGGGGTGCTAGAAAAAAGTTTCCACACCCTGAGGGATAAATTGATGAGTGGTTCCTGGTAAAAACCCACAACAAACTTATACAAATGTGTGCATGGAGACTACACAACCCTTAACAGAATACCATAGAATTGATATCTCTTTGGCACAAACAACATAATATAAGCCGATCCAAATCACAACACATTAAAGACTTTTAAACATATCTGTTATGTATCGACATTTACTCGTAAGGTATCCAAAGATATTGCGCAATAACTTACAATATATCACAGAGATAGTATCAAAGAAATAGGGTTTGCTACAGCATAGACAACAGATCGGAACCAGATCTCGTTCTTACTTAATAGAAGTCAATATTCATGCATAAACATATTAATTAGCTCTGTGAATTCATCGACAAGCAAACATATAGTGTGTTCTCATCAAAGCATAACATTACATAGCACAGATGCATAACACAAGAAGTTCGATAAACAGTTCCTTATATTATCTCCAAATATATCATTCAGCACATCAATCTTCCTTACACAACAGCCCTTACAAAAACCTTACAAAAATGCTTCTACACACATAGCCAGTGAAGTCGACACATAGCCAGGACTAGGTCTTTGCGCACACAGATAGGAGGAGCCTGTTACCCAACCCAAACCCGATGAGACTCTTACAGAATATTTGCGAGAAAAATCATAAGCTATCTTCCACAATCATTAACTACTTAGCTCAGACATATTCTATATATTTATATGTGCCTAGCCCACAGATACTATGGTCTCAAACCATGGTTTGAGTCCCACAGTTCACATTTAAGTTCATTTACACAAAAATAGGGAACTTTGACCACTCCAAAACCCTTTAACTCCCTTTTCACAACATGCACATACAATATTACCAAAAATAGATCTTTGAAGCTTGTGCCTCAGGGGACCCCGATCCAACAGGCCCCCAACACAAACATGTGACTCATCCCAAGTCACTGAGGCACTGGCTCCTTTGTCTTAGCTTGAAGCACCTTAACAGAAGTCTAGAGAGGGAGCACTAGTTCCAGACAATGCACTGTGGCAGTCTGTGCCTGTTGTACCATTTTTTCAGTGGTAGGTCCTTCAACAACCATTTCTACGTTGCACTGGGACTGCTAGATGACCTTTATAGTATTGTCTAATGTTTTTGAAAGCTACAGTGCTTCTTTGGCCCAGGGTTTCATTCGCTCTATCAATGCCTCTTATTTTCTGTGAAACTCAGAAATATCTGTTTAGATGGTTCTATACTCCTGTAGTTGAGTGAGGCGTTGCGGTAGGAGCAAGGTAGGTGCAACCATCCTGATTTCTTCGAACATCTGCTTGTTCTGGCTGAGAGCATCGCGCAACTATTGGGAAAATGGATCATTCTGGATAGAGGACCACACATTCAGAGCTTCATTCAAAAGGATTTCACACTATGTAACCATGACAACTATGTTATATTTGGCCTTCTTGACATTCGTAGCCCACTGTGCGCGAACCTCTCGATGTGTCTCAGGCTGCAACTTGGTTTGGAGGTCCACAATTTATTTCTCATATGTAGTTCTGATATTGTGAACCTCCTTGCATGTTGCTTTCACTATAGCATCCAATCCTTCCAACTTCTCAGTGAGTGCAGCAGTGGCCGAGACATCTGGAATATCTTCGGAGACTTGGTGGATCTTGGCCTCTAGCACCACGCGTTGGGCTTCAATGTCATGACATATTGCTTCTACTGGTTGTTACTGTTGTTGGGTCTACACAACCTACTCCTGGGTGTCGTTGGTCTGTGTGTGCGCAATCACTTATTGGCATTGAAACTTATCTGCAATGACTAAATGAATCAAGTGCAATTTGGCTACAGGTAACACAGAAATTTTAATATGAACATCACCTAATCCCGTGAAATGGAGACGTCGTTGAGCATCCACCTGAACTGCGGGCAAGGGGATATGAACAAGTCTTTCCTTCCAGGAGACTGGTAGGGAAACTTCCAAGGGGTACATTCTGGTGACAATTATGCTAGATCCGCTCGCTTGAAGCACGCTTTCTTGTATCTAGCTCGCTTGGAATTTGAATTCTTGCAAGCCGCTCTGTACACTCTCGAGCACGGTCTTATATTGGGTCTCTATATTTGTCTAGCGATCCTCTATCGCAGATGTGACATTGTGGACTATTTTTGTGAGATTATCTTCAGTCAGCATCAAAGCTTCCAACCTTACTTGTTTTGAACCCTTCTACTTCTTCCTTGTTCTACTAGTGGCCTGACAGCCGCACTTAACCCTCGTGGAGGTCTCTATCTCGGTTGTTTCTTTAGGCATGGTACCACTGTTTTTTGGTGTATTGGAAGGGTCAATAGTTTCCAGTGTGGTTGTGGGAGTAGCCTATTTTTCTTTGGGATCCTTTTCTCTCATGACCTGCTCTGTCAATGTTTTCTTGGGGAGCTCGTTCGCCTTTTCTGTAGCCTTTATGTTCCAACTGCGCATATTTGTAGGTGTTGGCAGGCTCAACGAAGATGCCCACCATGTGGCCATAGTGTGCGCTAAATCATCCTCTGTTTCAAGATAGGAGAGCTCGTACCAGACCCCCTTGATGGTGCCTTTAGTGTGGATGTGTATGATATGGAACATCGCCTTGAAATCAGAGATCATCTTATACTGCTCATATAAGGTTGGTGACAGTCGTGACCTTGACTATAATACCTAGTATAAGTAGCTATCATATACTACCCAGAAGATTTTATTCCTTAACCCGCACCGGATCTTTTGAGTGCCATAGTGTGGCGTAGCGCATAGCTTCGCACATGGTTTCTTCAATCTCTCGAAACTGGGTATCATTCAAGGTTCGACATCTGATGAGTGCAATGATTAATAATAGCCACGCATATTGGAAGGGATTTCCTTCCTCCTGAACCTCGTTCACATTCTCAAGAAATTCATTGCACGGGTAACTCGATCAATTGTAGATCACCCCTTTCTCGCATTGGCCAGCGAGCACGATTGCTTGAGTGGACACCTCTTAGGGTATGCATTTTCACATCATTTTGCAAGCCAGGATGAGTGTGCCGAAGAGAACCATAGGGTCATTAATTTCAGCAACCACAAAACCACAACTCTTTCGCGTGACACCATATGTCTTCTTAATCTGATCAACCACAACTTTCTCCTGTGCCTTTCCTCTGAATTCAATACTGGGATCAAGCCCATTTGCTGGTAGGCCTGTGACTCGGTGTATTAATGCTTCATGAATTGGGATACACTCCCATAGCTAGAGTGCATCATCATGAACCAAGGCCAACACTTGTCTGACGTATATGTCGTTGATGGCACTACGACCAAAGTGGGGAATTTGTAATAATTTGAGAAGATCAGCCTTATGTATCCCGATCATTTCTCTACAAGGTTCAAGGTGCACAATGCCTCCATCATAAGGGAAACTATCTAAGTAGACATATGGCGCGAGCTCATGGAATTTTTTGACATCCACGATGTCCCAATCGTCAAACTTGAGGTGCAAGATTCTTGCAAGCATACCCTCCTCCATTAGGAGATTCTCAAGGATCAGGGGGGTTTGGATACTTGAGCACACCTTGTCTATGTCCTTAGGTAATTTGAAAGATGGCTTGTGCGGCTTGATGTACCTAGGAAACTGTGAAAATGGCACTACCTTGACTACATCTTCATCTAGATCATGTATAGTTTTAGGAAACTCATGCATTGGGCACTTCTAGTGCTCTGCTGTAGAAGGGTGTGGTCGAGGGGCCTTCTCCTGGGGAGATTTCCTTATTCTAGAGGAATTCCCCTTCATTGGTTTGGATGGCACAGGGGTTTTCATGAAGGGGACCTCAGGCAAAGTAAGGTCATCACCTGGTCGTGTGGCTGCCATAATAGTGGGGATGGCGTATCCTAGCCTTGCACTGCAAAATTTTTCTTCAAATCCCGGAATCAACCCAAACATAGACAAAACAAAGCTAAGGTAAAACAAGTAGCTGAGAGCATGAAATTCATTCAGAGTTCAAAGGGAGCTATTGCGACCCCCTGGGCCATATTTATACTTGTGGCACGTCCTCAACGGCTCCTTATGCATTAATGAGGTTACATTATTGACAAGATGGTCCCAAATCTAGAAACATCCCTTCATTAAATGCATATTGGATGCTCCTAAAACTGGTAATAATTTTTTCTTATCCATTTTTACTGTTCCAATGGCTAGTTTTTGACACCTCTGTGCACCATTCAATCCCCTGGCATAGATACTGCGTGCATGCCTCACCATACTATGCATGTAATTCATAGCCAAGTATAACCATTGACATACCATCCCCCACAACACAGGCTTGTTGACCAGGTAATTCAAAGCATATCGCGTAGTCTTTATCACACCCTTCAGTAACTGCAAACTTCTCTGACATTCATCATCCCAATGGAATGTCGCACTTCTGTGGATTAATCTAGTCATGGGCGTAATTATCAATTCGTAATGGGGAATGCACTTTCTATAGTATCCCACAAGACTCATCATGGAGCGCATTTGTCTGAATTTCAAGGGGATGGAGGGTCCTGCGCATGGGTCCCGAACTTCTACTACTGCCAAGAGTTGACAAGACATAGGCTCCCTGGTCAGCACATCCCTGATCAAAGCTTCACCAATGATATCGATCCCACTTTCCAAGCTAAATGTAAGAATAAAACTATTTATTAGCCCAGACAAGACTCTAATGCCTCTACGCAGCTTTGTTTCCAGTTACCATTCAGTTGGCACGATTCCAAAGGTATGAATAAAAATGTGAACCCATTCAGGCCTTGGTTCGACACCCCATATACCTAATTCCATCTTTCCAAATTGCTGCACAGATCCTCCTTGCCAAAATATAAGTCTTATTATTTAATAACTAGTCATTCAAATCTTAGCCGCATCATTCGCGCGCATTCCTCCCAATAGCCCAGGTTGTCCTTATGTGTTTCCCACCATCTCACTGGAGTAATGCACAAGCTAATATCTAAATCATGGAATGTCTATGTTGTCAACCCAGTGCTTTCCAGTTCTTTCAGGAACATGTCTACATCAGCTAAGCCATCATAATGTGATAACCCACGTACCTCATACATTATACAACGCATATATCTAGTCACCCGATTACAACGCAACACAGATACCATATGCAATCAGTTATGTCAATTCTTGATTCGTCATGAGAGTCTGAAAAAAAAGAACTTTCCTTCTCCCACTTAAGATTTTGATATGTTTTTGAGTTGATCCAATCCTCTTCATGCAAGCTCAACTTATAGATTTGGTCGATATCATCCCCACCACGCACAGGCTTCGTTTATCAGTGTCCTTCAGCAGGGTCTAGAGGGATGATAACTTAGACTCCATTATTCTCAAAATCCATCCTTATTTTCTTCAATAATATGACATCATCCATGTCAATAGCCCAATCCAATCCTAGCAGCGCATGGTAGGGATTTGTATCATCCACAATCTCTATTACTTCAAAATCGGCTTTCACATTAATGCCCTCAATACTGACTACGACTTGAGGAAACCAACCAAGAGGAATGATCCTCTGATGATTGGCCAGGTGCAGTTGGATCGCAGACCATTCCAGCTTGGGTTCTCCCATGCACTTCCATGTCTATTTTGATAGAACATTAGCATCTGACCCCAGATCAATAATTACTTGGTCCATTTTGTAAGCTCTTATCTGCGCAATCAGGCATGTCTCTCTACCTGTTCTTTTTCTTATTTAATTAGATTTTATTAACGGCTCATTGTTCTACCATTGCTGGCCCCCTTTCTGTGCAATTATCTATCAGACCCTCCAGGTTTTCTACTGCCTTCTTGTTTTGCAGTAATTTCATACATGCATGTAGGAAGGGTTTAATCTCTTCATCCCCTCCATCACCTTGAAACGGTCTACTTGATGTCGATGCACCACGCTCGATGAATTCTTTTTGTGCCTCAATAAATATTTCTTTTTAATGCTAAAGATCAATTCATGTTTTATGTCCTAGCGCCTTACGAATCCAAACACATGTAGCTGATTGATTTCCCTTATCTTAATTGGTAGCTATGCCACTCCTTGTTACTACGTTCACACTTGGATCCTCCCCACGGGGTTTAGCATGCACCATTTACATATTTTGTGTCGGGGTCAGCATTTTTCTTTCCTACATCTTAGCAATTAGGATAGGGAAATATTCGAACACATGATCAAGTCTCCTACAATACCTACAAGACTGGCACATAGGATTTGGAAAATCATGGGCATAATGTCGAGCATCTCCACAAATATAAAAAATGACTTTTCCTCTTCCTTGACCAGTTGATCCACCTCTTCGACCCCTTCCTCTGCCTGGAGATCCTCTGCGTCCAGAAGGAGATGCTCATGAGAAGGACCCAGCCTACACCCTATATATTTAAGATTTATCCATCATCATCTCATAGGTGTGACAGTGTTGTTTATCATTCCCTAATGATGAATAGAACCTGCAAAACAATTGATTTAGGTCGGGCCAATACTTCTCAATCCTTGGACAATAATCTATGTCATGAAATCAAGAAACCTGATAGATTGTAAACCGTACATGGCTCTTCAAGGATATGAGACCTCCAGCATTGAAATAATTAGTGAAAATAAGACACTAATCCTTATGGTGCTCGGAAGCTTTGCATTTTATAAACAATATCTTTGTGCACACTTCATTGCCCTTATCATTGTGCGAGCTTTAAATTTCCAAGTTCATGGCTTCCAGCTGATTCTATATTTTTTGGGTCCCAAGCACAATAGGTGTCAGCGTAACTTCTAATTTCATTGGGACCTCCACAACCTCAACTAATGTGGCAATATTTTGTTGCACTAATGGCTGGAGAAAATGGGGGAGAAACACAGCAATGAACCATTCCTTATGTTGAGCATCGTTAATGACAAACCCTCCATCCCTGATGACGCACTTCAACCATTGGTTTGCTTCCCATACAGACTCATTAACCTCCTGGTGGATATCTTTCATCTCAATTACCAGCTGTGCGTATGATTTAGGCTTTTTGAACTGGTATTTTAGGGTTTTCTTTATATGTTGCAAGGTAGCATCAGGGTTATCCTGAACATACCTCATACACCAATCCAATGCTCTTCCTAGAAAGCAATAGCAAGTTGCGCTTTCTTGATATCATTATTGTGAACCTACTGCGCCTCCTACATAGCCTCGATCACAAACCAGAAGTGTTCAGTGTCCTCATTCCCGATACCCTTGAAATTAGGCAGCTTCATTGACGCAACCATTGCTATTTCTGGGAGAGGAGGAGGAGATGGACTACACGGTGGAGTAGGTGGTCTCTGGTGTGATTACAGAAGTGGAGTGGATGGGGTAGGAAACAAACTCAAATGTCTCTGCTGGAAAAATATTTCTTCGTCAGATTCACTTGAGCTAGCAGTTTCTGGTTAGGGCTCACTATCATATCTAAGCTTCAGAGGGCTATAGGGGACTTCTTCATAATCTTCATAGTAAATTTTTCCACTGCGTGTAGTTGAACCCTTCTGATGCATTCAAGCAGCGTGTTCGCACCAAAAACCCTTTTCACACAATAGCATCTTTAGTGACAATTTTAATGAGCACAGAAACTTAACTCTAGGGCCTTTGAAAAACCTTCACTCTGCTTCAGAGTAGGACACAAACTGATCAATAGAAAATTTAGTCACAAAACCACCCAAGAGCCAGTCAATCCAATGATCTTTCACGTGAGTAATATTATTATCAAATTTCTATACTTTTTGGATCAATTCAGACATCGACTTAGTAACTGGGTCGTCTCTTATATAATGATGGAATTTAGCTAAGCGCGATAATCACTCGTGAATCTCGTATACAAAGGAACTAAAGAAAATATCATGCACTTCTGTATAGATATACTTTCTGATCCACTGTTCAACAAATATCTTATTGCTATTATTCCCTTGAAGCGCAAACTCCAGGATCTTTCTATCCATCCAATCTTGTAATTCTTTTCTTAAGGGCTACCACAACATCAAATCTCCCTCAAAATGATGATCCCAGTCCTGGAAACAGAACAATTTGTTGGCTTGAGGGGTCCTGACCCAGGTTTAGAGTTATAGGTAAACCAAAAAACCCTCCAACTACTGGCCCTTTTGGAAGTGATCTGCTTGCGTAAACCAAAGTCTCACCCAAAGCAGTATGGGAGGGTGGTGGAACTAGTTTTCTACACCCTGAGGGAGAAATTGATGAGTGGTTCCCAGTAAAAACCCACAACAAACTTATACAGATGCGCGCATGGAGACTATGCAAACCTTAAGAGAATACCACATAATTTCTATGTCTTTGGCACAGACAACAAAAAAAAATTTGATCCAAATCATAGCAAATTAAAGACTTAAACATATTTTTTATATATCAGCATTCACTTGTAAGGTATCCAAAGATATTGCGCAATATATTACAATAGAAAACAAAGATAATATCACAGAAATAGGCTTTGCTGCAGCGCAGACAACAACTCAGAACCAGATCTCACTCTTACTTAACAGAAGTCAATATCCATGCATAACCATATTAATTAGCTCTGCGCATTCATCAGTAAGCAAACAGATAGTGCGATCTCATCAAAGCATAACAGTATATAGCACAGATGGATAACACATGAATTTTTCCAAACAATTCCTTATATTATCTTCAGATATATCATTCAGTACATCAATCTTCCTTACACAAAATCCCTTACTAAACCCTTACAAAAACCCTTTCGCGCACTTAGCCAGTGGAGTCCACACACAGCCAGGACTAGGTCTCCATGCACATAGACAACAGGAGCATTTTACCCAACCTTAACCCAACAAAAATCTTACAGACTATTTGCAATCAAAATCATAGGATATCTTCCACAATTATGAACTTCTTAGCTTATACATCTTCTATCTATTTATATGCATCTAGCGCATAGATACTATGGTCTCAAACCATGGTTTAAGTCCCACGGTTTATATTTAAGTTAATTTACACCAAAATAGGGGACTTTGACCACCCCAAAGCCCTTTGACTCCCTTTTCGCAGTGCACACATACAATATTACCCAAAATGGAGCTTTGAAACTTCTGCCCCAGGGTACCCCAATGCAACATGATCATACAATCATTATGACCAGTGTTTAATAAGGTACACTTTTAAAATTGAATTTTACATCATCTACTATAAATTATCATGATAGTTCTGCTATTTTAGCACATCAAAGTGATATTCTATTTCTATTTTATTATGGCATGCTAGTTTTGGCCACATTAACTATGCCAGCATCAGAATTATGAGACAACAAGGTATACAAGTATTTCCTACAATTCCAAGAAATATTATACTATGTGATTCTTGTATTTTGGGTCTAAACAACCTTTTCATAATTTTTATTCCAGAGCGTCAAGAAAATTAGGTCTCATACATTCACATTTATGTGGTCTTGTGTCTGTTGCAACTTCCAATGGTAATAAATATATGCTGAAATTTATTGATGATTATTCGAGAATGTGTTGGGTGTATTTTTTTAAAGATAAATCACAAGTATTTGGAAATTTTAAAACTTTTCATTTGATGATAAAAGATGAAACTCAAAAAAACATTGGCATTCTCAGAACTGATAAAGGTGGTGAATATACTTCTAATTATTTTGAAAAATATTCAAAGGAAAATGACATCAAACATCAGACTACAATACCTTACAATCGACAATAGAATGGTGTTGCAAAGCATATGAATATGGCATTGATTAATATGGTTAGATCCATGATGTTTTTTAAGAATGTTAAGTTAATGTTTTGGTGATAAGAAGTGCTTTGTGCAACTTATATTCACAATAATTTTCATTCTTCTGCCATCAATAATAAGTTTACTTATGAAATGTGGTATAATAGTCTGCCTCATGGTCAACATTTTAGAGTCTTTGATTCTCTATGCTATGCATTAATTCCTAAACATAAACGCAACAAGTTCGCTGCTAGGAGTCATAAATGCATTTTATTGGGACACTCTGCTACTTCCAAAGCTTATAGATTGTATGATGAAGAGAAAAATAAATTTATTCTTTCTAGAGATGTTAATTTTCTTGAATGTGACAAAGATCATTCCACTATTGATAGGAAATTGACTGATTTGAAGAAATTTTCATCCAAATATTTCTATTTTGAATTTTATAATGATGTTCTACATATTGAAGGGGGGATTCTCATTCTAGATTAGACTATGGTTCTTTCATATTTGAGTCATCAAAAAGATAATGCTGAAGAAAATTTGGATGATAATAAAGTTTCTGCATGATAAAAAATTTCTGTTGAAGAGCCTGTTCTTGAGTTTTTTTTTCAATATGATCAATCATCAGAACTACTTCAGCAACATTTACAAAGATCCACACGTGTTCGCATATTTCCAAGAAGTATGATGACTTTGAAATAGAAATGTATTCTAAATGCGATGTTACTTTGACTTCAGGTAACGTTTCTCATGACTTTGGATTCAATCATTCTACAATTAGTGAAACCAATTATTTTGAAGAAGCTTCTAATTGTGATGAATGGAAGCATGCAATGAAAAAAATAATATGATGCACTTCCTAAGAATGGAACTTGGAGGTTAGTGGATCCTCCTGCTGGCATCAAACTTATTGGTTGCAAATGGGTGTGTAAGATCAAGTATAAGGAAGATGGTTCACTTGATAAATATAAGGCAAGGATTGTAGCAAAAGGATACACTCAGAAGGAAGGTGTTGACTACATGAAGACATTTTCTCCTACAGGAAAATGGAGCACAATTATAACTATGTTTTCTCTTGCATCTCAAAATAGTTGGAAGTACATCTAATGGAAGTAAAAACAAAATTTTTGAATGGTGATTTGAAGGAGGATATTTGTATGTCTCATCTTGAAGGTTTTGATGTTAAAGGTAAAGATAAAAAGTTATGTAAGTTGGTGAAGGCTTTGTATGGACTGAAACAGACATCTCACCCATGGTATGAAAAATTAACTGAACACATTCTCAAGTTGAAGTATAAGTTATTTGATGTCGATGATGCAACTCTTTTTTGTTAATAAATTTGGAATGTCATTTGTATATCTAGTTTTGTATTTAGATGGTTTGATAATCACAAGAAACAATGATGACTATACAATGTCTGTTAAAAATGATGACTATAAAGTGTTTTTTAAAATAGACTTATTGAAAGTTTTTGACATGACAAATTTGGGTTTATTGCATTATTATCTAGGAATTGAAGTTGAGCATGAACCCAAATTTATTTTTATTTCTTAGAAGATATATATTGGAAAAGTATTAGAAAAATTTAGAATGCAAGATTATAACCCTCTTGCTACTCCTATAGAGAAAAATATGAAACTCAATTCCACTGAAGGAAGTACTTTTGACGATCCAACAAAGTATAAGAAATTTGTTTGAAGTTTGAATTTTCTAACTACTACTCGACTTGACATAGATTTTGTTGTAGGGATACTTTCCAGATTCATACATCAACCAGGTGAAGGTCATTAGAATGTAGTGAAGCAATTTCTCAAGTATTTGAAAGGCACTCGAACATATGGCATCAAATATTCCAAAGTTTCATATTTCCATCTCACCTGCTATTCATATTCTGATTTTGATGGAGATAAGGAGAATGTCGTCTCTACTTTTAGTTATTTGATGAACCTTTGATTGATATTCATCAATTGGAGATCATGCAAGAAATCTATTCCTGTTGATTCTGACACCAAAGTCGAATATGTTGCAGCAGCTCAAACTAAAAAATAAATCATTTGGCTTCACAAAATACTAGAAGACTTCAATTCCACTACTTATTGACAACTCTTCTGCAATTGAGTTAGCCAAAAATCCCAAGTTTCATGATTGAAGCAAGCATATTAACACCAAATATCGCTTGATTTGACATTATGTATAGGCCAAAGTTATTCATCTGACACATTGTCTCACTTTAGAGTAGATCACAGATATCATTACTAAATCATTTGGACGTGAAAAGTTTGAAAATTTAAAAATGTTTTTTGTCATGTCAGATGTCCCTTTGGATTAAGGGGAGAATGTTAACTAATCATTCAGGATTATGCTTGTAAAATAGTAATTATTTGTTAGTTTTTACTTTCCGTTAATAAGTTATCAAGACAATTTTATCTCGAACCTACCTTACATTTGTATAAATGAAATTCTTATCATAAATGCAATCAATTTTCCATTGTGGAATTTATTCACGAACCTCTTTACATAAACTCTAAACTCTATCAATGAAAAAATAATTTACAATAATATGAACTCATTTCCATCGAATATAGAAATTTAATCTCCAGAAAGCATCCCAAAAATCCTAATCTAAATTACAGGATCCTCATTACTTTGTACTCCAAAATCTATAGGAATTCCCCCTCCCCTCTTTCAACTTACTTTTCCATATTTTATAAAATATTGGGATTTTACAAAATAATAATTTGCTTGGACAAACTCTATTGAAGGTATCGAATTCGAATCTCCATCCCATCTCTAATTTGACTACCACCCAATTAGATGCTTGATAACTGTAGTCAATTCTATTTGATTTTCCAAATGAAATCTAAGCAGCCTTTGAGTTTGGGATCATATATTTTATGTTCGTCATTCCTTCCTATTTCGACTTTTAATTTCCACTTTTTCTTCTTTGCAAAACTGAAAATATCTTCCTTATAAATTCCCATGGAGTTTTCATGGCACGTCTTTTTTTTTAATAGTGATATGGATTTAACTACACCTCTAGAGATCTCCATTGTATCTCTTATTTATGCTCAGTAATGAAGTTTCTTTATTGTGGCATCTCCATACGATTTGATGGACCATAAAATCCATAGGATAGGATTTCTAATTTCATATGATCTTTTGGGAGAACTTATTTTTTCTCATCTTCCTTTGCATGCAAGCTATCACTTTATCTCCTTATACTCGTGGCATCCATTGACGATTTAATAGCATGAAAAATTTATTCGCTATGGTCCTGAATTAGACATAAGTAATATATTTGGCAATTAAAACTAATTAAGTGAAACAAACAAACAAAATATATATATGAAACTTAAGGTTTTAAAAAGTTAAATTTGGGGTTTAATACCTAATTTCCACGTCTGTTATAATCAATGAATTCTATGCATCTTATTTCAAGTGCAAACTGAAAACCAAATCTGATTTTAAATGGTGGAGGGTGACTAAAATGATTTTTTTTTCAAAATTAAAAATACAATTTCACATGATGTATGACATAGGTCTTCATTAATTGTTAAATATACGATCAATTTTGTTAATTTTCTTGTCTTCAAATATTACATAGAAATGAAATTTCTTAAAATAACATAATGAAAAGATAGTAACGAATGAAATGGACAAGGAGTATATCTTTGATTATGTACAAAAAGTTGCATAAATTTCAATAAAATGAATTAAAGAAGCATGTTTTTAGATAATTTTTAACTTTATCAGATTGATTGTAATATTTATCATGATTATATGTTTTATTGTTTAAATGACCATTCCATTTATTTCTTGAAATGAGATTTACCCCTTCTTTTTTAAATAGTTTGGTTTAAAAACAATACAGATTTTATTTGCTAAAACGTTAATTGATGTCATGTATAGAAAACCAAACCACTGTGAAAATATAGAAACCATTATGAGTGTGCAAAAACAAACAAAAATATTCAAATGGCATAATTCAATAACATGTGTAGTAAGATGTGATATAGGGATAATTAAAAACGAACTTCAATAAAAATCATAATTATTCAGAGAGACCATCATAATCAAGAGAATTCACCAATGATTGAATTATGGTAGCATTAAATTATTTACACATCATTTTATGAACAAGGGACCAAACTGATTAATGCAAAGAATTATGCAAAATCAGAGAAGAGAGAATATAAAACCATACTCGCTAAATGACATTAAATGCAAATGAAAGCATAATTTTCGAAATTTATATGGGGTTTTACTATTCTAGAAAAATTAAGAGGGATGTAGACGCCTCAACAATTCTTTATCTTCTTTTCAATGATTCAATCTATTGTATCCTAAAACTTGTGTGGAACTTTCTATTGGTCATGTAGTTGTTTGTACTTGGAGTTACTTTTTTGCAAGACATCATGAAGATGTTGTTGGATGTGTTTGGATCTATTCCACAATTTTTGTTACTTTATCTATTTCCTCCTGATCATACAAGGACTCTATTTCCTAAGATTTAACCCAAAGAATGACATCCATGGGGAATTTTAGTTGGATCCCCAAACATGAATAAAAACATTTGTGTCCAATAGAGTTGTGGAGAGCTATGTTATAACCATGTTAACCATATTTTATTCTATCATTCCATCTATGTAGATTTTTGGCCTAGAAGTGTAGATGGACACTTGTAGGTGAGGTGAGTATGTCTCTCGACCCATCTAAAAGCTTATCCACATGTTCATGCTTAGTATAAAGAGCTTGGGTTGAAGCAATGGTGACCATGGTAATATTATTTTCACCTTGAACCATGAAAAGGACAAACTCCAAAGTACGACATATTACCTTTCAACATATTTATATTCATATCAATGAGAAAGTAGAAGTTGGAACTACCTTGGGTACCCTATAGAGTTGACCCCATAGGGTAAAAATAACACTATAAATACGGGGCTTGTAAATATCATGAGGTTTCCACATATAAGGTTGTCCTAAAATAAAATAACAAAATTAAAGTGGGATAACATGACACAATACCTCATCATTGAAGGGTTTGATGCCTTAAGAAAAGTAGCATTATTGGCTTATATGGATTTCACATCCATGGATCAACCAACTAATTGTGTGGTTGGGGTGTCGCACTATGAAACTTAATTCTCTTGAAATTATCGGCTAAGATTGGGTTCTTCTCACTGCCACTGGTATGAGGAACATGTGTAGGTATATCGCTCATTGAGCAAAGAGACTCATTCTACAATCCAGTATGAGGGATATGTGTAATTACGTCACGTCCTCAAAAAATAATAAAAATAATTTTCACTAATTTCAACCAAAAATAATTAAATAATTAAATAACCATATAAATAAATAATTAAAAATATTTGAGAGACTCATTGAGGGGAGAGGCTCATTCTACAATCCATTATGAGGGACGTGTATAAGTATGTCGCTCATTCTACAATCCAGTATGAGAGACATGTGTAAGTATGTCACGTCCTTCTACAATATAGTATGAGGGACATGTGTACACAAAAAATAATAAAACCTATTTTTGGTAATGTCAACCATAACAAAATAATAAAAATTTAAATAACTATATAAATAAATAATTAAAATCGTAGAGGTTCATTCTACAATCCAGTATGAGGGACATGTGTAGGTATTTCTCATTCTACAATCCAGTATGAGGGACATGTGTAATTATGTCACTTCCTCAAAAAATAATAAAAATAAATTTTGCTAATGTCAAACATAACAAAAAATCAAAAATTCAATAACCATATAAATAAATAATTAGAAATAGTTGAGAGGCTCATTATATAATCCAGTATAAGGGACATGAAGTCATGGGGAAGGAATTTCGGTATGTGGCAACCGCATGTGGTGACAGATGTACCAAAGCTGACAAGGTGAGGACAACTGATGCAGGGATTCTACTATAAAACATATCCTTGCGCACAATACAAGTGTTGGTTTCCTTAAAATGGAAACCTCATCAAATTCGTCATTAAAACCCACATTTTATTCAGCTCAAAACATACACAAAGAAGAGAGATCCAACACAAATAAAATAATTGCATAAAATAAAACCAGAAATTTATAAATGCAAACCATTTCTTGGCCGAATATTACAATGATTGGCCTCTCGGCTCTCTCAACCTTTTCACAACTCTCACACCATTTCTCTCTATCTTTCACTATCTTCCTCACTCTCACAAGCTTCATATTTATACACAATTATGAATTAACTCCAATCCATAATTTCCTTCACACATATCTCAACCAAAATCTAAAATAGATTTATCCCTTATTTGACTCAACTAAGTCCCGTTTAAGGAATTCCTAATCCATAGATTATCTACCTAATTCAACTCCACTCATATCCTTAATTTATTAGAAGAATATTTACAATAATCCTCACACTTACATTTTTCTTTCTTAATTTATTAAAAATGAGCCTAATAATTTAGAAAATAATTAAAAAGACATCATCCCCCAAATTACACATATTTAAATAAAAATCAAGCAGGATGCTCCTGCATCAGACTCCCCATGTAGAGAAGTTTCCATAGACTCCTCTCTATGAGGTCTGACGCTTTTATGTAATAATGCGACAACCATAAGTATTGATGACTTGCTCCGTCTAGGATTCCAAACTCTGTTCTGCTGCTCGTCCTTTAACGTATCAACTCCATTTTGTAATTCATCACTTATTCTGTCAATTAGATTCCATCGTTCTTTATAACAATTTCTTCTACCAATTCCTCGTAGTAATGCTTTCGTCTCCAACTGCACTGAACACTCAATTCCCTGAAATGAAGAATAATCAAGGAATTATCCTTGATCACAACTATATTCATTCATTTCCCTTATAGAAACAACTTTCTCATCTAGTGTTGTACCTGCATTCATCAACAAGCTATTAGTTTTAAAAAGATAAGAACTTTCGGCCTCTTTTGATGCTTCAAGCACCAATCTCCCATTATAGACTTCCTGGATTTCAACAGCTCCTGTTTTTAAATGCTAACTGCTTTCATCTTAATCCTGTTGGTTCAATACTTCTTTTTCCCTTATGTCTCTAAAGACATAATTTTCTTGCTGCTCCTAATTTTTCATCTCATCTCCAAGTACTTTCTGCTCAATTTCTCTGATTTCAACATCATATTTATTTATGTTTCCTTCTGTACCTACATCCACATTTTTATTTGGAAAGTTACAACATTCACTCAACTCTATAAATGTTAAAAACATTTCATCCCTATCATGCATAGTAACTACAATTTCTTATATATCAGGTTCTGCAAGTTTTGTCTCCCCTTCAGGTTCCTTAAGCCATCGTTCCAAGAACTCTATTTCCATGTGAAATATTTCCAAAATTTCATCACAACCTTCATTCCCAGTTTCATTCTTCTTCTGGAAATCCTCCTGAGTTATTCTAGTTTCTCTATCATCACATTGCAAAATTCTATCAGCAATTTCATTAAAAAAATTCATTTGTTTACCTCCTTGGAATATCACTTCGGCATTTTCATTATTCTTATGCTCCATAACAACTTCAACTGGTTATTTTACACCAAACAATAATTCATTTATGATTTCTTCCTATTGCAACAAATTAGTACCTTCCTCCTCTGAAAGGAATTGTCCTTCATACTTCACCTTAAGAGTTTCATTCATCTCTGTGACAGTTTCACCATACTGTCCACCGTCTTCCGCACATCCTGCAAACACACACAAACTATGAGATTTAAAAATACAAGGGTTCATAGCCTCATCTGATTCTCTTGTCAACAATTCTTCTGAACTATTCCAATAGTCCATGAGATCTTTCTCATTGATCCCTTCACCCAGAATTTCACCCTGTTCTGGGCCACAAATGGAAACTTCCATTTTCAACTCAGCCTCTCTGAGTTCTTCACATCGCAATTACACGCTCATCATCTGCTCGAGCTTCCTCAGCTCTTCTGTCAACAGTACGTTTACTTGTTGTTCCCTCTTTGCGTGTACCCTCTGCCACTTCACTTTCTTCCTCATGGTCCAACCATGTCTTTGGCCTTTATTTCTCTGCAACAATTCCATCAATAAATCAAGGTGAACTGTTATCTTAGCTTTCTCCCACTCATACCCTTCATCAAACAACTGCTTACATATGCCATTTTCCTTAGCATTTTCCTTCTTCTTCCTTCTACTGCGGTCTTTCTCAGAACCTCTAAAATGACTATCAACAGTATTCTTCTCCTCCTTTGTGAACTTCATCTGTTCACGTGTGGATTTAATTTGAATCCTCTTTTTAGCAAGCCTTATTACTTTCCATTCAACAATGCAAGCTCTCTTCATACGCTTGATCACTTTCAATTCTCTATCTTGGAATCATTTCTGGCAACTTTCTTGCTTCTCTTTGTTGCAAAACAATAACTGCAGTATTCCATGTGTTATAATGACCAAACTCTTTGGGTGTCGGGCTCCACTAATCATGCACCCAATTACATTCAAACCTTTGGCTTGACTTACGACTCTTTGACTCCAGCCTTTACATCAAATCTTCATCTTGGATGAAAAATACACCCTCTTGTATAGTAACTCAATGGTTTAACTTGACTCAAGCTATCCAAATTTTCATTTGACCTTAATATCTGATTTAACTTCAAGGCTTGACCCAACAATTACAATAGTGGATATTTTGACTCTAATTCAAGTTATGCAACATACCCTATGAACATCTACCCAAAATACATCTATGATGTAAAATATTCACTCTCTCTCACACTCCCTTCTTAAGAAAATTTCACAAGTCACCAATTACATCATCTCCCTTTATCACTTCACATGATATTCAAGCCTTTAAATCAAAATGCAATCCATTTTCCAAATATTTATTTTATGGTGAAAATAAATAAACCATTTAATTTTCAACATTCAAAAATACCTCTTTAAAATGAATAATCATACCTTATGCTCCCTTCAAGGTTATTAATAAAGCTTCTCTCTGCAATTTCAACTCTCTGGATTTCACTCTTCTGTGTCGTCTTTATCACTGTGAATATTCGCATGCCACTCATCATCTTAGTCCAAACAGTTCTCCTGCACTTCCATGCAGCTCCTTCTTTGCAAACTCTCTCTCCATAATTCGCCTTTCTATCACTTTCTCAATACATGATGAAAACCTTTACAAATGATTTGTTTTGATAGACCAAAACTATTACATAAAGGTGTCAAGCTTACCACAATTTTAAAGGTTACACTTCCTCTTGCCTCATAGGCTTACATTATGTACATATACCTTCACAACCACAATTTCACTCAAGACTTTATCCAACTTTTCTTAAGACCAGTTTTACTTTGACAAAATTTCCAATGCGGACCACTTAATAATTTGGGGATACATTTTCATAGAATTATTACACACACACACTCAGACCTTGCTTCATTTACCATGCTTTCGTTGCGCAAATTTTGTTGTCTTCTGTTGCTTCCTTCTCTGCATCCTTTATGTCTTTGTATTGTTCTCTTGCCTCTTCCTCCTTTCATAGAATACTTGTGTCACATGCTAGATGTATTTTTGCTTTATGGATCTGGAGCTTGAACTTCACATGTTGCTACAAAATTTTCCACGACCCACATCCTATCATGCGGAAGTTGATCTCCGTTTTAATATTATGGTTATAAACCATAATAAAATACCCCTTTAAATAACTTTCGAATATATGAATAAACTTTGTTAAAACCCATTTTCAAACATCATATATTCATCTTCCAATTAACATTATATACTTTGGTTAAAACACAAATTACGAACATGATATCATTCGGCGCATAGTTTACCTTTACACGAATGACTAGACACATCCATAAATTTCCACTCACAAATATTCTTCAAGGCTTTTCGATCGATCCCTCCATCTACTTTCTAGCCAGCTTGCTGCGGACGAGATCTTTTATAATCCTCCAATTTTCTCTCATTCCCATTAAATGTGTGATCTCTTTCATTGACCCAAAACACTTTAACCTTAAAAAGTGAAATATCCTTTCCATCGTGATGTTCCACGCAGTTTCTTTCACGATGTTGCAACGAAGTTTCTCCTAACAATATCATAATATAAATCAATGAAAAATGAATTTTAATACCATGCCTCTACTGCTCTCAAACGATCCTTAGCTTCGATTACAATACGAAGAGCAGCACGCTTAGTCGGTTCCACGCTTATAGAGTTCCATGCTCAGGTTTATGATGTATACAATTCCAGTCCAAACGCTCCACACAACCTCTGCTTCCACGACTCTTCACACACTTTCTACAATCTGCTCTTATCTTCACTCATTCTACACATGCTCATCAGATATACCCTCTCCAAGCTGCATAAATCCACAACAACCTCAACTCTCATGTTCAAATCATTTCTCCAGTTCCAGCACTTAGAATCGCCCAAACACATACACCAACTACCTCGTGCAACAGCTCACACATACACCAGACTCACGATTCCTAAGCGTGGAGTCTAACCTCATGCAGTTTTGATGATTGTTGCTGCGAGTGATGGTTCTTGGCTCAAGAAATGGCTTTCAGTAGATCGATTCCAATTTCAATGCTTGGAAATGGGTAGTCCAACAACTGCCTCTTATCTTCTCAGCAAGGGATCTCCCACTTTCCATGATACAAGATCAGAGAATGATCCCCAATCTCTGCACTGCTTAAAAATCCTCACGCAATCAGATCTACAAACTGCTTCAATGGCTCGCTTCACATACCACTTGTCTCAAAATGCAGACCATTGTGTAGATCCACCTCCTTGCAATGCACAAGAACACCCAGTTGCTCTCACATATTGACCTCAATACAGCAATCGATCACACACAAATTCTACCCTTGAATCCAACCAGCAAGCTATGCCACCACTGAGACTAAATGTGCAGCCATGGGAATTTAATATGATGTTCGCTCCACACAGGTGCTTCTTCAATGCACAAATAGAACGATACCTCCAACGCCCAATTTTCAAGGCCAGAAAATACTAATTTACCACATGGTATCCAAGGATGAATTGAGGGTTGGATGAAGCAATGTTATCCATTAACATTACACCAATTGCACTGTATTCTTAACAAACGAACATCCTTCAACAAACGCATGACTTTCTTCACAATAGCATTATTCTCAACAAGACAAGGTTTAAACACACTAATAACACAACAACATTCATCTCTGTAGCAAATTTCAACGCGCCACAATCTTTTACATAATTCAATCGACTGTCTCCCAGGCTCTGATACCAAATGATGCAGGGATTCTGCTATAAAATAGATCCTTGCGCACAATACAAGCGTTGGTTTACTTAACATGGAAACCTCATCAAATTCGTCATTAAAACCCACATTTTATTCAACTCAAAACATACACAAAGAAGAGAGAGCCAACACAAATAAAATAATTGCATAAAATACAACCAGAAATTTATAAATGCAAACCCTTTCTTGGCCGATATTACAATGATTGGCCTCTCGGCTCTCTCAGCCTTTTCACAACTCTCACACCATTTCTCTCTATCTCTCGCTGTCTTCCTCACTCTCACAAGCTTCATATTTATACACAATTATGAATTAAATCCAATCCATAATTTCCTCCACACAAATCTCAACCAAAATCTAAAATAGATTTATCCCTTATTTGACTCAACTAAGTTCCGTTTAAGGAATTCCTAATCCCTAGATTATCTACCTAATTCAACTCCACTCATATCCTTAATTTATTAAAAGAATATTTACAATAATCCTCACACTTACATTTTTATCTCTTAATTTATTAAAAATGAGCATAATAATTTAGAAAATAATTAAAAAGACATCACCCCCCAATTACATATATTTAAATAAAAATCAAGCAGGATGCTCCTGCGTCAACAACTCCCACAACGAACCATCATGACGACATTAAAGTGGAATGGATAACAGCCCGACGTGTCAAGTGGGATATAACGGCGAGGTTTGAAAGTGTGCCGATGGGCTCGATGGACGTGGTGTATTAACTCATTATGGGTTATTATTTGGAGGTTTATTCTGTGCAAAGTTGATGTTCAGTGCATGGTTATGTTCTTAGGTTTCTGTTGCGAGCAGCCCTGCCAACTGAACAGACGACGCCAGAGGCCATTGTAACCTGCAGTTGTACTGAATTGGTATGTACCTAGTTTTCCATACACCATAACAATGAAACAAGTTTCTTCTTACGGTGAATGCGAAGGAAAATTCTTATTTTTCTATTTTTTATTTACTTGGTCTGTAATTCTGTAATTTCCATCGTAGGGTTGGTCCACAATAATGTTATTTACTACATAGACATGGTTTAAAATAGTTTGTTTAAGGAAGATTATGATGGTTGTATGAGTCATCATGGCCTGGTAGAAGTTCAGATAGGTTGTTGTAGGTCTTTGTCCATGGATATTCTATTTTGCATGTCCTGCATGCTCAACTTGGTTAGGACGGGAAGATGTAAAGCCATAGTTTTTTATTCTTTTACTACGAATTGGCCATGTTTGAATTTGTATGCTGGTCATTTTGTGCATACTTTGAATTTGTATAGTCGGAAATGGGAAACCACCTGTATGGCTAATGATGATGTCAACGCTGGTGGGGGAGGGAATATGTGGTTTTTTTGTCAACCGATAAGTTATTCAACTTACTTTGTTATGTTTCCTTTCATCAGTTCTTCTCAAAAGGGTGAATGCCTTAGCAATAATAGGGGTATTAGGATTATGTTTCTAGTTATGTTTCGGCCTTTTCGTTTAATCAAGTCTTTCGAGTTTTGGTAAACTCTGGTTTTGGGTAGGCATGTTGTATTCACTCTTATTTCTCAGAGCCTCGTAACGCAACATTATCCTATTGCTGATGGTAGAAATATGCCCATGTCTAAATGCTTGTTTTTTAATCTGCTGGATGTTGTAAAATTGTTTCTGCAATAGGTCTTCTAGGAAAATCCTTCTTCCTGATAATATTACTGGAAGACTATCCTATAAAACTTATGGCCAAAGGGAATAGGGGGAAGAAGGATACCAAGGAAAAAGGCAAAGACAAAGTCTCAAACCCTCTAGCGAAGCATGGCAGTAAGTCGAGCAGGGAAGTTATGGAAAATGTATTTCAAGCTTATTCCGAGGAGACACCTTGCTTTGTCAAATCCCTCATACATGGATGGGAGAACAACGCCAAAACTAAGATGGAGGAAGAAGAAGATATTTTTGAGGATGAACTTACCCAAATAATCACTGACCCGGGTCACACTCGAGGTAGAATTTCAATGTTCCATCATTCTATCAGAACATATTTGCTGATGAAATGCCTTCTATTCAAGGTATTAATGTCAGTACAGGAGGTTGGGGATGATCCCAAAGCTTCAACAACTCTATCTAAAATCAACAGATCCATTTAGGAAATGAACCTTCGATAGCACCATCAGTATGTGCACCTTGGCAGAATCAAGAAGGACCTACAATCCATGCACCAGGTTGATATACCTGGCTCTAGTGTCAAGGACATGACTCCTGTCGAATCAGATTTTTGAAAATGCAACAAGATGATGGAGCTTAGTGAAATGAAGTCGCCTTCACTAAGTGGGCCCGCAGGCTATTTTTGGCGCAAAGTCTATTTTTAGACTATGTCTATTTTTAGACATATGGAGCATGGTCTAGGAGTTGCAGTATGCTATTCTTGGATGATTGGTCGAGTTGGTAAAAATAGATGGACCTCTATTTTTAGAAATACAGGTCGAAGTCTATTTTTAGACTGCCTGTCTAAAAATAGGTCAGTCAAATATTATTAGCCCTTAATAATATTTGGACTATAAACTTCAGTTTATCCTCTTGCAGCACTTCAGTTGGAGCTACGGATGTGGCCCATGCACCCGACAGAAGGAATTACGCTATTCCTAGGGGTTTGGTGAGCTCATGCATGGTTGACTTCAGTTAGAACTCAAGTGGCGGAGTTTGGTGGAGTTGATGAGACAGTTGGTGGAGTTGTGTTCGGTTTAACTTAGTTGAACTAGTTGTGTTTAGTTTAACTAGCTAATACACTAGTAATGAGTGGAGTGAATTAAATATTATTTAATTCACTAATTATTAACTCATTATTCAACTCAAGAACACATCAATTGACTACAGTGCATGGACAGTTCAGTGGAGACCAGTGGAAGAGGTAGATGAAAGGGTGAGTTTGCTATTAGTTGCGACAGCAGTTGTGCATGAGATTTGCACAAGCATTCGAGGAGATTTCCCATGAGGATTGCGCAGTTGAAGCCAAGGGGATTCGAACTTGGATCTCTCATTGAACCAACTTGGATTGCGTAATAGAGGCAGGCAAATTAGTGGATGAATTTTGAACCTGTGACTTGTTCAAAACTGAGCTAGTTTGTGTGTAACTTTTGGAGACAGTACTGAGTACTTGTGAGGAGTATTGTACTGAGATTGTTACATGTTATCTTCTATTATAATATACAAAATAGCTGGGGGTTTTCAACTATAATCTTTCCCCATACATATTTTGTTTATGTGCGCATGCGACTGTTTCTATTTCCGCATATTGATGATCAATTGTAGAAGAGGTTATGTGTTATGCATGAATTCGAATTAGTGTGTGACCAGGATAATCTCAGTGGATAAATCTTCATTATTCAACAAATTTCTACATGGTATCGGAGCGAATTGATCATCGGGATCTATTACAGTGATTACAATTTTATTTCGGTAGACAGAGTCTGTAACGGGCCAGGTAGCCTCTGGATCCATCCTTTCTCTGAAAGGTGATATATCCAGTAAATGCCCTTACATTCGATCTCTATGCTAGAAATAATTTGTTCTCACAGATCCAGAAGCAGTTGAGTTTTTGAGTTTGGAATTCGAATTTTGCAGCAGTTTGTTTTCTTGGTGCCAGAGTTGAAAATGTCTTTCAACGGTTTGCGACTCGAATATGCCCTTGAAGGCAGTTCGAATTATGTTGCATGAAAAGATCGGATGGAGGCAGTATTAGAAGATAATGGACTGAAGGAGTTCGTAGATACGGATGTCCAAAAGCCCACTAATCCTGCTGAAGTCGAGGCTTGGCAAAAGAAGAGGGCGAAATGTCGAAGGATTCTGTTGGAGGGCGTGAAGGATCACATTGTATCCATCCTGCATGGAAAATCTTATCCATATTTGATGTGGAAAGCGTTGACAGATCTATTCCATAGTAAGAGCGACCAAAGGAAGCTGGCGCTCAAGGATAAGCTCAGAAACATTAAGATGGAGAAAGGCGACAGTATCTCCAAGTACCTCACGAAGTTCACTCAATGCAGAGATGAGCTGGGAAGTGTGGGGGTGACTGTCGAAGAAGAGGATATGGTGGACCTGGCTCTCCTTGGTCTTCCGAAAAGTTGGCATGCATATCAAGATAGTGTCAATGGTCGGGAGAAGTTGCTGGGATGGGAGCGACATTGGGCGGATCTCATGCAAGAGGAGATAAGGAGGACTACCAGGGATGGATCTTCATCAAAGGTATCTGATGAAGAAAATTGCGCTTTGGCTGCCAAAGCAAAGAAGGGGAAGAGCAAGAAAGCTTCTCAGTCTGGTGTGAAAGGCAAGAAGCAAGACATGTCCAAGGTGAAGTGTTTTCACTGTCACCAGCACGGACACTATGCCACAAATTGTCCGCAGAAGAAGAAAAATAAGAAGGCTGTCGGATCTGCAGCGGGAGAGGCATTGGCTTCTCAATTCGAACTGGATTTTTCACTGATCGCATGCTTGGTTTCAAGTGTGGTGGGATCAGTTTGGTTCTTGGATAGTGGTGCGTCATTTCACATGACCAGAGATCGAGATATGTTTTCAGATCTGGAGGAAAAATATCTTGGAGTGCACATTGAGATGGGCGATGATGTTAGATACAGTGCGAATGGTATCGGTACCATTTCCTTTGAGAGGGAGTCTGGTAAACCTTTCATATTGAAGGAAGTTTTGCATGTTCCAGGATTGATGAAGAACCTGATCTCTGTGGCGATGTTGGAAGACAAGGGGTATGATGTGGTCTTCAGCGAAGGAAAATCCTTCCTGCGCAGTAAGACAACTGGAGAGACCTGGAAGATAGGGGTTCGAGTCAAGAACCTTTATCAGTTGCAAGTAGATGGTTGCGCAGCAATGGCATGCAAGGCGGGAGAAGTGGTGAGCCGAGATGATGAGGGTGAACTGTGGCACAGGAGATTGGGCCACCTTCACCATGGAGCTTTGAAAAATACTACGATTTCTACTGGGCTTCCTAAAGGCACTCTTGCATAGTCAGATCAGTGTAAGGGGTGTACCTTGGGAAAATTTGTGAAAGCCACCTTTCACGAGAAGGATGGTCGCGCCATGACGATCCTTGAGAGAATTCACACGGACGTGTGTGGGCCTTTCTCAGCAGCTTCGATAGCAAAGCATAGGTATTATGTGATATTTGTTGATGACTTTTCTTGTAAGTGCTGGATATTCTTCATGCAGAAGAAAAGCCCGAGACATTTCAAAGTTGTGAATTCAAAAGGCGGCTGGTTGAGAAGGAATCGGGAAGCATGTGAAGGCTCTTTCAGACGACAATGGTGGTGAATTCATCTCTTGAATTCAAGGGACTTTTGCGGCCCAACGAAGGGATCGGATGACTCTTGCCCTGCCGCCCGCGACGAACGGGGTGGGCGAGCGGAAGAACGAATGATCGTGGGTCTTTGCACGGGCGATGTTGCATGATCAGGGCCTACCCCTTCACTTGTGGGCTGAGGCATGCAATACAGCAGTATATGTGCAGAACCGTTGTCCTCACAAGATTCTTGGCATGAGTACACCGGAGGAGGCGTTTTCTGGCAAGAGACCTGATATTTCTCATCTGAGAATTTTTTGGCTCACATGTCTACATACATGTGACGAAGGATGCCAGAAAGAAGCTGGATCCGACCGCAGAGGTTGGAATATTTGTGGGGTACACTGATACACCTCACAACTATCGGGTGTATTTGCGAGACAGTCGCAAGACTGTTGTGCAACAGGATATCAAATTTCAGGAGGAGAAAGCCATGCAGTGTTCGCTTGAGAGGGAGCCACACTTGCATGCAGATGAGGAGCTATTAGTCCTAAGGAGGAGCTTTCGGATGTGGATCAGCCACAAGAGGAAGTTCATGAGGTGGAAGAGACCACCCATGCAGCGCCAACCATCAGAGGGCGTAAGCGCACTACAGAAGCTGAGCGACTGGCTCGAGATGCAGAGAAGGTTGTAGGACAACCTACAGCACAGCGCAGATAGAGGCAGTCACCGGAACGGTACACTGGATACATGGCTCTTGTGAGTCAATGTGTTGTGACGGAGCCATCCTCTTTTTAGGAAGCTGTGGAGGAACCCGCATGGGTTGATGCCATGATCGAAGAATATGATTCGATCGTCAGGAACAGTGCATGGGAGATTGTCCCAAGACCGGTGGGGAAATCAGTGGTGGGTTCGCGATGGATCTACAAAGTGAAGCAGGCGGTTGACGGGAGTGTGGAGAAGTACAAGGCAAGATTTGTTGCCCGTGGCTTCTCACAGATCGAGGGGATCGATTATGAGGAGACCTTTGCACCTGTCGCAAGGTACTCTTCCATACGAATGATCCTAGCTCTCTCAGCGCAGATGGGGTGGCACATCCATCAGATGGATGTGAAGACTGCGTTCCTCAATGGAGTCATTGAAGAGGAGGTGTACATAGAGCAGCCTAAAGATTTCGAGATCTTCAGCAGTGAGTCACATGTTTGCCGACTCAAGAGAGCACTGTACGGGCTGAAGCAAGCACCTCATGCTTGGTACACACGGATAGACAGTTATTTCATCGGGCTTGGATTCTCCAAGAGTGAGGCGGATCCTAACCTGTACCAGATTGTGGTGGAGGGGAAGCTGCTGATCATTGTATTGTATGTAGATGATCTGATTTTGACGGGTGATGAGCTGTTGATACTTTCATGCAAGGAGGACCTTGCTAGAGAGTTTGAGATGAAGGACTTGGGCCTCCTTCATTATTTCCCGGGATTGGAGATTTGGCAACGCAGTGGAGGACTGTTTGTTTCTCAGGGTAAGTATGCCCAGGAGACACTGGAGAGGTTCAACATGCATGGCTGCAAGCCTGTTGACACTCCTCTTCCTGGTGGTTGGAGGAAGGAGGATGCTACTTCAGCGGAGGTAGTGGATGCCACTGTCTATCGACAGTTGGTGGGGCCGCTTATGTATCTGGTCAATACACAACCCGATATATGCTATGCAGTTAACCAGCTTTCACAAGCTATGGTTAAGCCTACCAAGCTCTTTTGGAAGGCAGGAAAGCATGTATTGCGCTATATCAGAGGCACATCGGGATATGGTCTATGGTACAAACAGGAGGATGGAGCGAAGCTTTCTGGCTTCACTGATGCAGATTGGGCAGGGAGTCCAACGGACCGGAAGAGCACTTCTGGAGGAGTTTTCAGCATTGGGTCGACAGCAGTTTCCTGGTACAGCAGGAAGAAGAGATCCGTGGCACTCAGTTCAGCAGAGGCCGAGTACATGGCAGCAAGCTTGGCTGCATGCGAGGCTATTTGGATGAGGAAGATCCTCGTTGGATTGTTCGGGTTGCATTTGGAGCCTACAGTGATTTATTGTGATAACCAGAGTTGCATTAAACTCTCATCTAATCCAGTATTTCATGATAGATCCAAACACATCGACATCAGGTACCATCATATCAGAGATTGTGTTCAGCGGAGAATCATGTTACTTTCATATGTTCCCACGGAGGATCAGGATGCTGACATCTTGACGAAGGCGCTCACCAGGAGCAAGTTCGAATTCCACAGAGGCATGATAGGGGTTGCAGATAATCCATATCTTGTTGAGAGGGAGTGTTGAAAATGCAACAAGATGATGGAGCTTAGTGAAATGAAGTCGCCTTCACTAAGTGGGCCCGCAGGCTATTTTTGGCGCAAAGTCTATTTTTAGACTATGTCTTTTTTTAGACATATGGAGCATGGTCTAGGAGTTGCAGTATGCTATTCTTGGATGATTGGTCGAGTTGGTAAAAATAGATGGACCTCTATTTTTAGACATACAAGTCGAAGTCTATTTTTAGACTGCCTGTCTAAAAATAGGTCAGTCAAATATTATTAGCCCTTAATAATATTTGGACTCTAAACTTCAGTTTATTCTCTTAAAGCACTTCATTTGGAGCTACGGATGTGGCCCATGCACCTAAAAGAAGGAATTATGCTATTCCTAGGGGTTTGGTGAGCTCATGCATGGTTGACTTCAGTTAGGACTTCAGTGGCAGAGTTTGGTGGAGTTGATGAGACAGTTGGTGGAGTTGTGTTCGGTTTAACTTAGTTGAACTAGTTGTGATTAGTTTAACTAGCTAATCAACTAGTAATGAGTGGATTGAATTAAATATTATTTAATTCACTAATTATTAACTCATTATTCAACTCAAGAACACATCAGTTCACTACAATGCATGGACAGTTCAGTGGAGACCAGTGGAAGAGGTAGATGAAAGGGTGAGTTTGCTATTAGTTGCGACAGCAGTTGTGCATGAGATTTGCACAAGCATTGGAGGAGATTTCCCATGAGGATTGCGCAGTTGAAGCCAAGGGGATTCGAACTTGGATCTCTCATTGAACCAACTTGGATTGCGCAATAGAGGAAGGAAAATTAGTGGATGAGTTTTGAACCAGTGACTTGTTCAAAACTAAGCTAGTTTGTGTGTAACTTTTGGAGACAGTACTGAGTACTTGTGAGGAGTATTGTACTGAGATTGTTACATGTTCTCTTCTACTATAATATACAAAATAGCTAGGGGTTTTCAGCTATAAGCTTTCCCCATTACATATTGTGTTTATGTGCGCATGCGACTGTTTCTATTTCCGAAAATTGATGATTGATTGTAGAAGAGGTTATGTGTTATACATGAATTCGAATTAATGTATGATCAGGATAATCTCAGTGGATAAATCTTCATTATTTAGCAAATTTCTACACAGATGATGATCGAGAAATGATCAGCCTAAGTTTAATTTTTGATAATGATAATGGATAGCTTTTATTTTTATGCTATGTGTATGCTTGCAAATACTAATACTGATATTAGCTATTTGAAGGCAGTAAGTAGTAGACTTAAGATGTATATGTTTTAGATGGCTTATAATTCGCTAAGACGGCCAACAAACCTGGTTTCCTACGGGCAGGTTGAGGCCTAAAGATGTATTTTCTGACTTTCTTTTGTTTATAAATAGAAAATAGCAAGGACCTACTAATCTTACAAAAACAAATTATGGCACATCCTCAAAAAATAATAAAAAAACATTTAGCTAATGTCAACAAGAAAAAACTAAACAAAAATTAAATAAACAATTAAAATTTGACCAGGGACTCATTTTACAATCATGTATTTCACTTTCATTATATATGGTCCTTTGATATTTCACTATCACTCTTCAAGTAATAAATAAAATATTTCCATATCTATCTTAAAAAGTATAATTTTAAATAACTTTATAAAGTTAAAGTAAATAAAAAAAATTATGTTTCTATTATAAATATCTCAATATAGAACTTAAATAAATTGTTTTAATATCCATATTAACTAATATATTTGAGTATGAACTCCCTCTCTCTCTATTATGTGTGTATTATTGTTTAGTTTAGTAAAATATTTCAATGCTCGAAAGGAATAATGTAGATAAAATAATGTAGTGACTTGTTAATAAGAAGAAAATGTGTAACACATTCAAATTTTAATATAAAATATTAATAATGGTCAAATATTCAAAAATGCAATATAAACAATGAAAAATTACTACTATAGATCTATCTTAATCACATATTTACCAAGCACTAGAAAAGATTAAACCTCTTAAGATATAAATAATTTTTCAAGTTTGAAATTTGATTCATATCAACTCTTAGTAGATCCATGGTTAAAATAAATCTTTGCTCGTTTCTTGAAAAAGATCAAAACCATTTCCACGTTTGTTCAAATAATTTTTTCAATATTTGTGCATGCTTCAAAAGTTTAATAGTTAGCCCAAAAAAAAATTAGTTTCATGATAATCTATTACGAAAAATACCATTAGTAATGCACTGAATTTAAATGCATTATGAATTATTTGGAATTTATGGTATGCATTAATGCGTCTTGGAATTTTATGAATTATTTGGAATTTATGGTATGCATTAATGCGTCTTGGAATTTTATAGTACATTTATTTTAAACCTTCGCATGAAAACTTAATAGATGACATGCACGGTCCGCATGGGAGGTTGATACTATAAAAGAGGATTGCATATAGAAATGCATAGCAATGAAGTTGTAAATGTTTTTTCATTTTATAATCTTTGTGAACGTATAGATGAATGGCCATTATTTTTATGAAAATTTTTAATTTATTTAATGTATATGAATTATGGATAAATAAACATGGTTTTATAACTTAAGCATTTAATTAATGAATTTGAGGTAAGGGAACAATTATATTGTTACTCATGGTTTTATAACAGGAAGAAACGCTGGGAAACAATATCATGGTTGTACAAATTAATTTCCATGGTTTCGCATTTGGGTTAAATAGATTAGACGTGTGGTTTTGCTAATAATAATTAAGGAATTGTATATATTAAATATTTGTGGTTAAGTATTTGATGAGGCACAAAAAGGTAAAATATTTGTATATATTAAATATTTGTGGTTAAGCGTTTGATGAGGCACAAAAAGGTAAAATATTGATTACCGATATGAATTTTACTTTAATTTATGCATGGTGAAAGAAATTATTTCCAGACCAAGAGGTATGATTTCTGATGACCAGTAGAGATTGAATTGTTGAGATAGAAAGATTTTGATTCTTTCACCTTATTTATTTGATGAAAAATTTATAATATTTTGGAATTTGATAAATTGATATTTCAAATAACCATGAAATTATAATTACTAATGATATTGTTCCTAGAGAAGAATCATGATCGTAAATAATGGTGTGATGGTTTTTAAAAGAATTCTTTTTGAACAATCGAAATATAGATTATAACTAACACTATGGTAGGAAATGGGGTCACTATGCTTGACCAGTGATTCATGCAGAGTGAAGAATTGTCAGATGCAATTTTATAAGGGGTAACTTACTAAAAGAAATGAGCATGCAATGAGTCCACTGTGGGATAAAGTGTTTAAGAAATATGGCATAATGTTTCATGTAATGACCTCTAATTAACTATGTTTGAATTAAATATTATATTTTTTTGTAAAATTACAACAATGGACAAGGGATGGGCTCCCTTGTTGCCATTGAGTGAGGAGTGAACTCCCTTACAAAAATTTTAATAGAATAAACATTTGTTGGTTTTTCCCTTCATGTTTCCAAGGTATATAGGTGTCCATTTATGTGTTTTTTTATTTTGTTGTCTTGATGAGTTTTCTATGTTGCATGTCATTGTAAGTTACATCATTCATATGTTATTAACTAGCCTAATTAAATGAACAACGTTAATGATGCAAAGATACAACATAACACACTATGTTAATAAGTTGCATTCATGGTTATACTTCATGAGATTTGTTATTCCTTTTATAAGAATACTTCACTTAATGATTAGATTATATCATTTGATTATTAGTTAATGAATATGGGATAAGTCATTAAGAATATGACATGCTTGTAAATCTAGTAAAAAATTTTAATCCTCTGTATTTTTGCACGAGGTCTACCGAGAGATGTTACATTTACTTTCGATAATTTCGTTTTTTATTTGAGTTCGATTTTTGTAGAAATTATATATTTTCAAGATATTTATTTTCAGTCAAAATACTTTTTAAATTGTTCATCTTCTTATTAATCCCGGCTGCAAGCACGACTAGGACTATAGTAATCGAAAATATCGAGTTAACATTAGTTTCAAGGGTTTTTCGGGGGTTTATTGTCACCACAAACCAAACTTTTTTACTCTTTATTAGCGTGCAGTGTATTTTTATAATGGAATTTGTTTTGTCCATCTTATTGGCCTCTTCCCGAGCCAGGCAAGCCAAAAGCATATGTTATATTGTTTTTTTACCAACGCATTGTCGGAAACGTAAAAACAAGTAAACTAATGTTAGCTTTAGTTCTTTAGTATTAAATGTTACAAATTAAACATTAGCTTTCATCTTGAGCAACCGCCGATTTCATTTCTTGAGCAATGTCACTTACGCAACTCACCACTTAGCTATCTACAGTATCTGCATGTCTGCATGTGTAGACCAGTTGTCAGTTACACAAATCACCACATGGCTATCCAAGTTGTCACTTAAGCAAATCACTGCAAACATTTGGTTTTAGTTAGACTACACCACATATTGAACATAGCTCTTTTTAGAAACCCAGCATAAGTCTTTTACAGTTGATTGAGGCCTACAACTTGAGGCTTGCAACTTGTAGCATAGGTATTTTACAGTTGATTGAGGCCTGCAAATTGATGAGGAGGAATTAACATAAACCTTAAACAACCAAAATTGAAGAGTTTCTAGCCCCTACCTCATCACTGTGAGCTATGGAAGCCAGAAAGCGTGCAAGGGCATATAAGTGTCCAAAGAAAAACGTCCTGAAATGGCATGCACGCTCCATTAATGGTATGGAACAATACATTTATATTTCAATTTCACGGTCCTGCACTTACAAATTTGTCAGGTACTGTGAAAGGATTAAAGGCAAGTTTCAAGCTTTTCATTTCTGTTTTTTTTTATTTGTAATCACATCCAATATAAATTGATACAAGCACGCTTCATTAATGGAATGGAAAAATACATTTATATTTCAATTTCACGGTCCTGCATTTACAAATTTTTTCAAGTACTGCGAAAGGATTAAAGGCAAGTTTTAGGATTTTCATTTCAGTTTTTTTTTTATTTGTAATCACATCCAATATAAAATGATACAAATTTTTAAAAATAAAAATAAGCGCCATGTTGAGCTCAATATAATAATAAGATTCAACAAGCATTTTGATTTTACCTATATTCAACAAAATTGATGAATTTACATTTTACCTTCTTTGAATAGCAGGCTTCGTTTAGCCTGAATCTCATACTTAGTCTTTGAATCGCAAAGTTCTTGCCAATTTTTCACAGAAACCCCTACACCATGCATCCTCAGGGCGATTAAATGTGCAGGTGTATCGAATGTTGTGCATATGCACAGAAAATATATGTATAGTGTATATACACAGTAGATATCTTGCACTATTTTACAGAAAATTCTAACCAGGTGTAGCAGAAATAACATTGAGCAAGAAAACTAGGCTCAACCCAGAAGCCAGAGATTTGACTGAAAGAAGTAGGTCTCGCTCAAGCTGGAAAGGCAGAATGGAGAACCAGCGAGAGCTTATTCCTGACCTCGATGGAAAGAAGAATTGCTTCCAAGCCACCCTCAAAGGCTCAAGAGTACTTGGGCTTCATACTTTGCCCACACGTAACATTGAAATGCCTCTTATCAATTCGCATGTGAACCGAGGTTGATGCTATCGTATGCTAGCCATGGCCTCATATGACAAAAGTGTTGGTTGACCTTAAAATAGTACCACCATCTAGAAGGTCTAAGAGGATCTGCTTCTTTTTCTCCCCACGCCTTTCACTCATGCCTTTCACTATCACTGGATTCAATGGAAGGGTGGCTGGATGGAGCATTAGACAAGGAGCTACTGCTGGACTAGGAACTGGAGAAGCTACATTTGTGACCCCTACTGCTGCTAGTTCAATAGCAGTGGTGCTGCTGGATTTAATTCCTCATATGGACCTGGTACTGGAAATGAAATAGGATCTCTTATTTAAGCTTACGATGCCTTCCCCTGGCTACAATGATGCATCTGGCTTTGTATCTGCTACTTGTGCGCGACTCGATTTCCTCTCATTTTTTGTCAAAATCAAATTTTACCCGTCCTTAATACCCTTTCCCTATTTCACTCCGCAATTCACTTAAATTTCACTGCAGCTAAGGTATTTCTCGATGATCGAATGTGAATAGATCATAGATTTGATCCATTGGACTTCAAGATATACAAATTCATGCTTCCAGAGCTTAGTTAGTCGATATTTGTCGTGCTTACAGAGCTTGGTCTAGAGTAGTTGCTCTCGCAGATAGAGCTTTCATTATTCTTTGTGCTTGCACACAGAGTAGTTGTTTTCGATATTGCTTGTGCTTACAAACAGAGTTTGTCCATCCACGATCGATAAGTCAGAGTTTTGTGCAAAGATGATATGTGGCCTGCATGCAAGTTGCATGCTCCCACATGTTTTTCTATATTTTAATTAAACATTAAATTTGATATATGAAATTTAATTTCTATTATATAGTGATTTAATTGATAAAATTATATATAATCTACATTTAAACCCCGGGGAAATATATAATCTATTCATTTTCATTTTCATATATATATCCCAACCAATACTTTTAGAATTGTAAATTAATTTCATATGTGTAAAATCATTTTTTATTATTAACCGATACTTGAATGGTTGAGCTCGACATAGGCATTATCATGGATTGAATTTCCGGCGGACCCCAAGAACAACATATCATGTAATCATCACACAACTTGGAAACTTTGGAAGAACAATTGGATATAGGTTGACTTCAACTATTCTTAACTGTGTGTAATTATAAAATATTAAATTATATTATATAAAGTATATAGTGCATAATAATATGACTGTTTCATATACATGGCTACGAAATAATACGACTACGAAATAACATTCATGGCTATGAAATAATATGACTGTTTCATATTTTGGCTTCCAATCATATAGTAAATCATCTTTCAAGTGTCATAGTGGCAACTGCATGTCTTTTAAAATAATGGTCAGATTTTTAATAATTATAAACTTTCAAAAACATAAAATGACAAGTCATATACCACCACACCCTTTCGTTGGAGATAAAACTTTCGCATGAAAACTCTTCCATACGAAATTAGTCAATAGGTGCATAGTAATCATAACTAGTCATAATGAATGCACAGAAAGAAAATTGTGGCCCTGGTCCTGGAGATTGAATCTTGAAGCAAAGCAAGTAGAAGAAACGTGCTCCATAAAAATCAAATTTCTCTCTGTCTGTTATGATTTTATTGTATGAAACTATACATTACCATATAGTTTTCATGCTTATCGCCAAGGTTAGCTCCCCTGATACAAGGTCGCACATGAACAAGGCACATGATCTGGCTGGCAGCGAGGCACATGTTCTAGTTGGCGGCAGGGACTTGCTGCCCCACAGCCACTCTTGTTTTCCATTGTGTTCCTCAATTTTTATAGAGCTAGGGTTATATTTTTCACATAGTTATAAATTTATAGGCATCTTCATCTATATTATTTAATTTTAATGGTGTTTCAACGTTCATGAATATAAATTCCATGGTATGGAACATATCTACTCCTTCTTACTACCTTACCAAATATAAATATCAATGAATTGTTTGGCAATGGGGTAGAACATTAGATTATTCTATGATTCATTTTTTGTGATGGTAATGTCTCCTACAAAAAAATCCTTTGTATACATCACTTATGGTCATTTAATGCGTTCCTAAGCTGAGTATGTATGAATTAAGTGTTAGTTTAGTATATAGTATTATAAAATATATTAGATATTTCCATGATTTAATCGTGCTAACAACATCTTTGAAATATCCTCCACGATTAACAATGGATTAATATAAAAATTGGAGTACAATTGATTTATTTCTTACCAGATCTCTTAGATGAAGCGGCTGAAGCCTACAAATTGTTTCCATTTTCATGAAATTAATGCTTGCAATTAATTCTATGAGTTTATTTTGCCATTAATGTAAACATCTTCAACTAGGCTACCTAAATTTGTGTATTAGGGAATTGAAACATTCAGTAATATTCATCTACAAGATTACTTACGACATTTATTATAGAGAATCCTTTCACATTTCATCGTTCATGCATGCGTTATATTATTTTCATGAGTGACCTCACACATGTCTTGTTGCATTAGGCATAACAAGGTGATCATAGCAGGTTGGTGGCCCCCTCTTGCATGGAATTCCTTGGGTACTGCAACTAAAAACATTGGTTGATTTTTTTGGTCATTTATGGCATAGATTTTTCACTTTAAGTAATTTCGAGGCATATAGTGGTTTATCTCATTCTTTAGTAATTATGGTTAAGGAACTATAGTTTTATTGTAAAACAAGATTTAATGGATTGGGTTTTATCAATAGAATTGGATCTACATATTAAAAAATATAATAAAAAATTATCTTTGGTTTTATTTTTTTGGCTTCGAGGGTGAATTATATGTGTTAAATGTGTGTTTGAGTGCATTATTGTAAATGTTCTATTTTTATTATAATTTGTTTGTGCCAAATAATTCTACATTTCTAAAACCAGCATTTGGTATGTAAGTATTTTTTTTCAAAGGGATTCCTTCGTGGCTAATGGTTTTGTTTCAAGCCTATGAGAAACCTTATTACAATTAAGATCCATTGTTTTAGTTCTTTTGGTGAAATGAAATGGTGAGTAGTTCAAAAATAGACTCGTAAAGAAACTCAATGGGAGGTGTTTTGATGTCTCAAAGATCGAAATAGAATATCTTTTGATCGATAAAGAATAGTGGATATTTATGTATATGGGTATTACATAGATGGGAATGTCAAAATATTACTATACTAATTTGGATTATAAGGAAAATAGTACAATATAGTTACATATCTCAAATTCAATATCATTTAATCTTTTATGAGAAGCTACAATGAAATTCACGGAAAACATTAGGGGCTTCGTATCTTTCTAAGTCCCCAATGAGCAATTTTTTCTTATGGAATCAACTATATAATTTGAGGATGAAGGGAAAATAATTGGTGATAGAACATCTAGAATTTTTCATTACTATGCTAAGCCAACTATTATCTATTGATATTAATATTTTAGATGAAAATAGCAATATTAACTTGATATTGTTTCTACTAGACTTGTGGGATGATCAGGTTGTTTCAATAGGTACTAATTCTACTACTTTATGTTTTAATCAAATAGTCACATCCTTGTTATTGGAGGAGATAAGATAGAGAAGCATGGAAATTTACAATACATATGAATTATCTATAATTTTATTCTCCTAGGATAGAAATTTGAATAAGTAATCAAGTTGGAAATCTAAAGTTATAGGAGGATCTAAATATTTAGGAAACTTTATACATGTATGTTGTAGATGTGGAAAAGAAGGGAACAAAAATAAATACTCTAAATCCAAAATTACTAATAAAGGGAACGAATTTTATTATTATCATTACACAAAATAATTCCTTCTCATATGAAGGGGGAGATGTCTACTTGACTTCTTCAATTATAGATTCAGATCATGAGGCGCGGATGGTGAAATGAGGTGCATCATTTCATATGATTCCTCATAGGGAGTGGTTTTGTTAGTATGAAGTATATGGTGGCGGTAGCCCTTTCCTAGGAGATCACTTGAAATCTAGAATCATAGGATGATAAAAATTCAAGTTGAATATCATAGATAGAAGTATTGGAATACTCCCTAGTTCTCTTCTCCTAGTATTGGCCATAAATTTGATTTTTTGTAAAGAAGATGAGTGATATAGGTGTAAACATAATGCTTCAAATGGGAACTTATTAGATGATTTGAAAATAAATGATATTGTCAAGAGAAGAAAAATTTGAAACTATGTATAAACTGATAGGAAGAATTATTAATAATAGTTGCAATAGTCTTGTTGTTCCTAAGAGTGGAATTAAAAAAAAAGGAAAAATACTATAGTCTATACAGAAAATATTGTGTTGTGGAAATAAATACTACAAAATATTGGAGATAGGGGCCTTTGAGTACTACAAATTAATGTTATTCTTGACGTTTTGTATACTTTCTCTCTAGATTTGATTCATATACCATTAGTTATATGGGAAGAAAAATAAACTAAGACTTGCCTTTATTGCTATGAGGGAAAATGGAATATTACAATTGGTGCACATTGATGTGTATGGAAATTCCTTGGTTCCATAATTATATAAATATGTGTAATATTTCTCATTTATAGATGAGTCCTCGAGGAATACATGGATTTATTTCCCTAAAATTTTAATTATTTGATAAATTTAATGTTTTTAAGGCGTAAGTGGAAAATAATATAAAGAAGAAAATTAAGGTGTCATGTATGGAAAATGGTGGAAAATTATGTGGGGACAAATTTGAATAATTTTACAAGAAGTGTGCTATAGAAACATAGAATCATATTCCATACACACCTTAGAAGAATGGAGTTATAAAAAGGATGAACATGAAACTGATAAAAAAATCAAGGACCATGCTAAGTGGTGCCAAGCTAAGACAAGAAATAAGGGTATATGAAATGGATACTACATGTTACTTGGTAAATCAATCATCTTCATCATCATTGTATGAAAATACACCACATGAGGTAATAGACTAGTAAGAAGCCATCTATTCAACATCTTACAGTATATGGCTATGATGCTTATGTACAGGTTCCAAAGGAAAATATGATTAAGATGGATAATAAATCGAAAACATGTATCCTTACTCAATACAAATATTTTCTAAAAGGTTACAATATTTAGAACTTGTAAATTAGGAAGGTTGTGTATAGTCAAGATGTGGTATTTAAAGAAAACAAAGATATTTCCAAACAAGAAGTCATACTAGGGAAGAAAGAACCAAATAAGATAGTGTTTGAATTTAAGGAGCAAAAATTAGAAAGGAACAAGAATAAGAAGAATAAAATCTACATATTATAGTATTCATGAGATCAGATATGAAAATAAGGCAACCAAAATGATATACTCCAAACATTTTTCATATTAAATTTTTATTTATTTAATATTGATGATGATTCTAAAACTATTAGGGTGGCGTTGGATTTAGAGGAAGGTAAACTCTATAAAAATACCATGTTTGATGAAATGGTATCGTTTGAGAATATTAAGGATTTGGATCTAGTCAAATTTTTATTTGGAATAAATCCCACTGGAAGCAAGTGGAATTTTAAAAAGTAATATCAGTACATAATGCAACATGGAGATATACTAAGTTGAGTTAGTGGAAAAATATTATGCACTGGTTTAGATATTTCACTTTGGTGAGATATTTTTTCTTGTTTCCAAGACAAATTTTATTGTATTTCTTTTATCTTTTGTTGTTTCTCTTTTTTTTGAGATAGAATAGATGTACCAAAAGACAAAATTCCTACATGGGGATGTAAAAGAATAAATCTACAGGAAGCAACCAAAAGCCATCCTAGTGAAGAGAAAGAAATAGCTATTATGTAAGATAAGTAATTCATTATATGGGTTAAAGAAATTAACATTCATTTGGCATAAAATATTTGATATTATATATTGAGTCTTTGCCCCATAGATAGAAAGTAGATCACTATGTTTAGTTCAAATTAATGAGTTATAATTGTATATATTTGATATTTTTGTGGATGATATGTTGATGATTGGCAATGGCAAGGAAATCATCTAGGATGTGAAAATTTCGATTACCTCCAAATTTGACATGGAGGATCTTGGTTACATAAATATGATTTTAGGGGTGGAATTTAAAAGAGGTTCAGAAAAAGGGAAACTCTATCTAAATAAAAAAAATTGTGTAGTGTAATATGCAAGAATGTAAACATGTAAAGGTCCCTATTCATTTATATGTAAAGTTATTTGCATTTCAATGTTTCATGACATAGGAAGAGGAAAGCAACATGTCCTATGCTCTATGTGCTAGTGTGGCTATAACTTTAACACACACGATGATTTTCACTAGACCAAAGGTTTCACATGTAGTGGGAGTATTTGGTAGGTATATATTAAAATGGGGGAAGGAACATTGGAAAATAGTAAATATGGTTTTCATATATTTTCATATCATTACATTTTTTATATTTTTATTACAAATATGTTTGCAACAATTAACTTTATAGTGTTGAAGCCAACATTTTCCTAGTATCTTCGTTCATACTTCTTTTAAAAACAATGTAGATAGTTACATCCTTAATCACTTTGAAGAGAAAAATACTTGGTGCACAAGTATTTTAGTTCTCCTAAAAATTCATTTTCTAAATTGGCGTGAACTTGTTTTTTCTTTAATCTCTTAGGCTATTATTAGAGAAAATTTCAAGTCTAAAATAGGAATATTAAGGATAATAATAAAATAATAAAAAAAGAGTTATGACTTTTAATGAGAATGAGAGAATGTTTGATTTTTTAATCATAATTTAGAAATACCATATTTTATCTTTACTAAAATTTCAAGTGTAGGTACTTGTTCGATGTGGAATTAAATTAAACATTGAATGAGTAATAATACTACATAGTTTTAATAAACCCATAGTGAGCTACGTTTGAAATAAATGAAAAAAAAAAATGTCTCTTTTCTACACTTAAAATTTGAGCAAAACCTATAAGGAGACAAGACAAAATAATGATTAAAAAAAGTGTTTTCTTCTTTCTCTCCAAAATTATTTACGCTTATGGTTGGACTCATCATCTTGAATCATATTTTCCTTTCAAATATGATTTTGATAACAAATTTTGTTTTTTGATAACCTTTTATAATCTCAAAATTTTCTATTGATGTGTTTATGGAGAAATAATCTATTGTTTTATTCCTTGAGTTTTTTTTATATATATTTTTCGTTTTTTATGTATTCAATGATAAAGGTACATGTCATCATGAACTAAGTTTTATTTTAGGAAGTTCCATTGTGCAAATATCATAAGTGATCATTTAATTATTATACACTTTATGTACATACATATTATTTTAATTTATTGTAGATTGTGTAGGTAATTGAAGCTCGTTTGGAGCATGTTAACTAGTACATGATTGAGTGGTGGAGCACTATTTTTGTGGTGGTAGTGGAGCTTCTTTCAATTGATTATAAGAACCCAACCCTGTTTAGCATTAGTCCATTATTAGGATTGTGTTTGAGGCTAAAAATGGAATGGTTAAGGTTGGTTTTGAATTTTAGGGGAAATTTTGATATTTTCATTGCTATTTTTTTAACATTTCGTTGATATAAATTTATACCTCCATTTTATGGAGGTTCAAGTTATCTATTAGTTCTTATCTTCTCCTCTTAGGACCACATGCTTGAAAAAGTATTCTCTCATTGTGTAGCTATGAACCTTATTATAATTGTGTTTGAATATTTTTACACATTCTTTTAAGGACTCAGTCTATCCTTACCATCCTAAAGATATAATTTCATTTTTCTAGCCTTACATTAATCCATATTTTCTCAATGATTGATTGCTTTATTTTATCCAAACAATCTATACTATATCCCTCTAAGATAAAAACCATATTAATTTTTATTACTTCAATGTAGATGGGAAAACATAAGCTTTCGAACATCTATTACATAATCATGTGCGAGGCAGGGAACTTGAAATTCCAAAAGGAAACTATGAAGGTCTTAGACAGTAATTCCGTCGAAAATTATGCGGTAGTAGGATCAATATTATTCATGCATTCCTTCATTAGTTTGTCAAATTTGAAAATCAATGATTTCAATTTGTTGTCCTTTTCTTTGTCAATGGTATTATGAGAAGATGATCCTTCATTTTACTCAATTTATCTATCAAGGAAAGGATTTACAATATAAGTATGAGGATTCATGAAAATCCTCATCCCCAACTTGAGGTATTCCATGAAATTCCTACTCGCCCTTCTTTATCCATGGTATTTTGAGATAAATATTCTTCAATTTTCTTATTCTATTTGTCAAGTAAAGGATTCACAAGATCAAAAAGAGGATTTGAGAAAATCCCTAATCCCCCTTGAGGCATTTTATAAAATTATTCTATGGTTTCTTGAATTTCTACTTGAAAATCCCCTTCATGTTGTTCTTGTCCACTTGTACCTACTTTAAGAACACCATAAATATGTGTTATCGATAAAAATATTCCATATCTTCCTCTAAGTCGATGTATGCAATATAGGTAGTGCTACTAGATTATTTTTTTTATAATTTCCACCTTCAAAAAAAAAATGATTTGAATCCAATTTTATCACGTCCTTACAATAGCACACAAATGTGGCAGAAGAAATAATCAAATCAATATTGTGTTCAAATAATCAAATCAATCTTTATTTTCAATCTAGGAACATGCTAATTTATAAGTTGTTATGCAGTATTTATGAAACTATGGAAGTTTGGCCTAAAAATACTAAAAGTATAAAATTGCTATAACTCAAATGTTGAACACACATAACCTACCATAACCTACTTTTTAGTCAATTATGGAACTACCTTTACTCATATTTTTTTTAATCAGATGGAGAGGATATGCGGGGTTATAGAGGTACTACCTTGTTAATAAGAGATTAGGAAGAAAATAAGGTTTCAATATTTCAATGATATGTTGTTGCTACTAGATTTTTCAATCCTTGGGCCACTATGAATCTTATGAAAAATCATAAAAGGAATTCATGTTACAAGCACCATGTTATCAATATAGAATAGTAAATATAAAAATTAAATCCCAACAAAGGGAAGTGTAGGAAGCAACACTACCACATAATTCTAAGAAATTACAAACTAAAAGTTTGGAAAGTGAATCCTAATTCTATGGGAGTTCTCCATATTATAATGATTGGGCCCATACTCTTCGAAGCTACAATATCCCTAAGAAATATAAGTAACTAAATATTTAAAAATAAAAAAATCCATAAAAAATATTATCGAATTATCATTCATAATAGTGAAATAATCTCTTCAAGTACTCAATAATATAACATAATAATGGCCTCTAACCTGCCATCTCTTCTCATATTTATACTTGAAGAGACTCTTAACTGAACCTTCCAAACAATCATTAGTTGATAGAAGTTGTATTTTGGCTTCTTAATTCTTTTGTATTGGTCACAAAATGATAATTTCCCCTCATAGACAATTTGAGTGATTTAGTAGTAAGGATTAAAAGAGTTAGGGTCATTAATATTGTGCCTTACTGCTAGAAGCTTCTTACTATTATAGAGGTGAAGGGACATGATTCCTTGGTTCTATTTCACATGTAGTATTATTTTTGAAAGATTAAATGAGGTTAACCACATTGATTCTAAAATCTAGTATGATTTTTTGGAAGAGTAAATGAGGCGACCACTTTTATTCTAAAATATATTTATACTTACTTTTAATATTAATTCATTAAGCACATCATAGAGAAACCATTAAAAGTTTATGGTAAAACTAAAATGTGTCACTTTAACCTTAATATTTCAGTAAATAATATAATTTTGCACATGAATAAATCAATTATCTCCTCTTTATCATAAATCATAATGTTCCATGGAATCCATAGTCTTTGAGACACAAAATATATCATATTTAATATAGGTGTCTCTTGTGATTATACAACAAATGGTCTCATGAGTTATATATGATAGTGTCATTCTAAAATGTTTATGTCATGTGGCATCATACATCTTGGTTGGCTTGTGTTGAATTTTTTTTCATCTATGGTTATGTTTTTTTTTTTTTTTGTATTCATCAAAGGTTGTGTCATTGTGGGACATTAAGAAATTGGATTAAAAATAGTTTCACGTTATGGTACTAATACGTTTACTATGTTTATTTGTGTTACGATGTTAATATTGATTCAATTATATTGGCTTAGCATGCTCCTTGGTGGTTGAGTTCAATTGTAGCATTCATGAATAATCAGGTTGCATTGTAGCATTCATCAATAATTAGGTTTCATTGTGAATCTTCAATGGCATATTGCATTACGATGTTCCTTAATAATTATGTTGCATTGCGCAACATTTATCAAAACTAACTTATATCAAATTTCTATGTTCATCAATGATTCTGTTGAATTATTATTCTCATGAGTGCTCACTATGGTTGACTATGATTGTCCACAATTAAGTGAATAAATTATAAAATAAAATGTGTTTGAAAAAAACATTTGTTTATAATTAACAATGTTAGATTTTGATGTTCATCTTTATTTAATTATGTTGTCTCAATATGTTCCTTATGCTTTTCTTGAATTGCAGCTTTAATTGAGTATTATGTTAGATGTTATGATCTTCTATTGTTATATTTAATTATAACAATTCTTAATAAGTTTGTCTCACTATTTAATTATAACATTTCTTAATGGGTTTGTGTCATTATGTCATCCATCTTCATTAATGTATATTGGTTCAATATGCTCCTCAATGTTTATGTAGCAATTAGATCATTCATTGACTATTATGTTAGATAAATCATATCATCACGTAAAGAGGTTTATTTTGATATCATGTCATATTCTCATAATAATATCTTTGCAACATAAATGTCATAATAAAATAGGATAGAGCTATAAAAGTAATATTTCATTAAGTAATATGTTAATAAAAACAATTTATAAAATTTATTATTTTTTTAAAATATAATTATTATATGAAGCTTTGAATTGATAAGAAGTTCGTTTTAGTTTGTGCACAAGGATTAAAAATTCTAATCACAGAAACATGAACACTGTAAGAAGTTATATATATATATATATATATATATATATATATATATAAACCATAGCAAAGCTATCCTAATTTAGCTGTCAAACTAGTGGTGACTATAGTCATCTTTGGTTGTTATGTGCAAATGAGGGCTGAATCATCATCTTTATTCAAGGAAAACCATGTCACTTAGTAGGACCCACTAGTGGTCTTTAAGAGAGTAGGCTTTTACTCTTCCCACATGCCTATGAATCTTGAGAGGTGAACTTATTTCCTTAAGTTCAAGCTCTTAGCCAAATAAAGTATACTCCATATATAATTTAATATTAAAATATTTTAATTTAATAAAAAAATTATTATAATATTTTCACCTATAAAATAATATTAAATGAAAATATATCAGAACTCCTCGGTACGACTGATACCCGTAAATTGTTAAATGAGTGCAGTGACAAACTTGTGAAATTTATAATTCGGTCAACAAAGTGATGCTGTGAAATTAATTTTTAAGATTCCTTCACCACTAAAAGAAAAAGAAAAAGTAGACCCCATAACAAACCACATTTGGTACTATTTTATTTTTAAAAAGAGCTCATCGCAACTTATGGCAATACGCGAAACATTTTTTATTTTAAAAAGAGTCACATGCGTGGTAAAACAGATGTAGTAAATAATTACAAGATTCCGAGTAATATCAAATTTTAAACTCCATCACATGAAGGATTAGCTAGGGTATACAATCTACCTTTTTAGGATTAGAACCACATAGGGATGCAACCTTTAGAGTGGGGTCGTTATGAGATATCTTTTAGAGCTAGGGTGTACAATCTACCTTTTTAAAAGTCTTTTTGTGCTTTAGTATATTGGCCACACGTATTTTTTGTTATAAGATATTAAATGTGGTTAAGCACATACTGCTCACCCTTAAACTCTTAAATTTAAAAGAATTTAAATCTAACGATAAACCGTATATCCCCAATCACATTTAATATCCAATAACGAAATAATGGTCGCCTAGAATATTCATGGCCATTGAACATTGTACCTTATCATAATGAATTCTTTTCGCGTAAATTCACTTAATCGTAGGCTTTAGTGGGAGACAGAAACAACTATGATAAAGAATATATAGATTATCTGTAGACTTTTGACCTGGGGTATATTGATAAAGAATTGTTAAAATGATATTGTAGTTTTTAAATTGTGATGCGGTAAATTGATTCGAATATTCTATTAAAATATCTAGTGGGAATAAATTTGATAGATTTATTGAAATTTAAATAAGTTATTTATTTTTTTAATTTAATATTTTTTAATAGTTTATTTCTGAATTTAAATGAATGAAATAGTTGAAATATAAAAAATAGAGAAAATAAAGCAATATATTATGGCGAGCCTTATTTCAGCTGCCATAGGCCTATTAATGCGCCTAGGCAGGAAATGCCCGCCATTGGATTAAAGCTGTAGATCATCGTGTGGCGGGCATTTCCTGCCTGGGCGCATTAATGGGCCTATGGCAGCTGAAATAAGGCTCGCCCTATATTATCATATCTATAATAAATACAAGTAGTTTTGATATAGAAAATATTAATGGGAGAAAATCTAAGTAGAAAATAGAAAGTGAAGTTGTTAGACACTTTTTTTTTAATAGGAGAAAATCTAATTAGAAAATGAGGTTGCTATACTCTCTTTTTTTTTAATATGGAAATATGCATATATAAAGAAAGAGGCATATTTTATGGAAGTATTTGAGATGTTCTTTTTGTAAGGCTATTACATAATCTTATACCTTTCTTTTTTCTCTCTAACTTCCTACTTACAATTACTTTGCTCAATTATGAAACAAAATACAATAATATAAAATAATCCCCACTCTTCCTCATGGTCCAGTATTTAACATAAAGCCAACTAAGGGTAAGATTTGAGTCCATCAACCCTTAATTAGAGTTATGATTTTGGACTTTCTAGAGCATTTTTGAAAGTCCACCTGCACTGGTATCCTCTTGAGGTATGGTGGTCAACCTAGTAAGAAAAATTGAACTAGGCATATTTTTTTCTTACAAAGAGGGAAATTTTTGGGGGTTAATATTTGCAGGTGAGCTAATTTTCCATTTTTAAAAAAATAGATTAGATAATTTAAATGGTTTCTAAAATAATTAGCCCAAATTTTATAGAATAAAATTTTATAGAATCTATGTAAACTCATTATAAAATTAAATATTTTTACAAAAAAATCACCTAGAAATTTACACTTTGCATATTAGACACTTTTAAAATTTGCTAAGATTTCTCAATCTTATGATAAATTTCAATCCTAAAAAATTTCCCTACTTATTAACTATATTTGACATATTTTTACATGAGTCATTAAGTGTAAAATATGTCCAATAAATCTAACACAAGTGAAACATTTTAATAACAAAAAAAAATCATTTAATATTAGATATCATTTTGTTGGGATTCCACTACTTTAAGTAAGTCATTTATTTATGACCATTTCCACTAGAGGTAGTCCAAAGTAACTATTTTCTCCCGATTTTTGAATAGTCCACTTAACACTCGTTGCATGGGGTGATGCTCACTAGGTGAAGAAGCGAGATTAGAACTAGTAAAATGAATCACATAAATAAGTGGAATTGGAACTAGTAAAATGAATCACATAAGATCAATCATCACTTTTGAAAGTTGCACCCGTTAACGAAATTGCTTCTGACTCAAACGCGCTTAAGTGTGAAATTTGTACACTAAAATCTATTATTAAAATAACCATACAATATTTCTTTTTCTTTTTTCCTTTTAAAAACATGAAAATAATATTTTAACTAAAAAACATATAACCACAAACTTTTACTCTAAAATCTAAAATCGGTTATTACAATGACCCTACAATATATCTTCTCATTTTTTGCATTTTAAGAACATGAAAATACCATTTTAACCACATGAAAATAACAGATAACAAATAAAATAATAATTCAACCCTCGTGATTTTGACTTGTCATCTAGCCGGACTCCTCCGCCGCCCCAGCGAGGGCCCTCCCCCGACCCCCCGGCTGGCTGGGGTCAAGTAATCACAGTATTAATGAAGTCCCGTTAATCTAATAATCCAACGTTGATAATTTTGAATTGCGATCATTAATCAAATATCACAATTTTCTAATTAATCAAATCAGGAGGTCACAAGGTGGAGGTTTGTTTGGGGTTTCATACTAATATCTAGTGGTAGTGGTGTAGTGATTGTGGTGTTTGTCTTTCTATTAATGCTTCTTCTTACTAATATTTAATATCGATATAATAATTATAATGCTTCTCTTTATGATGCTTCAATACATTACTATAATCTTCATTAAAACAATAACATATTCTTATTTATGTGAATTTATTTCTACATTAATACTTCCGCATCCCATGCTACCATCTCCCACTTGGTGAGCCTTATTTCCACTGCCATAAACCCATAAATGCGCCCAGGCAAGAAATGCCAACAATCTACAGCTTTAATTTGACGGCGGACATTTCCTCCCTAGGCGCATTTATGGGCCTATGGCAATGGAAATAAGGCTAGCCCTCCCACTTGCCCCAATTGAGCTCTAAAGCAGAGAGGTCCCACGATAGGTGGAGCTTTCCGAAAGATTCGAAATAGCCATAGCTGTACTTGTGAGTTATGAATGGGAGGGACGTGTAAACGAGGAAGCAGCCCAAATAAAAAATATAGGACACTAAACGTTTTTCGAGTTTTTCAAATTAGTGGAGGGCCAACTAATAATTTTTTTTTTGTCGGTTCAGTCATATCTATCACGCGGTAGGTAAGATCGGATCTTCTCCTAAAAGTCTTCAACTAGCCATCCTTATGCATTTAATATTGCTCTGCTTTAGTAAATATCACGATCGCAACATGTCCATAGGATTCACCTACCCCGCATCTTAGTTGAGATTAAACCAATAATTAGACACAGCGGTGGGTGCTGCTCCTGAAGCTATAAACTTGATATTTGCAGCCATCGGTAAACTTCTTATCAACCTTTGCAGTTTAATAATTCTGAGCGAATATGGCGATCTCAGAGGAAGCAGAGATGACAAGTGTTGGAGTGGAGATTAATGGAGGTAGAATCTTGAACAGAGAGGCGGATGATTCGTTCTATGCCGACTCCAGTAGAGATTTCAAGACGCGTCATGGTGTCCATGTCAGTATAAAACATCTTCATGCTTTTCTTCTTTTGAACCGTCCAGATATTTTTTCTGAGATTTTGTTTTGCATTTGCCAAAGTTCTAAATATTATAGAAAGATCCCCTGAGATTACAATATAATATATGTTTAATGAATCAGAGTTGTATTTTCGGGCTTTGATAGGTGGAAAATACACTCGAAATATTAAACCAGAGATTAAAAAACTTTTACAAAATTTCATTCGAAAATTTCTCCAAAAAGTGTATTGTTATCTTTTGCATCTGCCAAATATTATAGAAAGATCCGTTGAGATTACAATATAATATATCTTTGGTGAATAATAGTTGCATTTTTATTGAGCTTGGCAAGTTGTATCACTATTTGTGTGGTGTTGTGAATTTGTTTTTTTCTAGAGAAATTGTGTATAATTGAAACCTATCATTTCTATATACAGTTGTTTTGGAAGAAAAAACTGAAAAACACTCTGAAAACATAAATTCTAACTATGAAAATCTGTAAATATGCACACTTTACAGGTGTTAACAACTGCGGCCACTTTACACTTGGCATATCAAAGTATCGGTGTAGTTTATGGGGACATAGGGACTTCTCCTCTTTATGTATATTCCAGCACTTTTTCAGATGGAATTATTCATCATCCGGATGATATCATTGGTGCTTTCTCACTCATCATATATACCCTCACGCTGTTACCACTCTGCAAATATGTTCTTACTGTACTTTGGGCCAATGACAATGGAGACGGTATGAGTTTTGCATGGTTGTTAGTTGTTTTTCAGTGTGTGATTTTTGGTATTCTATTCCGTTTGGAGCACATCAATTGTTTAGTTTGGTTGGAGTTTCAGGGCCCTCTGATTGTTTTTTGAACTGGATTGTTTTCAAAATAGATCTTAGTATAGTCTGATTTAATTCAAAATGGAGTTGTTTGATGAGACGGAGGAATTGCTTGGACAATTAAAATTGGTGGGCCTAAAAAATTTAAGAAATCTTACAGTAATAGTGTTTGAATCATGATTTCGATAGTGTAAATGGGTTCAGCACCATCAAAAACCTCTAAAACATCCAAAATATTAAAGTTTGATAATTATACGGTGGATTTACAAAAATCCCTGCCAAATTTTCTTATAATCTTACCAAAATTTCCATAATTTTCAAAGTGAAAAAACAATCTAGTTAGATTACTGCATTAAAAATTTGATAATGCTGGGACTAAAAAATTTGATAATGCTGGGACTAGTGTAATTCTTTACTGCATTAATAATTGTACCACGCTTTGGCCTCTTGTCACGTGTCTTTTAAAATTTAAAAAGTCTTTTTTTTCAGGAGAAAAAATCGCTGTTTAAAAAGTCTTACTATTGCTATAAGTTGTGATGAGCTTTTTAATATAAAATAGTATTAAATTTAGGTGCTTCTCGTGTTTTCATCACTTTTTCTGAAAGTGACGAGCGCATATTAACTTGAATTTCAAAGCATTATAATGAAATTGAATTAAAAGATATTAAAAAGGTTTTAGTATTGCTTTAAGTTGTGATGAGCTTCTCGAATAAAAAATAGTATTAAATCTATAGTGGTGCTTCTCGTGTTTTCTTTAGTTTTGCTTCTCGCGTTTTCTTTACTTTTTCCAAAGCGGTGCGGGTATATAAAATTAAATTTTATCGTATCATTATGAAATTTAATTTAATTTCGGAATATTGTTTAGTCAAAGTATTATTAAATTATTGATTTTTTTTTAGTTTGATTGATTTTGGTCTGAATGTGGACCATCATGCACTATAACACTTCATTATTAAATTTAATTATGATTTTATTATTATTATATTACAAAAAGTAAAAAGAAAATAGTTTTTTAGTTATTAAATATATAATCACCAAATCCTAATGATGTAATTAATCCAAAAAGATATTTATCTAATCTATAGATCACAAAACTCTCACATCTAAAATATATAACAATCTAAATATTAAAAAATGAATAATTTTTAATAGAAGTTATATATATATATATATATATATATTCTTTAATTAACAATTTAGATAATTTTTTTATTTTTTAATTTATAGATTGCTATATGTATTACTATTTCATCTTCTAATTCATATTTACTTTTAAATTTTCAAATTTAGATTTTCACAATTATTCATAATGTTTGTGTTGTTTTCAAAGTTAGATAGTCTAAAATAACTTAAAATAGGAAATTTTTTTGGTACAATCTGCTCATCAAAAATATGGATTATTTCTATATAATAAAATCTCAAATCTACTCACTCAAATTCTTCCCTCCCTAGCTATTATCTCTCTTCCCTTCATTCAAGGAACCATCTAGATGATTTCCAAGAACAATATCAAAGTTGTTTTCAAATCATTTAAAACTCTAGAAAAACTTTTCAAATCTCCAAACAAGAATTTGACCTATGCTTGGATCTAAGTTTTAACAAATTATGTTATTTTGTGGAAAATATTACATCTATCAAAACCAAAAATTTTACTTCTCAATATTATTACTGCTCTCATGTCATTTGGGAAACAATGAAAATTGAAAAATCATCTTAGTGAATTCAAAAGTGAAGATAGTTATAAATCTATCATTCATCAATTACTTCACATTTATACCCCCTTTTCTTACATCTTGCTTTCTATCTTTATTGTTTTTCTCCTTCAACTGCTATGTTCATCCCATCCCATACCATACCATCCCATCCCATCCCATCCCAATCTCTTAGCTATTCTCTCTTTTAGGTTTATGTGGTCATTCTCTCTTAGTCTTCCTTTCCCATTTCTCTTTCTTTCACTATTTTTACCTCAATTCTCTTCCTTAAGATCCTTCTTCCTATTTTTAATTATTTTGTTTTTGTTGACCACGCCATTTTCCACTAATTTATTCTTTCTTTATATTCATTTTTATTTACTAATTCATTTCTACTTAATAATTTTATCATAATTTTTATATATCTGTTTAATTGATTTGATTTATTTTTTATTTATATAATTATAATTTATCTTTATAAAGTATAATCTCACTATTTTTTTACATATTCTTATATAAAAACTTCTTAATTCTAAATCCAAAATCATCTTAACTATTAAATTTCTAATATAAATTCAAAATAATTAATATTTAATTTCAAATTAAATGTTAATAAAAGATAATTTTTTAATTTAGTTAACTTCATCATCAATATTCAATTTTCCTTCTCAAGCAAACCAAAGATGATATTGGTTTTACCATGGTCATTAAAAAAATTCAAAAAAATCTACATATTTGTTAAAACTAAAGATCGATGATAAGCTTTCCCACACCAATTCCTATATTTTAGGAAAACCTACCTATTTGATAAAAAAAAGGTTTTAGGAAACCTGCATATTTGATAAGAATGAAGGTCTATTAAAAACATTAAAAATCGGGATAAAAGAAGTTGCTGAATCAAAAAGCTATAAATTATATAATAATTATTTTGTATAGTAATTTTAAAGGAACTTTTGAAAAAGTAATTAAAATTTTGAAATTGAGCCTAAATTGAAAAGTTATGATTTTTTTTGTAAACATAGCTTCGAATTTAATAGCGGTTAAAGGGTTATTATACAACATTGTGCAGGTGGTACGTTTGCACTGTATTCCGTGATATGCCGTCATGCCAAGGTGAGCCTTATCCCAAATAATCAGGCAGAGGACAAGGAGCTTTCAACATATAAGCTTGCCACACCCAGCAAGCAATTGAAAAGAGCTTCGAAGATAAAGGAAGCTTTGGAAAACAGCAGTGTGGCCAAGATTATTTTGTTGTTGCTAACGCTTATGGGAACCTCCATGGTTATGGGAGATGCTATCTTGACTCCTTCAATCTCAGGTATAATCTTTATTGATTCCAAGTAAATAAAACATATAGGATGAGCCCAGATTAGAAGTTCGAAGATTTTAGGAGGTTAATATTGAATTATTTAAATAACTTATTTCATACTTTATAAGATGAATAGGGATATCTTTATTTAGATTTCAGATTCTTTAAATATATAGGAATCTGAAAAAGAAGAGTTAGGTCAAATAATTGACATAATATTTCATAGTGTTGGAATTTACTATTTCATTATCTAAATATATAATTAAATTAAAAATACTTCAAAATACCTGGTATATGAGGGAAAATGGGGAAATGTTTGTTTAGATAAATTGATTTGGGTGATAGATGAAAGAAAAATGGAATGAACATCTTACTAACCAAATTAAAATGACCTTTTTAATAACCAACACTATATGAAAAAATTTATGATGCTTAAATATATTTGAGGATTAACACACTCTCTTATTTACATACGACAGTTATTTCAGCGGTGGAAGGAATACAGACTATCAAAGAGTCTATTAACCAAGGTAAGAATAATCTATTTTTCAAATATGCTATTTGAGGCCCAAGTCAATATATTCTGCGGTGTTTCACTAGGAACTATATAAAATATTCTACTGTAATGAATACATACTTGTGAAATTTCCATTGGAAATAACTATATCTGTTCAAATAGGATAGTTCAATGGCTAAAGTTATTTGATATTAGCTCGACTTTGGCAGACGTGGTAGTTGGGATATCTGTGGCGATCTTAGTTACTCTCTTCTCAGTCCAGAGGTTCGGAACCGATAAAGTCGGCAGCGTATTCGCCCCTGCAATTCTGATTTGGTTTTTGTTTATTTTGGTGATTGGCATCTACAACTTAGCGACACATGATACCAGCGTGTTACGTGCTTTTTATCCAAAATATATCATTGAATATTTTAGCAGAAACCACAAACGGGCTTGGATTTCTCTTGGTGGAATCGTTCTTTGCATTACAGGTACATATTCTTTTCCTCTACTAATTTAAACTATCGCAACCTCTAGCTTGAAATCCTCTTTCTCATTTATCACAGAGAGACCATAGCTTTATTGTTTATAAACTACGTGAGATGCAGGAAATGAAGCTATGTTTGCAGACCTGGGGCACTTTTCTGTTCGCTCCATTCAGGTAGGGCGAGGGATTTTGACAAATTAAACACTTCAATAGAATGTAACTCTAATTGCAGAATGTTTCAGGAAGGTTGAAATATATTTAAGATCGGAGTCATTTTAGTTGTTATATAATTTTTTCTCAAATTTTTAGTTTACCAGTTAGTTATATATATTTGGTCAGTATTAATGTTTATCCATTGTTGTTTGTGGTTTAGATTTCCTTTACTGGACTTGTTTATCCTAGTCTCATATGCGCATATGGAGGTCAAGCCGCATACCTGAGCAGGTTTCCAAACCATGTCTCAAGCGCTTTTTATAAATCAATTCCAGGTAATTTTATTTGTAACAAACTATACTTGCAGTACCGAGTTTTCAAAATGTCTTTTATTATAAATATTTATTGAAAATATATGTTTTTATATTATCCAGGTCCTCTATACTGGCCAATGTTTATCATTGCTGTTATTGCGGCCATTATTGCAAGCCAAGCCATGATCTCTGCCACGTTCTCCATTCTGAAGCAAGCGATGTATCTCGGTTGCTTTCCAAGTGTTAAAGTTGTTCACACTTCAGCTAAATATGCAGGCCAAGTATACATTCCAGAAATCAACTACTTTCTGATGACGGCATGTGTGCTTGTTACAGTCAGTTTCAAGAACACAATTATGCTGGGTAATGCTTATGGTATGTATTATAAACTAAAATACTTTTAATTCTGTATCTTATCGGAATAGCAAAAGTTATTGGATTTAATTAAAATATAGATTTGGAAATAAATAATTTTTTTTTGCTAAACTAAATAGAAACCTGCATTGCTTCTCAGGTTACATAGAACTATATACATATCCATCTTTTGATTTATATTTTGGAATGTTTATGACGTGCAGGTATAGCAGTGGTTGGTGATATGATCGTCACGTCAACGTTGCTGACCCTGATAATGCTTATGATATGGCAAACAAATATATATTTGGTTGCAATGTATGTGCTTGTGATTGGATCAACAGAGTGGATTTACTACTCAGCCGCTCTTTATAAGTTTCCTAAAGGAGGATACCTACCCTTAGCTTTTGCAGCAGTTTTGTTATTCACAATGTACGTTTGGCATTACGTGCATGTAAGGAGATATGCTTATGAGCTGGACCACAAGGTGTCCCAAGAACATATTAATAGTCTATTCTCAAGCTTAAACGTGACAAGAGTTCCAGGGATTGGGCTTCTCTTCTCCGAACTGCCACAGGGAATTCCACCCATTTTTTCACATTTTATAACCAATCTCCCTGCCATCCATTCTGTTGTTGTATTTGTTTGTGTGAAGTACATGCCCGTGAACACAGTCCCAGCTGAAGAACGCTTTCGATTCCGGCGGGTTCATCCAAAAGAATACAAAATGTATCGATGTGTTGCAATGTATGGTTACACGGATGTGCGAATTGGGAATGTGGAATTCGAAAGCGAGCTGCTAGAATCCTTGAAAGAATTTATACAATCCGAGTACATGTCGAGGCCTCATGAAATTGAAATAAGAGAGAGCCCGAGAGTTGAGTCCAGCCAGCAATTTGAGAATGAGTTGACAGGTGATTCAGTTCGGTCTGCGGACGAGTTAGAGTGTCAGGAGGACGTTAAATTCTTGCAGGAATCAAGAAAGTCGGGTGTGGTATATTTGCTGGGAGATAGTCTGGTGAGTGCGGAGAGTAATTCACCATTGATTAAGAAATTTGTTGTTAACTATGCATATAGTTTTATGCGGAGGAATTGCAGGCAGGGAACGGCTGCTTTGGATATTCCCCGCAAAAATATATTGCGCGTCAGCATGGACTACGAGATTTGATTTCGAACATTATCTGCACTATGTTATAGTGTCTTTGTATGTAGCGAGGTCTGTAGCAAGGTGACTTCATGATATATGTAAGTCCGGAAATAGCGTTGTGGATTTTAGGACTGGGATGGTAGCATCAGACTCTCCGGGTTTGTAATAACAACAGTGTATATATTATATATTTGGTAAAGTTGAATGGATGTGCTTCACAAATTTGATATTTAAAAAATAAATAAATATATCATAAAAGTTACTTTGAAAGCATATTAGTTGTTTTTAGTGTTTTATGTTTAATTTTTCTAAAATTTAGCAGGAATTTATTGAAATCACAAGTTTGATGAGTAACCCCTTCACAATAAAAGTGTCCTAGGGGTTTTTCATGATGTTGAATATATATATACACACAAAAAATCATTTTAAATAACACAAATCAATCAAGATTTCACCTCAATTTTTTTGGAAGATTCAGCCACTAGAAAATCCAAAAAGTTCCACTAAAAACAACTCCCAAAACATAGAGATGAATATAATTAAATTTGATGAAGTTGTTTTATTTTTTTATTATATTTAATTTTAAAATTCTTCTTGATATTCTATTATATTATTTGAATGGCTTATGTGGACATGTAAATGTTATGTGAATAACTTCTTTGTACATGTAAATGATTGTGGATTAAATATTTGGAACAATTATAATGATATTTTAATAACAATTTAAGTGGAACACGAGCTTTTATATTAACTTTAGGACATCATGAGAAGCTATCAAAACAAGTTTAAACACCATGAGATTATATTAACTTTGGAACATCATGAGAAGTTAGAAAAACAAATTTAAACACCATGAGAAGTTAGCAAATCAAAGTTATAGAATTAATTTTTGTCGTTGGATGAGCTAAATATTCATAAAGTCAAAGATTGTCAATTTTTCCATCAAAATAGATAAATGGGAAGGTATGGTAATAGCTTCCATATTTATGAAAGTAGATGGATTGTTTCCCAACTATCCCATCCAAGGTATGGCTAGAGTACCCACATAGATTCTTTTGCGACTAACTGGAAGCTTCAAATTTGACTTGATTAGTAGACATGACACAAAAATCTTCAGATGCATAGCATCATATGTGTGGGCCTAATGGTTAAGAGCATGTGTTTCCTCCTAAGAGGTCACAAGTTCAAAACTAGAGGGGGGTAGAGTAAGTATTCCTTCATAGACTTAATAGTCAAATCGTTGCGCACAGGTGGGTCCTTTGTCCCACAAACAAGGAGGTCTCATACACCAATTTAGTGTTTGGCTTGCGCGTGACCTGAAAATTGGATAATAATAGTAATAATAATTCACCTCACTTTGTGATAGGAGTGAGGGTTGAAGTCTTTAATCGAAGCTAGAGAGGTAGGAATTGTTGAGTAAATTGTTGTATTAAGCACCAAAAGCACAAAGAAAGGGTAAGCACTCAGAAATAAGTGTATGAGAGAAGGATTCCCTTTGTGTTGTATAGGCCCATTTTTTGCCACACTACAAATGATAATAGTTTTTTACTTAGTAGATTGAAAGAAAATATAATAATTTTGTGTGGATTAGGGAGAACGACCTTCATCCTTACAACACTAGTAACTTGAGAGGAAAAGTTTCCCTATGGGTGTTTGTCGTGCAAAAAACTGAGACACCTCAAATATTTTGGGAGAGCTTTCGGGTTAGTACTAATTTAAGAGAAATGATGATTTTGATTTAATGAAGGTGAATGGCCTTTGGCCTCCATGTTTTAATGGCTAAGCAAAAATTTCCTTCATGCCCTCATGTTCTTTCTGATGGGTTTCCAATTGCAAAGAATAAAATAGAAAATTGAGCCTATGGTGGGGTGGAACATGGCTCACCCTTCATCAGTTGCAAGAAATATTAGATCTTTATCATATAAGTGTCATTGTAGACTTAAAATATGTAATGTAAATCATATTTAATAAACAAGAATGATGTTGATAAATTGTGTATATTTATGTGCTTCCTTTTTAAATAGATATCTTAATATAGATGATACATGTTTATGATATAAGATGGAAAATGTGTCAATGATGGCTATGTAATATTTACATGACTGATCTTAATGTTATCTTATGATTTTTTTCATGATTTTGAGAATGGAATTAAGCGATAAATAATCCTAATTATCTTTAATGTTTGTGGTTATAATATGCCTTTTTTCTAGTAAGATGTTATGACTAAGAAGGCATGGGATTTGAACCCCTTAACTTCTTGTATAGCCAATATGGTTGGTTGCTTGTGAAAGACTCTTACTAAGTTTTGACCAAGGGACCTTGGTTTGCTCGGGATAGCCCAAAGAAGCTCTAAATATATTGGTTATTGTTAGAGGTGCCTATTGTTGAGGCAAACCAAGATGTAAGAGTAAAATACTTAATTGTAAAGTGGAAACATAAAATAATAATTCTTCACAAACCATACAAGGAAAAGTGTTAAAGAGTTCACTGAAGAGTTGTTGAACTAATTAAAATTCTATTGAAGGGATTCAATTGGGTTTGTATGCCCATTTTTAGTGATTGTAATTCAACTTTAATAAGCCAGTTGTTGAATTGGACAACTATGTTTTATCCTTATTTGTACTAAATTATAGTTGAACAACTAAAATTTATCAATGTTCTAAGATAAGAAGAATTAGAGATATTTTGGTGTTGGTGCTCTAAAATGATAATTATCATTGTGAAGGTAGACCTGGATGTTGTATTTCCAGTGGGTTGTAAACCTTATGTATATCTGGTCAAAGAGTGTGAGAAATTTCACTCAAATAGAAGAAAGTTGTGAACAATGACCTATTTTTACACATAGGAATAGAATCATGGAAAATGGTTGTGGAGTGAAGGATTTTTGTATGCTTATATAGCCTATTGAGTATTTCTAAACCTTCAAAATTATCATCGACAAGTTTCTACCCATTCAAGATTATAATTTAGTCCTTGGAGTAGGTTGTGAAAGTCTATCAAAAGCCCGCAACCTTTAGAAATTTAGTGATTGAGAGGTTTTAAACTTATCCCTAGGTCACACAAAGTGGAACTTAGCACAAATTTCTATTGATTGAACCATCCTTATGTCAACAAAGACATTCTTAGATCTCCCAATGACCCAATGGCATTGTGTTTTGTTAACCATACCTACCTTAAATCATTATAAATCCTTCTTTAGATTTCCTTGTGGCTCAGTGGCATGGTTCCATGTTGATCCAATAATTATACCAACCCTAAGTCATTAAAAACATTATGATTCCTCCCAGTAACTAGTTTCCTAGTCAATTGGATGATTCTTTGATGAAGACATGTCCTTTAGTTGACATCCATCAACGAGACAAAAATAATGGATGAAAATCCAAACTTTTTAAGTGTAGTAAACTGGAATCAAAATCTATCAAATGAGAAATATTGACACTCGTTTCTATTGAGGAACAAAAATTTTAACATCTGAAAAAAAGGAGGGGGGTGTTATGAATAAAATAATAAAATAATAAAAAAAATTGAACATTTAAATAAAATATAAAATGAAGAAATACAAAGGAGACAATAATTTACATGATTCACTCGATTTGGGCTACATCCATGGACAAACAACTAATCCTCTCTTTTATTATATTCAAAAAAATGAATAGAATACAACCTATAGGACATTCATTACAACCTTCTCTTCTCTTTCACAACATTCTCCTCTCTCTTAATTACAACTTTATCTCATAATAAATAGCAAAAATACAATTCCTTCATAAAAATAAGGTACTTTTATAGGGAATAAAACCCTTACATAGCATCTAACATCATATCTATGACCTAGTGATCAATGGTCTAGGAGGATTATGAAACTACAATATTTTGGAAGCAATATTTTCCGAAAAAATGCTTTGGGGCACTACATCCAAACCATTACTAGGGGGACATCAAATATTTATAACGATCCACCCTCGATCTCGTTATGATAATATTAGGGGAGAAGTGGTTAAAAGTAAGACCTATAAGTCAAGAAAATAATGAATCTCCAAAATCAATAATTTACCACTTGGAGACTAATTATAGCAACTCCACTGCTACTGCACCTACTAGAATATGCTTAATATTTAGACAATTTTTTTTCATATTCATAATAATACTTGAAGGGGCCCAACTTAAATTGATAAGATATTATGTTTTTCCTTGATTACTACCATATTTAACATGTCTACTAGATTCTTTCTCATGTATATTTATAGATTCAACTAGCCCCCTTAAAAAATTTATAATATGAAATGGTAGCTAAGTTGTATATGCTTATTTTTGAATTAAAGGTTTACTTATTTTCTAGATGAATGGAACTATAACTGTCACTATACAACCTGCTATTTTTCTGCTTCTTTCACAATTCCTCCGTTAACCTCTATAACCAAATAATTTCTTTACGAACCCCTATAGTAGCAACATGGTCTCCTTCTATTGTTGAAATTGCAACAACCTTTCTCAATTTTGAATCCAACTTATTTTTGTTCCTTTTATAGTAAAAACATGCCCCATGGTGCTCCTCCTATTATCAATATCACATGTCATATGTTTCAACATATGCTTGAATCTCCAAAGAATAATTCTCGAGTAGTAGAACCTATAAAATGCCTAAGAATGCACTTTACTACCTTCCAATGCTCTTTACATGGATTTTTCACTTACCATTTGACCTTCGACATGTACTCTATCTCTTCTTGTGTCTTGGGACACACCATTTTAGTAAATATGAAATGGCTAGAAAAAGGTGTACTAACTAGTTTTGCATTATTCATTTTAAAAAAATTCCAATACCTTTTCTATGTACTCACATTGAGACAATGTTAATTTATTAATTTTCTTATATCTTGTTCTTCTTGTACCAAAGACTTCATTTTCATCACCTAAATCCTTCATTTCAAATGAGTTAGATAATTTTCTTCTTAAGCACATTTATATATTACATTTTAGACCCTGTAACAAGAATGCCATCTATATACAATAACAAGATAATATATCTTTCATTATCTAGTCTCTTAAAATAGAAACATTGGATAGAAAAACATATAGAATAACCTTGTTTTATCATAAGCTTGTCAATATTAAAATACCTCTTCCTTGGAGCTTGCTTTAAACCACAATATACACACTAATTTTCCCTTCCCCTTGGGTTCATATCCCTATAGTTATTGCATATAAATATGTTCCTCCAAGTACCCAGGGAGAAAATTTGTCTTTTCATCTAACTACCTAAGATGAAAATACTCTACTTGAACTAAACTTAAAATATTCCTAATTGAAGTCATTGTTTACAACAAGAGAAAATACTTCATCAAAATATATATCTTTTTCTTGTGCAAACCCCTTTACAACAAGTTTGTTCATGTACCTGTTTTTCCCCCCATCTTTTTCCTTCAGCCTATAAACACATTATTCTACTGTTAGTATGAAACTTCTAGAAAGGTGTACCAAAAAAATCTCACTTAAGTCACAGGTGACAAGTGACCCTAACAAAAATTATGGTCATTTATACTTCAGATTTGTAACAAAAATGTGAGAAAAACCTACAGAAAAATAGATAGATGCAATCCAAAATAATAAACAACAATGTAAATCTGTTGTATTCACCCAAATATGGAAAGTCTTTTTAAATAAATAAAATTTCTTTATTGATAGCACATGGCGAGGGAGATTACACAAGGGTCATAAACCCCCCTCAATGGGATGGGTCTTTTGATGTCCTTGTCATTTCAGCAATAGATCTTCCTCTCTCAATGGAAAAACCCAAGCAAAAATGGAGAACTCTAATGGGAGCTCAAATGTATGGAGACGATAATGGTGATGATGATAATGATCATGGTGAAGAATGAATGAAAAACCCTTTTATTTATAACAAATTTTTGGTTTGATCTCGAAAATGGAGAATAATAAAATCTTATTGACAAAAAATCTAGATCTAACTGCTAGGAACACTTTATTATATTTTTGGAGAGGGAAATGATATTTAAAATGGTTAAATAACTTTATTTAGAAATAAGAAATAAATAAATGATTTATTAATTATTTCACTGATATTAATAAAGGTGTGAAAATGAAAAAATCTATTAAATAATGATTTAATAATTATTTCTAAGATGGAATTAAGGAATAATAAACAAATAATGATTTATTTAATTATCCCTAGCTGATTTAGTCAAATATGACCAGGAAAATTTATTAAATAATGATTTAATAGTTATTCCTAGAGAAAAATTAAATAAATAATGATTTATTTAATTATTTCTCATGAGGTTTTTAGTTTGAACCATAAATAATTTAATAAAAGGTGGTTTATCAAATTATTTCTTATAGTGAAACAATTTTACCATGGTAAAATTGATCTTACATGTTGTATTTCGATCCACCTAGTTAGAAATGGCCAGGTGATCATTTTTTAGTGATAATAGATTGACCACCAACAGATGGGTGTTAAGAGAAAATTGTATGATCGAAATATGTTATAAGGGCACTTTCACGAGACACCAAAGAGTCGAAGAGAGAGAGAGAGAGAGAGAGATACATAACTGCAAAGATACAATGACAGATAAAATAGAGGGGGCGAGACCTACTAACTGCTATAAGTCTCTTTTCATTTTGGAGTACATGAGCTCAAATAAGGTGGGGGAGGAATACCCATACCCACCGAGATAGTTGAGTACAAAGAATAATGATGAGCCCAAAAATGTCAGAATAAGATACAAAGTACATCATACATGATACATGACATTTTTCATCAATGGGTTAGAAAATAATACAATGGATCCCATATACATGATGCACCTGGAAAGACCGTTAATCACAATGTCATAACTCTACTCCTAGACCGTTAAGCTGCTATGGTCACATGTCAAGTCGTTATCATAAACCCTGTATGTTATAAATAAACCAAACCTCGCCTATTTATCACTTTTCCTCTGATCATCTACTATTTTTGTAGGTTTAAAAATACATTTAGCACAATCACCAATCAAGTATAATTGCCTTGACACTTGATTAAGTTGGCTTCCCTTTGTCATCTGTCATCCAATCATCTAATAATACAGTTAGCCATTTTCCCCGTTCTATCTATCAGCATGGCTCCAAAGGGAAAATCCAAGAAGCCAGATGGAGAAGAAAACCATGCTATTGTCACCTGGGTCGATCTTGACCATATGCCTCTCACATATTCCTTCCATAAAGTTGTTGACACATAGTGTGAGTTTGATTTCCATGAACTACAAATCTGGCTTACACAGAAAAACATCAACAAGCAAGATCCCATCAGATTATGGGAATCACTCTTACCTTTCTTCATTTTTCCCAAAACCTATGAGTTCCCTGACCTGATTATATAGTACCAAACTAGATATGACCCTGTTAAAAGGGAAATAATGGCTCAAAATGGAGACATTCTGATCACCATTTTTTCCAAAACCATTAACAAAATGCTCTTAATTCCCCAATTGGACTCCATGAGCTAGTTTTCACTAGCAACACTTATGGATCTGTACCATATGTTAACCTTTCCCAAAAGAGCCCAGATCTTTGAGACCTTTCTGCCAGAAGATGTTGAATTACCAAAAAGAAATCCACCCTACCCATCTTCAATATTTCTTGAATCCTCCAGACATTATAATTCTTTACTCCCTTACCTATTAAGCTATCAATATTACAAAAATTTTGATGAATCCATCCTTGGATTCTTTTCCATTTTTAACAAAGATCATTAACTAGCTTTCATGTACAATTACAATCAATTTTTGGCTAATAATATACATGAAAAATTTATGAATCTGACTACACAGGGAGTGTTCAAGTGCAACTCTGTACTTGTTCACATGTTTCTTTTTCAGCAGGGATATTTACTACCAATTACAGTCAGCAGATAACATGAAAAAGAAGTGAATCAATCATTGATCCATTGGACTGAGATAGTTAGAACTGTCTCAACCCATTCACTTTCTCAGAATTCATAGATGCATTCAACATCCAGTGGCACAACTTCTCAGCAGTCAGATAAAGCCTTAGATTGGTGAAGAAGTAAAAATGATTTTACACTTAAGTGATGAGGTCAAGACTGGTGAGTGGTATTTATACCAGAACTATATAGAAATTAGGATATATGGTTGTGAACTTGCACCATATAAACTGCCAAAGTATTTTCTTATGAGAATATTTTCTCTGAAAAATATTAGGCAGATTATCAACATGGATGACCTACACTTTGTATCAGGAAAGAGAAAATACAAATTTAAAATCAAATCAAATATTGACTTATTCGTCTGCAACACTAGATCAACTAGTGTTGAGGCAGATACATTAGTGAAAAACATGAATTTTCAGCCTATTTTTACCTGGTCTTATGATCCTTTTGGTATAATTTCAGCTTTAAGAGTTGAACTAAAAACAAATCCCTACAATCATACTCCAAGACTAGAGATAGAGAAGTTCATGAATCAGGAGCAGTGGGCTGATGGTAAACTTAAAGAAGCAGAGGAGCAGGTTTTATCCTCCTTAAATATATAGACTCCAGTTTCTCAGAGTAAGAAACAAAAAAAGGTAAGAGAAGAGACTCCATCTGCCATGGAGCTAAAAAAAGAATTCATTGTTCAACAAAAGAAGCCAAAGATTGGCTTGAAAGTATCTATAGAAGAGAAATGAGTAAAGATTATTGACCTTGGAGATCCAAAGGTTTCCACATCAGCGGGAACTGGTGTCCCAAAAAATTCTCCTATATCTTCACCTTCCAGAGAGCCTCTAGAGATCATTTAGACTACACGAAAAAGTTCAACGGATGACCCAAATATCTTCTCAAAGTTCCTAGAAATTAAATAGAAGAATGAGGCTCTGAAGTCTAATGTATACAACCAATTATGGAAACAAACCTCCACTTCACAACACATGCTTCTCTCTGATTTTCATAGTGAGAAAGGCATGATGCAGATGGCTTTCTTACAAGCCCAAGTTCCATTTCAAAAATCTCCATTAGACTACAATAAGACCATATTCTCTTTTGATACCAATCAAATACATGCAATTTACCAAATGGAAATGCACAGACAGTCTGGTGAGATGTTGTTTTCCACCATGACTACTACAACTATGTCTCTTTCTAAACTTAGGACTGCCTTATCCAATGTTCAATCTCAGCTTAAGATTGAAAAGTTATCTTCCTTAGCCAAAGATAACAAACTCAAGTCCTAGGAAGACCTTGTAGTCAAAATTGTATATGATCCACATTAGGGGAATTTTCAGGTCTAAGATTTTCCTCCTAAGGAAATTATAAAATATTAATGGAAATATTAAATAATATTAGATTACATCATCAAATTTTAGAGGGAAAAAAATAAATAAACTACTTTTTCAACTCGTATTTTAAACTTATCTCCCAACGGGTTTACTCAAATTTTGAGCGAGAACACTCGTTGGATGCAAAATTCAATTCCTCATCCAAGGAGTATCCATGTTGCACACTTTTGATGGACCCTGCTATACGAAAAATGAGAAATACATGAAAAATGTGATTGCAATTATTTTTTTCATGTATTTCTCATTTTTAGTGTAGTAGAGTCCATCAAAAGTATGTAACATGGGTACTCCTTGGATGAGGAATTAAATTTTTCATCCAATGAGTACTCCTACTCGAAATTTGAGTAAAACCTTAAGGAGATAAGTTGAAAATACAAGTTCAAAAAGTAGTTTTATTATTTTATTATTTTTTAATATTTTCACTTTTTCACCCCAAAAATGGTGAATCATCCCCCATGGTTAACATCATCATCTTGAATCCTATTGGTTATTTTGGTTGTACATTTTTATTAGGAGGACCATTTCAGACCTCAAAATTTCTCTAATGAAGGATTGTAAGGCAGTAGAAGAAATTCTTAAAAAGAAAAATTCATACATTGTAGCTTTGTGAAAAAAATTGAAGTTTCCTTCTACAGAGGACCCACGGATCAAGGAAATTGAAGAGAGTGAGCAGAAAAAAGAATAAATTCTCAAGATTATTATTGAGAAAAATATCCAAATAAAGAAAACGAAGGAGTAGATTGAAGGATTACTTAAGGAGAAAGAGGCAACTCAAGTTTCCATGGTTCCAATCACAACAGTCCCAATACCAGTTGCAGGTACAAAGCCCAGTTCATCATCAACAATAATTGAGCCTACATCAATAGTAGCTGATCCATAAAAAATAGCACATGAATTGGCCATACAAAATCAAGAAAATTAGAAGTTAATGCAAAGGTATAAAAACTTAGAAACACATAAAATCAAGAATGATACTATGTATATGGAGGATATGTAGAAGTCCCATGGATTGTGACTCAAGATTTCAAAATTAGAAAGTGAGTTGCTAATGGCATATACCTTAGCCCAATCCAAGAAAGGTATTTGGATAGAGATAAGCAAATCCATGACAAATGTATGTCCATCAATACAAATCATCTTTGAACATCATGAACTCATTACTAGATGCAAAGCAGTGATAGAAAAAAAGAAATTGGCACTAAGGGCCAGACCAGTAGAACCCACAGACATGATAAAGGTACTAAATTGAAAGAGAAGAGAAGAGTTGGAAGAAATAAAAGTAACTAACATAACAACCGCCATATTAGAAATTAAGAAGGTCTTACAGAAGAAAATTTTGATTAATAAGCTAGAAACAAAATGTCAAACTTTGGAAATTGTTGTCCAAAGTTTCATTCAAAGTTCAATGTTTTGAACCAGATAGGAATACCTGGACTTGTAGCTCCCAATGATAATTTGGTTAACTTAGAGGATTATTGCAAAAATTTGTATACCATTGCAATAGATAAAACAAAGTTTACAGGAATCAAAGGACATATAATAGGGAAGGCCTTTCTGGAAGCCTTAGAGTTTGATTTGATCATCAAACATGAAATTGGACATATGTTTATCAAAAAGGAAACTTTCATAAGGTATACAGAGGTGGATGAAGTATTCAGAAAGGTGGTGAATTTAGAGATCCCAAGTGAAGAAATATGGGATAAATTATGTGAAACAATTGAGTAATTTTTTATCCTAACAACATGACAACACAATAGAAAATTGAGGACCAAATCATCAACTGTTTCCTTCCAAATAGTGACACATCATTCAACAATTTCCTTTTCCTATTATTTGATGCTATTATTGTAATCACTTCTAGATATTTTCTTAGTCTTATAAATTTGTATAAATAACTTTCATTATGATTTATTAAGGGTTGCACCCTTGGATAATAATTTTGTAAGAAGCAGTGTACAAACTTTGATTATTAATGATAAATAAAGGATTCTAGATTTCTTTCATACAACTTTGTTATCCTATATGTTTTCTTGTTTTTCATTACATCTTGTTCTTTGCATGTATTTTATTTTTATGAAGATAATAAGGTAAGAAATAACTGAGTTTCATTTTATCTTAAATCCCCTGAGGTTATCATTTATATTAAATAATGGTTTACTAAAATGTCTATTTAAGTAAGTGCCTCTACATCAATAAATTATCAGCATCTTCATAATATTAAATATGTTTTGTTAATCTTTTGAACATTGTTTAAAATATTTCACACTTATGGTTATCTAAAACATTCAGTTTGAATTCTTAAGTAATCATATCTTACATTTTCTGCTTAAACACTTGCAAATCTTAAATCACGGTGTGAAGTAAAGAAACAACCCTTTTCCTTATTAATTAATATTATCTAGAGTTTAGACAAAGTTCTTGAAAAAAATTCCATGCATTGGTCATCCAAAAATTCCAGACTTAAAACAAAAAAAAGAAAATATTATAGATGCTATGACATAATTTATTGACCCTAATTATCTTAGAGGACAACATAAGACTGGCACCATTTCCAGGGAATAGAATTTGATTTTTTTCCCCGGGAAAACAATAATTCTACAACTTTAAAGGTTATTAAAGGTCTAGTTAGATCAAAAAAATTCACATGGTGACTTCACTGAACCCAGGCTGGCTCCTTCAAGGCATACCAGTTCTCATTTTGATTTTGAAATTGGGTTACCTCTTTTAGATCCAGAGAGACTAGTAAGGAAAGCTTCTTCTAAAATAATACATCAAACCCCTTATTTTATTCCTTAACAGGATACCACCACAGTTCCTAATCCTTTTAGATCTGGGCCTATTCCCATAGATTCTGAAGATTCACCTCCCAGAATGCATGGATTAGTATAGAAAGGAGTGGATTCTCAATCAGCTTTGTTAGTTCATTCTTTGGAGTCTTATAAATTACGTCAGGTGCCTTCTGAATCCCCTACATCAAAAAAAGAGTTGGATATACATATTCCTGGATTAAAACCTACTGATTTCATATCCCCGACCTCATATTCTATTCCATCTACTTTTGCACAACCAGAAGATATTTTTTCTCTCTATTCAAATCCTTTATTTGAACACAAAGAAGGAGAAGAAGAGGTTCAAAATTTGGTTATTTAAACACCATTTAGATCCCTAAAAATATATTCAAATCCACTTTTTCCTCCACCCTATTTTACCCTTCCATCTTTACCTCCTTCTTTCCCTACTGCATCTTCTACTTCTACAACCACTACCAATGAATATTCTTCATCTTCATCACTAGGTATGGCTGGTTTTAGGCCTATTATTCAAGCAAGATATGCTACCCTATTACTCCCAAACATACTTAATGGTTTTCCTGCTGAATATCTGAAACATCTCCCAAGATTTAATGGGGAAACTGGTTTGTCAGCTCAAGATCATCTAGTAGCATTTCTAGATTTTGCTGATAACATGAACATAGAACATGAAAATGTTTATATGAGATTATTTGTGCAATCTTTAGAAGGCAATGTTAGGATCTGGTTTAGACAACTACTAGTAGATTCTATTAGATATTGGGAAGAATTAACAACTATATTTAGGAATCAATAAGGTGTGAAAAATTATCCTATTTATTTCTTGACAGAATTTGAAACACTTAAGAGAAATTATGGTGAACTAGTAGTTGATTTCATCAAGAGATTTAATAAAATTCATCACAAGATGCCTCATGATTGTAAACCACTAGTAGCAACATCAAAGGTTAGGTTCTCCAAATCCTTTGAGTATTATTTTGTTGTCATGTTAAAGGAGAGAACAAATCGTACCTTAGAAGACATGAAAACAAATGATATTGAGGTTGAATCCAATAGTTCTACTTCAGCTAAGCTAAAAGCCAAAGTTGAAAAATCCCAAAGAAAATTAAAATCCAATCAAGAAGCCTCTTCTTCCTCTAAATAAAAAAATGAAGATAAAATAATAGATGAAATCACATCACTGCTTATAAACCTTTCAAATAGGATTTCTAAAATTGAAACACAACCTAGAACAATCCAATAAAATATTGCTAGACCCCAAACACAAACCCAAGGTTAATTCAAGAAAGCTCCTCAATTACAGATTCTTCGGAGACCAAATAATGATCATCAAGTACTCACACCTTTGTTGATCGATGATAAACAACGTTATGATAATACTCTCTCATTCAAAGAATATATTAATCAAATAGGCAATACATTTGTTCAAATTGTTATTGTCCCTATCCCTTAGAGTCAAATGTCCCAAGAGGATCAAGAAAATTCTCAGGTCTCTAAATATCAAGCCTTCTCTAAATTTTTAATTGTTGAGTTTAATAGAAGGTATGATTTAAGATCAAGATCAGGTCCTGGTAGACCTCCTAAATATCTTGTCATAATTGAACCTCAAATGAAAACTGCTGAAACTCAATCTACTACTATTCAACCTCTGAATCAACCAAATGATACTACACAAATTGATAGAACATTTTTGACTTATTTTAATGTTGAAAGAGAGTTAGAAAGAGTTAAAATTCCTATTCCACTTTCATAAATTTCAAATAATCCTGGATATAATAGTCAAGTCACCAAATGGATCCAAAACTCTAATGTGGATGCTGAAGGAGATGTTATTAGCCTTCAAGATGAAAAACCATGAGTTGTTTTTGGTCCAATTTCAGATATGATAGATGAAATTGTACCACCATTTTATGTAACTTTGAAAGCCCATGATTCATTGTTATATAATTATATGTTAGATTCTGGAGCCTCACATAACCTTATCCATAGGGTTATCATGGACCAGTTAAACCTTGAAATCACTCGATCTTATCGTGAACTATACACCTTTGATTTTAAAAGAGTACCTTGTTTAGGAATTATAAAATATTTAGTGGTAACTCCAGCTCAAATACTAGTGAAAAGTGTAGCTCTGGATATTGTTTTCATTGATATTCCTTCCAAGTTTGGAATGCTTCTTTCAAGATCATGATGTGCCAAACTAGGAGGGAGTCTACCGATGGATATGTATTTTTCTATAATTCCTATGTACGGAGGATAAAATATTAGGTTATATAGAGATTTTAGATTTATACTTATTGTTTTTAAATTAGAACAAGCTAGAAATCATACCATTTATGTAGCTGACTAATATTTTGGTTGCTTCCAATTATCGTCAAATATTTCACAAAATTCCCAACTTAATATTGAAGATGTGGTTGAAACTTCTAAATCTATTCAAACTGAGATTTGGAAACTTTACTTTGATCGATTTGGTACTAAAGATGTATTTGGAGCTAGTGTTGTTTTAATTTCACCAGAGAAAATGAATATAACCCAATCCTACATACTAGATTTTGATGTCACAAATAATTTTTCAGAATATGAAGCTTTCCTTCTAGGTTTAGAATTAGCTAAAAGCTTAAAAGTGAAAAATTTAAGTATTTTTAGTGATTCTAAACTCATAGTGAGATAGGTTATGAATATTTGTCAAAAAAGCATCCTAGGCTTAGGTCTTACAACAATTAAGTTTGGATTCAATTGAAAATTCCTTTTATGCTTTTAATATAACTGTTATCACTAGAAATGAAAATATTCATGCAGACTCTTTAGTTGTTTCTGCATGTTATTTCAAAATACTAGATCAAATGCAGGTACAATACCAAATATAAGTCAAATATAAGATGTCCATTCCAGATAATCTAAAATATTGCGAAATATTTGAATATGATGAACAATTTAAATCTTTTCTTCAAGTCATTGCTAAAATTTGTGTTTTGCAAATTGAAGAAGATCAATCAGATATGAATGAAGATACTAAAGAAAATGAAAACTCTGATTTAAATTCAAAAGTAGATGATCATAATGTTATTTAACTGTCAAAAAATTTCATTCCCAAAGGACTTGTTCCTTTAGAAAAATTATTTGATCAGAATGATGTCCCTAGAAATCCTTTGTCAATCTCACCAGAGGATGATATCGAAGAAACTAACATTGGAACTGATGAAGACATTAAGAACATTAAAAGTTTTGCATCTTTAACTCCCGAAGTTAAAATTAAATATCTCAAACTTCTTAAAAACTAAAAATATATTTGTGCTTGGTCTTATGCTGATTTGAAAACTTATGACCCATCCCTTATACAACATAAAATTCCACTAAAACCAGAAGAAAAACCTTACAAACAAAAACTAAGAATAATTAATTTAGTTCTGCTTCCTACCATAGAAAAATAAATTAAGAAGCTTCTTGATGCTCAAATTATTATTCCCTTAAGATACTCTGAATGGGTATCCAATTTAGTTCATGTTAGGAAAAATAATGGAGAAATCAGACTCTGTGTAGACTTCAAAACCCTTAATAAATAATCTTTAAAGGATAACTATCCACTACCCAAGATGGATCAGTTACTCCGAAAGGTTTCAGGTCCTAATCGACTTTCCATTCTTGATGGTTTTTCTTGTTATAATTAGATAATGGTAAATCCAGAATATAGAGAGAAGATTTCCTTTACCACTCCCTTGGGCACATTCATGTATGCCAGAATTCCCTTTGGGTTATCAAATGCAGGAGCAGCATTTCAATGAGATATGGACTTAGCTTTTGTTGGTATTACAACTAAGTTTGTTGTTATATATCTTGATGATCTCACTGTTTTCTCTAATTCAGATCAGAAACATTTAAAACACTTGATGAATGTTTTTGACATGTGTAGAAAATTTGGGATATCTCTCAACCCTAAGAAGTATCATTTTTCCATCAAAGAAGGAAAGTTGTTGGGCCACATCATTTCAAAGGAAGGATTGGTGATATATCCTAAAAGATTAACATCCATCCAATCATTACCATTGTCAAGGAATAAGAAAGAGATCCAAGCTTTTCTTAGAAAAATTAACTTCTTGAGAAGATTCATTTCTAACAATGTTGAAATAGTTAAAGGCATAACCGATATGCTAAAAAAGAATCATGAGATTAAATGGACTATTCCTGATAGATATGATTTTAGTCAGATTAAGAAGGCCATCTCTGAAGCACCCAGCTTAACCAGCCCCAATTATTCTGAACCTTTTAGCATATTTTCTTTTGCCTTTGAAACCTCTCTAGTTGTTGTCCTTTTACAAAAAAATGAAGATGGTTATTATCATCCCATATAATTTTTCAGTAAGGTCATGCAAGATGCTAAGCTCAAGTATAATATTATTTAAAAACAAGCCTACTCTCTAGTTCAAGCCTTAAAATCTTTCAGAATGTATGTCCTACACTCATCCATTATTTCTTATGTTCCTAATAGTGTTATAAAAATTGTTCTTACCCAACCAGACATTAATGGAAGAAGAGGAAGGTGGATCACCCAAATCCTTGAGTTTGATCTCAATATGAAAACTATGAAGCTATTAAAATTTCAAGGTTTAGCAAAATTGTTAGCTGAATCTAATTGTAAATTCCTAGGAATAAATTTTGTTTTTGAGATCTAAGAGAAGAATGCACAAAAACCTTCCTTGAATGCAAATAGGGAGAATAGACAAGAACCTTCCTTGAATGCAGAAAGGGAGAATCCACAAGAACCTTCCTAGGATTCGGAAGGAAAGAACACATAAGAACCTTCCCCTTCAAGTCAAATAGTTCCTGTTCACATTGATGAAATTTTTTTACTGTCAAATTGGTATGCAGATGTTGTACATTTTCTGATCAATTTTGAGTGTCCGAGTCAATTTTCAAGAAATTAGTACAAGAAAATTAGGTTGAAATCTATTATGTACTATATCATCAATGCCAACTTGTACTAGAAATATCATTTCAATATTCTGCTACTTTTTTTAACAGAAACTGAAACAAAAGGAATCATTGAGTAGTTTCATGTAGGGATATGTGGAGGACACTATGCTTGGAGTGACATAGCATACATAATACCGAGGATTGGATTCTATTGGCCTACTTTGTTTTCACAAGTAGGAGCAAAGGTTAGAAGCTGCATTCCATGTCAGATGTTTACTGGTAAGAAAAAACTAGCAGCTCTTCCACTAGTTCCAGTGTTGTTTCAACACCATTCCTACAATAGGGACTAGATTTTATAGGATAAATTCACCCAACCTCAAGTAATAGTCACAGATGGATTTTAATTTCCACAGAATATTTCACCAAATGGGTGGAGGCCATTGCAGTCAGAAATGCAACACATACAGTAGTGATTGAATTCATTGAAGAAAACATTATGTATAGATTTGGTTGTCCTCAACAAATAGTGACTGATAATTCCATAGCATTCAGTAGTGTAAAAATGAGTGAGTTCTGTCAAAAATATCATATTTTACTACTTCATTAAATCCATTACTATCCTCAAGGAAATGGTCTTGCAGAATCATAAAAAAAAAGCCTCGTCAAGGTAATTAAAAAGAATCTAGAAGATCATAAGAAGAATTGGGACAGAAACTTTATCTATGCAGTTTGGTCCAATAGAATATCTCCCAAGAGATCAATAATTAAATCACCATTACAGCCTGTCTATGGTAAAGAGGCCATTTTTGACCAATTTGGCTTTTCCCGTTCTTAAATTTTTACAAGAGGCTAGTGAAGAACTAGATGATTTCTCTAGAAGGATAAATAAAATTATTAAATTGAATGAAAACAAAGATGAGATTCAATACAAACTAAGGAAGTATCAGAATAAGATGAAAATTATTTTTAACAGAAAGGCTAGGGAATGAGACTTTAGGGAAGGAGATCTAGTATAGAGATGGGATGCCAGGAGGGAAGACAGAGGTAAACATGGTAAATTTTATAATCTTTGGTTTGGACCTTTCATTATTGTTGAAGTGAAAGGTAACAAAACCTTCATTATACAAAATTTGGAAGGACAATTTTCTACATTGCATGTCAATGGAAGATTTCTGAAAGTTGAAACATTACATCCAATATTGAAGACTCTGAAGAAGATTCAAAATCATCATTGTACATTACCAGTTTTGTTTAAAATTTTCAAGTCTATTTTATTTTTCACAGCAAAGACTCCATTAGCTCGAGGAGAGGGCACTTGGATAGGCTTGTTCTCTGCATCCCACATGAGGAAGTAGTCCCCAGTTGGAGTCGTTGTTGTAACATTATTTGTTTTTTGATAAGTTAGAATATTAGACAAAAATAAAAAATCAAAATGCTAAGTTAGGATATGAATGAAAAAACAAAACAAATCAAAAATATTAGGACTATGGTATTTTTATATATTCATATTAATAAAATGTTAGAGGTAGACTTCTCTAAAAACTAAAGGGATAAAAAATGTTAGGAAAGCAAATAAAAAATGTTTTCTTTAGTTTCAAAAGAAATAAATTAGAAGGCTACTTGTTTAAATGTTCCATTAAAATGTTAAGTTTCATTTATTAGCGATTAATTTTCCTTAAAAAGTAGTAATCCTTGTTTGAAATATTAAGCAATAAAATTTATTGTAAATATGGCCCATATGTTTTAAGCCAAGGTTGCTAAAAGACAAAAAATATTGTCGGCCTTGAATAAAAGGCGCTCATCTTTCAACGGTAGATCTTCTCCCTACCCGGATCAATGGCAGAGAAAGACTTCGCACCCCCCTCATTCGTTTCCCATTAACATGGGGGAAGGGGGTCCTAAATCAGTTTCAATGGAGGGAGGTCCACCCTTACATGGTGCTCTCTCGTGACTTTGCACCCCCCTGCGCGAAACCATAAACCACTCGCTACCCCCTCCGAAATCTTCTTGTGGTTTTCCTTCCACCAACGACTCTTGACCCCGCACTTTGACCGTTAGCCTCCATACAACAAATGATACCACCTCACTTGAGTGTTTCCTATTTTTTCCTATATGCTCCTCCTATTTTCCCATTGCATCTCTACTCCCAAACCGTTAATTTCCATGTCATAACACTGCTCTTAGATCGTTAAGCTTCTACGGTCACATATCAAACATTTAGTATAAACCATATATGCTATAAATAAATAGAACCTTTCCTGTTTATCACTTTTTTCTCATCATATAATTTTTGTTGCAGGTTTAAAGATACATTGAGCACAGTCACCAAGAAAGTCATATTGCATTGAAACTTGATTGAGTTGGTTTCCCTCTGTCATCTGTCATCCAATCATCTAATCATCCAGTTAGCCATTTTTCCCTTTCTGTCTATCAACATTGCTCCAAAGGGAAAATCCAAGAAGCCATATGCAGAATAAAACCTTGCTATTGTCACCTCGGTCGATCTCCACCATATCCCTCTTGCAGATTCCATCTATAAAGTTTTTGACACAGAGTGTGATTTTGATTTCCATGAACTACACCTGTGGCTTAAATAGAAATACCTCGACAAGAAAGATCCCATCAGATTCTGGGAATCACTCTTACCTTTCTTCAGTTTTCCCAAAACCCAAGAGTTCCCTAACTTGGTTATCTGGTGCCAAACCAGTTATGACCCTATTAAAAGGGTAGTAGTGGCTCAGAATGGAGATATTATAATCACCATTTCTGTTGAAAACATTAACAAAATTCTCTCAATTCCCCAATTGGACTCCATTAGCCTATTTTCACTAGCAGAACCTATGGATCTATACCATAAGTTAACCTTTCCTCAAAGAGCCCAGATCTTTGAGACCTTTCTGCCAGAAGATGCTGAATTAGAAAAAAGAAATCCATCCTACCCATATTCAATATTTCATGAAGACTCCAAACATTATATTTCTTTACTCTCTTACCTGTTACACTATCAAGATGAAAAAACTATTGATTAATCCATCCTTGGATTATTTTCCATTTTTAATGAAGATCAGCAACCAAATTTCATATACAATTATAGGAAATTTTTGGCTAATAATATACATGAAAAATTTATGAATTTGACTACACAAGGAGTGTTCAAGTAAAACTCTGTACTTGTTCACATGTTTCTTTTTCAGCAGGGAAATTTACTGCCAATTACACTCAATAGACAATATGAACAAGGAGTGAATCGATCAGTGATCCATTGGACTAAGATAGTTAGAATTGTCTCAACAAAATTCAATTTCTCAAACTTCATAGATGAATTCATACATCCAGTGGCACAACTCCTCAGCAGCCAGACGGAGCCTCATATTGGTGAAGAAGTAAAAGGTATTTTACACTTAAGTGATCAGGTCAATACTGGTGACTAGTATTTATACCATAACTATACAGAAATTAGGATATGTGGTTGTGAAATTGCACCATATAAACTTCCAAAGTATGTTCCTATGATAATATTTTCTCTAGAATATATTTGGCAGATGATCAACATGGATGACCTCCACTTTGTATCAGGCAAGAGAAAATCCCAATTTAAAATCAAATCAAAGATTTCCTCATTCATCTACAACACTAAATCAACTGGTGTTGAGGAAAATACATTGTTGAAAAACATGAATTTTTAGCTTAGTTTTACCTTGTCTTCTGACCCTTTTGGTATAATTTCATCTTTACGAGTTGAACTAAAAACAACTGCCTACAATCATACTCCAAGACCAGAGATAAAAAAATTCATGACTTCAGAGTAGTGGGCTTATGGTGCACTTCAAGAAGCAGAGGAGCAGGTTTTATCCTCCTCAATTGTACAAACTCCAGTTGCTCAGAGTAAGCAATATAAAAAGGTAAGAGAAGAGACTCCATTTGCAATGGATCTAAAAAAGGAATTCATTATTTAATAGAAGAAGCCAAAGATTGGCTTGAGAGTATCTATAGAAGAGAAACAACCAGAGGTTATTGACCTTGGAGATCCAGAGGTTTCCACATTAGTAGAAACCAGTGTTCCAAACACTCCTCCTATAGCTTCACCTTCCATAGAGCCTCTGGAGATCATTCAGACTACGGGAACCATTTCAACAAATGACCAAAATATCTTCTCAAAGTTCCAAGAAATTAAATAGAATAGTGAGGCTCTGAATTCTAATGTATACAACCAATTCTGGAAACGAACCTCCACTTCTCAACACATGCTTTTCTCTTCTTTTGACAGTGAGAAAGGCAGGATGAATATCTCTTTATTACAAGCCCAAGTTCCATTTCCAAAATTTCAATCAAACTACAAGAAGACCATATTTTCATTTGATACCACTCAAATACATCCAATTGACCAAATGGATATGCACATACAGTCTGGTAAGATGTTGTTTTCCACCATGACTACTACAGCTATGTCTCTTTCTAAGCTTAGGATTTCCTTATCCAATGTTTAATCTCATCTTAAGATTGAAAATTTATCTTCCTTAGCCAAAGATAAAAAAACTCAAGCCCTTGGAAGACCTTGTAGTCAAAATTGGATATGATCCAAAGGACTGTAAGGCGGTAGGAAAAAATCTTAAAAAGAAAAATGTTGATAGTGCAACTCTGCAGAAACAGTTGAAGCTGCCTTATACAGAGGACTCACAGACCAAAGGAATTGAAGAGAGTCAGCATAATAAAGAAGAAATGCTCAAGATTATTATTGAGAAAAATATCCAGATAAAGAAAATGAAGAAGCAGATTGAAGGATTACTTAAGGAGAAAGAAGTAGCTCAGCTTTCCATGTTTCCAGTGACAGCAGACCCAATACCAATTGCAGGTACAGAGCCGGGTTCATCATCAACAACCATTAAGTCTACATCAACAGCAGTTGATCCAACAAAAATAGAATAGGAATTATCCACACAAAAGCAGTAAAATGAGAATTCATTACAAAGGTTTAAAAACTTAGAAATGAAAAAATTCAAGAATGATACTCTGTAAATGGAGGAGATGCAGAAGTCCCATAGAATGGGACTCAAGATTTAAAATTTTATAAAGTGAGTTGTTAATAAAAGATACCTTGACCCAAGCCAAGTAAAGTATTTGGACAGAGATCAGCCAATCCATGACAGATGTATGGCCATCCATACATATCATCTTCGAACAATAGGAACTCATTACCAAATGTAAAGTAGTGATAGAAAAAGAGAAAGCCACACTGAAGGCCAAATCAGCAGAAGCCACATACATGATAAAGGTACTAAATTCAAAGAGCTGAGCTGAGCTGGAATAGATAAACATAACTAATAGAACATCCACCATCTTAGAACTTAAGAAGGTGTTACAGAAGAAAAATTATATTTATCAACTAGAAACAAAATGTCAGACCTTGGACATTGTTGTCCAAAGGTTTCATTCGAAGTTCAATGTTTAGAACCAGAAAGGAATACTTGGACGAGTAGCTCCAAATTATAAGTTGGTTAATTTTGAAGATTATTTCAAAAATTTGTATACCATTGCAATAGACAACGCAAATTTTGTAGGAATAAAAGGACATATAACAGGGAAGGCCTTTCTAGAAGCCTTAGAGTTTGATTTGATAATCAAACATGAAATTAGACATATAATTTTGCAAGGAATTTTTCTGGGTTTAAAGAATTTTCTTGGAGGTACATTCAAAAGACATTTCTTGGAGGTATGTGATATAGTTTTTTGAGCTTTTTTTTTTTGTTCAAGTATGGATTTGGGCTTAATTTCAAAAGGACATGTTCTGGTTTTGGGTTGAATTAAATCTTTTATAATGATTTTTTAAAATGAGTTTTTGTGTAACTTTTTAAATGAAATTTTTTTGTAGGACTTGGAAGGAAATATTTTGAACTTCGTTTCATTTTTATAAGACATTTTTTTCCTGAATTTTTTAAAGTAAGTGTTTTGGATTGAAGTATGTATTTTTTGTAAAAATTTTAAAATGATTTTTTTTTAAATTAAATCTTTTGTGTTGTTTTTTTTAATTGAGTTTTTGTCTAAATTTTTGAAGGAATTTTTTTGAACTTCACACTCTATTATCATGGGAAATGAAAGAAATTGTACGAGAAAATATGATTGAAAAATAATCTCTGAGGAACGTAGAGAAGAGACGAGACAATCTCGCAAAAGAAAGATAGAAGCACTCTCAAATATTGAAGGGGAAAATTAACCTCAACTAGAAGTTGAAATAGGTATGTAAATGTAAATATTATGATTTTGATATATTTAAAATTTTCCTAGTGTAAAGTGTGAAGCTTAATTTTTATTTGATGAACTAATTTGAAAAATATTTTGCAATGTAAACAGAGAGAGATATTCCTGAAAACATTGATGATGAGATACAAAATTTTTAAAGAGAAAGTGAAAGAGATATTGAACCAATAATTGAAGATGGTGAAAATGATGAAAGAAATTCAAGTGAAGAAATTGAATCACAAGGTATGTACATATGTACATATATATGTGTGTGTGTGTGTGTGTGTGTGTGTGTTGAACACATGCATGTATTATTGAAATTATACATATGTTTATTAATTTATCTATTTATTGAATATGTAAACTTATTATGTACTATTCATTCGAATATGTACAAATGAAATCAATGTCGATGACGAGATGTTAGAAAATGTTGACATTCACACATATGGAGATAAAAAAAATGACCATTATATACAATATCGTGTTAACCACATTTTTTAGAAGTATTTCATAAAGGAAAATGTGACAGTTCAAGCCCAAATGTTGAAAGGCCTCCTATCATTAAGGAAATTAAAAGAAGCTATGACTTTATTGGCTATTTGAAAATCAACCAAAGATAAAAAAATGAAGGAAAATTTGATACAAAATATAAATAGTGCTATAAATTAAATGAAAATATCTAGATAGAAAAATGTTTCATTTGTACGTAGAGCAATACATATGGCAGTGGTTTCATCAAGTACTAAAGAGAATCTCTTGGTAAAATCTATGGCACGAACATTAGGAACCTCGCAAAAAACTTTGCACAAACATCAGAAATTTCAATTACAAATAGATGTAAATGATGAACTTGCTTATTGGAGAGCTATTTGTAGGCAACCTTATAAAGATAGACTTAGAGAAAATGTTAAAAAAATAATATATGAATATTGGAAGAACAATTCGCGTGTTTCGCCAACTGCAAGGCATGTGATGCGAAGAAGAATAACACGAAATCGGTACGAAGAACATGAAAAACATTTCTTGGAAACCACTCAGATAAAAATTTTCAACAAGTTCAAAGAAGAGAATCGTGAAATTCATGTTATAATCAGTGCTTTTGTTCAACAAAAACCATGGTATGTAAAACCTATCACCGTACACGACGCTTGTTGTTGTCGTTATCATGTGGAATTTGAGTTATATTATGACACATTCCTTGATTTTGGTAGAACATTTTGGAAGGATTCACCTCTTCCTTCCACTATCTGTGATTTCATATCTCAAACTCTATGTGAAAGAGAAAGCAATGAACTATTTTACGAAAAGAAATGTGTTGGTGGCTAAAAAATGCGATAATTGTGGAAATTTGACTAAATTTCAAAACAAATATCATAGAGATATAAATGATCAATCATTGTCCAACATGAAAGTGAAATGGAAGAGATATGAATATATCCATACATCGATTCAAGGTGCAAATAGTGTTAAAATAATTGAATTACAAGAAGAAGAAATTTTTGTGATAGACTTTTTGAGAAAGTTTGAGGCAGAAATTTACAAATACACCAAGCATTCCAATAGATCTCGATGGCAAGACTTGCAATTCAAAAAATCTCGTGAAGTTTTTCCACTAGGGACCATTTTGTCAGTAATTGATTTTGCAAAAAACTACACATTTGTTCCACAAAAATAAATTCAGAGTGAATACTATCATTCTAACCAAGTCTCCATGCTCGTCCATATTCTATATAGACATGCTGAACAAAACTTCGATCATATACAAAGAACCAGTGAAAATCGACATATTATTAAAGAATATCACTTTTATATCATTGACGATCGTACACATGATACATATTTTGTACAAAATTGTTTTGGAAAAATTTATGATTCCTTGAAAAATCATGGAATAACATTCAATGAACATTGGATATGGTCAGACGGATGCGCAGGACAATTTAAATCTGCACGATCATTCTTTTGGTTGTGTTGTCTTCATAAGAAAACATGCATTAAACATTGTTGAAATTTCTTTGAGACTGGCCATGGAAAAGGAGAACATGACAGTGCAGGGGCATGCATAAAACGAGCACTTCGAAGATATCAAATGAACCCCTCTGCAAGCCGACTTGTGGATGCAAAAGAAGTTGTTCAATGGTGCATCGCTGCTCTAAGCCATGAGACTAACAGATCAAGGGAAGTGCGAAGGTACATTCAATTTATTTTTTATTGAAAATCTAATTAAATAAACAGTGTGCATTTATCACAATGATTATCTTTGATTGTATTTTGATATCATATTTACATTATTCTTTAAATTTTCCATATAAAGGTTTTTTTGGCATATTGGGATCGAAGACGTAGATAGATCAATTGGAAATGAAGTTGAAACAATAAAAGGGACTCGAAAATTGCATTCAATTAAAACAAAGTCGTCCAGAAATGTGTTTTCATTGGATAAAAGAAAATATTCTTGTTTTTGTCCTATTTTCATAGAGAACACAAAATCCAATGACGTTTGTGAAAACAAAATGTATGTAAAATATTGGAAACATACAGAGCTAAATACAAAGGGAAAAATTTCCGTTGCAATGTTTGAAGAAATGCAAATAAAAGGAGACTACAATATCATCTGATGGTGATCGATTTTCTGATCTTGTTAGAGAAGGTAACATTTGAATTGCTTTCTAATGATAAAGATCTAGAAATAAATTTGAATATGTATAATTTTGTCAAGTTTGTTTTATTGTGCAGGAGATGTTTTTGCTGTAATTGCACCTACTGACAACGATGAAAATGTGAAGTACTATTTGATGCGTTGCACTGAACGAAAAATGAAATTATTAGAAGACTATAATGATCACGAATTTCCATATGAAAGAGGACCTATTATACTGAAAGGTTATTTTTTCAGACAAACTAATCAAAGTGAAAATTTTGTTTACTTTGAAGACTATGAACTTGATTTCATAAGTTGTTAATACAGTCACTTGGTGTGTGCAGCACACATAAAGTTGATCAAGGTTCAATAAAAGAAAAAAACGAATATTAAGAAGCGGAAAATTTCAAAATCCGATCATGAACGAATTATTGAAGATGGCATTCCATTGGAATTTTTTCAATTGAACTGCCCAACAATTTATTCTCTTTGGATTATATGTTCTATAATTTCCAGTACTCAATTAAAAATTGAACTGCCTTGTTATGATATTTGTGCAAGTGTTTTCACATATGCAAATTGTTTTGGTACATGCACACTCTAGTACCAACTGAAAGTAGCTTTTTTATACATGGATTGATGAAAAATGTTTCATATATATATATATATATATATATATATATGAACTGTCCAACAATTTATTCTTTTTGGATTATATGTTCTAGAACTTCCAGTACTCAATTAATAATTGAGCTGCCTTGTTATGTTGCAAGTGTTTTCACATGTACAAATTGTTTTGGTACATGCACACTCTAGTATCAACTGAAAGTAGCTTTTTTATACATGGATTGATGAAAAATGTTTCATATATATATGTGTGTGTGTGTGTGTGTGTGTGTGTTCTAGAATGCAATTAATTGCTCCAGAATGCAATTAATTGTTCAAGTAGTTTTACTATGTGCATTGATGAAAAATGTTTCACGTACTCAATATATATGTTCTAGAATGAAATTAACTGAAAGTAGTTTTTCTATGTGCATTGATGAAAAATGTTGCATGTACTAGATATATACACGAACTCAATGCACACAGTTTTTCTTGTGGGCTTTTTTGGTAAAAAGTGTCCACAATGTAAATAAATCATCCACAGTATAATTTTGTATGAAGATTCCTTTCATACAAGAGACTTGGAGCACTTCTTCAACTTTTGGTGGGATTTGACCGACATCTCTATTCCTGATTGAAATATAGTACAAAATTTGTCTATCCAATGGTCGAATATGTTTGATGTGCATTGACGAAAAATTTACATACTAAATACTATTGTTTGAGTGAATTTTTTTTTTAAACTTACCAAATGTACTTCAACCATGTCTAAAACCTGAATTTTAAAAACTTTTTTATTATATCAAAACAAATTACTTCACATGTCATGCCAATGTTAGTTCAACTATCCATTAAAAACATTAACCATTTAACATTATATCTCATGTGCAAAATGTAGATTGAAATGGTATCCAAAACTTAGTTTTAAAAACTTTTTGATTATATCACAACATTACTTCACATGCCATCCAATTGTAGTTCAGCTATCCAATAAAAAAATTTAAAATTATATCACATGTGCCAAATGTAGATTGAAACCATCCAAAACTTAAGTTTTAAAAACTTTTTGATTATATATCATGGAACATTACTTCACATTCCATGTCAATTATAGTTCAACTATCCAATAAAAACATTTAACATTACATCACATGCCAAATGTAGATTGAAACCATCCAAAAATTGAGTTTTAAAATTTTTTTGATATATATCATGTAACATTACTTCACATGCCATGCCAATTATAGTTCAACTATCCAATAAAAACATTAAACATTTAACATTAGATATCACATGCCAAATGTAGATTGAAACCGTCCAAAACTAGAGTTTTAAATTTTTTTTGATTATATCATGTAACATTACTTCACGTGCCATGCCAATTATTGTTCAACTATCCAATAAAAACATTAAACATTTAACATTAAATATCACATGCCAAATGTAGATTGAAACCATCCAAAACTTGAGTTTTAAAAATTTTTTGATTATATCATGTAACATACTTCACGTGCCATGCCAATCTATCCAATAAAAACATTTAACATTATATCACATGCCAAATCTAGATTGAAATCATCCAAAACTTAACTTTTAATTTAACAAAAAATTATAGATCACAACATTACTTCACATGCCAAATGTACTTCAAGCATCCAAAACTTAAATTTAAAAAACAAAACAAATTATAACACATCATTACATAACATGCCAAATGTAGTTCAGAAGCAAAACATTAATTTATAGATGAAACAATTACTAGTAGTTCAATTATCCAAAACTTAAAGGTTTTAAAAACCAAACAAATTATATAACATTACTTCACATTCACATGCCAAAAGTACTAAAACCATCCAAAACTTAACTTTTTTGAAAAAAACAAATTATATTAACAATGTAATAAAATATGTCCAAAAATTGTAGGTCTCAAAAGTATCAAGTTATATATATGACAATGCATCTAGATAATATATGAAAAAGTAAATTTAAGAGTATCTAAATCTTGACATAAAATCTACAAATCATGTCCATCAAATAGAGATGGATGTAGTGTCTTTCCTATCAGAGTCTCAATCCGCACACTATCATGCGAAGCATGGGAAACCTGTACACAATGCATATGTACAAATAGTAAAATTTGATGTTTTAAAAATGAGTGAGAATATATATAGAACTTCATGTAAAAAATAAAATATAAAAAAAATCATGCAATACCTCATGAGGTTCCCTCTCCATTTGTTCACCTGCTACAAGTCCCCCCATGGGAACATCTCCAACAGCAAACTGTACAATATACATGTACAATTAAATATATATATATATATATATATATATATATATTTCAGATGAAAATGCACGTATACATATATAAACTTATTTTCAACAATATTAAAAAAAAAAGTTAGACAACTTGTTCAAATGGTTAAAATGGTGTGGATGTTCATATCTCCGTCACTAGAGTCCATGGATTAAAGAAATCCTCTATAGAAACCTAAAATTCAAAATTTTAAAAGTATAAAACAACTCAAGATCAAGATCTCAATTTATAATAAAACTTAAACAAACTTCAATTTATAAATTATAACTAAATTAAAACACACACACACACACACACACACACATATATATAAAAGTGAAAAATTGAATACTTCTGCAGGTGAATTTGGGACATCTCCTAAGAGAGGCTCCAAATGAAAATCTCCAAGAACCTAAAATTTAAAATTTTTTAAAAAACTCAAGATATAGTTATATATATCTCAATTTTTAATGGAACTTTTTGAGATGGAATATATATATATATATATATATATATATATATATATATATATATATATATATATATATATATATATATATATATAAATTAAACATAAATTTTAAAAGTGAAAAATTGTCCATACTTGTTGTGGATGTGGCACATCTCCTAAGGAAGTAGAAGTTACATCTCCCAAGGAAGAAGAAGGTACTGCCATCCCAAAAACATCGAACGGAATCAGAATCTGGTAAAACATTTTATCATTATATATATACATACATGTACATGTGTGCACAATTATTTATTTTAAAAATATCACTTAAAGCACACTGACATTTGCCAACATATCTTGATGGTGAGCCCCATCTGCATTGTTTGAACCAGAGGTCCCGAACTTGATATTAACATTTTCGTCATTCATCATGCATGACAACTGCAAATGGTGTTTTAACATATAATGATACATTTTTGTTAGATTAATGTACATACAAATAAGTGTATACATGTACATATACATGTATTTATTACAAATTGTACACATGTATGTGCTAAAATAATTGAACCCTAAGGTTATTAACACATACCGTTCCCGTGCCCTCTTCCTCATGAAGAATTAGGTCTTGCGAACCATTGTGACAATTATTTGCATATATTTGAAGATCTTCAACATTCATGTTGTCAATCTCTTCATCTATACAATACACAAAATTGGCACGTGCATTCTCACGTGCTCTTTGTCAATTTATACAAACATCGACTCCACCCAATCCACTGTAAACATTGTCGATAATGACATCCCTTACTTCTCAACTCATTTGAGAAGTCACATCCATCTCTGACCGCAGAGTTTCAACCCGAAAAGGTTGACTCACCAATGGCAGCTGAGGGCAAGGCAACTCCACATCTCGCTTAGTGCCCTTACAGTCGTACAATCTACCTTTCCCCAGACCAAAAAAATCTAACAGAAGGTCACTGTAGTTGGGTTTCATTTTCAAAAAAAAATATGCATAAAACAATTGTGCAAAATAAACAGGAACCTCGTCGTTCCATGGGAGCCTTCCATAGGCCACAAGGTGCCTATCATAAAAATAGTGAGCTATATCGGGGTGCTTGAAATATTGCACCTTCAACATTTTTCTTTTTAGCCCTTCCTTGAAATTAAACATTGACTTGGCCATATCTTTTGTAACTCTTTGTTTTACATCCTCCCATTTATCAGAACCCATTATGTTTCCTTTCTCTTTCTCATGAGTTCTACAAATGTATCAGTCATTGGCCCAAGATTTTTGTCCATATTTACTATTTCGCCCAATGAATGTGTAACTATTTCGAGGCTTTGTCGACTCTTAGCAGGTAGAGTCAAAGCCACGAGATCTCTCCGCAATTTTGCATGAAGTTGTTGACACCTTTGTGTTGGTCACTTTAATTGCTTATTAATTTAAACAATCAAGTGCTAATTAAATTATCAACCCAGGGAAGTCTGTTTATTTCAAAGGCAATCACACACTGTATATGCTTAATCTCAAAAGCAATTAAAATTTGTAGTAAATATCACACTAATCACACCATGCTTCAAACAAATTGAAGTTCTACTTTGAGTTACAGCAAAAGCAATCTTTCTATTGTAGAAAATTATCATAAGAATCCTGGATTACATTAAGAAAATAACAATCTAGGAAAAGAAACCAATCTGGAGAAGAAAAGAATAATTATGCTATAACAGAGAACAAGACCCTATTCCCTAAGTAGGAATCTTCAGCACCTGTTTTTGACTACCACGCTTTCACAAACTCATTCTGTAAATAAGATTACCAATTGAAATAATCAACGATTACCTAGGAATGAATTATATGAAAACAATGCAATAATCAATGGAAATAGAGTTTCAGCAATAGATAATAGAGTTCCAATAATGCATAAATAATTTCAGCAAATATAGTTTTAACAAGGAGTGAATTAAAATAACGATTAACACTCTACGGAAATTAATGGGTGAATCTCGTGAGGAAGGTGGGCCCTTTCCTTCTCACAAGATTCCCCATAAAAAGGAATTAAGAAGAAATGCTTAGAAAAATCTTTTATTCATCCATCAAATGTAACATATTACAACACGGTCCATGTTCCTTCTCTGTAATTCCCTTTCAAACTAAAACCTTCCGTAGTCCCCTTCTAATGCTAATGTCTCCTCTATTTAAAAAGGAGACATCTATTACACATTTGATTACATCATACAAATCCTATTCTTAACCTGATCTGATCTTCTATGCTGGAATAGGATATTCTGCTCTTCCATAGCAAAAATGTTGTTAAAATGGTTATGATAGTGCTGGCTTCGAGGTGCAGTTGTTGCGGCCACTGTAACAGCTCCCTTAATTATCTTTTCTTGTTGCTTTTGTACCTAAAATATTGTTTCAACATCGCAAATCACAGACTGTTTTAGCAATGGGATTTGTGTACTGTTTTGACTGTTTTAGCAACATGGTCTTCAGACATCAACGATGAATTAACTACAGTCTTCAAACTGTTTTAGCAACTATATATTTCTGATTAATGGCTAAGTATGAAAGTAATGTAAAATTACATGTAAAACAAGTTAAACATATAGTAAAGAGAAGAAACGTTATATACCTTTGGAATAATATATTAAAGTGATGATATAGGCTTTAAATATGGACTGGAAAAGGATGGGATGATAACAAAATGTATGAGAAAAAAGTTACATTACAGGGTCCTAACATCCCCCCCAACTAAAAAGGTTGCATGTCCTCAGGCAAATTCAATCTGAATCAAAAGCTGGATACTGGCTCTTGGCGTGCAAGTTACTTATGCAGTAGCTATAGAAGGTACTGTCTGTTGAAGCTCTAAACCCTTGCACATTTTTCATATTTTTCCAGGTTGTTGCTTCATCCTTCTTGGCCAACCTATGATGGGAATGATATTCCTATGTTGGCATCCACAGAATAGGAAAATAAAAGTGATACCCTATCCACTTTTCAGCGCATTGCTGGACACATTTGATGTAGTCGGGTACCCTAGAGATTGTTATTTCAAGATTAGTGGGACTGAAAGGATTGTGCTCCTGCTTTTCCTTAGAATATTGTTGCCAAAACATGTTATTTTCTTTTAAGGTAGCAGTTTCTTTGGCCTTAATAAAGTGTTGACAGTCCTGGAGTATTGTTGCCTGTAGTTGCCGCATGTGTTGAGTCATCCCTGGTTTCTTCAGAAATTGATAATACTCTGCAAAAAAGGTGGTAGGGTTCTATGGTTCTGGTCGTATCCAGAAGAGACGATTATCTTCATTATGCCTAGTCGCTAGAAAAGAAGTCTGCCACGTAATCTGGTTGGAAAGGAAAGAGGCAAATTCCTGGATCTGGATGTCACCAACAAGAGGATTAAGATTAAGCTTTATGTCCTCAAGAATGGCTTCATTATGAAGGTATAATTCACACAGTAAATTCTGGTCACTAGTAGAGGCTTCTACAAAAGTTTTCACAAACTCTTCAGGTCTAAACATCTTATGGGGTCGTCCATCTTTGATTGCTTTTATTTGAAAGAATGCAAGGCGTTCTGTAAGGAAAAGAGAGTAATTTAAAGATGGTTTTCTGGCAGCCAATAGTTTTTGTACCAAATCAAACATCAGGAGCAATTTTCTTTTTAACTCTTTATTCTGCTTCTTATGAGCACGAGATTGTTGGAGTATTTTCTCCAAAACCTCCCAGTTTGAATATATGTGGTTCTGCCAAAGTAATTTATGCTCCTGCAAGATTTTGTCTTGCGAAATGGAATACTCTTTCTTCCACTTGTTCATTATTTCCTACTCATCCCATGGTTCAGTTTGATTTTCAGCATTCCAAGTGGTAGGATAAGGTATAGTCTGAGTAGAAATAAAAATAGGAACTTTAGATTTAACAGTTACAGTAGGCCAGGGTACTTGTGAATTAGCTTATTTTTTCTATAATTTTTGAAGGCCCTACTAGTTCTTGTGTAATATTAGGGCGTTCCTCTTTGACTATAGAAGACATAGATGCTCCCAGCATTGGGATTTGAACTACTTTATATCCCGCTTGATGATAAATATTCCCACATTAGCTGCACATGTATTCTTTATACTGGTCATTTTCTGTGTTTTTCTCTGCCATGGATGCTGCATGAGCTAAGGTATACAAATTAAGCTTCTTGTCATAGGCTTCCCTTGCCATTACCAATTCTTGCTTGTAGGCTTCCAGTTCTGATCTTAGAAACTCATTTCCTTGTAAGAGGGAAGCCAGGGTGACTGGGCTTTGTGTAACAGTCACAGTTTCATTAGCTGGTTCTTTTGTTTTAGTTGTACCTAGTTCTTGTGTAGCAGCTATAGTTGGTTCTTGTGTGACAGCTACTAAATGAGTAGTTGTTTCTTGTGTTACAGCTACTTGTTCTAAAGAAAATAATGTCGCAGTACCCTGGGCATATGGTTTTTGTGTTTAAGTGCCCCTGGGTGAGACAAGTAAAGGTTCTGGGATTTGGGGTTGTGGTGGTGTATGGGCTTTTATAAGAATGGGTTGAGAGTCTAGGGTAGTGGCAATGGTGGTTTCTTCGGTTGACGCCCTCATTTGTCTTCTAGGTAAAAAGGCAGGGAAAGTAGTAGTTTGATTTTTTCTTTTATGAGCGGGTTTTTCCTAAGGGGGAGGGATATCAGGAGTGGTGGCAGCTTTGGTTGAGGCCCTCATTCATCTTTTTAGTAGAAAGGCGGCCGTGGTTTTCCTTTTCCTTTTGCGAGTAGAGGAGGGGGGGTTATCTTCTTGAGAATCATCACTAGTGATATAAATAGTAGGATCAGATGATTCTGCTAAATTTTGGGATGGACTTGGTATGGTAGGAGGGTTAATTAGATCAATTGGTTCTGCGGGTGGAATTTTTGGAGGGTCAGGGGTGTTTTGTGGTTGCTGTTCATGGGGATTTTCAGCAACTTCCTGAGGATTTTCAGCAGCTTGCTGAGGGTTTATGGGTGAAATGTTTAGGAGAGGGTTTTGTTGAGCAAAGCCCTTTTGGATAAGTAACTGGATGAGACGGTGATGGGTGAGGGAAAGGAGGGGGAATTTTACCTGTCTACAATAATGTGACATATTTCTAAGACATCCAAGTAAATAATAAGGAATATTCACCAGTCTACCATGTCATAAATGATTTAACAAGACAAAATCATACTGGTAAACTACCTGATATCGGCCTTCACAGGTGAGGTAGTGTTTGAAAAATTTTACAAATTTCGACCAAGGAGGCGACAATGAGTTGAGTTGGACACCCCGGCCTTTAGGCTCAACTTGTTCTCCTGGCAGGAGAAAATCCTGCTATGCATTAAGAATGATATGTTTTCAGCTGAACCATCGAATGCTAGTGACAGGAAGGCCCGAAACCTGTGCTATGTCACCCTCTAAGACTGGAATCCGAACTCCTTCAACAATAGAATGATCTTCCCTAAGATTCCATTCAAATTCAAGAACCTGTTGTGGATCAAATTCCTAAAGCCTCTGAAAATAACCTACCCAGCCCGCCTGCTGAAAATTCTGATATACCTCTGGGTATAATTCGAGCAGGGCTATCGTGGTGGGTTCATGTCGAATAGAAGGTCCTCCCATAGCTAATCAGCTTTGGTAAAATGCACAGTTAAAGAGCCAAGCTACCGCACTCGAACAGAGTAAGTTTTGTGAATGAGAACATGGAATGATGGTGAAGAGACGAGGTAATGGGTAAGAAAAATGATGGTAATTGACTTGTCGTGAAATGATGGCATAAAGTTTCAATATTCCACCTAACTACGGCTGAAATGATGACTTTGAATGTATGGGGATTGTGGTAATAATGAACGAAATATTCTCATTTAACCATAATTTAATTGTACTTACATATAAAATTTACATACCTCATGTTTACCTTTAATTCGTACTTCGAAAAATATAGTGCTTGCTCATAATAGATCGGCAATAGTCATGGAAGAAACTTTGGAAGATTTTTGAAACTTGAGGGAGATTATATTAGAGGTATGTTTAATCATAGGAGAAGGCAGTGAAAGGACAGGATTAGCATGAGAAATAAGAGAAATGAGAATGAAAGAACTGAAGAAGATGATTTCATGACGGGAGATGCTGCATGGTCATGTCTTTGAAAAAATGGTATTTTAGCAACGGGAAAAGTGGGTAAAGTGTTGCTGAAGAATGGTGTTTCAACAATAGGAAAATGGGGAACATGTTGTTGAAGAGTGGTGTTTCAACAATGGGAAAAATGGGGAAAATGACATGAAAAGGGGAAAAGAAATGAGGGGGAATAAATAATGGAAATGTTGAAAGAAAACTGGAAGATGGGGAATGAACTATGAATGGGTTGAAGTGAGAGGAGCAATGCTTCACAAAATGAAGCTTCGATCTGCTTGTAATGAGATTGTCCTTTCTTGGTAAGTCTTTCCTAAATCAAGAATCTGCAAAATAACCAATTGTAACATGCCAGCCCTTGACAGGGATTATTAGTTAAGAAATCTAATTCTAATGCTAAAAATACAATTCAGAAAAATTAAATGCAATGAGGGGTAGGGGGCTCCCCTAAAAAGAGATAATGTGAATCTGCCATGTAAGTGGTCTTAAAATATTCTTTGGAAATGGGGCGCTGGTATAGACAGATCTGATGACCATTTACTAATAACGATGTTTTAGAGTCATCAATTATTAAGAGCCTTACTGTTCCATTGGGAAAAACAGTATCTATTTCGTAAGGTCCTAGCCATCTTGTACGTAGCTTCCCTTGAAATTTTTCAATCCAAGAGTCATACAATAAAGCCCAATTACCTTTTTGGAATTGCTTATGCTTGATGATTTTATCATGCCATTTTGTTCTCTGTTGTTGGATCATAGTTGTCTGATGAATGGAATCTAATATTTTTTCATCCAATTCGTGAAGCTGCTGCAACCTGGTTGTCTATGCATTAGTCAAATCAAGGTTAACAGCTAAAGCAGTCCTTAAGGTTTTAATTTCAAATTCCACAGGAAAAACAACACTTTTACCATAAACCAATTCATAGGGAGAAAATCCTGTAGTATTTCTCCAAGTAGTTCTATAAGCCCATAGTGCTTCAGGGAGCCTTTGAGACCAATCCTTCCGGTTATCCTTCACTGTTTTAGTTAGAATGGCTTCTATTACTTTATTTGTGCTTTCCACCTGCCCATTGGCTTGGGGATGGTATGGTGTAGTCATTCTATGATGAATATGATATTTCTGAAGGGTAGATTTGAAACCATGAGAATTGAAAGGAGGTCCTCCATCTGTAACTAGCTCTCTAAGGATTCCAAATCTAACAAATATTTCTTCAAATAAGAAAGCTAGGACAACTTCTTCATTAGCTCTAAGAAGTGCTTTGGCCTCCACCCATTTGGTCATATAATCTGTACAAACTAATATATAAATCCTTTGATTGGATGGAGGATTAATGGGTCCTATAAAATCTAAGGCCCATCTTTCAAATGGTTCAAGTATTACCTGGGGGTTTAATGGCATTTCATCTCTATGATTAGGTTGACCCATTCTCTGACAGCTATCACAAGCCCGGACATATTTCTTTGCATCTTTAAAGAGTGAGGGCCAATAATAACCCATCCTAAGAATTTTATGTGTCGTTCTCTTATCAGAAATATTCCCTCCGCAAGGGCCATCATGACAAGCTTTTAGTATATCATACACCTCATATTCTCTAATGCATCTTCGGATTTCATGATCAAGTTCTGTATAGAAAAGACACCCACTTATCCAGCTATACCGAGCACTTTTTTGAATGATTTTTATTTTCTCTCGATGTGATAGGTGTGATGGTAACTTCCCTGCAACCAGATAATTGGCAATGTCTGCATACCATGGTGAGTGAGCAGATACTGCAAATAAATATTCATCAGGAAAGGAATCATCTACTGGAGTATTATCATCAGCTTTTAACTGAGAAAGGAAATCAGCAACTACATTTTCTTTTCCTGGTCGATCTACAATTTTAATATCAAATTCTTCTAATAACAATAACCATCTGGTGACTCGAGCATTTGTGACAGATTTGTTCATTAAATACTTAATAGCCGAGTGGTCAGTATGGACAAAAATAGAGTAACCAATAATGTAATGTCAAAATTTATTAATAGCATAAATTACTGCTAAAAATTCCTCTTCAGTAACTGTGTAATTAAGCTCAACAGGAGTCATATTCTTACTAATGAAGTAGATAGCATAAGGAATATGGTTTTCCTCTTGTCCCAAGACAGCTCCAATTGCAGTATCTGAAGCATCAGAAGATATATGAAAGGGAAGTGCCCAATCAGGTCCCCTTAAAATAGGAGTTGTAGATAACTGATGCTTGAGTTCAACAAATGCTTCCCGGCAAAGATTAGTCCACTTGAATTCAGCATTTTTCATAAGTAACACAAACAAAGGAGAAGCTATTTTGGAAAAAAAATTAATAAATCTCCTGTAATATCTTGCATGTCCTAAGAAACTTCTCACATCTGTTTGTGTTCTAGGAATAGGAAGGTTCTGAATGACTTGTATTTTGGATGGATCTACCTGAATTCCTTGAGATGAAATAAAATGACCAAGTACTACTCCTTCACTCATCATCATATGACATTTTTCGGTACTTAAGAAGAGGTGGGCTTGTACACATCATTTCAGTACTTTCTCAAGATTCTGTAATGCATCCTCAAAAGACACACCATAAGGGGTAAAATCATCCATAAATATTTCCACAGAGTCATTAATCATATCAGAAAAGATTCCTATAACTGCTCTTTGAAAGGTTTTTGGTGTGTTACATAGTCCAAATGGGAGAACTTTATAAGCAAAAGTTCCCCAAGGACTAGTAAAAGTGGTCTTATCTTGGTCTTGGGGTGTAATTTTGATCTGATTATACCCACTAAACCCATCCTAAAAGGAGAAGAATTTCTTCCCTGACAAAATATCTAAAACCTGATCAATGAATGGTAAAGGAAAGTGATATTTTTGAGTGGCTTTATTTAAGGCTCTATAATCTACACACACTCTCCATTTCCTGTTTTTCTTAGGAACTATTACCAACGGGGAAACCCATTCACTGTCAGATATAGGATATATAAACCCTGCATTAAGCAATTTTTGAAGTTCCTCTTTAACAATTTCCCTTAAATTAGGGTTCATTCATCGTTGAGGTTGACAGATTGGTCGACAACCTTCCTTGATATAGATACGATGAGTACATAATTCAGGAGAGATTCCCTTCATATCTGTATAGTCCCATGTGAATGCTTCCTTATTTTCAAGAAGTAACTTTATTAATTGTTGTGTTTCAGCAACTGTCAAGTTGGGGTTTATGTTCAGTGTTTTTCCAGGTTCAATTTCTACTGGTATACTTTTAGAAGAGATGGTAATTGATGTTTGAGGAAGATCTTCAGGTTTAAGCTTTTCCTGGGTATCTGATTTCAAAAGTGCAGCTGGCTGATTATGTGTTTCTGGAATCACATAGGAGGGTTCACAAATAAAATTATTAATTACCTCATCCTCAGTGGTATCTTTAAGGCTTAAAGCTTGTCCGATAGTCAAAATAGGTTGAGTAGCATGATCATCATAGTCCATCCATACAGAATTATCATTATTAATCATGGGTGTAGCATGAGGGTAAAGAGTAAGGTGCTTAGTTTCATATCCATTGGAAATTGTCATTTAACCCAATCTATAGCTAATAAAGGCATCGGTTGTGGCTAACCAGGGCCTTCCCAAAATTAGAGGATGTCCCCCCAACTTTGTTTTAGTCTGTAACACCACAAATTCGGCTAGGTAATTCTAGGATTCAAATGAGATGATTAGGTCTTCAATAACTCCTTCTGGTTTTATTGTAGAATGGTCAGCTAACTCTAGAATGGTTGGTGTATCTCTGATTACATTCTTCGGCTGTAACAATTGTGAAGTCTTAAGGGTCATAATATTTATAGCAGCACCTAAATCTACTAGAACTCGAGGAATTATTTTTTTCCAATTTGCATTGTAACAGTAGGATGGCCGGGATCACCATATTTAACTAGGGGAGCTTTACCGGACATTAATGCAGATAGATCACCCATAACATGAACTGTAAGGGGATCTTTAGGTTTCCTACCGGGTTTCTTAACACAAATATCTCTCATACTTATGGCATAAATTGGTACATCTCTCAGTGCTTGTAAGAGTGGAATTTTAACATAAAGGTTTTGTAATTCCCCTAGAATATTGAAAGTAGGTGGCTCAGGCGTTTTGGTTAAAGCTAAATGCTCAAGGAATGGTGGTTCTGTTGTTCCAGTACCCTTATTAGAGGGTGGTTGTACCTCTTCATGTGAGTCACGTTTTTCTGTTTCTTCTTTATTAGAATCAGAAGAGGTAACATCATCAATAATGGGTTCAACTATTTTCCCAGATTGTAAATGAATATCATTACCATTGTGTAGGGAAAACAGGAAGTATAGGCTGGTTCTGAATATCAATAACTTGCACAGATTTATTATTGGGGTTGGGGTTTGGTTGTACAGGTAGTTGGGGTCTCATCATTTTATTATTTGGTGGAGCACCTGATGGTAGAGGGAGTGGTTGCTGAAATCGAGGAAATTGATTTGGAAACGGGAGTTGTTGACCCCTCCAATTTGGATTCCATTGGTTAAAGTAAGATTGTTGTTGTGGAGGCCAAGGAGTCCACATTGATGGGTCTACAAAGAGATGGTTTGTTTGTTGCATGGGTGGGTAATTCTTTTGATTGAAGGGCGGGTAGTTCATTTGATTAAAGGGAGGGTAATTTGCTTGAATAAAAGAAGGATAAGTGTTCCAACGATTAGAAGATGTAAATGGCATATTAGATTTCATACCTTGTCCTCGCGGTTTCCATTGCCTTCTTTGTGTCAACAGATAGACCGCTTCAGCTTCTTCTTCGGTTGGTTGCAATGCTGCTTTTATTCCTAGTAAAGAAGGGCATTGTTTCATTTCATGATCCTTCTCACAAAGGGTGCAAATTGGCACCTTGTCCAATGGGCATTCCCTTAGTGGGTGTTTATCTCTACATTTGGGGAAAAAGACAGACAAAGCCGCTTCTTCTTAAGCTTATTTCTTCTTAACCTGCAAGGTGTCAATCTGTGAAGCAAAAGAACTTAACATTTCAGTTTTAAATTCCTCAAGTAAATTACCTATTTCAGCTCTTGTTGCTCCTCCACCGGCTGATTTTTGGACTCTTGAATATGTGGTATCCCTGTTGTTTGACCTATTCCTTGCAGCTCCTCTTGAACATCTTTTACAGAGGCTAACAATTCCATCATATGATTCTTAGATATGTCCCATTTACCAAGTATATTTAGCATATCTAGACAGTCATCCCTCACTCCTTTCAATAATATTGTTTTAAGAATATCCTTACATTGGGATGATTGGATCTTTGCAAGTTATATTGTAGTCTTTCTAAAAAGTCCTCTAGATTTTCATCCTCCTTCTGTCCCATCTTAAATAGTGCCTCTATTTTTTCTCTCGTCCAACAATAGTCTTTATATTTGAGCAGAAATTTCTGTTTCATCTGATCCCATGTTGTGATTACATGGCCTCCAAGACTCATGAACCACCTTAATGCGTTTCCTTTTAATGTTGCTGGAAATAGCTTCAATTTTTGGGCATTGCTAATGTAATCGTAACTTCTGCATAATACATCAAACTCGAAAAGAAATTCATCAGGATCCTCAGAAGATAAACCATGAAATTTAGGTAAAGCTGAAATTGGGATATTCTTCATGGGAGTTGCTCCTCTAGGAAGATCACCAATAGGAAACCCCAAGGTACAGAGATAATTCTCATCTCTTCCCTCTCCTTCAGGATCTACTTGTCCTCTGTTGAATAATTCTTCATTGTTCCCCTCCATTGCTTGTTCTCCTACTACACTTGCTCAATCCTCAATGTTTTCTGTTGGCTCCTCAATGTTTTCTGCTGGCTCCTCAACTGTTTCAGGGCTCACAATTTCTTCTATTTTACAGTTAGGTTGAGGGGAATGTTGAGGCTTTGGCTTTCAAGAGCTTAGCCTCTGAGAAGATTCATATTTTAATATGATCTCGTCAATAAAGGTCTTTCTTTCTCCCCTTCCTCTGCCCTTACCACTTGTAGCGTCAGTTTTCTTGTGGGCTCCGATTCCTCTCATGCAATCTGCACATCTGAAAGAAAAACATCAATTCTTTTGAAACTTATAATTTCCTTCCCCGGCGACGGCGCCAAAATGTTTGTCACTTTAATTTCTTATTAATTTAAACAATCAAGTGCTACATAAATTTTCAACCCAGGGAAGTCTGTTTATTTCAAAGGCAATCACACACTGTATATGCTCAATCTCAAAAGAAATTAAAATTTGTAACAAAAATCACACTAATCACACCCTGATTCAAACAAACTTAAGTTATACTTTGAGTTATAGCAAAATTAATCTTTCTATTGCAGACAATTATCAGAAGAATCCTGGATTACATTAAGAAAACAACAATCTAGGAAAAGAAACCAATCTGCAGAAGAAAATACCAATTATGCTATAACAGAGAACATGACCCTATTCCCCAAGTAGGAATCTTCAGCACCTGTTTCTAACTACCACGCTTTCACAAACTCATTCTGTAAATAAGATTACCAATTGAAATAATCAACGATTAACTAGGAATGAATTATATGAAAACAATGCAATAATCAATGGAAACAAAGTTTCAGCAATAGATAACAGAGTTCCAATAATGCATAAATAATTTCAGCAAAACATAGTTTTAACAAGGCATGAATGAAAATAACGATTAACACACTATGAAAATTAATGGGTGAATCTTGTGAGGAAGGTGGGCTCTTTCCTTCTCACAAGATTCCCCAGAAAAAGGAATTAAGAAGAAATGCTCAGAACAATCTTTTATCCATCTGTCAAATGTAACATATTAGAACACGGTCCATGTTCCTTCTCTATAATTCCCTTTCGAACTAAAAACTTTCGTAGTCCCCTTCTAATACTGATGTCTCCTCTATTTCAAGAAGAGACATCTATTACACATTTGATTATATCATAAAAATCCTATTCTTAACCTGATCTAATCTTATATGATGGAATAGGATATTCTGTTCTTCCATAGCAAAAATGTTGTCACAATGGTTATGATAGTGTTGGCTTCGAGGTGCAGTTGTTGTGGCCAGTGTAACAACTTCCTTAATTATATTTTCTTGTTGTTGTCGTACCTGAAATACTGTTTCAGCATTGCAAATCACAAACTATTTCAGCAACGGGATTTGTGTACTGTTTTGACTGTTTCAGCAACGCGGTCTTCAGATAACAACGATGAATTAACTGCAGTCTTCAAACTATTTTAGCAACTATATATTTCCGATTAATGGATAAGTATGAAAGTAATGTAAAATTACATGTAAAACAAGTTAAATATATAGTAAAGAGAAGAAACATTATATACCTTTGGAAGAGTAGATTAAAGTCATGATATAGGCTTTAAATATTGACTGGAAAAGGATGGGATGATAGTAAAATGTATGAGAAAAAAGGTACATTAGAGGGTCCTAACACTTTGTAAGGTGCATTGCGCCATGTTTCTTTCCCATGGTATATCAGAAATGTCGGCTGGATAGGTTGTGGTGGGTAGAAAACCTTCTTCTTGAATGTAGCATTCTACCCTACGTCTATTTTGTCCAATATTTGGAACATTTTCAGCCTCTGCATCAATATATATATAATTTTGTATATTAGAAAACACACATGTAAACAAATTTGTACAAATTCAATGAAAAACATATTGAAATTGATGGAAACCTCGACGTGGTTGGTTAGCATCTTCTCCACCTTGAAACTGTTGAGACCCAGAATGACCCTGATGAGAACTAGCACCACTAGCCGTTGATTGGCCTTCAGGAGAATAAATATCACCCCGTTCACGCAAACTGCTATGACTTATTGATGGCCCTCTAAGGGTATTTGAACCACCACCAACCTCTCGAGAGGAGAGAGAAGCTTCATAAACAGATACGAATTTATAATCAATTGAAAAATACATGCATACATATAAATACACGTGTACATATTCATTTATTAAATTGTGTTAAAACCATACCACAACTGGGTGAAACATGGACATCCATGGCTGGAGTAGAGACCCTTCTCTTCTTATTAGCTCATAAAAAATAAAAAATGAAACTTATTAACAACTAATTTAACTCACGAAGTTGATAAAAAATCAATTCCATATGTACACACATGTATGGAGATTTAAGATTATATTTAAATTTACCATGAACATCTCTTGTTCCTGATCCTTGATCCTCCCCTCTCGTAGAGATATGGGATTCTGTTGATCTTCGTCGTTTATCCTCCATGATATATATAGCTACGGTGGATATTTACAATTAATTTTTTAAATAACTAATTTTAATTAAATTCAAGATAAAGTTCAAAAAATTAATTTTTTTAATTTAGTGTAAACAAATTATGTAAAACACAACTTTCAAAGCACTAATTGATGTGTGAAACTCAATTTAAGAAAAAAAAAGTTATAAAAATGATAACTTCACCAAATTGTGTTTTACATGAAAATTAACATGTAATTTAGTGTAAACAAATTATGTAAAACACAACTTTCAAAGCACTAATTGATGTGTGAAACTCAATTTAAGAAAAAAAAAGGTTATAAAGATGATAATTTCACCAAATTGTGTTTTACATGGTGGGAGCACACTTGGTATAAAATTGAAAAAACACATTTTCAGTAAAAAAGAAGTGAAACTCCATTTAAACAAAAATTTGTTGAAGTCCCCGCATTTTAATTTCATAAAAATGTGAAGTTCACCACTTGTTGCAAATGTGAAGTTCACCAAGTTGCGTTTTACATGGTGTGGTGGGAGCACACTTGGTATATAATTGAAAAAGAAACATGGTCATTAAAAATGACACATTTATAAGTACACAACAAACACATATCCAAGGTATGTTACAATGTCCATCAATAAATTTTGAAGGAGAGCATCTCAATGCTAATTCATCATTGAGAGATGAATCTTGAATTTTTGAAGAAGAGTGTCTCAAAACTAATTCATCTTTGAGAGATGAATCTTGAATTTTTGAAGAAGACTGTCTCAAAACTAATTCATCTTTGAGAGATGAATATTGCATTTGCATTGCCCCGTATAATTCTAATTCATCTATTAATTCATCTTTGATAAATGAATCCTGAATTTTCATTGCCCCGCGTAATAAATCAGCAGACATCTTATTCGCAATATTGGAAAGCATATATGTAATTAATGCATTCCTTGGATTGGGATAGCAAGAAACTTCTATACATAATTTCCATTTTTGAACCATATTTAATGGTTTTCTTATCCCTAAAAAAAAAAAAAAATCAATAAAAATATATATATTAAATTGACATTTATTGCAAATTCATGGGAGAAATGAAAAAATTATATTTAGATATATTCCAGGGATTGATTGTAGGGACATTTACTAGATATGTCACCTTTCATAAAAGATGAGATCCAGAGGCTACCTGGCCCTTTACAGACTCACTCTATACAGCTACCATGGATATGAAAATGAAAAACTTCTAATTAGATCTATTCTAGAGATTGAATGTAGGGGCATTTACTGTTAGGTTAAAACCTATGTTTTGTATCAAATAACATTTGGTTTCAACGAGAAACTTTTATGGCTAATTTGTGTTTTACATGTTGAATATAAAAGGTTTTTTCTCTCATCGTTTGAGACCATGGATATGAAAATGAAAAACTATATACTTGGTTAAAACCTATGTTTTGTATCAAATTACTTTTTGTTTCTAAATACCATATACATGTTGATTGTAGGGGCATTTACTGTAGGGGCATTTAGATCTATTCTAGAGATTGAATGTAAGGGAATTTACTAGATATGTCACCTTTCATAAAAGATGAGATCCAGAGGCTGCCTGGCCCTTTATAGACTCTGCCTATAGAACTACCATGGATATGAAAATGAAAAACTGCTAATTAGATCTATTCTAGAGATTGAATCTAGGGGCATTTACTATTAGGTTAAAACCTATGTTTTGTATCAAATCACTTTTGGTTTCAATGGGAAACTTCTATGGCTAATTTGTGTTTTACATGTTGAATATAAAAGGTTTTTTCTCTCTCATTGTTTGAGACCATGGATATGAAAATGAAAAACTATATACTTGGCTAAAACCTATGTTTTGTATCAAATTAATTTTTGTTTCTAAATACTATATACATGTTGACTGTAGGGAATTTACTGTAGGGGCATTTAGATCTATTCCAGAGATTGACTGTAGGGGCATTTACTAGATATGTCACCTTTCATAAAAGATGAGATCCAGAGGCTACCTAGCCCTTTACAAACTCTGCCTATAGAACTACCATGGATATGTAAATGAAAAACTTCTAATTAGATCTATTCTAAATATTGAATGTAGGGGCATTTACTAGATTAGGTTAAAACCTATGTTTTGTATCATATCACTTTTGGTTTCACTTTTATGGGTAATTTGTGTTTTACATGTTGAATATAAATGGATTTTTCTCTCTCATTATTTGAGACCATGGATATGAAAATGAAAAACTATATACTTGGTTAAAACCTATGTTTTGTATCAAATTAATGTTTGTTTCTAAATACTATATACATGTTGACTGTAGGGGCATTTAGATCTATTCCAGAGATTGAATGTAGGGGCATTTACCAGATATGTCACCTTTCATAAAAGATGAGATCCAAAGGCTACCTGGCCCTTTACAGACTCTGCCTATAAAACTACAATGGATATGAAAATGAAAAACTTCTAATTAGATCTTTGAATGTAGGGCATTTACTAGATTAGGTTAAAACCTATGTTTTGTATCATATCACTTTTGGTTTCACTTTTATGGCTAATTTGTGTTTTTCATGTTGAATATAAAAGGTTTCTTCTCTCTCATTGTTTGAGACCATGGATATGAAAATGAAAAACTATATAATTGGTCAAACCCTATGTTTTGTATCAAATTAATTTTTGTTTCTATATAATATATACATGTTGACTGTAGGGGAATTTAGATCTATTCCAGAGATTGATTGTGGGGGAATTTACTAGATATGTCACCTTTCATAAAAGATGAGTTCCAGAGGCTACCTGGCCCTTTACAGACTCTGCCTATAGAACTACCATGGATATGAAAATGAAAAACTTCTAATTAGATCTATTCTAGAAATTGAATGTAGGGGCATTTACTAGATTAGGTTAAAACCTATGTTTTGTATCAAATCACTTTTGGTTTCAATGGAAAAATTTTATGGCTAATTTGTGTTTTACATGTTGAATATAAGAGGTTTTTTCTCTCTCATTGTTTAAAACCATGGATATGAAAATGAAAAACTATATAATTGGTTAAAACCTATGTTTTGTATCAAATTACTTTTTGTTTCTAAATACTATATACATTTTGAATATAAAAGGTTTTTTTCTAAGGTTTTTTTCTCTCATTGTTTGAGACCATGGATATTTGAAAATGAAAAACTTATATTTAGATCTATTCTAGAGATATGGCTAACATACATTGAATATAAAAGGTTTTTTCTCTCATTGTTTGAGACCATGGATATGAAAATTAAAAACTTCTATTTAGATCTATTCTAGAGATATGGCTAACATACATTGAATATAAAATGTTTTTTCTCTCATTGTTTGAGATCATGGATATGAAAATGAAAAACTTCTATATTTAAAACTATTCGAGAGATTGATTTACTTGTAGGGGCATTTACTCTTAGGTTAAAATGTATGTTTTGTATCAAATCACTTATGGTTTCAATGGGAAACTTTTATGGCTAATTTGTGTTTTACACACGTTGAATATAAAAGGTTTTTTTCTCTCTCATTGTTTGAGACCATGGATATGAAAATGAAAAACTTCTATTTAGATCTATTATAGAGATATGGCTAATTTGTGTTTTACATACATTGAATATAAAATGTTTTTTCTCTCATTTTTTGAGACCATGGATATGAAAATGAAAAACTTATATATTTAGAACTATTCGAGAGATTGATTGAATTGTAGGGGCATTTACTCTTAGGTTAAAACCTATGTTTTGTATCAAATCACTTATGGTTTCAATGGGAAACTTTTATGGCTAATTTGTGTTTTACATGTTGAATATAAAAGGTTTTTTTCTCTCTCATTGTTTGAGACCATGGATATGAAAATGAAAAAATTCTATTTAGATCTATTCTAGAGATATGGCTAATTTTTGTTTTACATACATTGGATGAGATTTGAAGATAATCATGGTTTAAAATATGTTATTTCTTTAGGGTGAAGTTAAGTATTTTAGTATTTCCTTTGTTGTTTTTGAAAAAAATTTAAACAACTGTAATGTTTCTATTTTTCAGTTATGATGTTTCTATTTTTCCAGTTGGTGTTGATCCTCTCCATGGATCGAACATTTTTTGTATGCAACTTAATATTACACTATGATATTTTGCCTATATAATGAATAGAATTAAATGAAGAAAGGGTTGGTTGGTTGGTTTGGAAAAAGACTTTCCAAGAGTGCTACTATGGGATTTTGTTGTGGCCTGAATTTTTATGCACGGAGCTTGTGTATCAGTTCATCCACTAGTATTCTGGTGAAGATACTCATGGTATGGGATCTCAGATTCGTTTTATCCTATAAAATATTTGTTCTTCCCCTGTAAACTTTGACTTTGTCTCTCTTCTGCTAAAATTCTGCCTATTTTCCTATCATAAGTACAAGTTGAGGCTATTTGGAATTTAATTTAACATTTCTCCAAATTAGGTGTTACTTGTGAGTAACGAAAATAGAAACAACAGAAAATCGTAGAAAATATACTAGTGAAATAATAGCTCTGCACAGTGACTGGGTAGCACAAAGTCATCTTTCTTTTATGGATGACACATGTTTGATGAAAGCTGGGATAATATGGTATCCAGGTGTAAAGAAATATTACCTCTCAAATCTCTAACAACTGGCAACTCCAAAACATGAGTCAGACTCAGTAGGCAAGGGTTGCGCAGTACCTGCGTAACACACTTTGTTTTGGGTATATCTCCCAAACCGTAACATACTTTTAAAAACTGAAGGAGGTTATTTTATATGATAGTGTTGGGAAGAAATAACTCTCTCCGTTTATCCAAATCCCTCCCAATATTCTCACAAAATGCTCTGAAAAACTATGGCTCAAAATAGAAAATTTACAAACTACGAAAAATGAGCTTTAAATATGAATTCATAACGCCTGATCTGTTACACCTGTGAAAAAAAAATGGAAGAGTTTTTTGTACAATGGACCTTCTTAAATAAAAACCTCTCTCATTTTTCCATAATTGGCCTTTATGTGGTAATAATTTTCGTTTAAAAAGGGTGCAAAAAACATAGTATGCACAATGTTGTGCAGCGAGCAAATCTAAGTAGCATTGTGATGCTTTGAAATTATGTTTTGGAGCACTCCACCTGACTTGGCATGTGAATCAAAACGTAGTTAATGATTAAGTATAAGGGGTATGGTATCCCTTTGGTATGGGAGTTTTATATATGAGAATGGGGTATTATGTATGAGGGTTATATGATATGAGTATGGGAAATGGTAACGTTAATATAGGGAATGGTTTAGAATGAAAGGGGGAAATAAAATGAATGTAATATGATGATAGGTTAATGGTACATGGGAAGTTTTTATGATGTACATTTATATGAAGGGGGATGAATGGAAGGTAAATGGGTAAATGGGGAAATAGGAGGTGAAATGGATAAACATAGGGTAAATAAGAATGAGGGATAAAATTGTAGAATATTTCAAGTCGCCATACCTTGTAACCATCAGAACTCTGCCTACAAATGAGCTCAATTTAGACAATTTTTATAGACAAATGAATAAAGCCCCTTTGACTTGACATGACAAAAACATGTGCGACCATGACTCCCATTAAATTGACACTCTTTCAGAATTTGAATGAACCCTTCATGTAAGAAACTAAAAGATGTCAGATAATTATCTAGAGGATATGATTGCAACAATAGTCATAGGCTCAACTACTAAAAACTAAAAATTAAAGGATAAGGAAAAACATTTGATAATAAAACTTATGACCCTAACGCACATGACCAAAATACGAGCAGTAATTCAGGGAGTTTATCTTAAAACCAATTTCTTTCGTGGAAATTTCAGGTATGTATCAAATCCCACATTTCTATGATTTAAAGAGAGGAAACCACAACCATGAACCCAATATGATCCCAAAATCTTCGTAGCATTTCCATCATTAATAAAGTGGAAGCATAACCATTGATTGCATAAAATTTTGAAAAGAGGAGAGTACTTAAGAATAGGGTACTAATGTTCTTTAACCCAGGACGCCATATGAGAGCCATCCATTCGAAAATAAAACCACTTACCCACCAAATCCCATTGTTTTAATCCAACCATTCAGTCCCAAAAAACACCGGAATCAAAAACGAGTTTCTGATAATCCAGATCAACCTTAATTAACTTCCTTCTTTTTCCACGAATGATGAAAAAACATTTTTTGTGGATTACAAAATTGGGTTCAATAACCAATGGGGATAATGAAACATTTGAATCCACATGTATAGTTGCATGTACAGGAGGTGTCCCAAAGGGATAGACACCCGACTTGGGGAAGCCACGACTCTTCGCCTCAATAGTCACATGTACTAATACATCAAGTAATGGCACATCACCGCCCTAGTTTCCTTCAGTATCAAGTGAAATCCTATCGATATATGTAAAGTTCAGTTGTACAACGAACACCACCGAAACTCTGGAACCCCGTCTATATGTGCACCAAATTAGACAACATTAATAAAAAATATCTGATGTAGTAGTGTCTGGAAAAACCTCGATAAAATATGTAGACAAGGTAAATTAATGTCACTTATCAATTATTGACACCACTCAATGTAGGTTGTCACTAGTTCAATCCACTAGGAAACCCCTTCAAATAAAACAGACTGGCCAATCACCATCAACCAATTTCCTTCATAAAATTTATTCAAGAACACAATCGACAAAGATCTTCAACGTAATGGATTGTCCCTCATATAATCAATGACCAACTTGGAAAATATATATCCCCCCAAACCAATTAATGACCCCAAGAGACTCCTTCATGATCGAATTCAAAAGTGAAATATGTTACCATCTCCACAAATCAAAATTAATGCACTTACGTAGTAGTAAAGATCCTCGGAAATCCTCCTATCAACCAATATCAACCTAGAGAGGAGTAGGAAGATCCATAGGAGCAAAGGTTTAGAATAAATACCATGTAAACCAACCAATGATTATGTCTTAGATATACCATAGAGAAGAACAAGAGGTAGAAGCTAAGATCCTTGAAAATCCCCTGATTGACCATTCCCATACTAGGGAAGGAACAAGAAGATCCACAAGAGAAAAGTTTCAAAATAAAGACAATGTAAACAACTAGCTAGTGTGTCTCAGATAGAACACAAAGTATACCAACAACTAGAGTGGTAAATATATTGTTAGTAGTGTACCTTGAAACAAAAGAACGAGTAGAGATCCATGATATCATTCAGAATCAGGATAAAAACTGAATCTAGCTCAGATAATTTTGCTTAGATGCATTGCACCAAACAACATCAGTAATTGCACCAGTAAATGCTACATTTAATCCATATACCTCTACACTTACAACCAAAATTACTGCCCTTGTGAATTTTGTGACTAATGCTTCCAAAATTCTATCTTTTATCCTCACATTAGGGGAATTTTGAGGTCTAAAACGGGCCTCCTAAGGAAATTATAAAATGATAGTGGAAATAATAAAATAAGATTTGATTACATCATCAAATTTTAGAGGGAAAACAAGGAAAAACTACTTTTTCAATTCGTATTTTCAACTTATCTCCCTATGGGTTTACTCAAATTTCAATCGAAAACACTCATTGGATGCAGAATTTGATTTTCCATCCAAGGAGTACCCATGTTGCATATTTTTTATGGACACTGCTACATGAAAAATGAGAAATACATGAAAAATGTGATTGTAAACACGTTTTTTCATGTATTTCTAATTTTTCGTGTAGTAGGGTCCATCGAAAGTATGCAACATGGGTACTCCTTGGATGAGGAATTAAATTTTTCATCCAATGAGTACTCCCGCTCGAAATTTGAGCAAAAAATTAGAGAGATAAGTTGAAAATACGAGTTGAAAAAGTAGTTTTATTATTTTATTATTTTTTAATATATCTGATTTTTTACTCCAATAATGGTGAATCATCCCCCATGGTTGACATCATCATCTTGAATCCTATTGGTTCTTATACAGTTTATTTTTTTTGTACATTTTTCTTAGGAGGCCCATTTTAGACCTCAAAATTCCCCTAATGGCGTCTGCTTCTCGCAAAAGTTGTCATATAGATTTTGAAGTAGGCATATTGTCTACCAGCAGATATTCTGTAATTCGTATCCACCATACTTTAAGTGAATCTAATCCATATTTTCAATGACTGTTAGAAGTTTCAGCACAACAATGTACTGATAGCAGCAACCAGCAGATAGAAGTAGCATTCAAAATAAATTAAACAGTCAAAAAACACAAATTAAAACACTATCAATGGAGGCCCTGAAAAGTACTCCAACTATGTTACTGCCTATCCATGTTCAAGGAAAGTGCCTCTGTCACTCCTCTCACCAAGAACATTTGTTTTCAGCCTCCATTTCCCTAAATCCCATCAGTCGTTTTTGACCTCCATCGCTCTGCTTCCTGAAGAACCCATCAACAACATAAAGGCAAACCCCTAATCCTTTACTTTTTCCTTTTTTACTAGTGCCTCATATCGAAAATTTTAAGACAAAATATTTCTTTTGTCTTAAAATCCCCCTCCATGTAGTAGTGTCGAATGAAACGACATACAAGTTGACTCTAATCCTATAAATAGAGATCGAAGGGACATAAGAGGGATTGATGTCTGAGAAATATTTCCAAGAAAAGTTGTTGTGTTCTTCAAAGTCAACTACCCCACCAAAACAAAGAACCCAACAAATTGTTGTCTTTATATAAGATAACGTGAATGATATTATTAGCCTCCATGTTGGCAGACTTAGGGTGCACTATCAGAGTCAATTTTACAAGTCATGTTAGATAATATTGTCTTCAATTGATATGGTTCTGTCTTCATTGTTAATTGTCTTAAATGAATTTCGTCTTAATTACCATTGTCTTAAGTGGCCACTATCTTAATATAAAGTTTCATCTTAAAATATTTTTGTCTCAAATTGTTTTTGTCTTAAATATAAATTTTTTCCTTAAAATATTTTTGTCTTAAAATATGTTTGTTTTAAATTGTTTTTGTCTTAAAATATTTTTGTCTCAAACAATTTTTGTCTTAAATATAAATTTTTGTCTTAAAATATTTTTGTCTTAAATTTTTTTTGTCATAAAATATTTTTGTCTCAGACGGTTTTTGTCTTAAATATAAATTTTTGTCTTAAATTGTTTTTGTCTTAAATATAAAGATTAGAAAATTTTTGTCTCAAACTGTTTTTGTCTTAAATATAAAATTTTGTCTTAAAACATTTTTTTGTCTCAAACCCTTTTTGTCTTAAATTTTATATTTAAGAAAATTAAATTGATATTAAATTTTAATTCAAAATGACTAAAATAAAAAGTGACTTTTTAAGACAAAATATTTCTATTGTCTTAAAAAAAGTCTTAAAAGTGCCCTTCATGTAGTACTGTGTTGTTGTAATTCCATAGGGCAAGGAAATGCATTTATGACATATATCTCCAATGCTTGTAACCCAGATTCCATACTCATACAATGCTTCCCTTTGAAATATGCAGTCTTTGAAAAATTTTGTGAATGTGTGGAACAAATCACACCTAAAAGAGATCACAATCTCAAACCTTCTTTTGCTTCTGATGCTTCTTAATAGTGCCAAAGGTACATGAAACAATTAATCAATATTTTACTAACTATTTGGTATAAAGATAAAGTTTTATGTAGCTTTATGTTAGCAAAAATGGAAATAAGTATAAGAGTTTAGTTGTTCCCGATGTGTTCTCTATACAATACACAAAAATGGAAATGTCTATAAGAGTTTAATGGTTTCCATTGTGTTCTACACACAACACAAGTGCTAGAAACATCCATTGTTTATAACTATTGTCTAAATGTTGTCCTCTTCTAGGCGTTAGAGCTTTATCATCCAGATAATGAGATGTTCATCTACTCTATCTCATGGGGTTGTGGCAATTTCATTTGGAACAGGAATTGGCACAAAGTCACATAAGGACTCCCTGCCATGCTCTAAAGCTAGAGTTTCCCCATAGTTGTTGTAATTGCAATTGATATTAGTTTGGAAATAATATGTTTCCATTTATTTTAATGGAAATTATTGGACAGAGTATGCTAAGCTTGGGGAAATGAGAGTGTTAATAGTGTTTGTTGTATCAAGTAATGCAACAATTGGAGCTTTGAACACTTTCTAAGCATGGTTGTATGTTGATCTGCAATGCATTATGCTTTTGGAGTAGGGATTTGGAATATATATCCATGGGAATCTTTAGAAGATGAGTCTAGAAGGATTGATTATTGTTAAATTTTTACTGTCCTAATATATCTTCGTTTGGCTGGCCTTGGGGGGAAGTCAGAGTATCTTTGCTTGGCTAGACTTAGGGGTAAGTGAAAGCATCATGAAAGAATCAAGTTTTTTACTATAAAGTGTTTACCTTGTCAGTAAAATTGAAGACAAGTGAGAGTATCATGAATTTGCTGATCTTGGGGGCTAAGTGAGAGTAGTCATGAAATGATAATCTTTTTATTGGTGTTTACCTTCTCAGCTTGTATGTCGAGGCAGAAAAATTATATCTGAATTGTTGCCTCAGTTTCATATAAACTAGAAGTGCTTATGTCCCACTTGATAAGAATATATTTTCTGACTATTTAGTTATTGTTACAATCAGTGAATAGAGCTTCATAGTTAAAAACTATGATTTTGAAAGGTTAAATAATTGGGAACTATTCAGATGCATTAATAAAATATGCTACCTGGTGCAAAAAACTCTTGAACCAAAATCAGAAACCTTCATATTTCCTTTCTCATCTAGGATTAGATTTTGAGGTTGTTCACCAAACCAAATCCAATTTAACAAAAAACTTCATCTTAGCACAAAACATTAACTAAGCTCTTCTAAGATCATATGGAGTCCATATATAAATAGTAATTGTCATAAATTTCACAAATCATTACATACCTTGAGGTCTCTGTCGTATACATTTATACTACGACAATAATTTACAATGTCAATAAGTTTATGTAAATACTTCCTAGCACGTCTTCAGTGATTTTTTAAAGATAATTTTGTATAGAAACCAACAAATCCTCAATGAGATTCAATTTTTTTATGTTATTTTTATAACCATGCGCTTGTAACTCTGATTTTTGAAATTCCAAATGATAACAAAAAACTACTATGTGGGCATTTAAGAAGTTATAGAATAAAGGACATTATAGAAAAAATAACTAGATCTTTATCTGGGTCTGTAAACTATGTCAGTCTAGATTTTGTAACACTTACAACACACAAAATGGTTGAACTTAAGCCATGAGAGCAACTCACAATTTTATCAAATAGGTCACACCCTCTCACATACTCCATGATGAGATAAATCCTCTTCTTGCTGGCCAAAACCTACATTTCATCGTTCAAACCAATGTTCCAATGCTTAATTAACATCCCTTGTCATTCATTCCATAACTCGACAGAAATTCACTATCATTGCTAATAGTTATAACTTCCTTGTTTTTTTCATGTTCCTATGGCTAGTGGTTTTAATTATTAAAAATAAATACAAAAATTTCATATCTCTAGCACTTAATGATAAAACTTTGTATTAAGTAGTTTCAGAACCTTCTGAATCTTTTATATGTTGATATTTATGTTACAATCACATTTTAGAAAAAAAAAAAAAAAAGCAACACAGATTGCAACAAATTTTATATAATAGACTCGATCTCCATATATTCAACCTAACTATCAATTAGGAATAACCATACTAAGTAGATAAAGATTGTCCAAGCTATTAAATTTCAAGAAATAAACCTTACTTTGACATATTCTCTCTTTTTTTTTCTATATGCAACTAACTATTATTGTACTCCAAATTGATCATAGGCAAACTACGCAGAAAATCACCATGATAAGAACCTACATAGTCTAAAGACAGCCTCTAACCTTAACCATTTGGATAACAATGACTCTATTTCATGTGGTTCGGCACTCTTTTGAATTATGTTTCAAAAAAAAAATAGTTATTAAAATTTGAATAACAAACTTTTATGTAGTACATATTGGCATTTCTAGTTACTTTTGTCTCTAAAAAAAAGTTATGGCATCTTCCAATTCTCAAGCATGGAATACACACCATTTATGTTGACGTTTGAAATTTAAATATTTCGTTTCATATTATATTAATCATATACATTTAGGTTATTGATCTTGTGTTTGAAAATGGCTTATATGCTAAAAGTAATGATCTCAAAATTTGATCTAGGATAGTTTCAAGACATATTGATCTTTCCATGTATTTAGCTCTAGAGTCTGAAGTAATTATTACAATAAGTATCATTTTCTTGTCAACCATCAAGGAGTCTTTTCTAAGAATAAGTAAAGAGTATAATTAATAAAAATAAAATAGAAAAAAACCACTGAGGGCACAATTAGGTACAATTAGAATAAAATTCATAGTATAATATATAGATGTATGAACTTCATGAAGTTGATAATCAGACGGAATCCAAAGAAACCATGTTAACACTCATAGATATGGATTTTATGCAATATCTATCCTAAATGTGTGACATGATATACAAGTCCAATATGTCTACCATAAAAGTCCAATTTTGACTTGGTTTACTGTTGTGCTATATTTCCCTTCCCCTAAATGAGTAGAAGTAATTCATCCAACCACCACATAGTATCCATTCATGGAACACTATATCTCCTTTGCCACAGTCAAACCAACCTACATGTGATTCATATTGGACTATCAATGGTGCATTGACAAGAAAACATGTGATTCATATTGGACTATGATTCATATTGGATTTTCAATGGAACATTGACAAGAAAACATTTCATGAGACAAAATTATATGTTCGATTATGAATTGTTTATGGAAATCTAAGGAAGAAACCAAGGGAGAGGCCTAATGTGAATGGCCATGCATGTGACCAAATACTGTTACAATATTAGATAGAGCCTGGTGTGTGTGGGGAAATCTTTGTTTTGCATGAATGGACAAATTGGTAAATGATGCGACGACTGTTTTTTTTTTGCTAATCTTATGACAAGTTGTAAGTTGAGGATTTACACAATTCTAAACCTAGGTGCATAAGATAATATATATATTTTTATATTAAAAAAAATTATATTTATATATGAGTATATACAACCTGATATGATATGATGAATGGAGGATGACATGCCATAAATCCAAATGGACAAAAAAATATACATTCTGGAACAACATGATCAGTAAAAATCTAATAAAGAAAATATTTTTATATTTTTGGAGATTTGCATAATATGAAAAGAGAAATTTCTTGGATTATTTTTAGGCTGGACAACGGCTACTCTCAATAGTCCCTATCTTTGTATCAAATTTGATGCAGGGGTATCCAAGCAAACTTTCATTAAAATTGGAATCCAAAGCTATGGAAAGGAAAATTTGGACAGTCATTGTAAATTGGGGAAAAATTAGTTAAAACAGAGCTAAATTGTTGGAACTAATTAAATGTAATTATCTGCCACGTATGCATAACAAGAGATTAGGGGTTTGTTTGAGAAATTGAGGGAGAAAAATCGTGGATCTTAGATGATCCACGCTCTTGTAAATTCTATATAAAGAATCTTTATTTTGTGAGAAAAACAGTGTGAGCGAGTGGAAAGTAAAATGTAATCGGAAGTGGATTTGTTGACTAAGGCTGAAATGCCTTAGGGTTTGTATAATATTAAAATACATATTATGTCGATTTTCTGTGTACCAAGTTGTGGTTATTTATAGCTTAAATTTATGAGTCAAATGATGTGTTATTATTTTTACTGATCAACCATGGATCACTGTAAGGATCGATGGTGATCCAATGTTAGTATCAGATTAGAGAAGGAGCTTTCATTTTATGCAAATGAGTTTGTTATGTTCCAATTCACATGTTTGGGTTGGAACCGTGAGTCAAAGACATGGCGAAACTGTACGTTGGAACCATATGATTAGGACCTGAACTCATATTGAATCTCATGTTGAATGCGCAGTGGAAGATTGGCGTAACTACATGTTTTGAACCGTAAAGTGGTTTTAGAAACCAGAAAAGGGTTATCGCACAGCTTTTGGGTTGTTGGCGGTAATTTGATTAATGAACGCAATATACCCCAGCGAGTGATGTGTGGCGTCACAAAACCACTTTTTTCATGTAGATTTAAGGCATTAAGGGTCGTGCATATTCGGATGCGATATTTTTCGGATGAATGGACAGGAGTGGATCATAGGTTAAAGTGTGCTGGCAATAACGGTGGAGCCCTCAACTTATTTTGATTAATAAGTTGTGATTTATGTGGAGTGACAACCGTCTGATCTTAGATCGACATTTATCACGAATAAAGTTTCTCAGCTTTAAAATATTTAATGGATGCGAGATATGTTATAAACTAAAGTCGAATGACTTTTGGGTTACGGGTTTAAGCGCGTCAAAGTGGGACCGATTTCTGTAATTCCAGACTATGGAAATCACTATTTTTTTTGTTTTATTTCTTCTGATATATATATATATATATATATATACGTGGGTCATAACCCATAGGTCCTAGGATCGAAGGATCGGATTTATGAATCATGCAGCTTTGCTATGCATTGGAGAAAGGTTTCAGGTTCATATTGATAAAATGACAGTTAAACTACCCTATAGTAGTTTATCTTTTCATCAAGTGGTATCAGAGTAGGGAAAGGATTTCCTGCGAGAAGGAGTTTGCATACAAAGAAAGAAGAGGTACAATTTTGTTGAAGATTTGTAAAGCTTGTGGTTTTTATATTTTGTGAAGGTAGTAGCAGAGGAAGGTGAGAATATTGTAACAGCCTAGAGCAGGAGTGCTCAAATGGATCCACAGGAGCGAACCAAAGAGATGCCGAAAGACTAAGCTGAGAGGAGAGAAGCTTGGTGAGGTATCTAGTAGCAGGGAGGACTTGCTATTGTAGAGGTTTTGTTGCAGCTCACAAAGGACAATTCCACAGAGGATGTGGGTAGAATTGTTCAATAATGTTGTTACAGAAGATCACAAAGGGAAATTCCATAGAGGATGTGGGTAGAATTGCTGACAGGTGTAGAAGACATATGACCGAGAGGTCATAAATTTTTTTTTACTTCGGGAGTCTGATTCAGGGGCATCCAAGCAAAATTACATTAAAATTGGAATCCGAAGCTGTGGAAAGGAAAATGTGGACAGTCATTGTAAATTGGAGCAAAATTAGTTAAAAATGAGCTAAATTGTTGGAACTAATTAAATGTAATTATCTGCCATGTACGCATAATGATAGATTAGGGGTTTGTTTGAGAAATTGAGGGAGAAAAATCATGGATCTTAGATGATCCACGCTCTTGTAAATTCTATATAAAGAATTTTTATTGTGTGAGAAAGAGAGTGTGAGCGAGTGGAAAGTACAATGTAATCGGAAGTGGATTTGTTGACTAAGGCTGAAATGCCTTAGGGTTTGTATATAGTTAAAATTCATATTATGTCGATTTTCTGTGTGCCGAGTTGTGGTTATTTATAGCTTAAATTTATGATTCAAATGCTGTGTTATTATTTTTACTGATCAGCCATCGATCACTGTAAGGATCGATGGTGATCCAATGTTAGTATTAGATTAGAGAAGGAGCTTTCGTTTTATGCAAATGTGTTTATTGTGTTTCGATTCACATGTTTGGGTTGGAACCGTGAGTCAAAGACATGGCGAAACTGTGCATTGGAACCATATGACTAGGACCTGCACTCATATTGAATCTTGTGTTGAATGCGCAGTGGAAGAGTGGCGTAACTACATGTTTTGAACCGTAAAGTGGTTTTAGAAACCAGAAAAGGGTTATCACACATCTTTTGGGCTGTTGGCGGTAATTTGATGAATGAACGCGATACACCCCAGCGAGAGATGCATGGCGTCACAAATCCACTTTTTTCACGTATATTTAAGGCATTAAGGGTCGTACATATTTGGAGGCGATATCCGTCAGATGAACGGACAGGAGTGGATCATAGGTTAAAGTGTGCTGGCAATAACGGTGGAGCCCTCAGCTTATTTCGATTAATAAGTTGTGATTTATGTGGAGCGGAAACCATCTGATCTTAGATCGACGGTTATTGCAAATAAAGCTACTCGGCTTTAAAATCTTTAATGGACGCGAGATATGTTATAAACTAAATTCGAATGACTTTGGGCTATGGGTTTAAGCGCATCAAAGTGGGACCACTTTCCATAATTCTAGACTATGGAAATCACTATTTTCTTTTGTTTTATTGCTTCCGATATATATATATATATATATATATATATACATGGGCCATAACCCACAGGTCCTAGGATCAAAGGATCGGATTTATGAATCATGCAGCTTTGTTATGCATTGGAGAAAGGTTGCAGGTTCATATTGATAAAATGACAGTTAAACTACCTTATATTAGTTTATATTTTCATCAAGTTGTATTAGAGCAGGGAAAGGATTTCTTGCGAGAAGGAGTTTTCATACAGAGAAAGAATAGGTACAGTTTGTAAAGCTTGTGGTTTTTATATTTTTTTAAGGTAGCAGCAGAGGAAGGTGAGAAGATTGCAATAGCCTAGAGCAGGAGTGCTCAAATGGTTCCATAGGAGTGAACTGGAGAGATGTCGAAAGAATAAGCTCAGAGGAGAGAAGCTTGGTGAGGTATCATGTAGCAAGGAGGACTTGCTATTGCAGAGGTTTTTTTGCAGCTCACGAAGGACAATTCCACAGAGGATGTGGGTATAATTTTTCAAGAATGTTGTTACGGGAAGATCACAAAGGGAAATTCCATAGAGGATGTGGGTGGAATTGCTGACAGGTGTAGAAGACATATGACCGGAAGGTCATAAATTTTTTTTTACCTCAGGAGTCTGATGCAGGGGCATCCGAGCAAACTTTCATTAAAATTGGAATCTGAAGCTGTGGAAAGAAAAATGTGGATAGTCATTGTAAATTGGGGAAAAATTAGTTAAAACAGAGCTAAATTGCTGGAACTAATTAAATGTAATTATCTGCCATGTATGCATAACGAGAGATTAGGGGTTTGTTTGAGAAATTGAGGGAGAAAAATCGTGGATCTTAGATGATCCACGCTCTTGTAAATTCTATATGAAGAATATTTATTGTGTGAGAAAGAGAGTGTGAGTGAGTGGAAAGTGCAATGTAATCAGAAGTGGATTTTTTGACTAAGGCTGAAATGCCTTAGGGTTTGTAGATAATTAAAATACATATTATGTCGATTTTCTGTGTGCCGAGTTGTGGTTATTTATAGCTTAAATTTATGAGTCAAATTTTGTGTTATTATTTTTACTGATCAACCATCGATCACTGTAAGGATCGATGGTGATCCAATGTTAGTATCAGATTAGAGAAGGAGCTTTCGTTTTATGCAAATGAGTTTGTTGTGTTCTAATTCACATGTTTCGGTGGGAATCGTGAGTCAAAGACATGGCGAAAGTGTGCGTTGGAACCATATGATTAGGACCTACACTCATATTGAATCTCGTGTTGAATGCACAATGGAAGAGTGGCGTAACTACATGTTTTGAACTGTAAAGCGGTTTTAGAAACCAGAAAAGGGTTATCGCACAGCTTTTTGGCCGTTGGCAGTAATTTGTGCGAAAAAAGGGTGTATATTTAAGGCATTAAGGGTCATGCATATTCGGATGTGATATCCGTCGGATGAATGGACAGGAGTGGATCATAGGTTAAAGTGTGTTGGCAATAACGGTGGAGCCCTCAGCTTATTTCGATTAATAAGTTGTGATTTATGTGGAGCGACAACAGTCTGATCTTAGATCGATGGTTATTGCGAATAAAGCTGCTCGGCTTTAAAATCTTTAATGGACGTGAGATATGTTATAAACTAAAGTCAAATGAATTTTTAGTTACGGGTTTAAGCGCGTCAAAGTGGGACCGCTTTCTATAATTCCAGACTATGCAAATGACTGTTTTTTTTGTTTTATTGCTTCTGATATATATATATATATATATATATATATATGGGCCATAACCCACATGTCCTAGGATCGAAGGATTGGATTTATGAGTCATGCAGCTTTGCTGCACATTGGAGAAAGGTTGCAGGTTCATATTGATAAAATGACAGTTAAACTACCCTATAGTAGTTTAGCTTTTCATCAAAATTGCTTCTTTGCTAATTTTCTAATAGAAATGAACTTGATTCCTATAGCTGATTTTACAGTCCATTAGACAAAGTTTCCATGGAAAGATGTCAAGGAATGGTCGGTTAACCCAATTGTAGAAGATGTAAATTCCATCCAAAGGGCTCTTGTTTACTAGCACTGCTTTCTATATCTAGAGTAACTGAAGGGATAGGGAACCTTCTCAATGAAAGAGGGTATTTCCAATTGTTCAAGGATGAAGCAATCTAAGCTCTATATCCTTTCCTAAAAGGAATTTGGATACATCCTCCATGGTAAAATTAAATGCATTAATTTGGATTCTAGTGAAAGATAAAAATATGAATCAAGAAAATTACAGTGCTCAGGTATCCAATAACCTATGATTTCCTTCTCCTGGCAATCAACAAACGAGGTTAATTCTGATAACCATTTGGGTCATAACTTGTGACCAAATCTTGTTATGCAAACAAAATTCCAGTACATGAGTGGGACATTGTTGACCTTACACATAATTAACATTAAACTGTTTCAAAATCCTATCTCCATAGAATATTGCCATAAATTAAACAATTTTTTCAGGATTCAGGATTCAATATGGAGAGAATGAAGAAGGCTTTATCCAATAACTTGTATCTCCTCCTACACCCAATATTGACTCTAATTGTGTTGAGTGGTCTTCTTCAAATACATAGTTTAAATGGATTTCCAAGGTAAACAATGTTTGGTCTTACAAGATTTTATACAAATCATATGTGATTGATTTGATATCAAAGACCATCTTCCAAAATATAGTTCACAGAGAGATGACTTTATTGGATAAAATTGCAATTGATGTGAATATGATGAAAAACCATAGGTGTATTTATGAATCCATCCCTAGGTATATGAAAGACATATATTGAAACCCTAGGTGCAAACCATAGGTGCCAAATGTATTAATGTGGTCCTAGAATTGTTGAAGATGAAGAAGCCCTAGATAATTTATATATGAACATATATGGAAGGTGCACTACATATATGAAGAAGAAACCATATCACATATGGAAGAATCCCTAGTAATGAAACCCTAGATGCAAGGAATATCCCTAAGCCCTAGATAATTTATGCCAATTCCTAAGCATTGCTAATCATTAAGCCTTAGATAATTGATGGAATACCCTAGTATACCTTAGGTGTATATATGAAGAATGTATAGTTGCATCTATTTTCTTCTATGAGGGTTAGATATGCATTCCTACAACATCTCAATGAATACCTAAGCCTTGCAAGACCTTTTATGCTATCACAAGGAGATTATAAGATTCCTTTAAAAAAAAAAAATTAAAAAGGAATTTTATAGGAGAAAGAAGTAAGTAATAAAAAAAAAAGGCATCAATTTAAGGAAGGCCCCTTTTTGGGATTGAAAGAACCTCTGGCAGATTTTGGGATCATTTCAAAGCAGGTTTTGTGGAGCAGACTTTGAAAAATAAAATGAAGGACACTTAAGGAGACTCTGAGTAATGGTGTGCACTTTTGAGGCAATTGTATTACACAACCATTGAAGGAATTCTTGAAGGAAATATCTATGTAGAATTATCATTGTTGAATCCCTCGTGGAGTAGCCTTATAGAAGACTATTTGGGTGACATGAAGATTCTTGGAGACACTTACTAGTTGGCAATGTTGACCTTTATAATTGGGGCATACATGGAGATTACCCCTTGCAGCAGTCATTAAATATTTGAGAAGTAGTTCCTAGACCCCTTGCCCAAGCTAAAGCCTACAGGGAGCCTGCAGATGCAACACTCTTATTGTATCTAGTGTCTATGTGAAGAAAAGATCTTTTGTTGTTACACAAGGCTTTTGAGGGTTGAGGGTTATAAATATGTCCCTCAAGCTATAGATGGGGGCATTTATGGTAGGGTTTTTGGGACATGTACTAAACTAGGGTTTCTAATTTGTGACATTTAATACTTTCCACCCTTGGATTTCCTTTCATATGTGTAACCCCTTTTAGTACATCCCAATATATTTTTCTTTATAAATTCATCATGGCCATCTAGCTACAATAATAGATTTTTCCAAAGAGTTACATTCAAATATTCTTACCTTAGTTTGGATTTTCAACCTTACATTTGAAATGTAGATATTTGTCCAGTTTTGGAGAGATTTTGACCTTTGATTCTAATACTTGAAACTTCTAGTGTATTCTTTGATTGTGATTTCCTTTTGGAACAAATGCATGAGTTGAACATCTTACGATTCATCTTGTGTATGGTTCTCTCTAAGTTAATCCATATACAAACTTGCCAAATTCCCCTTAGGGATTTTAGCAATCCATCTCTCACCGCAACTTTGGGTTGGCCCATCCAAATGTTGTGTATTATTTGATTTTTATTTTTTTTGGAACAAATGCATGAGTTTAGCATCTTATGATATTTCATATAGAAAAAAATAAAAAATATCTTATTTTTCTACATAAATAGTAAAATCATTGTTGACAATTGGGTTGGCACATGAGACAAAATATTATCAAATTCACATGTCAAAGATGGTGGGTTTTCATCCCATCTTCATTTTATGTCTTTAGGTATGAAATTATTTTTGTAGTAAGAAATTTCATATGGTGTTCATAATCAATGTGGGTTGAAAATGGTTATTTATTATCTTTTGAGAGCTCGTATCACATTGCATGAGAAAGGACATTGAAGGCCCCCAAATTTCAAGGCACTAAAATACTTGAATGATGAAAATTTGTTTACCCATGGTAAAATATGGATGACTAAGATTTACAATACAAAGAAATGTATGATGCATACAATTACATATAAGCATTACTTTGTCAAGAACAAGCATTACATAATTATGTATCTATTATTTCTAGTGGTTTTGCAGGTTATGTTAGTTTTGTTTCTCAAAAAGTTACGGGAGTTTGAAAAATGATATTTGTATATAAATTGTATCAATGATTATTAAGGTAGCTTTGAAACATACACCAATGTTTAGGATATTTCATTTGTTGCTTCAACTAGAGCTCTTGGGCTCTTGGAAGTGTGAAAACAAGCTAGCAACAAGACACAAAATGTTATAGGAATGAATTCACATGGCTCATTACGAAGATGATGGGAAGTCTACAAAAAGTCATTTCCCATGTACAATACACCATAAAACTAATCATTACAAATGATGTTAAATTGAACATTTGATTCCTCACATGCCCTGGAATTTTATCTCAATATCTTTTTGAAAAAAAAAAATTGCATTTGGTTTTGAATCACTCACTTTAGAATGAGATCCGTGGCATTCTCAATGTCAATATGCAAAAATGATAACTTTAGGTTCTGTAAAGTGCAAGCACATTTCATATTAGTATATATTCATTCCTATACTAAATGTTATTAAAGATGTGACATAATGTTTCCATTTTTTGCAAGACTCAAATGAATTATTGATATAATCAAGGTTCATAAAAACAATTTAAATTCTTTGAATTTCTTCTCTCCCACAAAAAATGCAAGCAATAAACAACTAGAGGAAACTCCAACCCATTTAATCCATGCATCATCACATCTAGGGCATCCACCAACACAACTGGGACATTATTACAACAACATATTGCAATTTTTACTCATCAAGCTTCATGCCAACAACTTACAATGTTTTTTTGGGCCTAAGACATACTTCTACAATTATTTTTTCCCTTCTTAGTTGATGTTAACAATTCAAAGGGTTATAACATCTATTTTTAGGGTTTTTTTACTGTTTTTGGAGGTTTTTTTGAGATATTTATTTAGGGTCTTTATCCTGCTATTGTTTTTTCCAAAATTTTAAGGTTATTAACCTGTATGTGTCCACTAACATAATAGGAGCAAATTTAGCAGAAATCCTTCCTTCCCAAAAACGTTTTAAAAAATGAAAACCAATGTTGCACAACTCATACTAGGGAAATACTTGGATGGCATATCATTGGCCAACTTGGGAAGACTTGGGAAGGACTCGAAAAATAGAAAAATAAATGAAAAATACATCATTTTTTTCATAAAATATAAATTAATGTCACATCATATTATTGAGAAAGGATCCCCAACATCAAAAAATTTACGTCGTATTCCTCAAGTGCACAAATCTAGTCATAATATAATTTGAAAATTTTTGAAGGTGACCCATTTCTGATTGAATAAATATGTTTTTGCTGTTATGAAATTTTAAAAATTCTAAAATTGTATGCTAAAGAGTTTTATCATGAAAGAGAACTATCAAAGAGCTTAAAATATGCCTTGATTTTTTTCAAAGAGGACAAGAATGCAACATTCATAAAAAGAGAAAATTCTAGGAGGCATTTTGTAAGCTCATAGGCCATTATAAAGATCGAGCCTATAAGGCTCAACTATGTTAATAAGCACTAGGTAAGTTAGTACAACTAACATTAGCATAGTTGCAACTTACAATAAAATACAATAGCATTACAACTTAAATTTATAGGCCAATAAATGCCTTCATAGGAAACTAATACAGTACATTATCCATATTACAAAACCACTTTTTTATAGTAATAATATCATAGCTTCCTCGAAAGGGTGACACACATGTTCCAAACCCATTGAAAAAAATAACCCAAAACCTGAACCATTGAGGTTCCTAGGAATTAGATCTGCATATACTATCAGTTTATTGTTGTTCAAAAAGAACTATTCACATATATCATCACTTGCCACATTCATTAGAATATGGAAATATGGACCATAATGTTTTTAAGGTAAATATTAGAATTTAAAAATAACTATTTGAGATTCAAATGGACCTACAGATTTGACTTTCAGGAAAAGAGTTCTACTTTAGCATGAGCCTTATACATATTTTTTATTACATGCAAATCAAAAACGATCTCAGATGGAAATTCATGAACTACTATTATAAATTATATGTGTTCATCAAATGACCATTGGAATATGTGCACTGCTCTCTAAAGGAGTCATGCTACACTGGTGCAAACCCAAAACAATATAATAACAATAATCAACATTAATGAACATGGAGCTAAACGAATATTTATATTCAATATGTGGGAGAACAAAATAATTTTTCTTTTGGAAAATAAAAACACAAAAGCCTATAATTTAACCCAACTACTTGGAAGCTCTTACTTCCCAATCAGTTACATTGTGTTAATACCATCAATCTTCAATATTTCTTTTATCAAAAATATGTTTTCCATTCTAGATTGGCTTGCATATTAAGTAAAACTAAGTAATTATTCCTCATAGGATCCGTGCTCAAAATTCTCATTTTTCTATTTTCCAAGAGCAATGATCTTGTACTGCTTCAGGTAGAGATTGTCGTGCAACATGCATGAGATTCGATAAACTCAAATATGATCTTGTTGAAAGCTTCTTGAGGCTATACAAGCACTTCCTAGTGAGAATGGAGGGTTTGTCAAACAATTAGAGAATCCCTTTCATGAATCCAATTATCCAAGTTAGAAAAGCATTCTATTATTCATGTTAACTTAGGTATTTTGAAAATTTATAAAATACCTGAAATGGGGTGTTGTCTTTACTATAATGGATCATTCAAGATGATAAGGTATGCCAGTAGAAAATTGGGAAATTTTGGAGTTGCAGCCCTCTTGTGAGCATGTTTGTATGGTAGAAGAAGATTCTTCTCTCCTCATACTATGATTACCAAGTATAAACATAGTACATAAAATAAAATTATATTAATAATGTCCAATAAACCAATAAAAATAAAATGAGAGAAAAACTATCACAACATATCTGACAAATCACCAACTGGAAAATTTTCAACCAACAAGGCATGTTCCAAGGGAGGAACATCCATAGAAAATCACCTATATGTATAAATATAACATTGAAATTCTCATCATAAACATATTGACATACAAAGTAATACACACATGAAAATATTGATTACATCAGTTAGCAGTTCTATCAAATGTACCTGAAATTGTAGGAAAGTTAGAATGTCACTACATCAATCTATCTCCTTGAGTTGAAGGAAAAATAGTGGATGGTTGTACCTCTACAAAAATCCGCACGCTAGTTAGTTAAGAAATTATGATGTTCATATACACTAATGTAAACATATTAATCTCATTACTCTATGAAACATACTTGGGACAATAGAGGATGCATGGTTGGAGTCAGTACAACCCCGCTTGTTGAGGTGATGAAACTGAAATGGTTCATATTCAAATGCATGGAAATTTAAATCAACTTCCAAGCCACTACTTCGTTTATTTCTTTTCTTTTTCTTTTTTGTACTAAACAAAAAAAACAAAAAAACAAAAAAATCTCTTTTTCCTCTTAAAATATGATTCATAAGCACCCAACCCAAGGGTGAATTCATAATCCATAATATGAATATTTTTGGCATTATTCATCATTCTTTTAACCAAACCAATCAATTGTTTTATCTTGCTCAAAGTAGCAGGAGGATTGTTTTGAAACAAGTCAAAATAGCCAAGCAACGCCTCTCTAGCAAACTGGAATTCTTCAACATCTATATCAACATTGTCACCAGCCATAAAAATTGTGCTAGTATATGCATCAAGGCTTGGTCAAGGCTTGGTGCCTCCATTCTTATCTCAAGAGGGGCATTCAATGAATTAGGTGGGGTATCTTGATATGATAACAATTTTGATTCCATTAAGGGGGAATACAAATACAACAAATCTACCTTTATAACATGCTTGCAAATGTTGTCATGGATAGACCATGGGTAATCACAAGTTAAAAAATTTATGCGATGAAAAATGACAAGATATTTCTCATCACAACTACTTTGAATCTTCACCCAATAATCATGAGATATACTCTCATGGTGGTTGCAATCACTATCTGCAATTCTTCTATATTTTTTTGTCGATGATTCAAACTATTTCTCCTTCTTGCAACTGTTTAAATATCCTTATTTTTTCAAAATTTCCTTGAATTGATAACAAGGTTCAACATTAGTTAGTAGGATATAGAACAACCAATCCATTCGACGAGCACATTTCTTTCTTCGATCGGAAAAACATTTTGTCTTCAAGTAAGTATGATATGACTCCACATCATTTTTCATCTCTTGATTTGGATGAGGAAAATATCGACAACCTTTTACCCACCCTCCTGAATATAAAAAAGGCGAGCTAGTGAAGATACATTGTTTTTATAAAAAAAAACATAAATATAAAAAATAGTATGTGAACTTATAGATCTGATCACCAACAACCTAGTTTTTATGGAAATATTCCAAAAAATTCTCTTCATTTGCAAATTTATTGAAAAATCCATTGACTTCATTGGTTAGTGCATCATTGGAGAAATTTCTCATGATAGACCCTAGCTTTCTAAACATCTCATTCTCTTTTTCTCGACTACTAGCTAATCAGTTGACAATTTTTAGCCATGCTATTTGTACGTGCCAAACACAAAAAATCACTTCACAACTTGTGATTCTCCTGCCAAATTCAATTAATATTAAGTGTAACATATTTAGAATAAACACAAAGTAAAATGTAGAATAAGAAGATAGAGGTTACCTCAAAGTATCAGTTTCAGCTAATGCATTATCAACCATGAATACATTAAATTTCCAATCAGGACAAAGTTGATAACACCTATGCATGAGGCACTCCAACTATTGTGCAATATCATGTGATGTATTATAAGACGCCACCACCCATACAATTATAACCCCTCTTTTTTGCTTACCAAAATCCATGAGTGTGTACAATTGATAATGTCATGTTCAAAAAAATATAAAGTAAAGCTTAAGTCATTAATCATTTTAAATTTCTACAACTCAAATTATTGTAATTAATAAATGCCATAGTCTAACTAGACTGCTTTTTCGCCCTGAAAATCATGGAAATTCCGGTAACATTTTAAGAAAATCCCGCAGGGATTTTTGTAAATCCACATTATAACTATAAAAATTTAATATTTTGGGTGCCCTAGAGGTTTTTGATGGTGTTGAATCTATTTCCACCATAAAAATCATGATTCAAACACTGTTACTATAAGATTTCTTAAAAACAAATTGGCCCCGATTCCGGCCAATTTTGGCCGTTCGAGCAATTCCTCTGTCTCGTTAGACAACTCCTTAATAAATCATTAGCAGCACACCCCATATTTATTTGTACTAAATTTTGAATCCATGGCTAATATTTTTTTATGAGATAGCTTCACCATGGTCTCTAACCTCTATTTAATTGTATCCCAGCTATAAAAGGGACCTCAACACCATTGGGTTTTGGGTAAAAGAACAAGTCATCGTTGTGTTTTCGATACCAAAGATTATGGATGTTGACAACATATTTTCTACATGAGAAGAAATATCTATCTCGAGTTGTAGCATCCATGTCCACATATTTCTTAATATGTATCTTACACATTGAATCAATTGCCACTTCTAAAAATAAACAACTTTCAATATAAGAAATCATGTCCCTTAAAATTTTTGGCTTATGTAAAGACCTAGCATCACCGGAAGTGTCAAGTTGTCCATGACAAGGGCATCCATTCCCATATTCATAATCGTATATATTATATGTTAATATTGTTATTTTGGGGCTATTAACCATAACCTTTATAATGAAATGGAAATGGAAGCCCCTCTTTTTCACAAATGAGTTCCTTCGTTTCATCGAATCATCTCCTCTTTTTTACTTCGAGCCATACAAACAAGTATATATACGCCAAAAAAATTGAAATGTTAATATATATGAAAAATAATAAAACATTATTAATAATAACATCTATTAATAGTATTTTTTAAATACTTACAACTGATATATGAAGGCAGCACTAGCCCTTGAGCTTGGGAGTTTTCTTTGTCGACAAATAAATGTACATGGGGCTTCTAGATTCATCTCTTCTCCTCTAATAAAGTTGGAAACTCTATGTAAAGGAATTTTTACAAATTGATCAATACTCATGTTTGTTTTATATACTTCAGCCCAGATTAAATATTTACTAGAAAATGTGATCTTGTCTTTAGGGTCTTGCACCTCAAGGCCCATGATAATCTTCCATTTATTTTTGTTTCCCATTTTGATTTGATTTCTACAAATGAAAAAGAAAAATCAAAAGTAAAATCTTTAAATTGAACTTGACATTTTCCATAAAGAAACAATGATAACTAATAGAAAACTATATTTCAAATAAAAATACTTCCATATATACTAAACATGACAGAGAAGGTGAAGTGCAGAGTACACTCTTATCTTGATATAATTTTTTTTTGGAATACATCTATACTTCTTTGCAATTCCTTGGTGTACTTCCTTAACAAAATTTTAATGAAATCTAGACACCAAGGCATTGTTGTTTCAACCTTGGGTATATTTCTATAGATTCAATTTTTTTTCCCTTTGTAATCCTCCCAAAATCCTCCCAATTGACAGAACAATTTAGAATAAGACCACAACATCATTGTAATAAACAAAGTAAGCATACAAATACATAGCAACACACCATAGTGGCATTTTATTTTGCGTGTAAACACATGGACCAACCATGGCTTAAGATAGGCAATATTGATATAAGCTTTGACAAAATCTAACTCACAACCAAGAAGACGGGAAATGAATTATTTTACCTCAAATCACAATTTAAGCTTCTTGAACCCAAGAAAGATGGAAATATTTCCTTGGTAAACTTTAGATTGGTAAGTTCCACGTCACTTAACTATTATAATTTATTTTGTACACTTACATTATGTCCTATTTTTTTTTCTTTCATATATAGATTGCAATGGGGTCTTTTTATGGAGTTTCAGATCGGACTCCCAAGTGTGATTGTAGTATTTTCATATTATACTCCCGTGTGATTAAATATATGATGTGGTATTGTTAATCATACATATGTGAATGTATTAGAAATCTATATACTAGCACAATCACATTTACCAATGTGGTTTATATTATGAAATAGATTTACAGCCACATTCACTAATGTGTTTGATATACGTTGATAGGCCTAAATGCACCACCCACCACATGTATTTTACCAAAATAATCATTATATATTTATGAATATAATTACCAATATATCATATATATATCTACTTGTAATATATTAATAATATAAATTACATTGATACTATGTATTAAAATTATATATATATATATATATATATTAGTATTTGATAATAAAATATTATTAAATTTTTCAATACATTAATAGTTGTAATTCAAACTATACTAAAATTAAAATATAACATAATACTAGTATTTTATTACTATTTATAATAAGCATATATCTCTAATCCAAAAGAACTAATAACCCCAAGAGTCTAATATTATAAACCCAAGGAATTGGTGAACCTAAGGGGAGAATATTAAAAATCTAATAGATGAAGAAGCCCAAGGGATCCATATTAAAAATAGAATAGATTAATAAAGCCTATGAATTGATATTTTAAATACAAATGAATGATAAACTCAAGTGATTATTAATATTATAAACCGAAGAGAACAATCAACCTTAGGGGTTGTTAATATTATAAACCCAATGAATTAAAAATATAAAGGATTAATAAACCAAATAGATTGATACTAAAAACCTAAGGAAATAATAAACCCAAGGGATCAATAAGGCCAAGGGATTAATATTAAAAAGACAAGAAATTAATAAACCCAAATAATTAATATTTTAAACTAAAAAAACTAGGATATTAATACCATAATAATCAATATTTTAAACTAAAAAGATTAATAAACCCAAGGGATTATTAATATTATCAACCAAAAGAACAAATAAATGCAAGGGTTTAATATTATAACCCAAGGGATAAATATTAAAAACACAAAAGATTACTAAACCCTAAGAATAAATTTTTTAAACTAAAAAACCTAAGCAAATAATAAACCCTAATAATTAATATTTTAAAATAAATAGATTAATAAACCTAAGACATTATTAATATTATAAACCAAAATAAGTAATAAACCCAAGGGTTTAACACTATAAACCAAAGTAATTGGTGAACCGATGGGATAAATATTAATATTATAAACCAAGAAATTAATAAAACCTAATAATTAATATTTTTAACTCAAGAGACTAATAAACACTAAGAAATAATATTTTAAACTCAAGAGATTAATAGACCCAAGGGATTATTAATATTATAAACAAAGAGAACTAATAAAGGCAAAGGTTTGATATTACAAACCAAAGGAATTGGTGAACCCGGGGGTAAATATTAACAACATAAGTGATCAATAAGGCCAAGGAATCAATATTAAAAACACAAGAGATTAAAAAACCCTAAGAATTAATATTTTTAACTCAAAAACCTAAGAAATTAATAAACCCTAAGAATTAATATTTTTAACCCAGAGATTCAAAGACCCAAGTGTGGTTTAATATTATAAACGAAAAGAACTAATAAAACGAAGGGTTTTATGTCATAAACCCAAGGAATTGGTGAACCCAATGGATAAGTATTAAAAACCTAAGGGATAAATAAGGCGAAGGGATCAATATGAATAACATGAGTGATTAATAAAGCCTGCAAATTAATATCGTAAACAAAAAGGTCTGATAAAATCACATGATTATTAATATTATAAACTCAAGGGAATAATATTAAACCTAAGAGATTAATATTATAGATATCAATTATATAAAAACATTTAGATAAATACTATAAACCGTAAAATAAACATGGTTGAGCATTTTTAACTTAAGCATTGAGACAATTATTTTCATAATGCGACGTTGGACGAAGAATGACCATGGTTTGCCATGGTTGATTTTCATATTGAGATAATATTTGTCACAATGTGTCATTCGACCATGGAAGCCCTTGATTGACTATGATTAAGAATGGTAGAGCATGGTTGATTTTAATATTGAGGCAATGTTTTTCATAACATGACATTGGACCATGTATTAATATTAAAGTGTAAGACTAATATTTTATACCTAATATTACCAGCCCACAGAATTAGAAAACTCCAGGGATTAATAAACTCTAATAATTAATATTTTAAACTTAAAACATAAGAAATGAATAAACCCTAATAATTAATAATTTAAAATGAAGACACTAATAAAAAAAAGGGATTATTAATATTATAAACCAAAAGAACTAATAAACCCAAGAGTTTAATATTATAAACCAAAGAAATTGGTGAACCCAAGGGATAAATAATAATATTATAAACCAAGAAATTAATAAAGAATAAGAATTAATATTTTAAACTCAAGAGATTAATAAACCCTAAGAATTATATTTTAAACTTAAGATATTAATAAACCCAAGGGGTTATTAATATTATAAACCAAAATAATAAACCCAAGTGTTTAATATTACAAACCAAAGGAATTAGTGAACTGAAGGGATAAATATTAAATACCTAAAGGATCAATAAGGCCAAGGGATCAATATTAACAACACAAGAGATCAATAAACCCTAAGAATCAATATTATGAAGCGAAATATTATAATCTCCAATGTTATAAAGTGTAAATATTAAACACAGTATTATAAACCCAAATATTATAAACACAATATTAGCCCCTAATTATAAATGCTATATATTAAAATCTATATTATGACCCAAAATATTACGCCATAATGTAAATCATAATATTAAAACACAAAATATTAATAAACCCAAGCAATTATTAATATTATAAACCAAAATAACTAATAAACGGAAGGGTTTAATATTATAAACCAAAGGAATCGATGAACCGAGGGGATAATATTAAAAACCTACATGATCAATAAGGCACAAGGATCAATATTAAAAACAAAATACATTATTAAACCCTAAGAATAAAAAAATTAAACTCAAAAACCTAAGAAATTAATAAACCCTAATAATTAATAATTTAAATTAAATAGATTAATAAACCCAAGACATTATTAACATTACAAACCAAAAGAAGTAATAGACCTAAAAGTTTAATATTATAAACCAAATTAATTGGTGAACCCAAGGGATAAATATTAATATTATAAACCAAGAAATTAATACACCCTACTAATTAATATTTTAAACTCAAGAGATTAACAAACCCTAAGAATTAATATTTTAAACTCAAGAGATTAATAAACCAAGGGGTTATTAATATTTTAAAGTCAAGATATTAATAAACCAATGGGTTATTAATATTTTAAACATAAAGAACTAATAACACCAAGGGTTTGATATTACAAACCAAAGGAATTGGTGAACCGAAGGGATAAATATTAAAAACCTAAGGGATCAATATTAAGAAAACAATAGATTAATAATGCCTAAGAATTAATGTTTTTATCTCAAAAACCTAAGAAATTAATCAAAGTTAAGAATTTATATTTTTAACTCGAGAGATTCTTAGATCCAAGGGTGGTTTAATATTATAAACGAAAAAAAAAACTAATAAACCCAAGGGATTTATATTATAAACCCAAGGAATTGGTGAACCCAATGGATAAATATTAAAAACCTAAGTGATCAATAAGGCAAAGGAATCAGTATGAAAAACATAAGAGATTAATAAAGCCTAAAAATTAATATTTTAAACCAAAAGGTTTGATAAACTTACATGATTATTAATATTATAAACTCATGGGAATAATATTAAACCTAATATATTAATATTATAAACCTCAAGTATATAAAAACCTTTAGATAAATATTATAAACCTCAAGTATATAAATTTTTTTAGATAAATACTATAAACCATAAAATAAACATGGTTGAGCATGCTTGATTTAAACATTGAGACAATTGTTGTCACAATGCGACGTTGGATGAATAATGATCACGGTTTTCCATGGTTGGTTTTCATATTGAGACAATCTTTGTCACAATGTAGCATTCGACCATGGAAGACCTTCATTGACTACAACTAACTATGATTAACAATGGTAGCCCATGGTTGAGTTTAATATTGAGGCAATGTTTTTCATAATGTGACATTGGACCATGCATTAATATTAAAGTGTAAGACTAATATTTTATACCTAATATTACCAGCCCAAAGAATTAGAAAACTCGAGGGATTAATAAACTCTAATAATTAATATCTTAAACTTAAAACGTAAGAAATGAATAAACCCTAATAATTAATAATTTAAAATGAAGACACTAATAAACTAAAGGGATTATTAATATTATAAACCAAAAGAACTAATAAGCCCAAGGATTTAATATTATAAACCAAAGGAGTCGGTGAACCCAAGGGATAAATATTAATATTATAAACCAAGAAATTAATAAAGCATAAGAATTAATATTTTAAACTCAAGGGATTAATAAACCCTAAGAATTAATATTTTAAACTTAAGAGATTAATAAACCCAAGGGGTTATTAATATTATAAACCAACATAATAAACCCAAGGGTTTAATATTACAAACCAAAGAAATTGGTGAACCCAACGGATAAATATTAAAAACCTAAGGGATAAATAAGGCCAAGGGATCAATATTAAAAACACAAGAGATCAATAAACCCTAAGAATCAATATTATGAACCGAAATATTATAATCCCCAATGTTATAAACTCTAAATATTAAACACAATATTATAAACCCTAATATTAAACCCAAATATTATAAACCCAATATTAACCCCTAATTATAAATGATTTATATTAGAATCTATATTATAACCCGACATATTACACCATAATGTAAATCATAATATTAAGACTCAAAAGATTAATAACCCAAGGGATTATTAATATTATAAGCCAAAAGAACTAATACAAGCAAGCGTTTAATATTGTAAACCAAAGGAATAGGTGAACCGAGGGGATAAATATTAAAAACCTACATGATCAATAAGGCCAAGGGATCAATATTAAAAACAAAAAAATTGTTAAACCCTAAGAATAAATTTTTTAAACTCAAAAACCTAAGAAATTAATAAACCCTAATAATTAATATTTTAAATTAAATAGATTAATAAATGCAAGACATTATTAATATTATAAACCATAACAAGTAATAAACTCAAGGGTTTAGTATTATAAACCAAAGTAATTGGTGAACCCAAGGGATAAATATTAATATTATAAACCAACGAATTACTACACCCTAATAATTAATATTTTACACTCAAGAGATTAACAAACCCTAAGAATTAATATTTTAAACTTAAGATATTAATAAACCCAAGGAGTTATTAATATTATAAATATAAAGAACTAATAACACCAAGAGTTTGATATTACAAACCAAAGGAATTGGTGAACTGAAGGGATAAATATTAAAAACCTAAGGGATCAATATTAAAAATGCAAGAGATTAATAAAGCCTAAGAATTAATATTTTTATCTCAAAACCCTAAGAATTAATATTTTTAACTCAAGAGATTATAATACCCAAGGGTGGTTTAACATTATAAACAAAAAGAACTAACAAACCCAAGAGTTTTATATTATAAAACACAAGAGTTGGTGAACCCAAGCGATAAATATTAAAAACCTAAGGGATCAATAAGGTGAAGGGATAAATATGAAAAACATAAGAGATTAATAAAGCCTAAACATTAATATCTTAAGAAAAAAGGTTTGATAAACTCACATGATTATTAATATTATAAACTCAAGGGAATAATATTAAACCTAAGATATTAATATTATAAAACTCAAGTATATATAAAGCTTAAGATAAATATTATAAACCTCAAGTATATAAAAATATTTAGATAAATACTATAAACTGTAAAATAAACATGGTTGAGCATGCTTGATTTAAAAATTGAGACAATTGTTGTGACAATGTGATGTTGGATGAAGAATGACCATGGTTTGCAATGGTTGATTTTCATATTCAAACAATATTTGTCACAATGTGACATTCGACCATGGAAGACTTTCATTGGCTATGACTAGCTATGATTAACAATGGTAGCCCATGGTTGATTTTCATATTGAGACAATGTTTTTCATAATGTGACATTGGACCATGCATTAATATTAAAGTGTAAGACTAATATTTAATGCCTAATATTACCAATCCGAAGAATTAGAAAACTCAAGGGATGAATAAACCCTAATAATTAATATCTTAAACTCAAAACCTAAGAAATTAATAAACCATACAAATTGATAATTTTAAGTGAAGAGATTAATAAACCGAAGAGATTATTAATAATATAAACCAAAATAACTAATAAACCCAAGGGTTTAATATTATAAACCAAAGGAATTGGTGAACCGAAGAGATAAGTATTAATATTATAAACCAAGAAATTAATAAAGCATAAGAATTAATACTTTAAACTCAAGAGATTAATAAACCATAAGAATTAATATTTTAAACTCAAGAGATTAGTAAACCCAAGGGGTTATTAATATTATAAACCAAAAGAACTAATAAACACAAGGATTTAATATTATAAACCAAATAACTTCGTGCACCCAAGGGATAAATATTAAATACCTAAGGAATCAATATTAAAAACATAAGAGATCAATAAACCATAAGAATGGATATTATGAACTGAAATATTATAATCCCCAATGTTATAAACTCTAAATATTAATCACAATATTATAAACCTGTTGACGAGAAAATCTATCCAACCAACAACAGGGGATCTCCCTGGTAAAAGTCCCAACTAGACTCTAGACCGTTTGGAATAGGGATCTCGTCCGAGGTGTGGGTCCGGCTACCGCTTAATTCTCTTTTCCTTGGGTCTCAGTAGGACTCTATAAACCTACAGACACACGCTTATTTGGATGATACAAAACACATGATTTATGAATTAAATGAACATATAACACTATGCGTAGCAAGATGAATTATAAAGTATGGGGCCAAAAGAAATGTTGTCAACAACATATCATTAGGGTCATGCTTGTACGTTGTTCTAACCACAGAAAAAACATTTTTTTATGGCAAAATACCCTTCACTTCCTTAAATGGTTTTGGTGATAATATAAATGTCAATAAACAAAGTTATTAACATTCATTGAGAAAGAGAAATAAACTTAGCACCATTAACACATGTTTAGAAAACTATAATGCATAAATGATGCAATTGGAGACAAAGTTTCATTAATCAAAAGATGTTAGAAACTAAAAACATAATACTCATAGTGTTCACACATTGACCAACATCAGATCCAAAAATGGAGTTAACAAATTCTTGTATTCATACTCAAAAATGTTTAGTCCTTCTATACAATGCTCTATATCTCTTTGAGTCCCAAACAAAAGGTCCTTTACAATTTCCCGAAGGAGGTCTATATAACACAAGACTTGCCCTTTGGGCTTCCGCCTTCTGGACCGTTGGGCTGCCCTACGACTTGGTGGATCGTGCGACTTGCGACCTGGTGGATCCTACGACCTGCGACCTGGTGGATCCTATGACCTGCGACCTGCGACATTATTTGTTCTGCGACCTGTGCAATGCCTTCATCATTTTATGAGCTAAGTGATTTCTAGGTCGGGAACGATCACTTGTAGCTGGTCTCAGAGGTAGGTCTACCATGCTTGATAATATGCAGCAATCAAGGTGACCAGAGGTGTGTCTTCCTTTAATCTCTATGTGCATTCGAGTGCGTTTGGAGTATCTCTTTTGATATTAATCTAATTTGACAAGGATGACAACTTAGTGTAGATTCGCACCGGTGTCACAATAAAATGGATTAGATTTTCCCTTGATGCCTGTAGATCTCGGGAAGTTGTTGCTTGCTCGATGGGTTGCATGAAGGCTTTGATATCTTGATCGATTTTCTACCAAGTCCTATCTTCACTCAGAGGGCTGAGGGGAGGAATGTGATGTAAATCGGCCATTGATTCTATGCCACTTATCAAGTGATCATATGTGGTCATCACCTTCTCCAGATCTTTGACCATATTTTCCTTAGATTTTACTCCGATTCGGACCTGGGCCTTATCATTCTGGGGACTGGTTCGCAAGGTAGCTGGAGCTTGTGGGTATGCATTGGACCATTCCAGGATGTGATCTAAAGCAATGTAGGCCTCTTTAAGCTCGACGTTATTTTTCTTTGTTTCAGCCTAAGCCTTTAGCAGTGGTGCAACAGTTTTCTTTATAGAAAAAATCTCTTTGTACACCTGCCTTATAGTGACTTCTAATGTGAACACCTCTCCTTGGATAGTCAATGCTGCTTCATTTGAGGAAGTGCTGCGAGCCTGCAGCTATTGTACCTCTTCTTCCAATGCTTTCTTTTCCAGCTCTGCCTTTCCTGTTTTCTACTCCAAAGCCTGCAGCATGTTCTGTAAGGACAAAATTTCTTTGCTCATCCTGCTAACATTATCCTCCGTGGCAGCTGCAAATGTTGTGCCTGCTGAGGCGATCATTACTGGATTTTTCCGAGTGTCCAGTATGATATCCTTGCCGGTGGTAGCTATGAGAGGTGTAGTGCGGTCTCACGCTAGGCATATCCTCTTTTCTTACCGAATCTTGTGTGAGTATTGTTCATAGGAGATCCTAGTAAGATGTCCTGATCTTCCTTTAAGATTCTTTCGGCTTCCACTTTATCTTGGCTTTCTTTTAACTGGCATTCGCTTTCAGCCCTGTCTTGCTCCTCTTTCCTTTTCCGCTCTTCTTCTTTCTTCCTCTGCTCTTCCTCTTTCCTTTTGCGGGTTTCTTATTTCTTCATCCTTTTTGGGTCATCTTTTACTTGCTTCCCCTTCTTTTCCTGTTCTTCTTTGGCCTTCTCTTCTGCCTCCTTCTGAGCTTTAGCCTCTCTTTCTCATTGCTGGGCCACAAGATCGGGTGTTGTCTCTGTAGTTGTTTCCTTGGATGACGAAGCCCCCCGTGATCTGTGCTCTTTCATCTAAGGTCTTGTCGTTTTGGCCTTCCTGACCTTCTTGATCGACGGATTCATCTGGGGCATACTCCCTATATTTATTGTACCAGTTTCAGATTCTGTCTTTAGTGGAGCAATCAGTGTGTTAATAGCTCCACCTAAATTTGGCTCATTTGCAATGTGCGGGGGCGGTCCTGTTAGGGTCATACGTCCGGTGCGCCAAAGTGGGAAAATGGAATCCTTTCATCTGCTCGATTTCTGCCTCCACCTCTCTGAAATATTTGACTGTATAGGCACTGATAGTGAGTGGTAGAGTTGGCCATGGCTTTTTCTTGCCTTTGGTCAGTACTTTGGTGAACCCTCCAGACATCTGATAGCATATTTCCTGGAGCAAGAGTTTGTCTGTCGCAAACTTGGGCAATGCATGAGGGGCTTTGAGAAACTCGAACACTCTGATAGTAGTAAATTTTGTATCCGGGAACCAATGGGCTACCTGAGTTATTGTTTTCATTGCCCGCTAGGACATCCAAGGAGCCTCCGTCCCAAATAATCTGCGATAGAGGGCTGGGATAAAAATATCTGATATTGACTCCATATCTTGCTTGTACCGGGAGTCCCAAAACACCCTGAGATGCTTATGAATTGGGTCGCTCTTCTCTGCTACCCAGTTGTGCCCCTATCTATCGAAGCTGCACCTTGCACAGACTACATCTAAAAGGTACAAAGCCATGTAAAACTCAGATGCAAAACTGTCGTGAGGGGCAAGTGCTTCGTTGATGTTAGATTTGAAGGCTGCCATAATTACATTGGCCCAATTAAAGCGGGTGCCATGTACTGTGATGGCGTACATGAGACAGACCCATGTACCACTGAAACAGGTCACATCCGGGCGGCCATACATTCTACACAGCATCGCGGCCACAAGTTTGTATGTCATTCTGAGGCCTTGCGTCGGATATTCTTGTCCCTTTTTAACCCGAAAATTCTCTGGTTCTTCCCACCATCCTTTCAAAATCTCAGGTATGGGCACGTCATGTGTGGTACACCATTCTTCATTGAGTGTCTACTCCCTGTCAGGAAATCTGTAATACACCTCGGTGTCTTTTCCTTTCAGAGCAGCCACAGCATCCCCAGCATGATCCCATATAACCCAGTTCTCGGGATCGACTCTCTGCAAGATCTAGTCTACAATCTTTGCACAAGGGTATACTGGCGGGTGGGCTCCAGCGTAATGCAACCTGGACCATTTTACCTGTATATATACTTGCCTATCTGGAAGGTCTTCTAGGAAATCGGGTTTGGTGAATTCCTGGTATATTTGGTACCAGGTCATGATGTCTCCCTGGCCAAAGGTACATACTGAGTCTCCATACATGGGGGCAGGGGAAACTTGTAACTCTTCTTCTTCCACAACTTCCACCCTAGGACTTTTTTTCCTCTTTCAGACTGCTGGGGGACCCATGTCACTCGAGGAGGATGAGATGGATACGCAACTTAGCTCTGCTTCAATATTACCTGGTATTGTTAGAAAACCATCCCATGATAAGACAGACTTCCTATTAATAATAATAGGGCTATCTCTGACAAAGTATGGCCAAAAAATGGGAAAATCTGCGACCTAGTGACCTTGCGACCAGGTCGTTGGGTCACTGGGTCACGCAGGGGTGCGTTCAATAGAAAATGTGACTTAGCAACCTGGCGACCGGGTCGCTGGGTCGCTGATTGATCAATTTGCAAGGAGACGTGACTTAGAGACCTGGCGACCAGGTCACTAGGTTGCTTGGTTGCTTGGTCATTCAACTTGAAATGATATGCCACTTAGCGACTTAGTGACCTGCGATTGGGTCGCATGGTCGCAAGGTCGCATAGTCGCACTAGGCCTCGGATGGGGAAAATGGATGGGCTGAGAGTAGAAAGAATAGATCTGGAATATAAGCATGCCAGGGCTCACGGGAAGCAATCTTATGGTAAGCATGAAGCTTTAAAGAGTATCAGTGAGGTAAAGGGGGAGAAATAGACAGTCATAATAAGGAAAAATTAGGAGGAAACGGCAACTTACACAAAAAAAACACGTTCCAATCAGACTTTCAGAGGCGTTTTCCTTCTTCTTCGTGCGAGTGAAATGCGACCTAGAGACCTTTATATATATAAAGAGGTCGCACGTGTGCGCCATAAATGTGGGTCGCTAGGTCACAAAAGTCATAAATTACAGGTGGTGCAATCTCGCAACCTCACGACCTGGGGGTCACAAGGTCGCCAAGTCACAAAGTCGCAAACTGCGAAATTTTCTTGGTTTGCGACTCAGCGATCCTGCGACTCAGCGACTTGGGTCGCAAGGTCGTGTAATAAAAAAAAATGAAGAAACTTGCGACTTGGAGACTTAGAAAAAAATGATTTAGGCTTGACCTCATCTTTTCAACTTAGGGGCTCAAAATTTTGAAAGTGGGGCAAAATTTGGAGGGTGTTGTAGCAGCAACAACAAATGGAGATTCAATGGTAGAGTCCATAATCTCTACTGATGATTTATCTTTGTGGGGGGGGGGGGGGGCAGGGGGCCTTAGCAAGCTGTTCCTTTCACCCTTAGGTTTCCATGATTTTTTTCCTTTTGTACCTTGCGAGGTTGCTTCGCCTGCTTGCCTATTTAGGTGCTGGTTGACCGAGCTTTTACTTCTGGATTCTGGACCGAAAGGGTTGAAGCACTTCAAGGATTTCCAGGATCTGGTATAGTTATTTAGTCCTCATTATGTTTCTCTGCTTCCTGCGAACCTCATGGTCCTGGCGAAGTCACTGCCTAGGAGTCACGGACGTTGCTCTGCTGCCGGCGAGCCTGGTCAGTACCTCGGCGGAGTCGTCACAACGCCTCTCTGCGCAGGAAGCCTTTCTCAATCCTTTACCCTTTATTGGTGTGCTACTGCACTTATTTTAAATGTGCTCAAGGCACTTATTTAGATGTGCTCAGGGAACTTATTTGATAGAGGCAATTTTTCTTGGGCGAATGAGGGATCTCGAATTATTTTACTTACAAGAGAGGTTACTCCTCGTTTGTATGAGGACTTTATGTTTTCCCGGATATCCTTGTGTCACCCGAAGTTAGCCCTGTTCCACTTTCAGTATAGTTGCCGCTTTAACCAACTTTCTTTTTGCATACACCCTTTCAAGCTTTCTAGGTGAGCTATCTGCACTTAGTAGCCCGGACTAGGTCATGTTTTACCTTTGGGTGTCAATCACAGACAAGCTCCTGCCACTTGTTGGGGTTCCCATGTTTTGGCCAGATTGGCAAGACCAAAATATGAGACAACATCAGAACCACTTTCAAACCTCAGGATCTAGCCCTCCTGGGTCCAGAGAGGGATCTCTCTATATGAGCAAAGGTTTTTGTCTTTGAAGCTCAAGGTTAAGATATTATGCTAGTTATGGGCACAGGGTTTGTTTGTTTGATTTTTGTTTGGTTGTTAGGAATCAAGAAAGAAGGGTTTAAAATGAGACAAGGCTGAGCAAAGAGGATTTTAGGCAAAGGAGAGATATTTTCAAGGAAAATTCAAGACCATTGGGCAAATGGAGTCAGGAAAGGGTTTACTTGCTATTCAATATGCAGGCTTTCAATTGGGCTAGTCATCTAAAGCATTGGATCTTAAATATGATAGTGTGGCATGAAATGGTAAGAGAGAAGGTGAAAGCAAGGAAACCTCCAAGGTGACCTTCAGAAATCAGATCCAGGGACAGGACATGCCATTGAACAACCTGTGATCCAAAACCTGAAGGCTAACTCTTTAGACAAGGAAACATTAAAGATTTAGAACACAAAGTTGAAAACCTGAGATCAGAGAGAGACTTTGAACTCTCAATGCTTCGGCCTCCAGCTTAAGGGAACTTATCAGAGTTTAACCAATAGAAAAGGATCCTAGTGAGACAGAAACCAAATTCTAGACCTCCCAGTGTTCCCAATTCATTCAATTAAACCCTAACAAGAACATCTGAAACACTGACCTCATTAAGTCATACATCAGCTAGTGATATATCTAACCACTACACTAGTTAAATCAATTGAAATCAATCCTCAGAAACACATATAGCAGAAAAACATTAAAGGCGGGGAGAGTAGAGACATAGGGTACCTATCAAGGGTAAATCCTATGCCATATTTCTGATGCATGCCAGAAGAAATGTAATGAAATGAAATAAAACACAGAGATAGAAAACATCACCAACTGCTTTAAATCAGGATCCAAAGAAATGTGCTTGTCATATTAAGAGAAACACCAGTCATGTACAACATTGCCAACAGCTTTGAATATTCGGTCTGGATACATCTTCCTCAGCCTATCTTACAACTTTACACAGAGAACATGTCTCAAGAGAAACATCTTGCAAATCTCAGATATCTGATCAACAACCTTTACAATGAGTTCCTTCATGAATTTTATAGCTGAAGAGAGCAGAGGAGGTAGCTGAAAAACTAAATGAAGCATTAAAACTCAGAAAATAAAGAGGGTCGAAGCCCATTCTATTTAAATTCTATGCATTTATCTATGGCACTCTTTGGGTGAAAGAGTGGTCTTCTCAGACTGCAAATTTACTCCAGGTATGTCTTTGATGTACTTGTCGTAGCGCTCTCGTGAATTAAACAAAAAGGTAAAATAGTGATGCTAGGGTTTGCCATACCATGTAACAAAGGCTTCTGATAGCATCAGGACTATTTTCAGGCCAGAGAACCCCTCTAGAACACGACATAGAATGAAAACTACATGGGCACTTCGTCCTTTATGGAAAGAACAATCTGCTGATGTGAAACCCTGATAGTATTGTTTCTTGCGCATTGGGCCTTCTGTGTGATCCATGATGTCTTTGATCTGGTACTCTACCTTTAAATTATCGGATTAAGACTCAAAATCTGTAATTACAGGCCCTTAACGCTCTATTTTCCCACTGATATTGTTTGCTACTTCCACGTTTGCCTCTGACTGCGAAATCTGTGCTTTAATGACTCTGGAGAAGTTTGACAAAGTCTAGCCCCGTTCCTTTAATGAAATTCATGCCATAACACTTTCCCAGACCCTTTTCATATTTTCGATCTCTGCACACGACATTCTCTGTGTTTCTTTGCCACTGTAACTGTGAATGTGAATCATGGGGGTTTTCCGCCTTCCTGTGACCCTGCAAAACATGAAAACACATTAAGAAAACATTCATGGGGAGGTCGGCTGCAACGGGGAGGATGAGCATGGTCGCGCGATCTAGTAAATTGATGGAACAGTGCAGGGTGATGGTGAAAACACAGGGAAACAATGGAGGATGGCCTGGTGAAAGTTGGTGGACTGCGAAAAAATTTTAAATGCAAACATTGGACTTTGACCTTTGAATGAAATATAAGGAGGACGGAAGAAAATGCGACAAAACATGTGGAATGGTGACGTGGTGGGACCCGGTCAAAGGCGGGACATGCGTTAAATCTAGACCATCTGATCTCAGGAGGAGATCGATGGCTGAGGATGCATCGGAGGGCGATGGACAGTGGGCCAGGGGTCGCGTTTGCCTTGGTTATCGTTCGAGCACCTTGGGGGCGCGAACACCATCGGATGGCCCGCCCCAGATCGGACGGTGTACACTAATATCGCACCAGATCTGTGGACGAACGTTAATGCGCGATGGAGGGTGGTTTATGAATAGTGCATGGAGCCACGTGTCATGCGATGAGTGGAATCGCTCTGAAATGGAAAATATCGCCCACCTCCCAAAGGTGGTGCAATAGATACCGCCGGTTTCTGCACAGTGTTTTGGCACGGGGACTTCCGGGGCGGATGAATATGGACAGTCGATTCAGCGGGTTAAATGGATGGTTGTGATGCGATCAGGCGATGAAAAGGGGTGGGGACCATCGAGCGCTATGGGATTGCGAAGACCATCGGAACTGTGTAGATCGACGGTGGACCTTTCCCCCGATACACATTTGCGATGAGCGCTCTTCGGGCTAGCGCCAGGTTCTGGCGCCCGGGTCATGTGGGGGGGGGGGGAAATTAAGGGGGCTGGCCTGAAGGGGGCTGGCCTAAAGGGGGCTAAGACCCATACATGTCCAAATGTGGGTTTTTCAACCTTTTTCAATGCAATTCGAGGCTAGAAAAAGGTAATGATAGAGGGAAAAAGGGGAAAGTAGGTCAAACAAGGGGTATGTGTAGGATTTATAGGGGATTTTGGGAGGATTTGGAGGGTAAGAGGGGAATTTTGACAAGGGGGGGAAAAGGGTTAAAATGGGGCATTCTGCAGGGATACAAGGGGAAAATGTAGGCCTTTTGGAGCATAATTTTTTGCAATCAGTGAGACTTTTTGGATGGATACAACAGTTAGGATCTTTAAAAAGGCAGTGGACACACAGAGGCTTCAAGGATGAGAGATTTTCATGGGAAATGTATCCTTTGAAGGCTCGTAAACAATTTAGCCACCCGTTTGCTTCCCAAAAATTTTATAGGTGGCTAACAGTGGCTCCACATGGGGATGGCTTCTTCCTGAAGGAGTCAAGAATTCAGAAGTGATATTTGGAGTAGGCCAGATGCCTGCTGCTTGAGCCACTTTTCTTCTTTGATTTTTAGCTGCCACAATTGTGAAGACATCAATTTAGCAGAAAAACTCTCCCAACCAATCTACCTACCCATTCCTACAATCCTACCTTTTTCTCTTCCGGGGTGCATTTGAACTAGCAGACCCTTTACATCATTTTTTTTTTTTTTAAATCAACAAGGAAATAAACCTATTCTATTTCTACCCTTATTACTCCATGAGACCAGATTAAACTGTTGGCCTCATATGTTTATCTACCTAAACTATATCTGCTAGGATTAGATTGTCTAGCAGATTTCTTCTCTACATTCTACAACATAAATTTAAAAACAGTCAAGCTAGGATTAGGCAGTCTAGCTTGCTGTGGATCTAAGGCATAAAAATAGTTGCACATGGACAGAAATTTGTAGAAAATTGAAAACAAAATCTCGAAGGCTTGAGATTTGAAATTTTGAAGTATCCTTCTTTCTTTTGTGACTCAAGTTTTGAGCTTGTTAGAGTCACTTTCTCTTCGTCATTCAGCTCTGGTTTTGGGTTGGTTGGAGCTGATCTTCTTCCTTAGTTGTTGGTTTATATTTTGAACATGTTAGAACCAACTATTTTACTTCTTTGGCTCACATTTTGATCATATTAGAGCCAATCCTTTACATTTCTGAGGTTCATGTTTTGAGCATGTCTGAACCTCTCCTTTCTCTCTATTTTTGGAACATTTTCTCTTTCTCTTGAAAACATAACATAACAATGGTATTTACAATGGAAATGGAGACTGGAAATCGAAAATCAACAGAAGTAGTGTTTGAGCATCCTGCCATTGACAGGACCCCCAAACAGCTCTGTACCATCTGGTTCTTGTAGAAAAAATGCATTTGGACCCACAGTGGCTTGGATGATGTATGGACCTTGCCACAAATTGTCAAACTTGCCGTTCTTTCCTTTGTCCTCTCTCCTTGAGTCCCACTTTAGAACTTTATCTCCAATTTTGAAATCAGAAGCCTTAGTTCTTTTGTCAAATATCTTCTTTATATTTTCCTGGACTTTCACAGCTCTGTTATAGACCTATTCCCTTGTTTGTTGGAGATGAATTTTTTGGTTTATCCTTCTTACCATGCTATCTTCTTCTGTCTGGATTTCTTGGACAAGTTTAATCACTAGTACTCCAAGGCTGGTAGGAAACATTGCTTCTGTTCCATAGACAATCTGATATGGTGACATGCCAATGGATTTCTTTGTTGTAAGCCTGTCAGGCCACAGGGCATGCACTAACTTGTTATGCCATGACTTTTTGTTCTCTTCCAATAGCTTTTTGATGATGGTCACCAGGCTCTTGTTTGATGATTCAGCTAAGCCATTACCTTGTGGGTAATAGGCAGTTGAATGACCGAGTGCTATTCGATATCTGTGACAAAAATAAACCATTTTCTTGGATCCAAAAGTAGCATCATTATCAGTGATTATTTTTCTTGGGCAACCAAATCGAGAGGATATGGCCTTCTAGGAACCTAATGATGATAGAATCTGTGGCATTCCTAGTAGGTATAGCCTCTATCCACTTAGTGAAGTAGTCTGTGGCTATTAAGATCCATTTGTGTTGTGCAGAAGAAGCAGGGTGAATTTCTCCTATGAAATCAAGGCCCCATTACATAAAGGGACTTTCAACAGTGATGGGTTGTAGAGGTAAGGGGAGGAACTTTCTTTTGCCTTCAAAAATCTTGCATTGGTGGAAGGCAATTATCATCTTATGGATGTCATTGAAGAGTGTAGGCCAGTAGTAACCAGTCTGACTATTTTGTTTGCAGTGGCCTTCCAGTTCAGGTGGCCTCCACACTCTCCTGCATGGAATTCTTGTTTAATTCTCTCTGCCTCATTTTCAGGCAAACATTTAAGAAATAGGCCATTTTTACTTTTCCAATATAAACATTCATTTAGAATGCAATAGTTTCTAGCTTTTAGCTTTAGGAATCTGGCCTTAGTCTTTGATAATTCAAGAGGGGCATTGAGGTTTGTGAGAACGTACAGGATGTCAGAATACCATGGAGAGTTTTGAAATTTCTCCTCAATAGTGGGATCGGGAAATCCCTCCTGCTCATCCAAGGCATCTATCATGTTTATGTCAAGGGCTTGTAGATTTGATTCAACCATTAGTTGAGCTAAGCCCTGACCTTTTATCAGTTTTGTGGGTTTTATCTCGAGGTCATATTCTAAGATTACAGCAATCCATTTGCCCCTTTTCCCATCTGGGTCTTGGGAAAATATGTTTTTAACCACTTGTTGGGTACATAGGCTATGGTGTGGGAATGCAGTATGTACACCCTAAAGTCTTTCAAGGCCTTAACCAGAGCATAGGCCTATTTTTCCATTATGTTGTATTTCAAGGGTGCATCCCTCAGTGCTTTGCTGAAGAAAGAAATGGGTTGTTCCATTCCCTCTGGATTTTTCTGCAGTAGAACTACAGCCACTGTATGCTCGGAGGAAAACGAAAAAATCAGGAAATCCTTTGAAAAATATGGGCTAATTATGATAGGAGTCTAGGTGAGTGCAAGTTTAACTGATTCAAAAGATTTCTTAGGCTCAAAAGTCAATTTAACTCCTACACCTTTCTTCAGCATGTTAGTCATATTCCTAAGGTGTTCAACTAAGTTGGGAATAAATCTCCTCAGGAAGTTGATTTTCCCAATGAAGGACTGTAAATATTTGATGTTTCTTGGGTGTGTGATTTGTAGTATTCCCTCAACTCTTTGTGGGTCCATCTTAATCCATTTCTCGGATATGATGTGGCCAAGGAGCTTACCTTCTTGCAGCCCAAATACAGTCTTTTTAGGATTCAATGACAGACCAAACCTTCTACATTTTTCAAACACTCTTCTCAGATGTTCTAGGTGTTCTTCTTCAGTCTTGGAGTAAATTGTTATGTCATATAGGTAGATGAAAATGAAGTGCCCTATTTCATCTGAAAAGGCTATGTCCATTGCTCTTTGGAAGGTGGCTCCAACGTTCATCAGTCCAAAGGGCATTTTTACATACATAAAGGTGCCCCATGGAGTGGTAAAAGCTATTTTGATTTGGTCTTCTGGGAGTACTAAAACTTGGTTGTAACCTGAAAAGAAAACTAACAGGGAGATCCTTTTTGAGCCTACTACCTTCTGAAGAATGTGTTCCATTCTTGGCAAAGGATAATTGTCTTTGAGTGAGGCTCTGTTAAGATTCCTGAAATCAATACACAGCCTGATCTCCCCTGTTTTCTTTCTCACAGCCACTAGGTTTGAGAACCAATCAGATAACCTCACAGGAACTATTATGCCTGCCTCATAAATCTTCTTAATCTCTTTTTCAACCGCAGGCAATTATTTTGGGTTTATCCTTCGGAGTTTCTATCTGAAGGGCTTCTGATTTTATTTCACACGTATTTTATGATGTATGATGTTTGTGTCGTAGGCCTTTAGGTCCTCATAGCTCCAGGCAAACACATCAATGAATTCCTTGAATAGGTCAATGTATTTCGTTTTCATGTTTGTAGGCAAGGACCTAGCCAATTTGATCATCTTAGGTTTATTTCCAGTGCCTATGTTTCATTTCTCGACATCAGAGTCCACATGTTCTATAGTGGGATTTTTTGCTACATCATCAAATTCAAAAAGGTCCTCTAAAGGCGCCAGACCTCAGGGTATGTTCTTATCTTTGGTCTGCAGCACCTCTACTTCCTCACTATCTGCGTTTTCACATTTTTCATTTGGATTTCCAATCTTCATTTAAAGTGTTTATTTCTATGTTACAGGGTGGTTCTTCCTCGTCTGAGATTTCTTCACTTGGGCAGCTATCATCAGATTTTTAGTCTGAATTAGAAAACTCAAACTCGTTCCTGCCTATCAGGAAATCTTCCATTTGCTTATCTCCTTTAAAAATATACCAATATTTTTCGTTATCTGGCACTGCAGGCCTGAATTTGGTCTGAATGATGATTTGTTGATCCCTGGGAGTCTTAGGGTTTGAACTAGCTAGACAAGCTAATCCATTTGCAATTACGTTTTGACTCCTAGGAACAAACCCTAGTTCATATTATACAAATGTTTTCAGTACATCCATGGCATCATTCCTGTACGCTCTTAGCCTAGGATGTTTCGCTGTGTATTCACCATTCACTTTTTAATGATTAGCTCAGAGTCTCCATGCACAAATATCCTACGGGCTCCTAATGTTTTCAACAGATTCAAGCCTAGGATAAGAGCCTCATACTCCGCGATATTATTTGTACATTTGAAGTGTAGGCTACAGGCATGGCTCTTTGTTTAGTCACTCTCTGTGTTATGTAGCCACACTCCTGCTCCTGCAGTTCTCTTGGTGCATGACCCATCGAAATTCATTTCCCATAAAGGTTCGCTCTCGGATTTATCATTGTTTCGTTCTTGATGTGGTGTAGGAACTTGTGAAGGTTGACTAATCAGCTGACCACATTCTGTTTCTGGTTCATTCTGAGTTTCATTTTTGGTGCACTACCCATAGGTTTCTGCATCGTTTTCTTCAGGGTCTAGAGTAGCCATTATGTTACAGTCTACGGGCTCTGTTTCATTGTTTGTGTCTCTGTTTTTGAATTCTGGCTCCTCCAAAGATTCATCATTGCAAAGGATGAAGGAGTCAAGATCTGTGTGTACAGAGTATAAAGGTGAATTTTCAGGCTTTTCGGGGCTACTGACCAGGAATTTCATTTGTGCCTCTCTATATAGTCTTCTAAGTTGGCTAAAGACCGAGATTGTGGCATATGCCCCATCCATCTGCATTGTACCTTGCAACTTGGCTCCCCATGATCTTGACAACAACATGCCATACTTAGGTGGCACATCTACCACTACAACATCCATGACCATGCATTTAGCTGGAATCTGGGTTAGGCTTACACATAAATCTTTAATGAGGCCAAGACACTTTACTCTGCTAGAGTCAAATGAATATAGGTCTTTATAGGGACGGGTTATCTCTAGGCCTAATCTTTCCATAACTATCTTAGGCATCAGGTTGTGTGAGGCCCCAGAGTCATGCATTGCATTGTGGAGGATCTTATCATGGACATTGAGACTGATATAAAAAGGAGGCACTACCCCTTCTTGAAACTTCCCTTCTATCTTGGGACCAAAGAGAAGGGCTGGTTGATCATCACTCAGGTTGACAGTGTCACTATTCTCACCTAGATTTAATGCTTTCAAAATTTGGCCTTTATATACATCCTGAGTGGCCAGCTCAGAGAGTGGGACAGAGATTTTAATTTTTGCAATCTCACTTTCCAAATTGAAAGTGGGCTGACTGTTTGGGGTGTTCAACTCTATTTTGCTAGTCACCACCTTGGTGGAAGAATCAGTGGGCCGATTCTCACTACGTGCAGTGTTAGAAACTGTTTTATCAGGAGCACTAACTGCAGTGCTAGTGCTACTAGATGGTTGGATTTGTTTATCAGTGTTTTGGTTATCTTTTTCTTCGCTCTTCCCAGAACTCTCAGCTGCTAATTTGTTCCTTTCAGTAGTTGCTTTAGAATATTTCCCAGGCCTTTTCTTGATGGTAATCTCAGGATCTTTGGTTTTGGGGTTATTTAGGCTCTTCTTTCTCCTAAGTTCATACTGCTCTCTAACCTGCATGATGGCATTTTCGAATCCCAACCTATAATCCTCATATTCCAATATTTCCTCATCCCAATATGAGAGTGAGGGCTGATCTTCTTTTGTGGAACAGCTGTGGATTGAGTTTTCTACTTCAAACATGTTTATTTTGTTCCCCTCAGACTCTTCTATGATTCCCTCATCTTCATCAAGAAATTTCTCTTGGAATGGGGGAATATGTTAGGTCCCTATATTACTAGTATAGTCCCTTATTGTTGTTAGTGTAACCCCCTTATTGTTATTATTGTACCCTTGTAACCCCCATTTTGTTATTATTGTGCCCTTAAATTATTATTGTTAGGTCGGATAGGATTACATTGTGGCACACTAGGATTACATTATGGCCCCATGGACTCCTATATATAGAAAGGAGGTTTTGTAAATTGTATCATCCAAGAATTGTTCATTTATGTAATGTATTGGAGGTTGCCCCCTCGAAGTGGCTTATTTCTAAGGCGTTGATATCTCTTTTATTTTATTTTTGGAGTTGGTTACACAACATTTGGTATCAGAGCTTTGGGATTCTAGGGTTTCGCTGCTCCAAACAGGTCATCGTGGAATTTTCGCTATAACTTTTTTTCTACGAAGTTTCAAAAACTGAAATTTTTATGGTGAGAAGCCGAAATCCTGAGGAAGAGTGTCTAAAAATTTCAGAGCTTGGTTTGCAATATTTTTGGAGATATGATCTGTGGAAGCTAGGTCGTTTTTCAGGCTCCTAAAAAGGTCATCGTGGAATTTGCGCTATAAATTTTTTTCTACGAAGGTTCAGAAGCTGAAATTCATATGGTGCGAAGCTAAAATCCTGATGACATTAATCAAAAAATTTCAGAACTTGGTTCGCAATATTTGTGGAGATATGATCTGTGGAAGGTAGTGCTTTTTCAGGCTCCTGAATTTCATCTCAAACAGGTGATCGTGGGAAAAGTTCAATAACTCTCTCTCTGGGCATTGGATTGGAGTGCCGTAAAAAGTGGTCGCAAGCACATGGAATTTAGTTTCTTGGCTATAAATTTCAGATACAAAGGACAAAACAGTGACACGTGGCAAGTCCTACAAGTTCGCTCTACTGAACCAGTCCAAAATTAGGTCATTGTGGGAGATTCGACACAACTTTGTCTTGGAGAATCCAAATCAGGTCAGACCTGTGGCATTCAAAAGAGAATTCAGAGGGCTACTTCAGTGCTTAATTTCAAATATTTAAGGGCTGCAATCTTAGAGATAATCCAATTTCAATATCGAGCTCCTTAAAAGCAAGAAAAAGGTGTGTATATTTTTCTTTCCAAATTGCATAAGTCTTCTTTGAAGAATCAATTTGAATTGATTCCAAGGGCATATTGTAGAATATATAGCAATATTGGGTTCTAAAAGATGCCCCGTAAAAATAATTCAACACCCATTAAGCCTTCAGAAGGCTCTACTATGACTCATGAAGATGAAGAATTGCAACATGATCTATCAAACTTACAAGAGCAAGTGAAACAAATTTCACTCTCGCAAAGAGCAACAAAAAATGAAATGGAAGTTTTGAATAAAGGCATGGAAGTGAAGATGGACGGTTTGAAGAAAGGCATGGAAGCTAAGATGGATGGCATGGAAGCTAAGATGGATGGCATGGAAGTGGGCATGGAAGTTAAGATGGATGATCTAAAAGCATACATGGAAGGCTTGATGACAAGCTTAAAACAAGAAATGATTCCTAATGGCGGAAATATAGTAGAAGAACCTCATGATGAGAACAAAATAAATGTTAATCATGATTTCATAAACTCTAATTTTGACGGGAAGAACCACCATATTCCAAAAATGGATATGAGGAAGTTTGATGGAAAGGATCCTGTAACATGGATACTACAGATGGAGCAATATTTTGATCTCCATAACGTGAAAAACACACAAAAGGTACGTATTGCAACTTTACATTTAGAACAAAATACATTTGTATGGTATCGATGGCTTTGCTCCCGTAAAAAAATTGTCACTTGGTCAATTTTTACGGAGGAAATGATAGCACATTATGAGGATACAAAGAGCAACACCTTCTTTAGCCAATTGATAAATCTCAAACAAAAGGGTTTAGTGGGGCGGCACATTGAGGACTTCCAAAAATTGAATATAAGGGTAACTAATATTCCAGAGGAACACAGGATTGATCTCTTCATAGGCACTTTAAAGGATAACATCCAACATGAAGTTCGTGTTTTGGAACCTGATTCATTGGAGAAGGCATTCAAGTTGGCAAGAAAAGTTGAAAGTAAAATTATGGCAACAAGGAAGCCTACCACTCAATTCTATAAAAAAGGAAATGTTGCTACGCCTAGATTTCCACAACCTACAAGGTTGACACCACAACAATTGGAAGAAAAAAGAGAAAAAGGGCTTTGCTACAGTTGTGATAGCAAATACACTAAAGGTCATAAGTGTCTTGAGAAGAAATTATTTTACATAGATTGTGAAGAGGAAGAAGAAAATGAACAAGAAGAGGATATACACCAGGAACCAGCCCTAGAAGAGGAAGAAATGAATGCGACCATATCGTGTAATGCACTGGCAGGAATTACCACTCCTCAAACTCTCAAGATAAAAGGACAAATCAAGAAGAAAAAGGTAATAGTGTTGATTGATTCGGGTAGCACCCATAATTTTATTCATTGTAAGGTAGCCAAGGAATTAAATTGTTTCCTATACCCAGCACCAGAATGTCAAGTGATGGTTGCAAATGGAGGAACTATAAATTGCTCTGGAAAATGCCATAATATCAAGCTAACCATGGGGGAATATGTATTGACTAGTCAAATGCTTGCCATTCCTATGGGAGGTGCTGATGTTGTACTAGGAGTACAATGGTTACAATCTTTGGGGACGGTAGCTTTTAATTTTCAAGAACTTTTCTTGAAATTTTTTTCAGAAGGAAAGGAAGTCGAATTACGGGGTATTGAAGGGAAGCAGGGAAGGATAATAAGCTCTAATGTCATGACAAAGCTTCTAAAGAAAGAACAACGAGGCGTAATTGCACAATTATGCTCACTAGAAGTTCCAACATCAAAATCATCTATTTCTGCAGATCTCCAACAAGTCTTGGACAATCATTCCAAGGGTTTGAAACTCCCAAAGGACTCCCACCTATTCGTGATCATGATCATGCTATTCATTTGATTCCAGGAAGTGTTCCTCCAAACATCAGGCTTTATAGATATCCTTACTTCCAAAAGAGCGAAATTGAACGTATGATTGCAGAAATGTTAGAGGCGGGTATAATTCAACCCAGTCAAAGTTCTTTCTCTGCTCCTGTAGTATTGGTACACACGAAGGATGGATCATGGCGAATGTGTCCGGATTATAGGGAGCTCAATAAGCTCACCATTAAAGATAAATTTCCCATTCCTGTGATTGATGAATTATTGGATGAATTACATGGAGCAATTTATTTTACCAAGTTGGATCTTCGTTTAGGATATCATCAAATTAGAATGAAGACTGAAGATATTCCAAAAATAACATTTCGAACTCATGAGGGTCATTATGAATTTTTGGTCATGCCTTTTGGCCTTACCAATGCACCTTCTACATTTCAAGGGTTGATGAATTCCATTTTCAAGCCCTTCCTTAGAAAATTTGTGCTAGTATTTTTTGATGATATACTAATCTACAGCAGGTCTTGGAAGGATCATGTTGAACATGTTGACAGGGTGCTCAAACTATTGCGGGAGAAACAATTATATGCAAAAACATCCAAATGTTTCTTTGGAGTACAAGAGGTGGAATATCTGGGTCATATTATATCTCACGAGGGTGTTAAAGTAGACCCTAACAAAATTAAAGCCATTAAGGAATGGAAAGTCCCCACGACCATAAAGCAGTTGCGAGGATTTCTCGGGTTAACAGGGTATTATCGCAAGTTTGTTAAGAATTATGGGAGAATAACAGCACCTCTAACAACATTATTGAAGAAAGATGCATTTTCATGGACTCTTGAAGCAATTAAGGCCTTTGAACATCTTAAAGAGGCAATGTGCCTAGCACCGGTCTTAGCTACGCCAGACTTCACAAAATTTTTTATTGTGGAATGTGATGCCTCGGGAAATGGAATTGGTGCAGTTTTAATGCAGGAAGGAAGACCCATTGCTTTCGAAAGTCATCCAATCAAAGGAAAGTATTTACAGAAACCTATTTATCAGAATGAAATGTTAGCAATACTGCATGCACTAAAGAAATGGCGAGCGTACCTAATGGGAAGACACTTCAAGGTAAAAAATGATCATGATAGTCTTAAACACTTTTTGGAACAAAGACTATCTTCAGAAGAGCAGCAAAAATGGGTCACAAAGATGTTGGGTTATGACTTTGAAATAATCTACAAAAAGGGAAAGCTTAATGTTGTTGCAGATGCACTCTCAAGAAAGAATGAAGACTCGGTGGAAGCATTGCTTTGTGCCATTTCTATTATCCAACCAGATTGGATAACTGAAGCAAGAGATGAATGGAAGAAGGACAAAGATGTATGGACACTCATTCAAAAGTTGCAGCAAGATCCTAGTACATCTGATACATTTAGTTGGAAAAATGATTCCTTATGGTACAAAGATCGCTTATATCTTTGTAAGAATTCCCAAATAAAACAAAATATTCTTCTGGAATTGCGCACTTCTCCTTTAGGAGGACACTCAGGATTTTTAAAAACTTACCATAGGGTGAAGAAAGAATTTTTTTGGGATGGCCTTAAATCTGATATTCGAAAGTTGTGGCGGAATGTTTGGTTTGCCAACAGAATAAAGTGGAAACAATTAAGACCCCAGGACTTCTACAACCTTTATCCATTCCAGGTCAACGTTGGGAGGAGATTTCAATGGATTTTATCACGGGTTTACCTAAGTCCGAAGGAAAGAGTGTCATCATGGTGGTAGTTGATAGACTTACCAAGTATGCAAACTTTTGTGCATTATCTCATCCATTTAAAGCAAGTACAGTTGCTACTACATTTATGGACAGAATTCAAAAGCTACATGGAAGCCCAAGGGTTATTGTGAGCGACGAAGATCCCATTTTTACTGGAAATTTTTGGACGGAGTTATTTTCTTGTTTGGGTACTCAATTAGCTCATAGCTCATCTTATCATCCTCAATCTAATGGTCAAACCGAGATAGTAAATAAATGTTTGGAAGGATATCTTCGTTGTTTTGTATCTGATAAACAAACACAATGGGTCAAGTGGTTACCTCTCGCTGAATGGTGGTATAACACTTCCTTCCATACTGCAGCAAAAATGACCCCATTTATGGCACTTTATGGATATCATCCACCATTGATCACATCATCTTTAAGGGAAAATTCGAAGGTTCAAGTAGTGGAAGATCACATCGAGCATCGGCAAGAAGTTCTCCAACTCTTAAAGGATAACCTGAATTTGGCACAAAATCGAATGAAACAACAGGCAGATCAACATCGCAGCGAGAGAAGTTTTGATGTAGGAGATTGGGTATTTTACGGCTACAACCATACAAACAAATGTCCCTCAAGCAAGCTAAGAAGGATAATAAATTATCGCCAAAGTACTATGGTCCTTACAAGGTGTTGCAAAAGATTGGTACTATGGCATACAAATTGGAGCTTCCTGCTTCTTCGCGAGTACATCCAGTTTTCCATGTTTCATGCTTAAAGGTTATAGGTGAAAATCTTCCAGTTCAAACAATATTGCCAGAACTTGATGAGGAAGGAAAAATCATATTGGAACCTGAAGCGGTCACGGAAACAAGAACTCGACAACTAAGAAATCGATCAATTTCAGAGTATCTCATCAAGTGGAAGAACTTACCCACTGAAGATTCTACATGGGAGGATGATAATTTTATACAGAAGCACCCAGTGCTACTCAAGCGTTGAGGACAACACATTTTTGAAGGAAAGGGGCATGTTAGGTCCCTATATTACTAGTATAGTCCCTTATTGTTGTTAGTGTAACCCCCTTATTGTTATTATTGTACCCTTGTAACCCCCATTTTGTTATTATTGTGCCCTTAAATTATTATTGTTAGGTTGGCTAGGATTACATTGTGGCCCACTATGATTACATTATGGCCCCATGGACTCCTATATATAGAAAGGAGGATTTGTAAATTGTATCATCCAAGAATTTTTCATTTATGTAATGTATTGGAGGTTTCCCCCTCGAAGTGGCTTATTTCTAAGGCGTTGATATCTCTTTTATTTTATTTTTGGAGTTGGTTACACAACAGAATAATTTGTTGATCTGATTCTCTTTGTCTGTTGGGAGTGGTCTTGTTTCTTCTAAAGTTCTGATTCTAGTTGTGATTTTGATTCCTGTTTTGATTACTTACTGTGACAACCATTTTTTCCATCATTTGCTGTAGCTTTTCCACATTTTTAGATAGACGGTCATAATTAGGATCAGATGTGGAAGCTACATTGTCATCTCTATATGTTACCCTTTTCTCAGCTCTCAATCTTGCTTTCTTCTCAATCAGATTAGCCTCTACACTCACTGCTCCCTTTTGCATGTCTTCCAATGTGTTGTAATCCCTCTCCCTAAGATGGCAGGCCATATCAGCATCAAAGCCTTCAGGGTACTTCACTAGAGCCATACCTTGGGGAGGTTTCATATGTAGAGGGAGAGTGTTATAAACACTGTTAAACCTTGTGGAGTAGTCATGGACACTCTCTCCTACGTTTATTTTAAGGTTTTTGTATTCTGCTAAGGTTTGGAGATGGTTGGCCTTGACTTCCCATTTGTTTATGAAGGTCTGATACAAATCAGGAAGATCTTGGATACTATTAGGAGGTAGGCTTTTGAACCATTTCTTCACATCACCTCTTAAGCTTTGGGCAAAGATTCTCATTTTGACTATATCATCGTCTATTTCCATGTAGTCAAAGGAATCTTCCATCCTATCTACATGGTGCTGAGTTGTGGTGGACTCTTTTGCAGTGAAGTGTGGGATCTTTGATTGATAATCATTGGGTAAAAGCACTAGAGGCTGGGGTAAAACCAAAGGTGCATACCAAGCTGCCATGATGATGTTTTGATGAGGTAAAGGGTTGGCTTGAGTAGCTAGTATATGGATGAGAGGAATACTAGGACCAGCAGAAGTCTGTTGAGTAGACTTAGGGTGGCAGAGCCCCAAGTTTTGAATAAAGTGAAAATCAGGAGGAGTAGATGGGGGGGTCTGTCTATCGCTAGTGTGTTTACCACTTTGAGGTGGTGAACCAGAAAGCTGAAGGTGTGGCTGGTCTAGAGAATTGAATGACCTAGTTCTAGGTACACTATTTTGAGAGTCTAGGTCAAAAAGAGGGTCTGATAGAGATGTAAGGTCTTCTGCTGCAGAGTTAGCTCTATGGATGTGGCTGGAAATAGTTGGTCTTTTAGGTGCAGGAGATCTCTTGAGGATGCTCTCAGGGTTGTCAACTATTTCAGGTGGGTTTGGGTTAGGATAAGCTCTTGTGTGAATATTTCTTGAAGCCAAAATGTTGTTTTCAAATCAAGCAGCTTAACCCTACTTGTTACTTCTGTTGCGGTTGATGTCGTTATGGAGGTTGGTCTCCCAGTGGAGTCTTATGTGAACCAAGATAATCATCAAGCCTACTGATCACCAGTGGAGTCTTTGATCTTTAATGAACTATGGAGTCGCCAGGTGGAGGGTTTAGGATGCTTCCGGAGGGTACACTGTCCACCACAGTGCTTATGACATGTCTCTTTTCAAAGATATCTCGAAAACACAGCAAAATCAAACCAGAGATTGACTAGGAGGGATTTTACTAGATATGTCATCTCTGAAAGAGGATGAGATCCGGAGGCTACCTGGCCCTTTCCAGACTCTGTCTAAGAGTGTGGGAGAACACAACAAAGGCATAGAGGTTGATTTGTGAATAGGAGTGTTTAACTTCCAACCTAACCAGATATTGTAGGTTTCTGAGGTTCTTATGATGTAGTAAGGTGGAAAATACTCAGAATTTCCCCAGCAGAGTCGCCATTATGTTGGGGTTCCCATGTTTTGTCCAGATTAGCAAGACAAAAATATGAGACAACATCAGAACCACTTTCAAACCTTAGGATCTAGCCCTCCTGGGTCCAGAGAGGGATCTCTCTATATGAGCAAAGGTTTTTGTCTTTGAAGCTCAAGGTTAAGATATTAGGCTAGTTATGGGCACAGGGCTTGTTTGTTTGATTTTTGTTTGGTTGTTAGGAATCAAGAAAGAAGGGTTTAAAATGAGACAAGGCTAAGAAAAGAGGATTTTAGGCAAAGGAGAGATATTTCAGGGAATATTCAAGACCATTGGGAAAATGGAGTCAAGAAAGGGTTTACTTGCTATTCAATATGCAGGCTTTCAATTGGGCTAGTCATCTAAAGCATTGGATCTTAAAGATGATAGTGTGGCATGAAATGGTAAGAGAGAAGGTGAAAGCAAGGAAACCTCCAAGGTGACCTTCAGAAATCAGATCTAGGGATAGGACATGCCATTGAACAACCTGTGTTCCAAAACCTGAAGGCTAACTCTTCAGACAAGGAAACATTAAATATTTAGAACACAAAGTTGAAAACCTGAGATCAGAGAGAGACTTTGAACTCTCAATGCTTTGGCCTCCATCTTAAGGGAACTTATCATAGTTTAACCAATAGAAAAGGATCCTAGTGAGACAGAAACGGAATTCTATACCTCCCAGTGTTCCCAATTCATTCAATTAAACCTTAACAAGAACATCTAAAACACTGACCTCATTAATTCATACATCAGCTAGTGATATATCTGACCACTACACTGGTTAAATAAATTGAAATTAATCCTCAAAAACACATTTAGTATAAAAAAATTAAAGGCAGGGAGAGCAGAGACATAGGGTACCTATCAAGGGTAAATCCTATGCCAGATTTCTGATGCGTGCCAGAAGAAATGTAATGAAATGAAATAAAACACAGAGATAGAAAACATCACCAACTGCTTTAAATCAGGATCCAAATAAATGTGCTTGTCATATTAAGAGCAACACCAGTCATGTAAAACATTGCCAACAGCTTTGAATATTCAGTCTGGATACATCTTCCTCAGCCTATCTTACAACTTTACACAGAGAACATGTCTCAAGAGAAATAGCTTGCAAATCTCATATATCCGATCAACAACCTTTACAATGAGTTCCTTCATGAATTTTATAGCTGAAGAGAGCAGAGGAGGTAAGTGAAAAACTAAATGAAGCATTAAAACTCAGAAAAGAAAGAGGGCCGAAGCCCATTCTATTTAAATTCTATGCATTTATCTATGGCACTCTTTGGGTGAAAGAGTGGTCTTCTCAGGCTGCAAATTTACTCCAGGTATGTCTTTGATGTACTTGCCGTAGCACTCTGGTGAATTAAACAAAAAGGTAAAATAGTGATGCTAGGGTCTGCCATACCGTGTAACAAAGGCTTCTGATAGCATCAGGACTGTTGTCAGGGCAGAGAGCCCCTCTAGAACACGGCATAGAATGAAAACTGCATGGGCACTTCATCCTTTATGGAAAGAACAATCTGGTAATGTGAAACCCTGATAGTATTGTTTCTTGCGCGTTGGGCCTTCCGTGTGATCCATGATGTCTTTGATCTGGTACTCTGCCTTTAAATTATCGGATTAAGGCTCAAAATCTGCAATTATAGACCCTTAACGCTCTGTTTTCCCACTGATACTCTTTGCTGCTTCCACATTTTCCTCTGACTACGAAATCTATGCTTTAATGACTCTGAAGAAGTTTGAAAAAGTCTAGCCCTGTTCCTTTAATGAAAGTCATGCCATAACACTTTCCCAGGCCCTTTTCATATTTTCGATCTCTGCACATGACATTCTCTGCGTTTCTTTGCCACTGTAACTGTGAATGTGAATCATGGTGGTTTTCCGCCTTCCTGTGACCCTGCAAAACATGAAAACGCGTTAAGAAAACATGCATGGGGAGGTCAGATGCAACGGGGATGATGAGCATGGTCACGCAGTCTGGTAAATTGATGGAGTAGTGCAGGGTGATGGTGAAAACGTAGGGAAACAATGGAGGATGGCCTCGTGAAAGTTGGCGGACTGTAGCAAAAGTTTAAATGCAAACATTGGACTTTGACCTTTGAATGAAATATAAGGAGGACGGAAGAAAATGCGACAAAACACATGGAATGGTGACGTGGCGAGACCCGGTCAAAGGTGGGACATGCGTTAAATCTGGACCGTCCGATCTCAGGAGGATATCGATGGCTGAGGATGCATCGGGGGGCGATGGACAGTGGGCCAGGGGTCGTGTTTGCCTTGGTTATCGTCCGAGCAACTTGGGGGCGCGGACACCGTTGAATCGCCTGCCCCAGATCAGACGATGTACAACAATATCGCGTCAGATCTGTGGACGAACGTTAACGCACGATGGAGGGTGGTTTATGAATAGTGCGTGGAGCCACGCATCATGCGATGAGTGGAATCGCTCCGAAATGGAAAATATCGCCCACCTCCCAAAGGCGGTGCGATAGATATCACCGATTTTTGCATAGTGTTTTGGCGTGGGGACAACCGGGGTGGATGAATATGGACCGTCGATTCAGCGGGTTAAATGGACGGTTGTGATGCGATCAGGCGGTGAAAAGGGGTGGGGACCACCGGGCGCGATGGGATTGCGAAGAGCGTCGGATCTGTGTAGATCGACGACGGACCTTGCCCCGGATACACATTTGCAATGAGCACTCTTTGGGCTAGCGCCAGGTTTTGGTGCCCGGGTCACGTGGGGGGGAAAATTAAGGGGGCTGGCCTGAAGGGGGCTAAGACCCATACATGTCCAAATGTGGGTTTTTCAACCTTTTTCAATGCAATTCGAGGCCAGAAAAAGGTAACAATAGAGGGAAAAAGGGGAAAATAGGTCAAACAAGGGGTATGTGTAGGATTTATAGGGGATTTTGGGAGGATTTGGAGGGTAAGAGGGGAATTTTGACAAGGGGGAAAAAAGGGTTAAAATGGGGCATTCTGCAGGGATACAAGGGGCAAATGTAGGCCTTTTGGAGCATAATTTTTTGCAATCAATGAGACTTTTTGGATGGATACAGCAGTTAGGATCTTTAAAAAGGCAGCGGACACACAGAGGCTTCAAGGATGAGATATTTTCATGGGAAATGTATCCCTTGAAGGCTCATAAATAATTTAGCCACATGTTTGCTTGCCAAAAATTTCATAGGTGGCTAACACCACCTTTTTTTATTTTCAAGAAATAATTTTCATCAGCATAGATCCTGGAACAACATGCCCATTGCATGACTTCTACAATGCCTTCCTCCTTTTGAAGTTCTTAGAAGGACACCTTTACTAAGGCGTTAATTGAATAAGCGCTTTTATTGTGGGAAAAGAAAAATCGAAAACTAAAATAAAAGAAAACACCAAAATATGGTACAGGGGTGGTGACGGCCCTCCTAGGGCTATTAAGTGAAGTAGTGCTTGAGGTCATGCCCATTTACCGGGAGGACCTCGATTCTTCCCTCTAGAGTTTTCAATTTGAAAGTGTGGGAACCTCGCTTCTCTTTAATCTGGAATGGACCTGTCCAAAGGGTTTGGAATTTGGAATGTTTCCCTTTCTCCTTGTGAGCTTTATCCCCTTTAAGAACAAGGTCTCCTACTTCGAAAATTTTATTCCCGGTGGAATTTTTATCAAACCATCCGACTTTGGTGGATGGCGAATTTTTCCTGGGTTTTTTGCCTTTCCTCCTCTAGTTTCAATAATGTGTCGATTCGGGCTTGCAAGGTGGGGCATGGGGTGCCATGGGTCTCTTGGGACAACTGAAGGGCTGGGAGAGATAGGTGGGGAGGAAGGATGGCCTCTTTTCCATATACAGGAAAAAATGGGGAGGTGTCGAGCGAAGATTTGGGTGTGACCCAATCAGCCCAAAGGGCGTTATGGAGGGAGTTATGCCAGTTTCGTTGGTGGGACAACAGGGTATTTTTGATGATGTGGATAAGGTTCTTATTAGTCGACTCATCTAACCCATTGCCTTGGGGGTAATAGTTTGCAGAGTGTTTACGTACAATACCATTTTCCAAAGCAAAATCATACAACTTGAAAGACGAAAAGTAAGTTGCATTGTCAAAAACAAGGGAGGTTGGAATGCCAAACCTGGTCATGATGCAATGAGTGACAAACTATATTACCTCTTTATCGTTGATTTGGCGTAGTGGTATTACTTCAACCCACCTGGTGAAATAGTCGGTAGCGGTGAGGATATACCAGTGTTGCTTGGAGGAGTGTGATAAGATTTCTCCAGTCACGTCCAATCCCCATTGTTGAAAAGGTTCCTCTACTGCCACCAACTGTAATGGAGCGGCTGGTCGTGTTTCTTGGTTGGAGAATTTTTGACATTTAACACACTTACAGACATATGTGTGAGCATCCTTGAAGAGGGTTGGCCAATAGTAGCCAGCGCGCATGATTTTGTGGGCAGTGGTATCACTTGCATAATGCCCTCCGGCTGGTCCATCGTGTAGTTCGGTCAATATGCTTTGTGCTTCATCGTGTTCCAGGCAGCGTAATAGGACTCCATTGTAATGTTTCTTTAAAAATTTTCCTTGTATTAATGGGTAGGATGCAGCTTTTAGCCTTATTGCTCGTTTCTGCCGAGCAGTTAAAACAGGGTCCATAACACCGTGGGCCAAATATTTCAAAATGTCGGAGTACCAAGAAAGGTTTCCCTGTTGGGGCACGTTGTCAATCTGATACATGTTGATTTCTTACTCCCAGCATTATTCTTTGCACCCACGTGAATTTTCAGCCTCCGTGGCCATTTGGCAGAGTCCTTTACCTTCGACAGTATGTGTTGGTTTGAACTCCAGGTCATACTCTTGGAGACATGTCATCTAGTTTCCTCGTCTTTCGCCCAACACTTCCTGCACAAAAAGTGAGCGAACATCTAGGTGAGGGACGAATACCGTGACATGGTTCTTCAGATGTATGGCTAGAAATGCTTGACCGCTTTATATACTGCGTAAGCCTACTTGTCAATCTCGGGGTAATTCAGTTCAGCACCTTTCAAACCGGCACTCATGAATGATATGGGTCATTCATCATCGTTAGTGTCTTTTTGTTTGAGGACAGCGGCGAGTGATGAATCTGAGGCAAAGGTATATAAGATGAAACCTTTGCTGAATTCTGGGCTTTGGAGGGATAGTGCTTCTGCAATGGCCTGTTTGATCTTATCGAATGCTTCCTTCTCAGGTGGATTCCATTTGAAACTTGCATTCTTTTTAATCATCCCTTGCAAAGGCCTAACTATTTAGGAAAAATCTGATATGAATTTCCGTACAAAGTTGATTTTCGCAAGGAAGGATTGCTTGGCCTTTTTGCTACTAGGAGGTGGAATTTGGGCGATGACCTTCGCTCGCTCGGGATCTAAAACTATATCGTTCCTGGTTATGATATGACCCAAAAAATTCCCCTCGAACACAGGGAAGACACTTTTCTTTGGGTTGAGTGAGACCCCATACTTTCTGCATATTTCGAAAATATACCTGAGGTGACGTAAGTGATCGCCTCTGTGCTTTGAAAACACGGTGATGTCGTCCAAGTATACTACCACGCTTTGTCCTATTAGAACTCAAAAATCTATGTCCATAGCTCGTTGGAATGTCGCCCCAGCATTTATTAATCTGAAGGGCATGCGCCTAAAAGTGAAAGTCCCCCATTTAGTCCAGAACATAGTTTTTAATCTGTCAGGTTCCACTACCAGTACTTGGTTATACCCGGAAAAACCATCCAACAATGAGAACATCTTCGATCTGGATACGGCTTGCAGTATCTATTCCATAGGGGGAACCAGGTATTTATCTTTGTCTGAGGCTCTGTTTAGATTTCGGAAATCCACGCACAAACGGATATCACCAGATTTTTTCCGTACCGGAACCAGATTCGATACCCAAGTGGAGTGTCAAACTTTGAAGACTATGCATGCATCCAAAAGCTTCTTAAGTTCCTTCTGAATCATTGGTTCCAGCGTAGGGTGCACTTTTCTTAGCTTTTACTGGAAAGGCTTCACTCCTTCCTTCATAGGGATCACATGCTGAATAATTCGAGTGTCATAAGTACGCAGTTCATCATACGTCCAAGCGAACACGTCTCGGTATTTCCGAAAAAGCTCAGTGAAAACTTTCCTCTCTTGATCAGAAAATTCCTTCCCGAGGTTGACAAACTTTGGGTCCTTATCTATCCCTAAGTTTACCTATTGATGTGCCAGAGTGGAGCTCTATACTTTATGGTTTGGGGGTCCATTGAAACGGTTCTGCAGATCAAAAAAAAATTCAAGCGACACTATTCCCTTGGGCATGGGATTTTCCTTGCATTTCTCTCGTTCTTCCTACAAGGCTTGATCATGGTCCGCTTCTTCTATCACTGCGTCTTTGAACACCTTGGTGTTGAGCATGAATTCAAGTACCTGTTGGTCATCATCAAAGACACGTAAATTAGTGATGTTATCTGGCACAGATGGTTTATACATTATTTCAATAGAAAAACCATCCCTTAGAGGGGTGAACCTAGCACCAGCGTTAGCCAGAGTATCAGCTGCCGCATTATGCATCCTAAGCATAGATTTAATACCAAACACATCAAAATCATAAATTAAATGCCATACCTCTTGTTGGTAAGCTTTCAAGTGTGGAGATAAGCAATGGATGGTATTGCATACCTAGCGAGTGATGATTTAGGAATCTCCGATAACCTTTAAGAATTTCACCTTTAGGTCCAACGTTTTTTTGAGTCCGAGGACTAAGGCCTCATATTCAGCGGTATTGTTGGTGCATTGAAATTATAGCCGGCATGAGATCAAAAAATTTTTCTTTTGGGGGTCCAACAGGATGTAGCCCGCACCTGCTCTGTCATGCGTCTTGGAGCCGTCATAATACAAGGTCCATACATCGTCTTCTGGTTTCTCCGGAACCATGGGCTGGGGAGAGATTTCAGTTTTTTTTATGATGGGTATAGCTTGGTCTTCAGTGATGAGCATTAGTTTTGATTGGACGTCTGGGTTTACCAGGGACTAAGTGGGACGGTAACATCTGAAGATGGCATCTAAGAAACACATGTCGAGCTCTTCTTGGGCAAAGCTGATAGGTTCATTGGTAGCGTCCAAGTCGGTCACAGTATGTTTCATATAAGGTTCACTCTCAACTCTGACTTGGTTGTTTCGACCCTTGTAGGGAAGCCATAGGTGAGACCAATTGGTAGTGAAGTACCCTTGTATCTTACTAGACCATTCCTTGCTCAAAAAGAGATCGTAGGCTTCTGGGATGTCTACGACTACTATGTCTATGCACTGGTGGACTCTGGAGTCGGAAGATAGGTGGATGATGACATTATTTAGTTCACCTACAACGAGCACTTGCGATCTGTCGAGCTGAATAATCCTAGCATCAGTTTTCTCTGGGCGAATGTTTAACTTCTTGCAGACAAATAGGGGCATGACATTTTTGGAAGTGCCGGAGTTGACTAGGAAGTTATGAACGTTAAAGTTAAAGATTTCAAAATACAGGAGAAAGGGGAGAGTAGATCCCCTAGAGTTCGTATTTACAACATTCACAATAGATTGGAGGCTTGTACTAGCTTGGGCAGATGTGTTGCTCACGGGTTTGTTTGTCAAGGCGTTGGCAAAGGCTTTGAGAATAAGCTCCCGTTGGTTGGTGATGCGGACGAGCTCATAAAGAGAGATGTTGGCTCTATTTTTCTTCATGTCCTCAATAATGTTGTAACCAGAATCAGAGTGTGGAATAGTCTCGGTGGGGGTTTTGGGTGACCCTACCGATAGTTTGCTCTTTTGGTTTGTTCGGGTGTTACTAGGAGCGGACTTCTCAGGAATAGCAACTTGGTGCTCATTCCCTGGGGGTAAGATTTTCCTTAAGAAGGCCCTCCTCTTCTCTTCGAAGGACTGTTCAGGAACCGGTCCTTTTCTTCTTAGGCCATAGTTTCACACAAGTTTGGCTTTAGGATCATCGGCCATGTTAATGTTGGTGATGGTATGGGTGCTTTCCCCGCAGATCACATCAAATTCAACGATGGTAGATCCTGGTTCTTCATCTAGGGGCAGGTTTTCTTCATTGTCTGAGAAATCGTCTTCGCCTGCTTCCCCTGGGGTTTGATCGTCTAAGAGCTGATTCACTACCGCAGTCATGCTTCCAATCCATTGGGGGCATGTCTTCTCGGAGTGGGCAGCCTGGTGGAAAGAACAAAAATTATCTTTTCCGATTTCTTCCACGTTACGAACAGCATTTGTGTTTGATGGGGGCTGGCTAATTATGGGGGTATTATTTCTGAAAAAATGCTTTTGTGTCTTGGTGACAGTAGCGGGTTCAATTCCCTTTCTCTTTATATTAGAGACTTCATTGGTTAATAACTTAAGGGACTTTGTTATACCTTCGAAGTCAAAAGTATCTTTGTCCTTATCCCCGGTTTTGAATGTGGAAGACTGGTTCCTTTTCGAGGCAGGTTTATGATCGTCTCAACCTTCATGGTCGATGACCCCTATGGAAAGCATGTCCTTTTCTACGGCAAGGGCAGTGGCATAATTTGCTGCAAGGGTAGCCCTGGCCTCACGCTTTACGAACACAGCGATGTCTCTGGGAAGAGCCTTTGTGTAGTAGTCTATAGTGATGGAGTCATCGAATACCAAGTTGGGGGGGAATTTGTTAAATATGGTAGAAAAATGTTGATTAAAATCTCTGACCTTCTCTTTCTTTTGGCATTTGAGTGTACTCAACTCCGTGAGGAGCATGGAGGGGGTCTTGTCCTCTGAAAACTTCTAAAGGAAAGTGTGACGGAATTGATCCCATGAAGTTATGGAAGCACTTGGGAGGGACCGATAACAGGTGGATGCTTTGTTCTCAAGGGTATGGGGAAAAAGACGGTAGGCGACATCATCTGCTTGGACTCTCATCATTTGCAGTGAAAGGTAGAAGTTGCTTATGTGGTCTTCGGCCAGCGTGCCTTTCTCAAGGTCAAACTTGGGAAGGTGTTTTTCGAGGTGTCTAGGCATGTCATGAAGGGGGGCCTAGAGATCTAATGGATATTAGGCCATCCAAGCAAGCGGTTGTACCCGCCTGGCATGCTTGTGCCCTATTTCTGACTCAGATTCACTTCCCACACCCAACGCGGATGCTTCTCCTTCATGGTGGGAGTGCTCGTCTTGATGTCCCCCGTAATTTACCATATTTCCAATGTTTCTCCAATTGTATATGGGGGCTCTATTTTGGTTTTGATGGTGGTTGGCGGTATGGTGACCTTGGCCACGGCCTTTTTTTCCCCAACCTCTATTCCCTTGGCCTCTATTTCCCTCGCCCCCCCTGGTGGAATGTGGACTTGGGTGTTGTCATTTTGGGTCCAGTCAGGCTGAGGGCTAGCATGGGGTCCATTCATGTCGGGACCTTCCTCTTCTGCTCCTTGGGGCATAGTAATAGGCTCATTATTCTCAACTGCCATTTCAAGGTCTTCAACCATTAGATTTATCAACTAGGGCAGGGAATTTACAAGGGCATCGTTGCGAGTGAGGTTAGTTGTAGGGGTCCTGGTATGGGTTAGACAACTCATGACTGGAGTGATTTGAAAATGTCTGATGAGGTTGCGGGTAATCGGGCGCAGAACTCTTAACTGATCCCTAGTAACCTCATAATAAGGAGCTTCCTCCCCTTGGGCATCTTCTAAAGGGGGAGGATCGGTGTCATCATGTATGGCCTCCCTTTGGGGAGTTTGTAATGAAATATTACTCGTGTGCTAGGAGTCTGCCATAGGCCCTCCTTCTAGCGCCAATTCTGTTGACGGGAAAATCTGTCCAGCCAACAGCAGGGGATCTCCCCGGTAAAAGTCCCAACTAGAATCTAAACCGTTTGGAATAGGGATCCCGTCCGGGGTGTGGGTCCGGCTACCACTTAATTCTCCTTTCTTTGGGTCTCAATAGGACTCTATAAACATGTGGACACATGCTTATTCAGATGATACAAGAAACATGATTGATGAATTAAATGAACATATAACACTATGCATAGCAAGTTGAATTATAAAGCATGGGGCCAAAGGAAATGTTGTCAACAGCATATAATTAGGTTCATGCTCATACGTTATTCTAACCACAGAATAAACAATTCTTTATGGAAGAATACCCTTCACTTCCTTAAATGGTTTTGGTGATAATATAAATGTCAGTAAAAAAAGTTATTAACATTCATTGAGAAAGTGAAATAAACTTAGCACCATTAACACATGTTTAGAAAACTATAATGCATAAATGATGCAATTGGAGACACAGTTTCATTAATCAAAAGATGTTAGAAACTACAAACATAATACTCATAGTGTTCACACATTGACCAACATCAGATCCAAAAATGGAGTTAACAAATGCTTGTATTCATACTAAAAAATGTGTATTCCTTCCATACAATTCTCTATATCTCTTTGAGTCCCAAACAAAAGATCCTTTAAAATTTCCCGAAGGAGGTATTTATAATACAATACTTTCCCTTTGGGCTTCCGAATTTCCGACTTTTGGACCATTGAGCTACCCTGCGACTTGGTGGATCCTGCGACTTGTGACCTGGTCGATCCTACGACCTATGACCTGGTGGATCCTGCGACCTGTGACCTGACAGATTCTGCGACCTGTGTAATTCCTTCATAATTTTATGAGCTGAGTGATTTCTAGGTCGGGAACGATCACTTGTAGCTGGTCTCGGAGGTAGGTCTTCCATGCTTGATAATCTGCAGCAATCGGGGTGACCAGAGGAGTGTCTTCCTTTAATCTGTGTATGCATTCGAGTGCATTTGGAATTAGGGTATCTCTTTTGATATTAATCTGATTTGACAAGGATGCCAACTTATTGTAGATTCGCACCGGTGTCACAATAAACTGGACTAGATTTTCCCTTGATGCCTATAGATCTCGGGAAGTTGCTTCTTGCTGGATGGGTTGCATGAAGGCTTTGATATCTTGATCGATTTGCTGCCAAGTCTTGTCTTCACTCAGAGGGCCGAGGGGAGGAATTTGATGTAACTCGGCCATTGATTCTATGCCACTGATCAAGTGATCATATGTGGTCATCACCTTCTCCATATCTTTGACCATCTTTCCCTTAGATTGTACTCAGATCCAGATCTGGGCCTTATCGTTCTGGGGACTGGATCACAAGGTAGTTGGAGCTTGTGGGTATGCATTGGACCATTCTAGGACGCGATCTAAAGCAGTGCAGGCCTCTTTAAGCTTGGCATTCTTTTTCTTTGTTTCATCCTGAGCCTTCAACAGTGGTGCAACAGTTTGATTTATAGAAAACATCTCTTTGTACACCTGCCTTATAGTGAATTATAATGTGACCACCTCTCCTTGGATGGTTAGTGTTGCTTCATTTGAGGAAGTGCTGCAAACCTACAGCTGTTGTACCTCTTCTTCCAATGCTTTATTTTCCATCTCCGCCTTGGCTGTTTTCTACTCCGAAGCCTGCAGCATGTTCTATAAGGCCAAAATTTCTTTGCTCATCCTACTAACATTATCCTCCGTGGCAGCTAAAAATGTTGTGCTGGCTGAGGTGATCATTACTGGATTCGTCTGAGTGTCCAGTACGATATCCTTTCTAGTGGTAGCTGTGAGAGGTGTAGTGCGGTCTCGTGCTAGGCATCTCCTCTTTTCTTGCCGAATCTTGTGTGAGTATTGGTCATAGGAGATCCTGGTAAGATCAAATACTTCTTCATCTTGTCCCACAGCAATGCCTAACTCTGAGAGGGCAACGCAAGCTATACTCACAGGGCTCATTTGAAGCATCTCGATATCAGTATTAGGAGGAGGCGTCTTGCTACCCTCTACCTCTTCGGTTGCCTTGTCTTTTGCCCTTCTATCTTCTTCCTCCTTCCTCCTTTGTTCAGCCGCTAGTCTGTCCTGCTCTTCCTTTAAGAGTCGTTCGGCTTCCGTTTTGTCTTGGCTTTCTTTTAACCGACGTTCGCTTTTAGCCCTATATTGCTCCTCTTTCCTTTTCCACTCTTCTTCTTTCTTCCTCTACTCTTCCTCTTTCCTTTTGCGGGTTTCTTCTCTCTTCATCCTTTTTGGGTCATATTTTACTTTCTTTCCCTTCTTTTCATGTTCTGCTTGGGCCTTCTCTTCTACCTCCTTCTAAGCTTTAGCCTCTCTTTCTCGTTGCTGGTGTTGTGTAGATTAATCCGTCTTGCGAACAAGACCGATCTCTCTAGTACTAAAGGTAACTAGCAACAAACAGCCAATTATACTAATCTCTCTCTAAGCATATAAGATTCATAAAAACACTATATAGGTGTAAGGCCTACCTTATGTCCAACACTTGCTTGATTTCGTTGAAGTCCTTCCCGTGCACTGAAAGAACGTTCCTCGTGAATCTGCAATCACAAACAAGCAAAAAGATTAAGCAGCACCTGTATAGACATTATTATAAACCATACTTATCATAATGATCAAGGAATTTATGAAATAAACCATGAATCGACAGTTTAATGAGAGAAATGAGTATATTTGTATTAACTTCAAATAAAGAAAACCTTTACAACTTGTGCCTTGATGTTGTGCAGGTCCTCCTGGGGTCCGAAGCAGGAATCTCTTCTAATTTGACAAGCATTGCACTCTTTGAACCAAGACATATAGAGATGAGTGATTTAACCTCACAGAAAGTCTTAGTTAACTGAGTCTGAATCTCAACAGCATTTAACTTCAAATATCTTAAGCTTGAACTCCCTTTGAGGCTACCCAAGGCCTCTTTTATAGTGGAAAAGAGGAGGTTTCTTGTTCCAAATATGAAGGGATAGAATCCTCCTTCAAAGGGATTAGCTCCTTACATCAAGGGGTTAGCTCCATCAAGTGAGGGATGCATGAACCTTCTCAAAGCGTATCCATTCCCGAAAATTCCCATCTAGAATCTTCTAGAATTCATCTGGAATTCACTTTTTATCTTAACTTTCTCGCCTTTTTATATTTTACAGAGGTCCGCATCTATTACACAAAGAACGTGCGGTGCGGGACCACATGAGGGCTGAACTTTAGGTGCGGGACCGCAGGGAATGAACAGAGAAAGTGCGATACCAATTCTTAGGGGATTTTAGGGACTTTTCTCTGATTTTGAAGCTTGACATGAAGAGCTGATATGTTGGACTTGCAAAAGGAGGAAGTATGAGTAATAATGAGCTCATACTCATAGTAAAATGTCAGGATGACAGATTTTAGTGTAACAAATTGCCCCCTAAAGTGCAAAGTCTGGAATAGATGAAGCTGTAGTCTGTCATATATGAAGAGTGCAGTACTTTATCATTTCAAAGATCATCCTGTGGACACCCCAGTCGGAACCTGTGAAAACATTCAATGCAAAATATATACATGTATATGTCATCACTGAGGTAGGCATTCCCATACTCAGATAAAAACTAACTATAAACTAACTGAAATCGTTCTGATACAGGAATGATTTTGAATACATCATAGTACAGATATATGTAGACACAGTATGGACGCAGCCATCTGTTTATCAATAGTCTATTGTATAGATGGCAACAAAATTCCTCGCAGCCTGGATGGTGGAAACTAGATCCAGGGTCTTGATTTCCGCATCTCGAACTAGTACGATTCTATCCATGTGAATAAATGTGTTGAAGTCGAACATGGTAGAAACCACTTGATTACCAGTCAATAATGTAAACTGTTAACAAGTGTGAGAGTAACCACCATTAATGTCAATGGCTCTCAAAGTACTCAGTACAATCCATGAAATGTGAATGAATGAGCTGAAGTCGAACATGTCACGGAATCATTCGATTGAAGGTCAATGATGCAACCTGTCGTCGAAGGCGAGAAACCTGCCATTGAGGCATGCAGATATCAAGGTACTGACGATTTCTGGATCAACTTCCTAGATAATGTGCTGATGTCGATAGAAAGTGATCTGTCGTAGGCAAGCCCACAACACGAAATCATAGATCAAGTTTTGAAAATATATTGGCAAGGACTCACTCAGGGATGGTCAAATATGGATGACAGATATTTTGCAGATGAATGGTTTATTTTAACTGTTCTCTTGGACACATAACGACACTGCAGATGGCTTGGTAACAATTGACCCAAAGCTAATACCCAGAAACCGGCTGAAAACTTTCAATGTGGTTTGATTAAATGTTAGGCAAAGGATTTCCCAACCCAGGTAAATAAAAAGTGTCGTGTCCAAGAGTGGTTGACTGAGTTTTCAAAAAATTTAAAATACAACAAACACACCCATTTTTCTCTCTTTTCCCCCACCATTTCTGGCAAGTACCTCTTTATTTTTGACAAGCTTGAGGAGGATAACATTTGCTTGATTATAAGCTCATCCTTCGGATGAGTCCAACTTAGTTTAAGATTCGAACCCTAAGAAGGAGTGGTTCGTTCCTGTTGAAAATTAAACAGGTCCTTTACTGTTAAGTTTTAACGAGTCCGGTATAGGAGAAACTCGGTGTTTTTCAGTTTTAGGGAGTCAGAAGAAAAACTTAAGAAAACTCCATGAGTGTCCTTTTTCGTAAATTTAGTCTCTCGAGCCCGAAAAAGGATAAAATAATGCGGGAGAGAACTCTATTGACCGTATTTAGTCAACGTATACCTTTTTCGTAAATAGTCCATTTCAGTCCGTAAAAGGGATAAACTTATACTGAAGGGACGATTGTTCATTTACTTTAACGAGTTCGAATAGTCAAGTACTCGGCAATCTTTTCATATTTAGAGAGTCTGAAAAGGGCTTAAAAGAGGACTCCAAGGTTTCGCTTTTTCGTAAATTTTTGAAAGAGTCCGAAAAAGTGATAAAAGTGTGCTCTTTGTTGAAAAACGATCATTTCACCTGAAAAATCCAGTTTCTGCACAAAAACTCGAAACATTACACATACCTGTTTAAGATAAGTAAAAATGCCTTCAAAAATACCCTTTTTAAAGTGAAAAATAAAAAAATTAAAAATTCATTCATTCGAAAAAACTTATAAAAAGGACTTTTTCAATTTCATTTTTACCGTTCAGTTCCAGAGTGAAAAGTAAAAAGCTTTTGGATAAAAAAGTTCCCGTGAATATTCTGGAAAATTCAACCGTTGGAATCGAAAATCGTCAACCCCAGGTAATCCACGACCTCCTTATCTTGTTTTTCATCTGTTTGAAATTTGTTTTTAGGCTTTAGTTTGATTTTTTAAGGCAAAAAATGGTTCAAAAATGCGCCCGCGGGGTCCGCAGGTGGGACACAGGTTACCTGCGGACCCCGATTTTTTCCTAAAAGGAAAAAATCGTGGGTACCGCACCCGGCACACAGCCCGTGTGCGGACCTACGCTTTGTTTACAAAGAGCGGGTGCGGTACCCGCGCGGTCAATTTTAAAGCACGGTTTTCTCATTTATCTGCCAAAATTTTTCGAATAAGATCATTCTAATTTGCCTTATTTTGTATTGCAGGATTAACAAGATGCTTATCTGGCGAGAAAGAGAGCACGAGGAAGTAGATGAAGCCGTCATGCTCCATTTGCCCACACAAAGGGCATTAAAAGCATGTGGCTTATACAAATTCTGGGCCATCTCTGGCATGAGGGCACAAGTGGAACTCTTAACATGGTTGGTAGACAGATGGAATGTAGAGGACCACTGCTTCTTCATTGGTGGCCACCGGCTCGAAATTGAGCTAGAGGATATATACTTTTTGACTGGTTTGTCCAAGAGGGGCGAACAAGTATCCTTGTTTGGGACTAGGCCAGGTGGCCAGACTGTCGCTAGTCTTCAACTAGAATTTTGCAATGATCAGGAAAATCCTCGGGACAAACGAATTGACATAAAACACATCATCCGTCCTGAGTTGAAAGTTATAGCTTTTACTGTTACCAAACTGTGTGGGAGTGCTACGCTTCATGTGGCTACTGGTTCCCAAATGCGTGTTGAAGTGGACTGTTTTCGCGGCACCATCTTTAACTAGTGTGAAGCTGTGTTGGCCAATATAAAAGGCCAACTTACTAGAGCAAAAACTGGGAAACTGAAAAACTTTGGATACAGATCCATCGTCGTTTCTTTTGCTCTGGAGAGGATCCCCCAATTAGCTCCACAAAGTATTGCTGTTGATGCCGGTCGACCTCGAGAACCGAGAATGGTTTGTTGGTCCGCGCTGATGGCCCGTCATGCTATTGAGGGCACTGAGATTGTACGATTCCCTTCTTCATATTTTCGTTGGCTGGATCGCCAAGTTTTTATGATAGAGGATTTTCCGTATGCTGGGATAGATTTCCACGGTGACGAAGAGATGTCTCTCCCTGCAGGGGAATAGTGGGATGATTCAGGTAAAATTATTTTCAACGTTTGCTAAGTTCTAATTTTTTTTAATTTTTTATCGTCTTAGAAAACTAATAACCAAAACTTTTTTGAATACAGACGTGGGTCCACATCGACCAGCTCATCTCCAACCTTTCGAGAGGAAACAACCAGTTGCACCCGCACCAGCCCTAGCAGGCCAATCAGTAGAGATTTTGACTGATTTGGAGCATCATCTAGAGCGCTTGACTCTAGATATACCAGAGACCAGTATAGATGACATTCCTCTCAGGCTACAGAGATATGTGATTGGAGTCCCAGGACCTTTCAGGAGGTTCCTATGCAGGGTGGCCCGGGCAGTTGTTTCTTATCGAGATCACCATCAGTGATGGGATGATCGTGTAGACTGATATTTTTTACTTTTGTATTATCATTTTTGCCGATCATAAGGTGTTTCCAACCTATGATCGAAGACGATGTATATTTTTTGAACACACTCCTATACTATGATATATCACTATTTTGACGGCTATCTGTGTACATATGTGAATGTTGTTTGTTTTACTGCTTTTGATTATTGCAAATGTCTATTTATCATACTAGAAGCAATTGAATCTGCTAATGTATTTAAATATCTTGGAATATGCTGATATTCAATGTAATCAAACTCACGTTCCAAGAGACGAACTCTTAAAAACAACCTTAATAACACTAGATTTCTAATGGTATAAACCCTGTTAAGCTGTAATACAACAAGTTCAGAATCCAACCTTACAATCAAACTCCGAATCCCAAACGATATGGACTCAGACAATAATTCAATCACTGCACTATACTTGGCAATGTTATTTGTTGTTTGACCAAGGCTTACCCCATGCATGGATACTAACTCGTCAGAGGGTGAATAGATAACCCAAGCTGTGGAAGAAATGTTCCGTGTACTACGACAAGCACCATCAACAAAACCAATGTAGGTTTGAAGAGACGTCGACATCTGCAATATCAAGAGTAAAACTCAGATAAGCAGGAATAGTGACAAAAACACACTTCTAAACTAGGCACACTTTTCTAATCTAAAACATGCCAGCAGTAAAGAAATCTAAACTAACAAAAATCTCCACACCTCGTTTAAGCATAATATCGCTTTAGATAAAGCCCATTTATGGGTTTATCCAAAGGGACACCGTCAAATTCTATCAACTCATAGGCCCCTTTTGCTAACTTTCGTTTCACAATGTAAGGACCATGCCACATAGGCACGAATTTCCCAGCTCCTAGCTTGTCGTTAGCTTGATCATAAAGTAAAACTAGGTCTCCTTCTGAAAAATTTCGAGGGGTCACATTTCTATCATACTGAGCTTTTATCCTTTTAACATGAGCCTCGTTTTCTATTGCAGCATTTCGTCGATTCTCATCTAATTGGGCCAAGTACAAAAAACATTTCTCCTCTTCAGACGTAGCTGGAAGTAATTCTACGGCTAACTTTAGTGACGGTATTTCGCATTCAATCGGCAGCACAGCTTCCAAACCGTAAACCAGTTGAAAAGGAGTGAAACCCGTTGATGTTTTAACTGAGGTTCGATATGCCCAAAGCGCTAAAAATAACACGGAATTCCAATTCGTCTTGTGAATACCAATGATTCGTTTAATCATGGTGACTAAAAATTTGTTAATGGCTTCAACCAGACCATTTGCTTGTGGATAGTACGGAGTGGAACTATCGTGGCGTAGGCCAAGTTGTTCTGTTAGTTCAGTCATCATGATGTTTCGAAAATGACTTCCATGATCTGTAATAATAGCTTGAGGAACACCGAACCTAGCAATTATGTGATTAAATACGAATGTTGCAGCAGTCTTGCCATCAGCTGAATATGTAGGCATCGCCTCGGCCCATTTTGTAAAATAATCTACTGCTAGAATAATATAGGCATGCCCCCCGGCCGAGTGAGGGTTACATGTGATAAAATCGATACCCCATTTTGCGAAAGGACCAACAGCAATTATAGGGTGAAGAGGAGCGGGTGGCACGCACATTTTTCGATCAAAAATTTGACAGTTGTGGCATTTCCGAACCGCATAAATGCAATCTTTGAATAATGTTGGCCAGAAATAACCTGCACGCAATATCTTTTGGGCGGTGGCATACCCAGACATATGACCGCCACATGCTCCAGAATGACAGTCATTTAACACCTTTTCAGCTTCTTCATGAGTTAGACATCGTCGGAAAACAGAATCCGCTCCACGTCGATAAAGTGTATCACCAATGATATTATACTGTTGGGATTGGAAGCGTATTTTCCATCGCTGAGTTCGTGAAATGTCAGGCCGAAAAGATTGGGTTTGGAGATACACAATAATATCCCTATACCATGGATCAAGTGTACTGATAAGAAACAAAGATTCGTCCGCAATGGACTCTTCTGCCACTGTTTCAGTATCAGTAGAGGGGAAATCGCACATCAGTTCCGCAAATACCAAAGATTTCTTTGCCTTGGATTTTTCAAATTCCAAGTCAAATTCCTGCAGGATAACTATCCATTTGGAATATTTGCCCCCTAGCAATTGTTTGGTAAAAATATACATCATAGGGTTGCAATTAGAAATTACTGTGGTTTTACGTAACAAGATGTAATGTCTAAAACGTTGGACAGCTTGAACAGCTGCCAAGGCCAATTTCTCCACATGTGTGTATTTAATTTCAGTCGGATGCAGATTTCGACTAAGATAATAAATCACATGTTCATTGTGAGATTCATCTTCCTGAACTAGTACCATCCCAATGGTGGAATGAGAAGCAGCGAGGTACAAAATGTAATCTTGGTTGTAGTTGGGAGGATGCAATAACGGTGCATGGGTCAATGCATGTTTAAGTGCATCAAAAGATTGATCAGCGATCTCGTCCCAAAAGAACGGAATGTTCTGTTTCAACAACCGGGTAAAACCCTTTGTAAGCTCGGCGTAGTTAGGAATAAATCTACGTAAAAAGTTTGCTTTCCCCTGCAAACTTTGGAGTTGGCGCAAAGTCGAAGGAGGAGGCAAATTAACAATAGCTTTGACCTTCGATGGATCGACGCGAATGCCTATTTTTGGGACAACAAATCCCAGTAATCGACCCGATTCTACGCAGAAAACACATTTATGTGGATTCAGCCTTATCCGATAATGCCTACATCTCATAAAAATTGCTCGTAAATGAGTGGGATGATCGGCCCTACATAATGAATGAGCAGGTAAATCATCGAGATATGGCTGGACAATGTGCTTAATGTCATGAAATGCATAATACATAGCCCGTTGAAAAGTTGCTCCAACGTTCTTTAGTCCAAAAGGTATTTTACAATAAGCAAACGTTCCCCATGGACAAATGAAAGCTGTTTTAGGTTGATCTACAGGGAGTATGTTTATTTGATTGTAGCCGGAAAAACCATCCATGAAGGAAAATAATTCACTGCCAGCACAATCATCAATTATTTGATCGATATAGGGAGTTGGATAATTATCTTTTGGACACGCTCGATTAATATCCCTATAATCGATACATACTCTTATCGTTCCTTGTTTTTTAGTCACAGGAACAATATTCGATACCCAATCCGTTAAGGGAATTGGATAAATGAATCCTGCTCAAAGTAATTTTTCAACTTCAGCTTTTATAGCAGCAGCTTTTCTAGGATGAATTTGACGTAATCGTTGACGAACAGGTTTAGCATCCGGGTAAGTCTTAATTTCATGAACTACGATCGATGGATCAATTCTTGGCATTTCTTCATAAGACCAGGCAAACATGTCACAGAATTCTTGAAATAGGGCTTTATAAGTCTGAATTTCTTCATCCGTACAACTTGCACCTATATGAATGTTTTCAATTATTCCTGGTTTTACTGAAATGTCAATTGGAACCATTCTAGATATATTTTCCAAATTTAACTCAGAATCAGGATTTTGCAATGGATTCTGAGGTTCCTTGGCATATTCAGCAGTAAAAATTGAAGTGAAATCATTTTCAAAATGATCTAATTCAGGTAAAAATGAAGACCGGTGATGTAGATCTTCCCATGGTAAATCATCAACAGACAAAAACTCACGAATTTGTTCATCTGTATGAACAAGTTCAGGAAATGTCGTTATAGCTGAACTAGATATAGAAAGTGATTCCTCTTGGATCCCATTCATTGGATCAACTTTGGTTGAAGAGGGGTCGGAAAAATACTGTACAGCCTGGTACGCAATTTCAAATGGACTCAAAGGCATCACGCCATCGAATGAATCTATCTCGGATTCTGAAGGAATAATCCAAGGATCATCAAACATAACAGTGTCTGACGAAATCATATGAATAGTTGCAGTAGAAGGTGATACGTTAGGAGGAGGAAAGGAAAAAGTTCCTAGTAAACCCGAATCTTTAATCAAACCTACTCCAACATCCTTATAAGGGATAGCCGTTTTACCAACATGCTGGATTGTTTCTGTAGAGGCTGGGTCAGACGAGAAATAAGTTAACTGATCTATTGTCACGATCTTTCCTTGATATGGAAATTTTATGAGCCGAAAGACCGAAGAGACAACAGCAGTCATAGCGTAAGACCAACTACGACCCAGAAGAAGGTTGTAATCTAGAGGGGCATCAACCACTTCCACATCTAGATTAACGATTTTACCTTCGACCCCTATGGGTAAATCCTGCAAAATACCAAAAGGTTGAAAACCTCGACCATCAAAAGATTTTAGAATCGTCGGAGATTGGTTAAGTGTAGGAGAACCAAGAGATTTCCAACACTGAAGCGACATAATACACGTTGAAGCTCCCTCATCAATCACAGTCCGAAAAATAGGTCTGTTTTTTACTAACACTGGAATCTGGAAAGCCATTTGGTGAGGAAGACGTGGTGTACTAGTTTCTAAATCGAAGATTATAAGGTTAGAATCCTGAACATCAACAGCTCCTATGGCGGACAATAATAATTTACGCTGTGCTGGACAAGATTGCAGCACTTCCAAAGCCGACATTGCTGAAGGAGAAACAACTAAATCTTCAACAATGTTGTAATTCTGAGCAGCTCTCGCATGTGGATTGAAAGCTGATTTACGAAGAACACCTTTAGCAGGCGGTTTGATTATCAAGTCTGGATTTTGTTTCTCGATCTGTAGCGGACTGGAAACAGGAGGAGTTGTATTTGATGTATTCGCATTAGAAGACTCTGCTTCTTTGCCATCAACGGGATTCTTAGAACCGTAATCTTGCAATCGCGTCGCAATCCTTACATGAGACATCATCATAATAGGCTCTTCTAAAGTAGTCAAGGAAGAACCAATCATCTTACTATCTTGAACTGGAAAAGGATCCTTCAAGACAGCAGGTTGTTGCGATCCTTTAATGAGTTTCGTAACTTCCTCTCGATATGGACATTCTTTCGTGAAATGATCTTGTTCACAAATGAAGCAAGGATAACGAGGTTTACGTTTTTCGTCATTGGATTCATCTTTATCTGTTTTCTCTTTCGAATTCTTTTTGTTTTTGTTCCTCCCCTTCTTTTTACTACAGGATTTTGATTTTGCCGTAGATGTTTCAACGACATGAATGTCGGCGGAAACTTCGGGAGAGGATTCTCCTTTCGGGGAATCAGGGAAAGTTATAATTGGAGAAGAATTCTTTGAGGATTTCTTCTTACTTTTAGAACTAACTGTACCAATCATACCGTCAGCGGCATGAGACCCTGAAGGAGCAGCAGCGATTTGACCTTGTTTGGGAAGATCGGGAATTTTCTCATGTAGAGTACCTGACTGCGTATAGACGAGGTCTAGGTACTGAGCCTGAGCAATTACTTGCTCTTCAGTAACAACACCAGCCTTAGCTACATCTTCAGTGATCTTGGGTAATAATGACTTAACAAACCATTCTGCCAAAATTTGATCTGGAATATAAACTTTCACCAAACGTCGTCTACGTCGCCATTCATGAATATGATCAGAAATATACGTGGACGTAGATTGTTTTAGCGAAGTTAATAATTCTGTGCCATTGTCGTATCTGACAGGCAACTGGAAATGAGTTAAGAAATACGTTGCTAACTGACTGAAATTATGAAACGAGCCTCGTGGCAACTCAATGTACCATTTGGCTGCAAGACCTATGAGGGTTCTTTGGAAAAGACGTAAGCGAATCGAATCATCAATGATTGAATTAGATGCACACCAAAGGTGATAAGTCATAACATGATTCGATGGATCCTCTCCCGACTTACCTTCAAATTTTGGTATATCACTGGGCAACTTATGAGGCATTGGCGGCCAGTTCTGATAATAAAAAATAGGATCATTTGTAAGGCGCGTCAAATCAGGTAAGTCCAAAGTTGCGATAAACGGTAATTGATGGTTAGGGTCACGAAAACCTTGAGAAGCCAAAGCAGATCCAGGAGGCGGATACCCAAGATAACTAGGAATCGGATTAGCATTAGGTATTGTGTAACCTCCTGGATAACCAGGATGAATCGGACCATACTGAGGTTGTTGATAAGTATAACCAGGGTACGGTTGATAGCTCGGATTCTATACATAGGGACCGAATTGCGGTTGTCCTTGGTACGGTTGATACGTAAATTGAGGTTGACTCGTAACAAATGTACTTGTACCGGTTTGCCCTGCAGGCATCTGAACTGTAGTCTGAACTGAAGGTCCTGAATGAGGTACAGAGACCTAAGGAATTTGCACGGATACAGGGGTAGCCGAACTCGGGGCTACATATACTCCAGAAACAGGTGTGACAGGTTGAACAGACATTGCAGCAGTTGCAGCAGTTTGGGGCGGAGTCTGAGGTGTACTAGGCCCAGCCTGCTGAACTGAACTAGGTGCAAGAGCTTGAATAGCTGGCTGAACAGTTTGCTGAGTTGAACCAGAAACCAATGGCTGACCAGGTTGATAAGGTAACTGCACATTAGGTTGCAAAGGCTGTTGATATTGGGACGGATCCCACACCATCATTCCGGGGTATTGTCCCGTAGAAGGTTGAACGTAAGGACCAAAACCTGGTTGAACGTAGGGTTGATAAAAAGGTAAATTTCTGGCTCCTTGAACAGATGGTTGACCAGAAGGCTGTTGGTAACCTTGCATTGGGTACTGCCCTTGAGGTTGATAACCTTGAGGCATGTATTGAGGTTTGGGTTGTTGAGGACCCTGAGGAGCATATTGAGTTTGGGGTTGACCTTGAGGAATGTACTGTCCTTGAGGTTGATAACCCTGAGGTATGTACTGTCCTTGGGGTTGCGCCCCAAAATAATATGAATCCACAGTTTGTCCTGGGAAAAAGCTACCTTGAGGTTGTGCCCTGGGTGGTAACTGACTACCTTGAGGTTGCCCCCCAGGTGGTAATTGACTACCCTGAGATTGCCCCCCAGGTGATAACTGAGTTCCCTGAGGTTGGCCCCCAGAAGGAAACTGACTGCCTTGAGCTTGAGGATTGGGAATATTACCAGACATCATAAAAATTTTCTCTGCGTTCGACGTTTCAATTTTAAGTCCACCAAGACCAGATGATATCCCGAAGGAACAGAAGGACCACCATGTAAAAAATATTCAGGCGTTTGAGAAAACATGGATGACTCACCAGCCATAATAGATGACGGATAATAACCTCTGGGTGTAGGATGAAATGGAACTCGAGGTGGATAAAAAGCAAGACCCGGATTCTCTAAAAAGTCTGTTAAAGAGAGATACCAAGGATTATTTCGAATGGGGCTATAGAAAATAGATTCACGTTCCCTAAGATTTAACGATTGAGGGGAGTTGGGAAGAGATATGTCTTCGTCTGGATTAGTAAGTTCTTCAATAGAAATAAGTCCAGAGGGAAGATTTTCTGTAATGATATTTCTTACCCTAGGTGAACCTGGATCGCTAGAAGTTGGTGTAACAAATCCTGAGGATGTTTCTAACACAGAAGATTCAGTTTCAGGTTCAGAGATTTCAGGTTCGTCAGATAATTCACCAGAAGGAGAAACACTTTCAGTAACTTCAGAAACTGAAATCGGTTCTTGAATGTATTCTGTTGTAGGTATTTGATGATCGGGATGTATAACTATAGCTGAGCTTTCAACTTCTGTTGACCTAAGTCTACGGCTACTGTGTGGTACCAGAGCTCGAAGCCCTTCAAGTTGACTTGGTGAATATTCGGGGGGTTTCCCTTGTATTCTCCGGGATTGTCTTGGCAATTCCGCCACGATTAAAAATTATCTAATCACACGCAAACAAAGAAAAATTTCAATGAAAACACCTAAAGTCTCTAAGAAACAAACAATTGAATCATTCGCTTAAAAATCTAAGAGTTAAAACCACACACAAACAGGTAACTTTCCGTACTAAAAACACTAGTTGGTGATGAAATCCAACTTAGTAGAATTTTAACACGAAAAGGGCGGTTGGAACAGTTACCCCGACAACCTGCTTAATGAAACAGATTGGCACAAGTTTCTTCACAAAACCATCTCAAGTGAAGAGAACCCCCCAGAGAGTCCAAGTGAGTCTAGTCGACGTCTGTTCCAGGTACAGTGGGATCTTCCCTCCACCGTCACCTTAAGGAAGAATCCTAAAGATTATGGTCACTAAGGTTACCAACTGAAACAAATATACCTGGGGGAACAGTCTACGATCCAACACACACGCAAGGGCAGAGTAACAAAGCTCAATCCCCTTGAAGGCTCCTTGAACAGAATCCAAGGTTTACCGACAAGTGACCCCTAGCTCCTCGACAATGGTCTATCCGAGGTTTACTATTTTTAATACGTGTATATCTTCTATCGTTCCTAATGAGGAAGGATTGATTACCCCACTGGTTCAGATATGATCTCGTGCTTAACTCCTTTAAGAGGAGCTTCCCAGAGCATACATGCAACAACTGGAATTCTTCCTACCGCAAGATATATCTACTTGTTTGTTTTAGCTATCTTGGAGAGTTAATTACTCCCGACTCCAAGATACTAGCCTAAGCTATGTTGGTGATAAGAGCCCTAGAAATAAAAAGATTACTAGATGAATTTTATTTAAGCGTTACTTTTAAGAGTTGTTTCTTAAGTCAATGGGTGCGGAAATGAAACTTTGGATGATGTGAAGACTCGACTTCCAAAAACACTAAAATGCACCTATGATGATATTCAATTATTTTTTCTTTCAATGAACTTTCTATCTAAAGAAAGAGTTAGAGAATGCAATCCTTTAAATTCCTTCTTTAAACATGAAAAATAATTGAAAGAAACTATTTTGTCTTTTCAATAAACTATCAAAGCTCACAAGAAAAATCCTTTTCTTTTCCAAACTAGAAGCTACAAAACAATTTTCCTTCGAAAGAAAACTACAAAAATTAAAACTACTCAAAACTACAAAATCTAATCTTGAGAACTATGATCTAAATTGAGTAAAATATTTTAGATTTCTTTTTATGAATGTTTTCCTTAGTTGTTCAGCAAACTAAGAATCTATTCGTTCAGATAACAAACAGATCAAAAACACTCAAAATATCTTTTTACAAAAAATGAAATTCAAAACTTTGAACCAAGTTTTTTCGAAGATTTGCAAAGAAACAAAAGGCTTAATTTCTCAATATAGGATGTTTTCACAATTAGGCCGGATTCAAAAGACAAAAAGAGATCAATGTAATCTGAGATACTGCAAATTGTCAAAAGTTCGAATCACTACAAAGACCAAGCGGAAAAACAATCCAATCGGCAAAATATTCTAGAAAATCATCAAAACATTAACACTGTTGGAGTTCATTCACAATAAATTTTTGATAGACACAATAACCAGTCTGGGCAGAAACCAAAGATCTAAAAATAAACTAGAAAAAGAAACCTAGAGATTTTCTAAAATTTTTACAGGGTCCGCAGGTAACCAGTGTTGACAGGTGCAGTCCCGCACTGTATTCTCTAGAGAAAGTGCGAACCTGCCCGCACTGTCAAAGGTAGGTAGAGTGCGGTCCTAGGAAAAATTATAGAAAAACCTAAAATACTTCTAAATTTTCAAAAACAGAGAAAATCTAAATTACCCAGACAGATGTGTATCAATCAAAAACCAGGAAAAAATGTTTCCTCAAATAAAAAATAAAAGAGAACCAAAAAGAACAAGTTCTTTCCCCAGTATGGTCGCCATTTTGTTGTGTAGATTAATCCGTCTTTCGGACAAGACCGATCTCTCTAGTACTAAAGGTAACTAGCAACAAACAACCAATTATACTAATCTCTCTCTAAGCATATAAGATTCATAAAAACACTATATAGGTGTAAGGCCTACCTTATGTCCAACGCTTGCTTGATTTCGTTGAAGTCCTTCCCGTGCACTGAAAGAACGTTCCTCGTGAATCTGCAATCACAAACAATCAAAAAGATTAAGCAGCACCTGTATAGACATTATTATAAACCATACTTATCATAATGATCAAGGAATTTATGAAATAAACCATGAATCGACAGTTTAATGAGAGAAATGAGTATATTTGTATTAACTTCAAATAAAGAAAACCTTTACAACCTGTGCCTTGATGTTGTGCAGGTCCTCTTGGGGTCCGAAGCGGGAATCTCTTCTAATTTGACAAGTATTGCACTCTTTGAACCAAGACAGATAGAGATGAGTGATTTAACCTCACAGAAAGTCTTAGTTAACTGAGTTTGAATCTCAACAGCATTTAACTTCAAATATCTCAAGCTTTTTACTCCCTTTGAGTCTACCCAAGACCTCTTTTTATAGTGGAAAAGAGGAGGTTTCTTGTTCCAAATATGAAGGGATAGAATCCTCCTTCAAAGGGATTAGCTCCTTACATCAAGGGGTTAGCTCCATCAAGTGAGGGATGCATGAACCTTCTCAAAGCGTATCCATTCCTGAAAATTCCCATCTAGAATCTTCTAGAATTCATATGGAATTCACTTTTTATCTTAACTTTCTCACCTTTTTATATTTTACAGAGGTCCGCACCCATTACACAAAGAATGTGCGGTGCGGGACCACATGAGGGCTGAACTTTAGGTGCGAGACCGCAGGGAATGAACAGAGAAAGTGCGATACCAATTCTTAGGGGATTTTAGGGACTTTTCTCTGATTTTGAAGCTTGACATGAAGAGCTGATATGTTGGACTTGCAAAAGGAGGAAGTATGAGTAATAATGAGCTCATACTCATAGTAAAATGTCAGGATGATAGATTTTAGTGTAACAGCTGGGCCACAAGATCGGGTGATGTCTCTGTAGTTATTCCCTTGGATGACAAGCTGAATTATAAAGCATGGGGCCAAAGGAAATGCTGTCAACGGAATATCATTAGGGTCATGCTCGTACATTATTCTAACCACAGAAGAAACAATTCTTTATGGAAGAATACCCTTCACTTCCTTCAATGGTTTTGGTGATAATATAAATGTCAGTAAAAAAAGTTATTAACATTCATTGAGAAAGTGAAATAAACTTAGCACCATTAACACATGTTTAGAAAACTATAATGCATAAATGATGCAATTGGAGACACAGTTTCATTAATCAAAAGATGTCAGAAACTACAAACATAATACTCATATTGTTCACACATTGACCAACATCAGATCCAAAAATGGAGTTAACAAATGCTTGTGTTCATACTCAAAAATGTGTAGTCCTTCTATACAATTCTCTATATCTCTTTGAGTCCCAACAAAAGGTCCTTTAAAATTTCCCAAAGGAGGTATTTATAATACAAGACTTTCCCTTTGGGCTTCCGAATTTCCGACTTCTGGACCATTGGGCTGCCCTGCGACTTGGTGGATCCTGTGACTCGTAACCTGGTGGATCCTGTGACCTATGACCTGGTGGATCCTACGACCTGTGACCTGACAGATTCTGCGACCTGTGTAATTCCTTCATAATTTTATGAGCTGAGTGATTTCTAGGTCGGGAACGATCACTTGTAGCTGGTCTCGGAGGTAGGTCTTCCATGCTTGATAATCTGCAGCAATCAGGGTGACCAGAGGTGTGTCTTCCTTTAATCTGTGTATGCATTCGAGTGCGTTTGGAATTAGGGTATCTCTTTTGATATTAATCTGATTTGACAAGGATGCCAACTTAGTGTAGATTCGCACCGGTGTCACAATAAACTGGACTAGATTTTCCCTTGATGCCTATAGATCTCGGGAAGCTGCTTCTTGCTAGATGGGTTGCATGAAGGCTTTGATATCTTGATCGATTTTCTGCCAAGTCTTGTCTTCACTCAGAGGGCCGAGGGGAGGAATGTGATGTAACTCGGCCATTGATTCTATGCCACTGATCAAGTGATCATATGTGGTCATCACCTTCTCCAGATCTTTGACCAGCTTTCCCTTAGATTGTACTCAGATCCGAATCTGGGCCTTATCGTTCTGGGGACTGGATCACAAGGTATTTTGAGCTTGTGGGTATGCATTGGACCATTCTAGGACGCGATCTAAAGCAGTGCAGGCCTCTTTAAGCTTGGCGTTCTTTTTCTTTGTTTCATCCTGAGCCTTCAACAGTGGTGCAACAGTTTGATTTATAGAAAACATCTCTTTGTACACCTGCCTTATAGTGACTTCTAATGTGACCACCTCTCCTTGGAAGGTTAGTGTTGCTTCATTTGAGGAAGTGCTGCAAACCTACAGCTGTTGTACCTCTTCTTCCAATGCTTTCTTTTCCAGCTCCGCCTTGGCTGTTTTCTGCTCCGAAGCCTGCAACATGTTCTATAAGGCCAAAATTTCTTTGCTTATCCTACTAACATTATCCTCCGTTGCAGCTGCAAATGTTGTGCCAGCTGAGGTGATCATTACTGGATTCGTCTGAGTGTCCAGTACGATATCCTTGCCAGTGGTAGCTGTGAGAGGTGTAGTGCGGTCTCGTGCTAGGCATCTCCTCTTTTCGTGCCGAATCTTGTGTGAGTATTGGTCATAGGAGATCCTGGTAAGATCAAATACTTCTTCATCTTGTCCCAGAGCAATGCCTAACTCTGAGAGGGCAACGCAAGCTATACTCACAGGGCTCATTTGAAGCATCTCGATATCAGTATTAGGAGGAGGCGTCTTGCTGCCCTCTGCCTCTTCGGTTGCCTTGTCTTTTGCCCTTCTATCTTCTTCCTCCTTCCTCCTTTGTTCAGCCGCTAGTCTGTCCTGCTCTTCCTTTAAGAGTCGTTCGGCTTCCGTTTTGTCTTGGCTTTCTTTTAACCGATGTTCGCTTTTAGCCCTGTCTTGCTCCTCTTTCCTTTTCCACTCTTCTTCTTTCTTCCTCTACTCTTCTTCTTTCCTTTTGCGGGTTTCTTCTCTCTTCATCCTTTTTGGGTCATATTTTACTTTCTTTCCCTTCTTTTCATGTTCTTCTTGGGCCTTCTCTTCTACCTCCTTCTAAGCTTTAGCCTCTCTTTCTCGTTGATGGGCCACAAGATCGGGTGATGTCTCTGTAGTTATTCCCTTGGATGACCCCCCCCCCCCCCGTGGTCTGTGCTCTTTCATTTAAGGTCTGGTCGTCTTGGTCTTCCTGACCTTCTTGATTCGACGGATTTATCTGGGGCATACTCCCTATCTTTATTGTACTAGTTTCGAATTTTGTCTTCAATGGAGAAGTCAGTGTGTTGATAGCTCCACCTAAATTTGGCTCGTTTTCAATGTGCGGGGACGATCCTGTTAGGGTCATATGTCTGGTACGCCAAAGTGGGAAAATGGAATCCTTTCATCTGTTCGGTTTCTACCTCCACCTCTTTTAAATCTTTGACTGTATAGGCGTCGATGGTGAGTGGTAGAGTTGGCCATGGCCTTTTCTTGCCTTTGGTCAATACTTTGGTGAACCCTCCAGACATCTGATAGCATATTTCCTGGAGTAGGAGTTTGTTTGTCGCAAACTTGGGCAATGCGTGAGGGGCTTTGATGGACCCAAACACTCTGATAGTAGTAAATTCTGTATCCGGGAACCAATGGGCTACCTGAGTTATTGTTTCCATTTCCCTCCAAGATATGCAAGGAGCCTTTGTCCCGAATAATCTATGATAGAGGGCTGGGATAAAAATATCTGATATTGACTCCATATCTTGCTTGTATTGAGAGTCCCAAAACACCTTGAGATGATTATGAATTGGGCCGCTCTTCTCTACTACCCAGTTGTGCACCCATCCCTCGAAGTTGCACCTTGCACAGACTACATCTAAAAGGTACGAAGCCATGTAAAACTAAGATGCAAAACCGTCGTCAGGGGTAAGTGTTGCGTTGATGTTATATTTGAGGGCTGCCATAATTACATTGGCCCAATTAAAGCGGGTGCCATGTACTGTGATGGCGTACATGAGACAGACCCATGTACCACTGAAACAGGTTGCATCCGAGTAGCCATACATTCTGCACAGCATCGCGGCCACAAGTTTGTATGTCGTTCTGAGGCCTTGCATCGGATATTCTTGTCCCTTTTTAACCTGGAAATTCTCTGGTTCTTCCCACCATCCTTTCAAAATCTTGGGTATGGGCATGGCATGGGTGGTACACCATTCTTCGTTGAGTGTCTGCTCCCTGGCAGGAAATCTGTAATACACCTCGATGTCTTATCCTTTCAGAGCAGCCACAATATCCCCGGCATGATCCCATATAACCCAATTCTCGGGATCGAATCTCTGCAATATATAGTCTATAATCTCTGCACAAGGGAATACTGGTGGGTGGGCTCCTGCGTAATGAAACCTGAACCATTTTACTTGTATATATACCTGCCTATCTGGAAGGTCCTCTGGGAAATCGGGTTTGGTGAATTCCTGTTATTTTTGGTACCAAGTCATGCTGTCTCCCCGGCCAAAGGTACATACTGAGTCTCCATACATGGGGGTAGGGGAAAATTGTAACTCTTCTTCTTCCACAATTTCCACCCCAGGACTTTTGTTCCTCTTTCGGACTACTAGGGTACCCATGTCGCTCGAGGTTGACGAGATGGATACGCAGCTTAGCTCTGCCTCAATATTACCTGGTATTGTCAGAAAACCATCCCACGATAAGATAGACTTCATATTAATAATAACAGGTCTATCTCTGACAAAGTATGGCCAAAGAAATGGGAAAATCTGTGACCTAGCGACCTTGTGACCAGGTTGCTGGGTCGCTGGGTTGCGTAGGGGTGTGTTCAATAGAAAATGCGACTTAGCAACCTGGCGACCATGTTGCTGGGTCGTTGATTGATCAATTTGCAAGGAAACACGACTTAGCAACTTGGCGACTTGGCGACCGGGTCACTGGGTCGCTTGGTCGCTTGGTCGTTCAACTTGAAATGAGATTCAACTTAGCGACTTAGCGACCTACGACTGGGTCGCATGGTCGCAAGGTCGTAGAGTCGCACTGGGCCTCGGATGGGGAACATGGATGGGCTGAGAGCATAAAGAATAGATCTAGAATATAAGCATGCCAGGGCTCGCAGGAAGCAATCTTATGGTAAGCATGAAGCTTTAAAGATTATCGGTGAGGTAAAGGGGGAGAAACAGGTAGTCATAATAAAGAAAAAGCAGGAGGAAACGGCAACTTACCCGAAAAAAACGCGTTCTAGTCGGACTGTCAGAGGCATTTTCCTTCTTCTTCGCGCGAGTGAAATGCGACCTAGCGACCTTTCTATATATAAATATTTCGCACGTGTGCGCCATAAATGCGGGTCGCTAGGTCGCAAAAGTCATAAATTACGGGTGTCGCGACCTCGCGACCTGGGGGTCACGAGGTCGCCAAGTCACAAAGTCGCAAACTGCAAAATTTTCTTGGTTTGCGACTCAACGATCTCGCAACTCAGCAACCTGGGTCGCTGGGTCACAAGGTCGCATAATCAGAAAAAATGAAGAAACTTGCGACTTGGAGACTTAGAAAAAAAAGATTTAGGCTTGACCTCATCTTGCCGACTTAGGGGCTCAAAATTTTGAAAGGGGGCAAAATTTGGAGGGTGTTGTAGCAACTACAACAAAACCCTAATATTAAACCCAAATATTATAAACCCAATATTAAAGCCTAATTATAAACCCTATATATTAGAATATATATTATAACCCAACATATTACTCCATAATGTAAATCATAATATTAAAACCAAATATTATAAACCCTATATATATTAAAAACTCAATATTATAAACTCTAATATTAACCATATATTATAAGACTTATTATTAAACCCAATAATATAAACCTTAATATTATACCCAATAATTGTCTCAATTATGGCAATAATTGTCTCAATGTTTAACGATCCCTCATGAGGTTTCATCTTCACTCACCTTGCTGACTTTTATATAAATATTTTAATTAATATATTATCAAATATTTTAATTAATGTCATTAAATATTTTAATTAATTAACTTAATATTACTTATAATGAATATGAAAATTTTAAATTTTAAAATTAATGTTTATTGTAATTGAACATTTTTATATAAATGTTTTAATTAATGTTCTTGAACATTTTAATGTTTTTATAAATGTTACCAATGTTTTAAAAATTAATTAATTAAAGTTAAAATTAATTAATTTTAACGTTTTAATTAATTAATATTAATGTTAATTATTGTTTTAATAATTTAATTAATTAATGTTGTATTAATTCATTTATTTAAACATGTTTAAATCAATATTATTAAACATTATTAAATAAATATTTTAATTTATATATTGTCAAAAGTTTTAATTAATATTTTAAAGTTAAAAACATTTAAGTACAATTCCAACATCTTATTACTATTATTATTATTATTAACTAAATCTCAATATATTTATGTTTAGATATATTTGAATAATTTAGATAAGTATAATAATTATATATTAATGATTTAATTAATATGTCAATGTAATAATGGAAATATAATAATTATTTCACTTTATTATTAATTAATATTAATATATTCTTTTACAGATTTTTGAATTAATGTTTAATGTTAATAAACCTTTTTTATATAAAAGTTTTAATTACATATTGTAAAATGTTTTAATTAATGCTATTAATTAATATTTTCATTAATAATGTTTAATGCTCCAATTTTATAATATTTTAATGTTTTAATTAAATAATTAATGTATATTAATTATGGATTGCATTAAAATACAATTTATTCATCTAGAGTAATCAAGTAGATATTTTTTTACGCTTACAAGGTTAAAATATTATTAAAATAGATTCTAAATTTATTATTATTATTATTATTATTTTATATAATAATAATAATAATTTAATAGTATAATATTATAATATAATTGTATTAAAATAATTATTATAATTTAATCTTAAAATTTTTTATTGTATTAAAGTAATTTCATTAAAATTTAACCTTTAGGTTTATTTCTTATATAGCAATTATGTGTTAATGAAACCTTATTATTAAGAAAATCTTTCAATAAACCAAACTTTAATACAAATGTTGATTAAAATAAGAAATATAATTGTATTAGTTAAGTGATATATGATCATATGATAGTCACAATTTTTCTTACAAGTAATTTATGAAACTAAAACTATATTATAATTTAAACCTACAAGTTATTAGTTATTCATTATATTATATAAATAATATGAAACATCATATTAAGTAAAGTAAGTCCAAATGAGTAGCATGGACAATTAAATACTAGAGAAACAACATTTTTTTTTAATTAATAAAAAATAAATCCACAAAAGCAAGAATAATTTAATAAAATAATATTCTATTCTTTATTGTTAAATTTAATAAAATAATATTTATTTCTTTATAGTTAATTGTGAGTGGGCATACATTTGAATGGCATGCATAGGGGCCCACTACTCCATAAACCCTATAATAATTTAATAATATAATATTATAATATAATTGTATTAAAATAATTATTATAATTTAATCTTACAATTTATTAATAATACAATTATATTAAAATAATTATTATAATTTAATCTTACAATTTATTATTGTGTTAAAATAATTTTATTATAATTACGCTGTAGGCGTCTTTATTTGAAAAGAACTCACCTGTTGCTTACCTGTCCTTCGTTTGCACCGTTAAATTTTTTGTTATACTATTGAAACATCCTCACACGTTGATTTGAATTAGTTATTATTTGGCGAGGTGGCAAGAGATCTGGCCTTGGTTCGTAAGTCTTGGATCTAACGGTTGTCATTGACTGAAGTTAGTTAATGGCACTAGCATTAGCAGGTCGTCCCAAATTTCATCTACGTTACGGCTATCGGGGTCGTGTTCGAAGACGATGTTGAAGAGGATTTCAAAACCTGAATCTTTGCGACTGGTTACAAGAGTGAAGTACGTCGCTAGCTCAAGGTATGCCTCAACAAAGATTTTCTGTTTGTGTGTTGTGTTTGTCAGGATATCTCTAGTTTTGAAAATTTGCATTTAATTTGCAGAATGGCAGAGAGCCTTTCCCGGAAGATGGACGTCCATGTAATTGGTCTCCCAGTGACTGGAAGGGAAGCATTGACGGTCTGTATGTCGTTGGCTTCGGAAAAATAGGTCTGCCTGAAATTTCGTCTCATAGCAGAGCTGATCGTCCATGATCTATTTCAGTCCATAAGGAATGAATCGTGATCCTGCAACTTAATTCATGGTTAAATATAAAATTTAATGGCTGGGAAAGCTGAAAAGGAGTAGTTTTCATTTTGTTTCCATTTAGACACATGTTAAATTTGTATTTATCAAACGCATAAGGCAATGGCATACAAACCCCCAATTTTCCTTCTTTTATTTCAGAGAAATGGGCCGGTCCAGTGTTTGTGAATTCTCCAAGTCCAAGATCCTTGCCTTTATCAAGCTTCTCGATCAAGAAATCTAGCGAAGAGGCGGCTGAAATCGATAGATTTGGAACAGGGGATCTGAAGCACCTTTTTGGTCTAGATTAAGAATGCTGCCTCTGCTCTAGCCTCTCCGGTTTTAAGGTTTTTTCAGCCGTGCATAAAGATTTTTTGTTGCAGGTTCTGGGTGACTCCAAAATTGTGATTGATTGGACGAAATCTCTTCTCGAGATAAGTTCAGGTAAATGGTGCGAACGTAAGCACTTGAACTTCCTGTTCCATTCATATAATTTGAGCCTCCATTTGTTTGACCTTATCTGAGATTAGGTTAATGGTGGGGACATAGGCGCTTGGATTATCATTATGGATGGTATTCTTTTTAAATATTGCAAAGGGGAATTTTAGAGAATACTTGCACTTCCACCGATACAAGTCAGATCCAACTTGCAGCCCGGGAAAACATCAATCTCAAGGCCCACATCTCAATAGAAACGGAGTAAAATGCTTTGTGTTGCTATGTTCTATTAGGTAATCTGAATTTATAAATAATAATTAATATTAAGATTTTTTTGTAATATTATTGGTAAGAATATTTGTAATACTAATATTTAGTTATAACTTAATTGAGTTTATCATATTATAAGTTAATTGAGTTTATCTTTGAGTTGTCAGGAATGAAGGATAATGAAGTTTATTTTTGTGTTGAGAAGTACTAAGATCTTTTTCATTTTATTTGTTTTTCATTATATATATAATCAACTTTGATGTAATCATTTTGAATTTATATAATAAAATTTGATATAATGATTATGGATTTGTTGTTGAAAAATAATTATTTATTTTTTATAATGCAAAGTAATGAATAAAATTCTCCACTCAAATTCAATTCTCGCATAATAAATTATAAATTTTAATATAATAATTTTAAATTTTATTTTTCAAAAAAAAAATTATTGAAAATCTTTGTACGGTCCATGCGGACTTATATGAACTCTAACCAACCACTGCTTTTTTCCTCCTAAACGTGCTATAACAAAATCATGAAGATAAAAATATGTGTCTAAAGAAAAATGTTTTAATGGAATGGTTAATATAAATAACAACTAATACGCTAAATAGTAGGGAAAAAATAATGCCTAAAAGTAAATAAAGATGTTTGAAGATTCGATAAGTATGTTAGGATGATTTATAAATAACTAATTCCACAGTGTTTTTTGTTAAAGAACTAATAGATTTAAGTTCTGTATATGTAACTAGGCTGATGTGAATGATGGTCGATTGTTCTCTCTAAGAATCTTGTTGGCGTTGGCAGTTTCGTTTCGAAATTTAATCGCACAGGTTTAACTCAATAGTTGCAAAGTGATCGGATAAATTAAAAAAATGATTGGTTACTGTAGACTAAAACTTTAATGTTGAATGGAAGAATGTTAATTAGTGAGATATTATTAACAAGACCTTGAAAATTTAATGTTGATGGAAAAATGTTGGACGAAAACTTGTTCGAAATAATTTAATTCTCCTAAAATCTCCCATCATACAGTGAAATAATTTATTCATAATTCTGCAATAAAATTTTGTTGTGGTATTAAGTTAGATTTGGTTTATTTTACATGTTTATTAAATAAGTTACCATTTGTGTGAAACCAAGCAAAGCTCACACCCATTTTTGTGAGCTTGTACGCCTTCGATTTGCAGGATTGTGAGTACCAGCTTTTCCAACTCGAAGTATCCTTACAATGGCGGTGTCAGCTGCCTCATCTTCAAATCTTCCCAATCAACATCAATATATCGAAAACTTCTTATTTCCAGTTTGCTTGGAGTCATTACATATTTAGTCCTGTGAACAATTGTATTCCACATAAGAATCTTACGGCGTTTCCTTTGCAACATTTGATAATGGTGCAATTGCTAGTTTAATATTAAGGGTTATCCCTATATTGCAATTCTAGCAATTATGTGATAATGAAATCTTATTATTAATGAGAGCTTCTAATACATCAAAAGTTAATACAAATGCTAAATACAACAAGAAGTATAATTGCATTAGTTAAGTGATATATTATCACATGATAGTCACAATTTTGTTTTTACATTACATTATGAAATCTAAACTAAATTATAATTTAAACCCACCATTTATTATTTATTCATTATATTGTTTAAATAGTATGAAACTCTAACTATTTTTTACTATCATACATCATGTCAGCCTCATTAATCATTCTAGATTTAATTGTTCAGATGGATACATTAAGGAAGTAAGTTGAAATGAGTATCATGGAGACTTGGATAACTAGCAACAAGAAATTTTTTTAAAGTGATAAAAAATCAATCCAAAAATCAATCCATAGTAGCGAGAATAATTTAATAAAATAATATTTTGTTTATTTTGTTCTTTATAGTAACATCTAAGCTATGCAACCACTAGGGTAATGGAGTGGAGGAAAAGTTTTTAAACGCACACTTGCCAAGTGGTATATGTTTGATAATGTGAACAATTATAAGTTTCAAAATTAATCCACTTTGCAATGCATCTGTTATAAGTTTTTTTTTTAATTTCATTTCTAACTAATTAGCATACGTGGTTATCAATAACCATAGGCATAGTAAAATGTTAATCATGTTTTGTAAAAAATTAATTTAAGTATAGTTTAAACATGTCATTTAGATATGCAAGAAAGTTATAACTTTTGGCTACGACGAGAATATACCGTTATCATCCAATTCACACCATTCGATCAAAAAAATTAACTAAAAAAATGATTAAAATAGCTAATTCAAAAAAACAAAAAGAGCCTATTAACATAAAAATGTCATCTCAGATTTCTTGTATAAATGTTTTAGTATTCGTTGTTTAATGGTATTTAAGTTCAAAGGAAATCCTCAAACAAAACCCTTAGTATCCTAACGTTGAATACAATTGTAAAAGGCATTGAACAAATTAATATATATGTTAATTTTATTCCAAGTATGTGAGACAATTCTAGAAACTATGTTTTTAAATGTGCCTCGCGAGGTGACAAGGCTTTGGTTAATCGAAAGAATTTATATTTGATCCAGTCACTATAAAATTTCACCAAGTGATATCGAAAGTAATTAGATTTCGATGAAACTCCAAGAATCGATATGTAGTGTGAGAGCTCTTATTGTGAGGAAGGATCAAAAGGAAATATCTTTTTTCTTGGAGGATGTATGGCCTTAATATGTTTAGATAGAGTTTCCAATGGAGGCATTGTAGGAGATATGGAAAAGTTTTAATTGAAGTATTCATTATGGATTTCATTACCTTTTTTTTATTCTATTTCTTGATTTTGTTTGGTTTCATGTGTTTATTTTTATTTTACTTTTTATTTCTTATTAAGGGGTTGTTGGAACCATTTGGAAGAATTTTTCATTCTATTTCTTGATTTTGTTTTGTTTCGTGTGTTTATTTTTATTTTACTTTTTATTTTTTATTCAAGGGGTTGTTGGAACCATTTGGAAGAATTCTTGGAGTTTAAATAAATATGATCTAAGAGAAACCCACTTATGCACTTGATTCTGACACAACTTTACACAGTTCAATGTTGTAGGACATAGCAAGAGTGTGTTAAAATCTAGGAGTCATGTAACCCCAAAAACAAATTTTCTTTAGGGCCATATTTTCATTGTCAATGTTGATTTATTCTTTTCTGAATCATGTGAATCATGTGAGAAAGCTTAAAATTATAATCTCATTCCAGGTTTGGAAAACTGTTGCAACAACAATGTATCAAGCATCCAAAGGATTTTCCATAAGTTTAATAATTTGTTTTCTTGAGAAGGGTTATTCAATATACTTTGGAAAAACAATAACTACAACAAATAATTTCTCATCCACAGTTTTATGGTTTTCCCCACCATAAGAACAAATCTAGTTGATTTCTTGTTTTATTTTGCAAACAGAAACGTTAATAGAGTGTCTGTATGACCAGAATTGCAGAATAATCACATACAAATGCTAAAGTAGAAATGTATAAAGAAATTTGAAGAGGGAAATTTTTTTTAGAGTTTTATGTTGAGTTAGTATCCTCCACAGCATGCCATATCAGTGGTATGCTTCACGGTTCATCCTCTCTCGATTCCCGTGCAAAGCATTACAATGAGTAAATGATGGTGCAATACTAGGATGCTTTGAGAGGTGAGTTATAGATATGTAGTTGGCCTATAGCAAGGTTGAAAGGAATATTTTCAAGCTGTCAACCTCCAAACACACTCTTCATTCCACATTCCACGAGAAATTCCCTAGGTGTCAATGCCCATCGTCACTGTAAGGGAATTCTCTTTCTTGCACCACGAAATGATATCCAAACTAAAGATTTATCAACAACCGATCCTCCTACCTGTTTTGGAATGTTTTCTATCTTGGATTTTGATTGATTTTTTCATAGATATACTTGTTCATGTGAAAAACTTCCAAAAGAGAGAGAGATAAAGCTTGGATGAGGGCAGTGTCGCTTGTGAGCCACACTCCCCAAGACACAACTAGGGGAAAAACCCCTTATGGCTTTCAAAAAAAGGTTCTTCAATCTAATTTTTCAATTTTGTGATTGTCTAAAATGGGATTGGCCCTCCGAAAAAACCTAACTTGCTAGGTTCTTTTATCTTTTTTTTTTTTTTCTAGAAGCCACTCAATTTTGGTTGGAACTAGATTTGAAAAGATTGTGTCGAGAATCAAACTTGTGCTAGCAGTTGTGAACTTATTTGGGTGTAAAGTTAAACCAGAGCCAAAGTTTTCAAGTCCATGCTTGTAATCAATGGTTTTCTGTATCTTTCCTGAGTTATTGAATTTTTTTGTTTCTATTTCCACATTTCTTGGTGCTAATGCTCAATTTTTTTTCCATTGAAGGGCTTAGAAGAGAGTAATTCCTAGATAATAAACTTCACTTGTATTAATACACATTATAGTGAGTTTATCTGCACAAGTCATTAAGAATTGGGGATTAAATGCTTTAACTGTTCGAAAGTGACAAGAATTTAACACTTGGAAGAGAAGGTGACAAAACTCTAGGATGTGAAACTTCTTCTTAGAACTGTGTTGTGTTGCAATAGATCTCTCGGATCAGATTGCATGCAAAATTAATATTTCTCTTTTATAGTAGTTGTTGTGTCATTCATGGAAATTAAAATAGTTGTATTTAGAAAAAAAATCTCAATTAAAAAAAATACAGTAAAGATCTCTATTTAAAATTTGCTATCATAGAATCACAATAAATAATTCAGACACCCATTCCCAGATTATTATAGGTCTCGCTCTTATTTCTTACCTTTTGGTCCTTTTTCCTCCTACCTTATGAGATAGGCTCTCTGCTCAGCTGTTAACAAAGTCTTTACGTCTGCGTTTTCATTTCTCCGTTGAATTGCGCTCATAATAAAGTTTGAATTGTACGTCTGTGTTTTCGTTTTTCTTTTGAATGTTTGAATTGTGCATTGAATTGGGCACACTCCATATTGGAGTTTGAATCACGCTAAAAATTGCATTTTGAGTATCATAGAGGTGGCATGCATTAGCGGAGATGGAGATGGAGATGGAGATGGAGATGGAATGGAAATGGAGATGATTGTGATAGAACAGGTTTAACGTGTTATAAGAGGATAAAAAAAAATATCGAGAATCATTTTTATCATTGAAAATCAAGTCATCTGAAATGAACTTCTGATAGTATCTAATGGGACAAGATCTTACTCTTGCCAAATACCTCTAGATCTTGAACATTAACTTGTGTTTCTTTATGTCCAAAAAACAACAAGCTTTTGATCTAGAGCTGGACGGCGTATACATGTCTCATAAATGTGCATGAACGGCGGTTACCACTTGTCTTATTCCCTAGATCATGGAGGCATGCAAAAGACTCATGATAGCAAAGTTGGTAAGACAGCCTGTGCTGTCAAAGCCGGGAGGAAAAAGCTATTTGGATGCAGGGTTTATGAGCTGTAAGCTAGTCTACAGAACAAGAAAATCCTCTGTCATAGCAAGCGATCAGAGGAAAGTGAGGACGGGAGCGGCCACAATCAGCAGCAGACTCATTGCTTTGTTGGGGTATGTTCTTTTCCATCTTAAGTCCATGTTCATTACCAAAAGCTTGGAAATGTATCTGGTTAGGAAAGATTCTGAAAGTTTTTTCAGTTGTCTAGTTGTTAGGCCTGAGATTGTTCAGTTAAATCCAGTCGAGCCGTGCTTTAGAGATCCCTGCCATAATAAGCCTAATTTTCATATGTCTGTGAAGAGTAAGTGTCGTCTCTGTCTAGGTATTAAAAACAGTGTTAGGTTTGTTGGCAATTCAAAATCGATAAGTGGTGGCATGAAAGTCTGTAGCCGCATACAGGTCTCAGGTCAGAAATCCTTTCTCTATTGTTATGTTATGCTTAGTGATTACCTTAGCAGCAGGCAGAAATCTATGTTTAATTTTAGAGTTGTCAATGAGCTCTGGTTGTATCGTCCTTTCCTTATTGATATCCTTAGCAGAGGGCAGGTAATGAAGGTTCTTCTTAGTCTCAGTTATGAAATCTGGTGGTTTCTTCCTTTCAATGTAAAAACTAATAGGAGTTAGAATAGGAGGTTGCGAGTCTACGTAGACTATACTCTGTTCTCCTGCTAAGGTCTGTTGAGGAGGTAAATCCCCTCTGCGGACAGAGGCGATCCCTACTAGCCCAACAGGGGTCTAGCAACAATGAAACAATGCTATGACGCAAGTTCCTAGTTACGAATGAAATACTTGGGATAGAAGCCTACCTGGATTCCAACGCCACGATCTGAAGAAGAAGCGTCCCCGTTCCTCAGCCTCGGCAGATCACAATCCCTCCACGATCTCCGCGGATGAACACCTGCACATGGAAGAAACGAACAGATACAAGCATAAAATCCAGCATGCGTAACTAAACATCAGTCAGAAAGGATGTTACTCGCATTAACATGATGGAAAACGGAGTGGAACCATAATCATAATCATCTATTAAATAATAAACGAAGAGAGATTACAACCAAGTTCTGACGTCGCAGCCTCCTTCGGACGGGTCTCCGGTCGTCCACGTCTCGCAAAGCTCGCCAAGGAAAGGGAAAACCTCTCCGGAGTCTCTCGACAATGGTCTCCTTACTTGAGTCGACCTTAAGGGAAAGAGAGGATTCTTTACAGCACAAAGGCTCTTGGGAATATGGAGATTCAAAGCTTAGGCACTTCAAGACTAGCTTGCCATGGATTTGAGCAGGCTTTTATAGATGGGGAAGGAGGGAGTTGGAATCCCTATTATTGTGGGATTGGCCCTATCAACAAGGAAGGTTCCATGGGAGGTGGCAAAACCACTTCCCTTCCATAGAACTCCCGCAGCCAAACCTCCCAACTCAAGATAGGCAATGGTTTGTGAGTTTGTTGGAACTCAACTTCCGCCATCTTTATTTAAAAAAAAATCCATAAAATGGGTGGCGCGACTGCTGCTCTATGACAGAGCGCCAGGTGGCGCGACCTCTTTGCAGGATTTTCCCCATTGGCGCGAGTACTGAACTGCCTGCCCCCGCCAATGCCAAAAGGGATGTTTTTCATGATTTTTGCAAGGAGATGTCTCAAGGGCAAATAAAGCTCATGCTTAGAGGAATGCATTGATGATGTTTTCAAGGCATGACAATGTTCACGGGTCACAAAATGGGTCCTCCATTGTGCGGGACGGGGAATGGTAGGGACGGTGACAAATTACTGTGTAACAGATGCCCCCTAAAGTATGAGGCCCGAGAGAGAGAGGGGTGAAATGCTTTACGAGAACATGTTCAACTGAAGGCCCGCCGTCGGAAAACCTGCGCAGAAAGATACAACTGATAACTCAAGTACATGATGTATAAGTGGTATGGACGCAGCCATCCGAAACAGAGTATGCTATAATCCGGATCCAGGGTATGGGCGCAGCCATCCAACTGAGATCAAACAAATAGACTCGGGTATGGTCGCAGCCATCCAATCAGTGAGTCATGTACATAATGATAATAATCCACAATCGCAGCCTGGATTACAACAGACACAATCCAGGGTCTTGCGCTCCATCTCGACCCAAACAAGTACAAGTTCGGGCATGTGAATATGTGAGCTGATGTCGAACATGCAAGAACATCGTCTGATTACCAGCCAATGATGAAAGCTGTTAACAGACGCGAGAGAAACCACCAATAATGAAAATGGTCCTCAAGGTACTACAGGTACAATCTACGGCGTGTGAATAAATGAGTTGACGTCGAACACCCGCAGAATCACTCGATCGGAGGCCAATGATGTAAACCTCACGTCGAATGCGACGAACCTGCCATTGAGGCATGCAGGCTCCAAGGTACCATAAGGAGTCTCTAGACCAACTTCCTGGATAATGAGTTGATGTCGACAGGAAATGACCTTGATCGAAGGTGGGCCATAATGATTCCCACATCATCGACACAAGACAGAGGAACATGATGTTTTATTGTGAATCAAGATCGTATGAGAAACAGAGGAAGGTTGATATTTGCAGAGACCAACTTCTCTTGAACATATAAACGGCACGACAGTGGATTTGGCAGTATTTGACATCAACGGATCAGAGGTCATGGTGACGAGGCGATGAACAGATGAGAGGTCAAAAGGGATTACCCAAACCCACGGAGGCAAAGTGAAGCAACGAGATGAGATGTCCCCAACCCGACACGAATGCAGACCAGTGCCATGTTCAAGAGCGACATACTGCCGACGATGATGACGATGGTTCCATTTTCCCCCACCATTTCTGGCGAGTACCCCAATTATTTTTAGCAACAAGCTTGAAGGGGATAGCATATGCTTGTAATATAAGTCCGCCCTTCGGGCGAATCCATCCTAGTGCATTTAATGAGTCCTAGGAAGGAGGAACTCGGAGAACGTCATTTCGACTGAATCCGATGTCATTAGGTTTTAACGAGTCTAACAAAGGAAGAACTCGACGTCTTTTCATATTTAGAGAGTTTGAAAAGACAGCGGAAAAGAAAACTCCACAAGTCCCTTTTCGTAAATAGTTCCCCAGATCCGAAAAGGTAGAAAACAATATCCGGGAAAACCTCCTAGTCGCGATAGGCTAGGGTATTCCTTTTTCGTAATCAATCCATCCCAGCCCGAAAAAGGGTTAAACGTATACTGGGTGAATGTCGATTCGTGTCCATTTTAGCGAGATCGAAACGACAAGGGCCTCGGCAATATTTTCATGTTTAGAGAGTCAGAAAAGAGCTGAAAGATGACTCCAGAGTGACTTTTTCGTGTATTTACCGAGTCCGAAAAAGTATAAAATACAACTCGTTTCCATCGTTTAAGTCGCAAAAACCTGCTGCTGCACATACCAAGCAAGCATAAAATCCATTTTCGACATAACATATGCAAATATTCGATAAAAATAACTTTCAAAACTCATTTTAATGTCGAAAAAGTTATAAATATGTCAAATTGGTAAAAATAAAATTACTTTTACTATTTACCTTGGTAGAAAACAACAGTGGTCCATTTGGAGCAGAAACTTCCGTCGACGATTGCGACCAATCCAGGCAACCATTCAGCTTTTCGTCTGTCACAGGTAAAAGACGTTCCCTTGCTCTACATTTTCATTCATTTTTTAATGATTTTCCCTTAAGAATCAGTTCTATGAGGCTACTCTTAAAAATTTAGGGCTGCGCCCATTGGCGCGGGTTTCGGGCACGGACCCACGCCAATGAGCTCTTTTCCACAAAGGGTCCGCGCCACATGGCGCGACTATTCATGAAACAACCGCGCCAATGGCCGAACCTAAGATTTCGCCCAAAATTTCGATATTTGTACCAAATTGTATGGAATTTGAGGCTCATCAAAGATCTAACTAAGGGTTTTTGACCATATGAATGCAGGTGATCACTCGAAATGGCAATTGAATGGAAAGAACGAGAGCACGGAGAAGAGGATGAACAGGCCATGCAAAGTCAAGCTTGCATGAATGCACTTAGAGACTGTGGATTGAAAAAGTTCTTCCTCACACCATGTTTACGAGCTCAGCTCGAGCTCCTCCAATATCTAATCAGCATCTGGGATGAAAATGAACAGGTGTTCAGGTTACGAGACCAGGTGTTAGAACTGGAGGTCACCGATGTTTATTTTATCACTGGATTGTCCCGCAGAGGTCCAATCCCCGTATTGACCGGAAGCAGACCATCTAGGGAAAAGATGGAAGAAGTGATGGCACGGGTGTGCCGAGGGGCACAAACAGGATCAGGAAGCAAGAAAGTGGACATCCACACTATCCCTGATCTGGCACTAAGAGTAGTTCTCCATACCATCACGCGGGCTGCTGGGTCGCAGGCACCACACGAGGCCACAAAGGCCCAGCTCTTGCTGGCCTCAGAATGCATGGGTCCCCGACTGTATGACTAGGCAACAGCAGTGACGATCAACATGAAAAGGCAGCTCACAAAGTGCAAACAGGGGAAACTGAAACAGTCCGGTTATGGTTCCATCTTGGTATCGTTCATTCTGGAACGCTTACCAATCTTCCAGGGCCAAGGGGCCGCAGTGGCGAGTCCGATACCATGAGAGCCAAGAATGGCTCGCTGGGCAGCATTGATGCCCAGATCCGGAGGTGGCCAACAGATGTCCTGGAGGCCAGAGTTCTTTAGGTGGCTACGGCGCTAGCTGATCGTCGTGGAAGATTGGCCCTATTCAGGAACTGACTTTACCGGGGACCCAGATCTCCCACTGCCAGAAGGAGATGACTGGGACGAAGAGTTGGGTAAGGCCTCATATTTTTGATTTTATGTTTATATGTTTTTTTTTGTTAATACACATTCGTCTTAACACAATCATAAATGCATGCAGATGTGGGACCTGAGAGACCAACCGGGATGTCTCCAATCTCCCGGAGGACACAACTCGCCCCTGAGATCCAGGGAGAGGGCACCAGAGGAGAGGAGCTGGTCCAGAACCTCGAGGGTATCGCCCACGGGATCCCAGACTATGCCCGGTTGGCAGACGTACCGCTGGCATACCAGCGCCATACGGTGGGAGTTCCGAGTCGGATCCACCGAATCCTGAGGTGCTTAGTGCGTGCAGTGACGTGCTATCATGAGCACCATGCGGATTAGTCTTTAGGATTTATAGCACACCTATTTTTTGAGAGACATACCGTCTCCGGATGTACTAAGACGATTATGTATATTTTTTGAGTTTTATGTGACACACTCTTATGTAAACATTTCGATATCTATATATATGCATATCTATTTCTGGATGAGTCTTCTTTACATGTGATGATGATTTATAAATTACGCAAATGCCTGTCTAATACCAAATTTTCTACTGCATCTGTTAATGTATTCAAATGCCTGGGTATATGATGATATGTAATGTAGTCAAAATTCCTTTCCAGTAATCGAATACGCAAATACAGACGTAAGATGGACGGGTTCCTTACCGAATAGTGTCCGTTCAGTTGTAACACTACAAGTTGCGAATCTAGGTACACGAGCAATTCACGGATACCAAGGTTTACTGCCTCGGTTAATAATTCCAACACGGCACTATATTCCGCGATGTTGTTCGTGGTACGTCCTAGACACACACCTTGCAGGTCAATTAACTCACCAGCAGGATCATAGATTACCCAGGCTGCGGAAGACAGATTCCTAGTACTGCGGGAGGCACCATCCGCGAAACCAACAAATGGATGAATAGACATCTGCACAACCAGGAAGACCCGATCAGCAGAAAGATGTTTACAAAGCACACCACACCATGCACACAAATGACAATCACACACCTATGTACACACACCACACTAAGAAATCACTTCAGGCATAGTACTTTTTAAGGTACAGCCCATTTCTAGGCTGCGCCAGCGGAACTCCTTCGTAATCTATAAGCTCGTAGGCCCCATTTTTCAAAACGCGCTTTACTATATAGGGCCCGTGCCACATGGGCTGGAGTTTACCGGCTCCAAGCTTATCATGTGCCTGATCGTACAAGAGGACGAGATCTCCTTCAATGAAAGAACGGGGAGAAACAGATTGATCAAAATGAGTTTTGACCCTCTTCTTTTGTGTTTCGATGATCAAAGCAGTTAGACGACGGGTTTCATCCAACCGTTCGAGATACAGAAGACGTTCTTCCTCAGGAGAAGTATCCGGTAAGAGCTCCACAGCTAATTTAAGCGAAGGAATTTCACATTCAACCAGCAGAGTAGCTTCCAGACCGTACACCAATTGGAATGGTGTGAATCCGGTTGCACTCTTAGCAGATGTTCGGTATGCCCAGAGAGCTGAGAACAGTTGGAGATGCCAATTGGATTTATGAATCCCAACTGTTCGCTAAAGCATAGTGACCAAAACCTTGTTCACCGCTTCAACCTGACCATTCGCTTGAGGGTAGTATGGTGTTGAGTTGTCGTGAAGCAAGCCCAACGTTGAAGTCAGCTTCGCCATCATGTAATCGCGGAAATGGGTACCGTGATCAGTGACAATGGCTTGAGGGACCCCGAATCGTGCAATAACATGGTTGAATAGAAATGAAGTAGTCGTTTTCCCGTCAGCAGCAAGTGTAGGCATCGCCTCGGCCCACTTAGTGAAGTAGTCGACGGCAACAATGATATACGCATGCCCCCCGGCCGAGTGAGGGTTACACGTCATAAAATCCATGCCCCATTTTGCAAAAGGGCCGACGGTAATCACGGGATGCAATGGCAACGGCGGCGCGCGCATCTTGCGCTGAAATATCTGGCACGGATGACATTTACGGACTGCAGTGATACAATCCTTGAATATGGAAGGCCAGAAATAACCTGCACGTAGAATCTTCTGGGCAGTAGCATACCCGGACATATGTCCACCACAGGCGCCACTGTGGCAGTCATTCAGGACCTTTTCAACTTCTTCCAAGGTAAGGCATCGTCGGAGCACCGAATCTACTCCAATGCGATATAAGGTATCTCCTACTATACGGTAGGGTTGGGACTGGTGCCGAATCCGACGGCGGGCAGTTTTATCCAACTCAGACCGAAAAGTCGCGGTCTGAAGATACACTATGATGTCACCGTACCAAGGATCGCGAGTACTGATGAGAAAAAGTGTTTCGTCCGGTATATGGTCTTCAGAGTGTGAGGGAACAGAGTCTGTAGGGAGAGAACATATCAAATCCGCGAAGACCAGTGATTTAGTTGACTTGGCAGTGGTGAACTCCAAGTCAAACTCCTGCAAGATCACAATCCATTTGGAGTACTTGCCCCCTAGTAATTGTCTAGAAAGAATATACGTCATAGGGTTGCAGTCTGAAACCACTGTTATCGTGCGCAAAAGGATGTAATGGCGAAAGCGTTGTACGGCGTGTACTGCTGCTAAGGCCAACTTCTCGACATGTGCGTAACGTGTTTCAGGGTCGAGAAGGTTCCGAGACAGGTAATAAACAACATGTTCATCATCGTTATCATCATCCTGCACCAAGACCATGGCGATGGTGCTAAATGCGACGGCTAGATACAAAGTGAAGTCGCGGTGGTAGTCTGGAGGACGAAGCAACGGAGCATTGACAAGCAACGTCTTCAGCTTCTCAAAGGATTCCTGAGCAATTTCGTCCCAGTGGAAGGGAACATTCTGCTTTAACAAACGAGTGAATCCTTTGGCCACCTCGGCATAATTCGGGATAAAGCGCCTAAGAAAATTCGCTTTCCCTTGTAGACTCTGTAACTGATACAGGGAGGAGGGTGATGGGAGGTTTACAATGGCCTCAACCTTTAGAGGGTCAAGGCGAATTCCGTCTTTCGAGACTATAAAGCCTAAAAGACGGCCAGAGTCAACGCAGAAGACACACTTATGAGGATTGAGCCTGATATTGTAGCGTCTGCAGCGAAGAAATATCTGGCGAAGATGCTCAGGATGGTCCTCTCGCTTACCCGAATGGGCTGGCAAGTCGTCCAGATAAGGCTGGACGATATGGCGAATGTCATGAAAAGCGTAGGACATCGCACGCTGAAACGTGGCGCCAGTGTTCTTTAAGCCGAACGGGAGTTTTTTGTACGCGAAAGTGCCCCACAGACAGATGAATGTGGTCTTATGTTGATCCTCAGGTGCGATATTAATTTGGTTATAGCCTGAGAAACCGTCCATTAAGGAATAGATCTCACTCCCGGCACATTCATCGATGATCTGGTCGATAAACGGAGTGGGATAATTATCCTTAGGACAGGCGCGATTGATATCGCGATAATCCACACAGACTCGAATTGTGCCCTGCTTTTTATCAACAGGGACGATATTGGACACCCATTCTGTAAGGGGGATAGGATAAATAAAACCCGCGTTCAGAAGTTTTTCAACTTCTGCCTTGATGGCGGCGACTTTCCGAGGATGCATGGGACGTAAGCGTTGGCGCACGGGCTTCGCACCTGGGTAGGTTGGAATCTCGTGCACGACAATACTTGGATCAATTCCCGGCATTTCCTCGTAAGACCATGCGAAAACATCTCGGAATTCTTTGAAAAGCTCCGTATAGACTTGAATCTCCTCGGAAGAACAAGTCACACCCACATGAATGTTCTCAACAATCCCCGGTTTAACGGAGATGTTGATTGGAACAGTTTGAGTAATGTTACTCAGATTACCCTTCGAAAAGACCTCGTGCATTAAGATCGGTGTTTGAAGAGGAGGGGAAGGAACCTGAGTAGCATAACGCTCCAGACAATCAGTCATTGCCCCCAAGCTGGGCATAAACGAGGAGCGATGATGTCCATCGCCCCAGGGTAGCTCCTCGAGAGACATAGTTTCAATGATAGCCTCATCTGAAGGAAAAGTCTCTCCGAGAGGATCAAGTGAATCAGCCTGACCAAGCCAGGGGGATTGCGAGTAGATGTCGAGAGCCATGCTCATCGGAGCATGCTGAGGAGGTGGAGGATCCGATGCGGCAACAATCTCACAATAGCTGATCTCTACTGGCGTTAAAGGCATGGATTCTCCAAACTCATATACCTGCTCAGGTGTAGGAATAAGCCAGGGGTCATCGGACCTGGACAACATGTTGACTTGAGCGGTATTCGGTGGCGGTGCGGGGAATATACCCATGAGGACTGGGTCTTTGAAAAGACCAGGTCCTATGCTGTCTAGGGGATTCGGAATTTGATCCACGTATGGCACGTTGTTCTCAGAGCTAGAGGTGAAAAATGACAACTGATCTACCGTGACAATCTTGCCCTCGTGAGGGAACTTAATGAATCGAAAGACGGTAGACGGCACGCAGAGCATGGCATGGGTCCAGCTGCGGCCAAGGAGTATATTGTAGTTGAGTTTAGCGTCAACCACTTCCACTTCCACGTTGACAGTTTTTCCCTGTAATGTGATCGCAAGACTCTCGAGAACGCCCAGGGGTTTAGATTCCCGACCATCAAATGCCTCAAGGGCATTGGGAGATGACGACAAAGCTGGAGAGCCGATGGCCTTCCAGCAAGCGGAGGACATAACGCAGGTAGATGCACCCTCATCTACGACGGCCCTATGAATGTTCAGACCATTAATCCCGACTTGAATGACCAAACCGATTTGATGTGGAAGCCGGGGAGTAAAATTCTCCAGATCGAAGGTGAGAAGGCTCGAGTCGGCGGGATCGATACCACCGATTGCAGACAGTAAGGCCTTCCGTTGTGAAGGACAACTTTGAAGAACCTCAAGTGCGGACATAGCACATGGCGCCTGTGCCAGATCCTCAACAATACTGTAATGTTGAGCGGCACGAGCGTTTGGATTATAAGAGGATCTCCGAAGAACACCCTTGGGAGGTGGTTCACAACGGGTTCGAGAGTCGGCTTCTCGATTTCCAATGGACCAGAAACAGGTGGGGGAGGCGGTCCATCCGCAACTGCCTTCCCGGGTGCCTGCTGCTGACTATTGTAATCCTTCGATCTCGTAGCGATAGTGATGGGTGCATTAGTCTTCATCATGAAAACCTGAGACCCAAACGGTGCAGATGATGAGCCATGTTCGACCATCTGGGTCTGCTGAGATGGAAATGGCTCTTTTAAAACAGCCGGAGTTCCTTTTGAGCCTTTAAGAAGTTGACTAACTTCGGATCGTCGTGGACAATCCTTAGAGTAATGGTCACCTTCACGGATGAGGCAAGGGAATTTCGGCTTACGTTGGGAGCCATCCTCAGTTCGAGTTTTAGATTCCGGTTTTGGGGCATCAGATTTTGATTTGCCTTTGCCCTTCTTCTTCCCCTTGGAGGATTTGTCCGCAGGATTGGCCTGAACGGCGTTCACCTCCGCGGTTTTACCAGAATCAGATGGAGTGGGATTAGCAGAGGTATTGTTGGAAGAATTAGCCTTCTGCTTCCCATTCGAAGACTTCTTCGAATTTTGAGAGACGGAACCAATGACACCATCCACCGAAGGGGTAGGCGGGGCCTTTTTGGCTCCGGGCCGTGGAGCATCAGGCAGGATGTCATAAAGCGTGCCAGATTGTGAATAAACAAGATCCAGGTACTGGGCACGTGCGATAGCTTGTTCCTCCGTCACACACGCTCCCATTGCGATATCCTGAGCGATTTTGTTCACAAAGGAGGTGGTGAACCAGTGAGTCAAAATCTGATCAGGTATGTGAAACTTGATCAGTCGACGACGGCGCCGCCACTCATGAATGTGATCTGAGATGTGAGTGGCCTTGTCCTGCTTCAGAGAAGTCAGGAGGTGCGTCCCGGCCTCATACCGGACCGGCAACTGGAAGTGCGTGAGGAAAGCCATAGCTAACGAGTTGAAATCTTGAAAAATACCACGGGGTAGCTCTATGTACCACTTAGCAGCAGCTCCTGTTAAAGTACGCTGGAAAAGACGCAAACGGATCGAATCGTCGACCCAAGAGTTAGACGAACACCAGAGGTGATACGTCATCACATGCGCCTGGGGGTCTTCGCCAGCTTTGCCCTCAAACTTGGGACAATCACCGGGTATCTTGGTGGGAACCGGAGGCCAATATGGATTATGTGAAATCGGATCATTGGTCAACTTTGAAACGTCCGGCAGTTCCAAGGTAGCCAGGAACGGCAATGGAGGGTTAACTGCCATGCCAGTCCCAGGATGAGGTTCGATACCCATGCTCCATGATGGTTTTGAATATCCCTTCCCCCACGGGTTCTGTCTCACAGGATTCTGACCGTAGGGGGCATAGTTCGTATAACCAGACTGATTTGGATTCTGGTAACCATAGTGCGGGGCTTGATAACCAGGGTTTGGGCCCTGATTAGGTGCCTGCCCTGTATAAGTAGCGTTTGCATTTGGCTGCTGAGCGTTGGTAGAATCGGGTGGAGGAGGATAATACTGAGAGCCTCTGGGGTGGTTATAGTTCGGTTGAGACTGACCATGAGGATAATAACCACTCTGAGGATGAGTAGGCTGCTAATAAGTGGAACCCTGCGGAGCCTGGTACGTAGGGCGCAGCTATTGATTTGGCTGCGGCGTTGAATGAACAGGCTGTTGAGCAGAGTGAACGGAATGAGAGGGCTGCCCTGAATGAACAGGTTGACCCAACTGAGAGGGCTGGCTTGAATGACCAGGCTGGCCCGGATAAACAGGCGGCGCTAGTTGTGTAGGTTTACCTAGTTGTAAGGGAGCCCCAGGTTGTACCGGATGGGCCGGCTGGCCTGGAGGCGGGACACCAGGTTGTACCGGATGAACCGGTTGGCCTGGTGGTGGAACAAGACCAGGTGCTTGCTGGAAACCAGTTTGACCTTAAGCAGAACCATAGGATGGTCCTGGCTGATATGCAATGTTAGAAACAACAGGATACTGTGGTTGCATCGGTAAAGAAGGCTGGATTTGCCCCCCAGGACCATAGGCCGGTCCCGGTTGATACCCCAGCTGAGGCTGAGCAGGTTGACCAGAAGGGCTATAATATGGTCCTTGCGGATTGTACAATGGCCCTTGCTGGCCCGCAGGGTAGCCTTGGATGGGCTGTCCCTGTGGGTCATACGGATAGCCAGGTTGGCCTGCAGGTTGGCCTTGGAAGGGCTGCCCCTGCGGGTTATAAGCCTGGTTGTATGGAAAACCTTGAGCATACAGATAAGCCTCAGGAGCAGGAAGGCGCAAAACCTCCCCGTGCTCGTCAAACTGACCTGGGAAAGCATACACGGGAGTGCCATCCTGTGCATAGTGTGAAAAGAAAGATCGGTAAGGATCTTGGGGGAATTGTCCAGCTTCGGCGTTCGGCTGTTGCAAGGACAACCGATACTCCTCCGGAGAGATATTCTCCGGTATAGCAGTAGCTAAATAAACATCTTCAGGAGTTGGCCCAGCCCTGGTAGCTGAGACAACAGAAGAAGAGGCAGCCACACAAACAGTGGGCCGAGCGGGAACATAAGTGACGAGCGTCGAAGGGGACACCCCGGGTGTAGTGACAGCTGGCCTCGAAGCAGGAGATGATATTCCCATAGAGGCTGCAGCTGAAATGATCTGACCCAGAGATCTGTATCCCTGCGGTAAAGAAGGACTGGCTGGCGACATGGTAGCCAGCTCAGAGTCGTCTCCCTCAAACAATCTACGCGGGATGCGCTGATAGTCTTCACCAGGAATTTCCTCACCAGAATCACTCATGGTTGATCCTGCCATTAAATCACGCAAAAGACGGCGAGGACTAGGAGGAAAAACAGCAGCAACAAACGGTGAACCCGATGTAAGAGAAAGGAAATCAGCTCCTAATCTCAATTCAGACACAGGGTCCGGAAAGGGCCAATTGAACTCAACTGGTCCTCCAAAGGGTTGCTCGAAGCACGGTCCAAGTAGGGGAAACTCGGAAACAACGGTATTTGTGGTTCAACGAAAGTGAGAAGCTTACGAAAAATCGTCGGGTGTAAGGACTACCCGATGAACGAAAGCCAGGGTTCCGCCAGGTGGCAAGAGGCCCCAGAGAAAAGAAGAGAAACACACACGGGGTAGAAAACGAGTTAAGACATACCACGATCGAACGGTCCAGCAAACAATATCTAAGCGAGTGTGTAATCGTGGGCGATTAATTTTACCACATTGGAAAGTAGAGAAATTCTCTGGTTTCATATTTTAAGAGTTGAGAAACGATAAAACGATGACTCTATCTCTTTCAGAGTTGACACAAGCGTGAAAGGACAAGCGCTTGACGGTCTTTTCAAGTTTAGGGAGTCAGAAAAGACCAAATGACTGCTCGAGAAAAACTAGGCACAAAGGGTGTACCAAATATCCGTGAACTGCAATATACACCTTGGTTTCAATAATGAAACAGAAATCGACCAAGGACTTTCCGTACGTGCAGGTAGTCTCCCCGAATGCTGTGTTCGGTGTATCACGGGTATAGGGCGGCAGACTCGGCTTCCTGTGGATAAAGGATTGAAACCTATAGGGGTCTCCCTTTATATACGCGACAGTACGGGGAGCGCAAGTCCGTACTAGTGCTGTCTAAAGCCAACAGGCGAACGACAGCTGCTAGGTTTAACGACGCCGGAACACGTCTCTAGCCTAGACTCTTCTAAATATGTTTCGTTAAGTTCCAATGCTGCCTTAGGTTAATTGAATAAATTTTACAGTTGATCTTCAATTAATGTTTCAATTTTCAGGCCCTATCATATGTAGTGTCTCCTAAATGCAAAGCTATATGCCACAGTGCAACATTTCGTTCGATGAAAACTAGTTAGAGAAGATTTGAGAGCTTTTATACAAACGAAATGAACGGAAGACAAACAATGAGATCTCTAATGCAACTAATGAAATTGAAAGCTTTTCATTCAAAACACTAATCACTAGCGATATGGAAAAGATCACAATTTGCACTAATTAACAAAAGCAAAAGAGATTTTTTTTTTTTTTTTTCAATGTTTAATGCACTAAACAAACTTGAAAACAAATGGAGAAACTTGAGAAACGATATTCAAGAGAGCGAAACAAACACATTTCACTCAACAACACAAGCAATCAGATCCCCAAATCGACCAAAGTCTCCCAAAGCAAAGAAAAGACTCAAAAGCTTCCAATGGACCGTGTGATCTGGGTCCAAAGCAAGACCAAACGAATTTCGAATGAAGGAATGACAAAATCACCCAAAAGTCGCAATGAAACAACGAACAACTACTTAGAGGATGCGGAGAATCAATCAGATAGTTGACAGGATCATCAAAACACCAAAACTCCCAAGGAGGGCTCGATACACTAAGCCACTAGATGCCCTAGGGCTTAAAACGTGAAATCGGTAGATAAAAGCAAACAACCAAAGGACAAAGGTGAATTCCCAGTCAAACAGGACTCCAACACACTCAGGCAGTCGTAAAATCAAGAAGAAAAACACTGATCAAATCCAGAGAGCTCAAAAATGAGGAAACTCAAAAAACCTACAGGGGTGGCACGACTGTAAGTGTGAAACTGGCGCCAGAGGTCAATTGGCGCGGGCTGGACAAAGGCAACGTGCGCCAATTGGCGCGACTGTCGGGTTATAAACCGCGCCAGTCGAGTTTCTCAAAGAAAATTAAAAACAAGCTGCTCCAGAAGCAGACCAATGCAAGCTAAGCAAACCAAGGAGCAAAAACAATGAAAGAATCCAACCCAGAAGGTTCATCAAGCAAGGAAAAACATAAAACAATCAAAGCGAGACAACACAAACGAGACAGTGAAATCCGGACGAATCCCCAGTGGAGTCGCCAAATTGTTGAGGAGGTAAATCCCCTCTGCGGACAGAGGCGATCCCTACTAGCCCAGCAGGGGTCTAGCAACAATCAAACAATGCTATGACGCAGGTTCCTAGTTACGAATGAAAGACTTGGGATAGAAGCCTACCTGGATTCCAACGCCACGATCTGAAGAAGAAGTGTCCCCGTTCCTCAGCCTCGGCAGATCACAATCCCTCCACGATCTCCGCGGATGAACACCTGCACATGGAAGAAACGAACAGATACAATCATAGAAACCAGCATACGTAACTAAACATCAGTCAGAAAGGACATTACTCGTATTAACATGATGGAAAACGGAGTGGAACCATAATCATAATCATCTATTAAATAATAAACGAAGAGAGATTACAACCAAGTTATGACGTCGCAGCCTCCTTCGGACGGGTCTCCGGTCGTCCACGTCTCGCAAAGCTCGCCAAGGAAAGGGAAAACCTCTCCGGAGTCTCGTGACAACGGTCTCCTTACTTGAGTCAGCCTTAAGGGAAAGAGGGGATTCTTTACAACACAAAGGCTCTTGGGAATATGGAGATTCAGAGCTTAGGCACTTCAAGACTAGCTTGCCATAGGATTGAGCAGGCTTTTATAGATGGGGAAGGAGGGAGTTGGGATCCCTATTATTATGGGATTGGCCCTATCAACAAGGAAGGTTCCATGGGAGGTGGAAAAACCACTTCCCTTCCATAGAACTCCCGCGGCCAAACCTCCCAACTCAAGATAGGCAATGGTTTGTGAGTTTGTTGGAACTCAACTTCCGCCATCCTTATTTAAAAAAACAGTCCCTAAATTGGGTGGCGCGACTACGGCTCTATGACAGAGCGCTAGTTGGCGCGACCTCTTTGCAGGATTTTCCCCATTGGCGCGAGTACTGAACTGACTGACCGCGCCAATGCCAAAAGGGATGTTTTTCATGATTTTTGCAAGGAGATGTCTCAAGGGCAAATAAAGCTCATGCTTAGAGGGATGCATTGATGATGTTTTCAAGGCATGACAATGTTCACAGGTCACAAAATGGGTCCTCCATTGTGCGGGACAGGGAATGGCAGGGACGGTGACAAATTACTGTGTAACAGGTCCGTTTGCTAATCAGAAGCATAGTTTTCAATCCTGCCTCCGTCTCATCCCAGTGTTTGTAGGTTTTATTCTTATACCTGGAACCTCTGTCAATTTTGGGTTCAGCATAATATCCATGCTACTATCAGGGAAGATAACATGTCTTATGCTACTATCGAGGAGAATCAGAATTGTCCAAATGATGTTCTTGGTGACAAGATTGAAAGTTTAATCGTTATCTCTTTCTCTTATTTGCTTATTCTTATTCTAGAGCTCAGTCTTACTACAAGTTAGCTCATCACCATTGTCCATATCAAGAGACAAACAAGAAAATCATTGTCCCATACTACAGAAAAAGGGAAACAGAAGATGCTACAACCTGAAACTAAGAATAGGAAAAGAGGGAGGAAGAAAAAGCAAGAGGTTTTAATGAACCTCTCATCAAAATACTCCCTTGGAAATTCATCTCAGGTCAAACAGGAAATTCATGGCTGGGAAAGAGAAATTCAGAGCAATGAGGAAGACAATGAAGCAGAAGCAGAAATTATGGACTTTGTTACAAATCCTAGGAACACTCGAGGTCGCCTATCACTGTTTAATCAAACAGTTCACACTTATTGGATTGTCAAATGCGTGTTAGCTAAGGCTATTCAGAGTATTCATCCTAGCAGAGAGAAGCCAGAGCCAAAAATGTTGGAATTATTGCAGGACATTGACATTCAGCTGCAACACATCAAGGTCACCCAGTACCAAGCCACTGATCAGATCAGTAGAATTGACGATCGTGTTGGAAGAATTGAGAAGCAGATCCAACAACTGCAACAAGCCAATATGCCAGGATCCACAGCAAAGGACCCTGCCCCAATTGAATCTTCAGATGGATAGGAGTTTAGTTTATTATATAATATGTAATTTTTTTTTTTGCAAAAGACTATAGGTACCTTGGCAATAGATTAAATAGTCAGCTCACTCATGCAGCAAACAGTAGAATGAAACTTTTTCAGTTTTGGATGGCTTTCAACACTTTAAGGTGGTCAATAGACCCAGTTTCCTCCAGCAGGTCGAGGCCACAAAATTACTATTTTTTGTAACCTACTTTCAAAAGATAAATAGAAAATAGCAAAGCACTACTAAATTGACAAAAAAAAAAAAACAAGCTTTTAACCAATCAAATCAATTTTAAAATATATAAATTTAAAAGGATACCCGATTTCCTCCAGCAGGTTGAGACCACAAAATTATTATTTTTTGTAACCTACTTTCAAAAGATAAATAGAAAATAGCAAGGCACTACTAAATTGACAAAAAAAAAAAAAAAAAACTTTTAACCAATCAAATCAAAATGAATTGTAAAAGTTATATAGATTAACTTACAAACAAAATAATTTAAAGAAAAAATTGAAAGATGGTCTGAGATATGATATAATAATATTATTCTACCGTAGTTGTTGCAGATACAAAACATCAGGAACCAAAATAACAGTCGTAGTAAAAACAATTGATTAACCTGAAGAAGAAAAGTATGAAGAGTATTCATGCAAACCTGGCCGCCATGATTCATCTTGGAAACTCTACTGGACTCCACGTCGAACGAATCAACTCGCGCCATATTTAAAATGCTTGGACCTTCATTATCTACTCCACCAGTCATTTCTGCTTCCCTCGGATACCATCTTTACTCGGAAATATAAAGCAGATTCAAGAAGTCAGAAAGATTGCAAGTAATTAATGGGAAAACTGGCTGCACCGACTACATTTATAGATTCCGCTGATACTACATTCAATTATTGCTGAAATGTCAATGCAATTGGCGTGGGATACGGACGCAATAAAATAGTTTTGATGGTATTTTTTTTTTTCCTAAATTTTGTAAAAAAAATTTTAAAAAACAGAATGTTAGACTGTTTGAATAATTTTTTTTTGGAAATAGAGTTAGTATTAAGAACCGTAAGACATTTAAAATTATGAAGTTTGAAAATTATAACTAGATTTTTTTTTAAATAACCAAATTTTATCATAATATTATCAAAATTTCCATTATTTTCAAAACTAATTGATAATTTGCGTTATTAGGGCGTTTGGGTAAGACATTTAAAATTATGAAGTTTGAAAATTATAACTAGATTTTTTTTTAAATAACCAAATTTTATCATAATATTATCAAAATTTCCATATTTTCAAAACTAATTGATAATTTGCGTTATTTAGTGTTTTTCGTTGTTTTCTTTTATCAGCGGAGAATGTAATTCTGTCTATGCACTGCTGTATTTAATATATACAGCGTTTTTTTTTCTTCTGAAAAAAAAGGGTCAGCTACTAGCTATGGGCGTTATTTTCCATGTGCGCCAGCGTAGATCCACCGGAAATTTCTCTTCAACATGCTGGTCCCCTGAAGCCTGGAGATTATCCCAAACTAGTAAATGTGTTGACGATCTGCTTTAATGTGTATCCATCTGCCACGAGTCAATGATCATCACATATCCAAGAATATTAAAAAACTATTGGGCGGCTCGATTCAGACGTTAACCTGACGGCATATCGCATCGTGTCGTCATCTTCATCTTCGCTCACGACGTCTTCGAATCTTTAAATTTGGTTCGGCACCATATCTTCGAAGTTTTGAATCTTCAGGGCAAAACAAGTGCATTTTTATCTTTGTTTTGGTTGCTTGTTTAGACATCTCACCTGCATATAATCATATTATTAATGTGTGTTATTTTTTTAAGGTGGTGAAACCAGCATTGACATAATTGTTATGTGCTAATTTATTATCCAAAATTATACCACTTAGAATTATTTGTTATTATAATTCTAATGGTTTTTTTTAGGTTTCCTAGGCTTTCAAGTTTTGGGTGGCTAACCCATTTCTTTATTTATCAAAGTATAAATTCTTAACTAAACATACTCCAAACCTAATTTTAAATATTTGATATATTTTAAAATATATATATATTGTAAAAATTTATTAAATTAACATTCAGTTGTAATTTGAAGTTTAGAAAATTTTCAAATTATCTCAATCTATTTATATATTAAACTCAGATTTTATTAACTAGCCATGATTTTTATATTTTTCATAACAGCCATGATCCTATTGCTCGTTTACCAGCATATTTTTCATAACAACCATGATTCCATTACTTATTAAAGAGCATCTTTTTCATAACATCCATTATCCTAATTTTAGTATAGGATGATGGATTAGAAGGTATTTCAACTCTATTTCAGATCCAACAGATTATATCTAGCAAAAACATTAACGAGTCTGCATGATTTTGATTTAGTGTGTTAATTGATATTTTTTTCATAATAATAGTTTTAAGAAATTATTATTATTATTATTCAATTTTAATGTTATAGTCAAGTTAGAAATCAAATTGATGTATAAGACTTTTTTGTTTGTGGGACAAAGGACTTATCTCTGTACAAGAGATTGCTAACTCTATAAAAGCATACATATTCTACCATTTCTGATTTTATACTTGTGACCTCTTAAGAAGAAACACATACTTCTTTCTGATTTTGTACTTGTGACCTCTTAAAAAAAACATACTCTTAACCATTAAATGACAAACTTAATCACATCTAAAAATACGCTTCTTCGTTAAAGCAGTACTACTATCACTCTCGGTTCTGGGAGGAGCATGCTGGAATTTATTTGTTTTCAGGTATACCGGGTGGCCGAGAACTCGATGTGAGTTTATGGTCGTGCTTAATCCAATTAATTTTTATACTTTGCAATGTGTTCAATGCTCCTATTAACCAAAGAAAAATGCGTTGTTTTTGTTTGAGATAAACCAAATTTTGATCGTACACTACATTACATAAATCAAGATTTTATAATTTGATCACACAGGTGGGTACAGATTGATAATGATTAGAGTTTTTAGATCACTCAATCGAAATATTATTTTAAAATGATAAATTTCAATCTCTAATATTAGATTATAGCAAATTTGCTTATTGAAATCAAAGTAAGTTTGACCCAAAAATTGAAGACGATATTAGGCAGGGATACTAACCATTATTCTTTTTCCCATTAAAAAGTATATTTTACTGATTCAAACCATACACCTTTTTCAAAATATTTAGTATACAATACTTATATTAAAAACCCACACATCAGACACCACTCTGCTCTGATTATCAGAGACCTAAAATTCATTTCACTTCGCTTTTGCCCGACATATATATAATGAAGACCTGTATCTCTATACATGGACACTATAACGAAAAAACCTGAAATCAAATCTCGTAATCCATGCCAACGCGCAGCACACTTTTATGAGGAATATCCAATGAAGTCCTTCCCTGTCTGCAATTCGTCCGCAGAAAGCGATATACAGTGTTAACCACAATTCTCTTAAGCAACCGCGAAGCAGTCTTGGCATTCACTTGGCTATCTCCCACCAAATACACCACACCTGACTTTCTTGCTTCTTGCAAGAATTCAATGTCTCGCTGCGACTCCAACTCGGCGGCTTCCATGAATCGTCTGCTCTGGGAAGAAACCACAGCATCAACTTCACCCTGATCTCCATTTTTAGCTGTCAACTCAAATCTCTGGCTCTCTCTTATTTCCAATTCATTAAACCTGGACATGTACTCGGATTGTACAACTTCTTTCAAGGATTCTAGCAACTCGCTTTCGAATTCCACATTCCCTACTCGCACATCCGTGTAACCATACATCGCAACAAATCGATACATTTTGTAGTCTTCTGAATCAACCCGTCGGAATCGAAAGCGTTCCTCAGCTGGGACTGTGTTCACGGGCAAATACTTTACACAAACAAATACAACAACCGAATGTACAGCAGGGAGATTGGTTATAAAATGTGAAAATATGAGTGGAATTCCCTGTGCCAGTTCCGAGAACAGAAGCCCAATCCCTCGAACTCTGGCCACGCTTAAGCTTGAGAAAAGGCTATCAATTTGTTCTTTGGACACCTTGTGCTCCATCTCATAAGCATATCTCCTTACGTACACGTAATGCCAAACGTACATTGTGAATAACAAAACCGCTGCAAAAGCTAAGGGTAGGTACCCTCCTTTAGGAAACTTATAAAGAGCTGCTGAGTAGTATATCCACTGAGTAGTATATCCACTATTAGCGATAATAGTTTAAGAAAATAATATTTTGTTTATTTTGTTCTTTATAGTAACGTGTGAGTGGGTATACATTTGAATGACATGCATATGCAACCATTAGGGTAATGGAGTGGAGGAAAAGTTTTTAAACGCACACTTGCCAAGTGGTATATGTTTGATAATGTGGACAGTTATAAGTTTCAAAATTAATCCACGTTGCAATGCATCTGTTATAAGTTTTTTTTTTTTAATTTCATTTCTAACTAATTAACATATGTGGTTATCAATAGCCATAGGCAAAGTAAATTTTTAATCATGTTTTGTAAATAAATAAAAAATAATAATTTCATTTCTAACTAATTAGCATACGTGGTTATCAATAACCATAGTTATAGTAAATTTTTAATCATATTTTATAAAAAATTAATTTAAGTATGGTTTAAACATGTCATTTAGATATGCAAGAAAGTTATAACTTTTGGCTACGACGAGAATATACTGGCATTATCCAATTCACACCATTCCATAAAAAAATTAATTAGAAAAATGATTAAAGTAGCCAATTCCAAAAAAAAAAAAAAACCGCTGCCTATTAACATAAAAATGTCATCTCACATTTCTCGCATAAATGTTTTAGTATTCGCTGTTTAATGGTATTTAAGTTCAAAGGAAATCCTCTATCAAAACCATTAGTATCCTAACGTTGAATACAATTGTAAAAGGCATTGACCAAATTAATATATATGTTAACTTTATTCCAAGTATCTGAGACAATTCTAGAAACTATGTTTTTAAATGTGCCTCGCAAGGTGACAAGGCTTTGGTTAATCGAAAGAATTTATATTTGATCCAGTCACTATAAAATTTCACCAAGTGCTATCGAAAGTAATTAGATTTCGATGAAACTCCAAGAATCGATATATAATGTGAGAGCTCTTATTGTGAGGAAGGATAAAAGGAAATATCTTTTTTCTTTGAGGATGTATGGCCTTAATATGTTTAGATAGAGTTCCCAATGGAGGCATTCTAGGAGATATGGAAAAGTTTTAATTGAAGTATTCATTATGGATTTCATTACTTTTTCATTCTATTTCTTGATTTTGTTTTGTTTCGTGTGTTTATTTTTATTTTACTTTTCTTTTATTATTAGGGGTTGTTGGACCCATTTGGAAGAATTCTTGGAGTTTAAAGAAATATGAAGTCTAAGAGAAACCCACTTATGCCCTTGATTTTGACACAACTTTACACGGTTCAATGTTGTAGGACACTGCAAGTGTGTTAAATCTAGGGTCATGTAACTTGAAAACATGAAATTTTCCTTTAGGGCCATATTTTCATTGTCAATATTGATTTATTGTCTTCTCAATCATGTGAAAGCATGTTCCTAATCTCATTCCAGGTTTGGAAAACCGTTGCAACAACAATGTATCAAGCATCTAGAGGATTTTCCATAAGTTTATTAATTTGTTTTCTTGAGAAGAGTTATTCAATATACTTTGGAAAAACAATAACTACAACAAATAATTTCTCATCCATAGTTTTATGGTTTTCCCCACCATAAGAACAAATCTAGTTGATTTCTTGTTTTATTTTGCAAATAGAAAAATTAATAGAGTGTCTATATGACTAGACTTGCAGAATATTCACATACAAATGCTAAAGTAGAAATGTATAAAGAAATTTGAAGAGGGAATTTTTTTTTAGATTTTTATGTTCAGTTAGTATCCTCCACAGCATGCCATATCAGTGGTATGCTTCATGGTTCATCCTCTCTCGATTCCTGTGCAAAGCATTACAACGAGTAAATGATGGTGCAATACTAGGATGCTTTAAGAGGTGAGTTATAGATATGTAGTTGGCCTATAGCAAGGTTGAAAGGAATATTTTCAAGCTGTCGACCTCCACACACACTCTTCATTCCACATTCCACGAGAAATTCCCTGGGTGTCAATGCCCATCATCACTGTAACGGAATGCTATTTCTTGCACCACGAAATGATATCCAAACTAAAGGTTTATCAACAACCAGTTCTCCTACATGTTTTGGAATGTTTTCCATCTTGGATTTTGATTGATTTTTTCATAGATATACTTGTTCATGTGAAAAACTTCCAAAAAAGAGAGAGATAAAGCTTGCATGAGGGCAGTGTTGCTTGTGAGCCACACTCCCCAAGACACAACTAGGGGAAAAACCCCTTATGGCTTTCAACAAAAGGTTCTTCAATCTAATTTTTCAATTCTGTGATTGTCTAAAATGGGATTGGCCCTCCGGAAAAACCTACCTTGCTAGGTTCTTTTATCTTCTTTTTTTTCTAGAAGCCACTCAATTTTGGTTGGAACTGGATTTGAAAAGATTGTGCCAAGAATCAAACTTGTGCTAGCAGTTGTGAACTTATTTGGGTGTAAAGTTAAACTAGAGCCGAAGTGTTCAAGCCCATGCTTGTAATCAATGGTTTTCTATATCTTTCCTGAGTTATTGAATTTTTTTGTCTCTGTTTCCACATTTCTTGGTGCTAATGCTCAATTTTTTTTTCCATTGAAGGGCTTAGAAGAGAGTAATTCCTAGATAATAAACTTCACTCGCATTAATACACAAGATAGTGAGTTTAGCCGCCCAAGTCACTAAGAATTGGGGATTAATAGCTTTAACTGTTCGAAAGTGACAAGAATTTAACACTCGGAAGAGCAGGTGACAAAACTCTAGGATGTGAAGTTTCTTCTTAGTTGTGTCGTGTTGCAATAGATCTCTCGGATCAGATTGCATGCCAAATTAATGTTTCTCTTTGATAGTAGTTGTTGTGTCATTCATGGAAATTAAAATAGTTGTATCTAGAAAAAAAACTCAATTAAAAAAAAATACAGTAAAGATCTCTATTTAAAATTTGCTATCATAGAATCACAATAAATACTTCAGACACCCATTCCCAAATTACAGATCTCACTCTTATTTCTTACCTTTTGGTCCTTGTTCCTCCTACCTTATGAGATAGGCTCTTTGCTCAGCTGTTAACAAAGTCTTTATGTCTGCGTTTTCGTTTCTCCGTTGAATTACGCTCATAATAGAGTTTGAATTGTATGTCTGTGTTTTCGTTTTTCCTTTGAATGTTTGAATTGTGCATTGAATTTGGCACACTCCATATTGGAGTTTGAATCACGCTGAAAATTGCATTTTGAGTGCCAGTGAAGTGCATCGTAGAGGTGGCATGCATTAGCGGAGATGGAGATGGAGATGGAGATGGAGATGGGATGGAAATGGAGATGATTGTGATAGAACAGGTTTAACGTGTTATGAGAGGATAAAAAAACAATATCGAGAATCATTTTTATCATTGAAAATCAAGTCATCTAAAATGAAATTTTGATAGTATCTAATGGGACAAGATCTTACTCTTTCCAAATACCTCTAGATCTTGAACATTAACTCGTGTTTCTTTATGTCCAAAAAAAAGCAAGCTTTTGATCTAGAACTGGATGGCATATACATGTCTCATAAATGTGCATGAACGGCGGTTGCCACTTGGCTTATTCCATAGATCATGGATGCATGCGAAAGATAAGAGCATGATAGCGAAGTTGGTAAGACCGCCTGTTCTGTCAGAGCCGGGAGGAAAAAGCTATTTGGATGCAGGGTTTATGAGCTGTAAGCTAGTCTACAGAACAAGAAAATCCTCTGTCACAGCAAGCGATCAGAAGCGGGTGAGGACGGGAGTGACCACAATCAGTTGCAGACTCATTTCTTTGTTGGGGTATGTTCTTTTCCATCTTAAGTCCATGTTCATTACCAAAAGCTTGGAAATGTATCTGGTTAGGAAAGATTCTGAAATTTTTTTCAGTTGTCCAGTTGTTAGGCCTGAGATTGTTCAGTTAAAGCCAGTCGAGCTGTGCTTTAGAGATCCCTGCCATAATAAGCCTAATTGTCATCTGTATATGAAGAGTAAGTGTCGTCTCTATCTGGGGATTAAAAAACAGTGTTTGGTTTGTTGGCAATTCAAAATCGAGAAGTGGTGGCATGAAAGTCTGTAGCCGCATACAGGTCTCAAGTCAGAAATCCTTTCTCTGTTGTTATGTTATGCTTAGCGATTACCTTAGCAGCAGGCAACAATCTAAGTTTAATTAAGTGGTCAATGAGCTCTGGTTGTATCATCCTTTCCTTCTTGATATCCTTAGAAGAGGGCAGGAAATGAAGGTTCTTCTTAGTTTCGGTTATGAACTCTGGTGGTTTCTTCCTTTCAATGTAAAAAATGATAGGAGTCAGAATAGGAGGTTGTTGGTCTGCGTAGACTATACCCTGCTTTCCTGCCAAGGTCCGTTTGCTAATCAGAAGCATAGTTTTCAATCCTGCCTCCGTCTCGTCCCAGTTGTTTGTAGGTTTTCTTTTTATACCTGAAACTGCTGTCAATTCTAGGTTCAGTGTAATATCCATGCTACTATCGGGGAAGATAACATGTCTTATGCTACTATCGAGGAGAATCAGAATTGTCCAAATGATGTTCTTGGTGACAAGATTGAAAGTTTAATCATTATCTCTTTCTCTTATTTGTTTATTCTTATTCCAGAGCTCAGTCTTACTATAAGTCAGCACATCACCATGGTTAAGAGGCAAACAAGAAAATCATTGGCCCATACTACAGAAAAAGGGAAATAGAAGATGCTACAACCTGAAGCTAAGAAACGGAAAAGAGGGAGGAAGACAAAGCAAGAGGTTTTAATGAACTTCTCATCAACATACTCCCTTGGAAATTCATCTCAGGTCAGACAGGAAATTCAAGGCTGGGAAAGAGAAATTCAGAGCAATGAGGAAGACAATGAAGTAGAAGCAGAAATTATGGACTTTTTTACAGATCCTGGGAACACTCGAGGTCGCCTATCACTGTTTAATCAAACATTTCACAATTACTGGATTGTCAAATCCCTGTTAGTTAAGGCTATTCAGAGTATTTATCCTAGCAGAGAGAAGCCAGAGCCAAAAATGTTGGAATTATTGCAGGACATTGACATTCAGCTGCAACACATCAAGGTCACCCAGTACCAAGCCACTGATCGGATCAATAGAATTGACGATCATGTTGGAGTAATTGAGAAGCAGATCCAACAACTGCAACAAACCGATATGCCAGGATCCACAGCAAACGACCCTGCCACAATTGAATCTTCAGATGGATAGGAGTTTAGTTTATTGTATAATATGTATTTTGTTTTTTGCAAAGGACTATAGGTCCTAATAGTTACGTTGGAAATAGATTAAATAGTCAGCTTGCTCATGCAGCAAATAGTAGAATGAAACTTTTTCAGTTTTGGATGGCTTTCAACACTTTAAGGTGGCCAACAGACCTGGTTTCCGCTGGGCAGGTTGAGGCCACAGAATTACTATTTTTTGTAACCTACTTTCAAAAGATAAATAGAAAATAGCAAGGCACTACTAAATTGACAAAACAAAAAATAATCTTTTAACCAATCAAATCAATTTTAAAATATATAAATTTAAATGGATAAAATTTTATAATTACAAAAATGAAAAATGAATTGTAAAAGTTATATAGATTAACTTACAACAAAATAATTTAAATAAAAGATTGAAAGATGGTCTAAGATATAATATGATAATATTATTCTACCATCGTTGTTGCAGATACAAAACATCAACCTGGGAACCAAAATAACAGTCGCAGTAAAAACAATTTATTAACCTGTTGCAGAAGAAGAAAAGTATGAAGAGTATTCATGCAAACCTGACCGCCATGATTCATCTTGGAAACTCTACTGGACTCCACGTCAAACGAATCAACTCGCGCCTTCTTTAAAATGCTTGGACCTTCATTATCTACTCCACCAGTCGTCATTTATGCTTCCTCGGATACCATCTTTACTCGAAAATATGAAGTAGATTCAAGAAGTCATAAGGATTGCAAGTAATTAATGGGAGAACTAGCTGCACCGACTACATTCATAGATTCGACTGATACTACATTCAATTATTGCTGAAATGTCAATGCAATTGACGTGGGATACGAACGCAATAAAATAGTTTTGATGGTAGTTTTCTTTTCTGAATTTTGTAAAATAAAAATTAAAAAACAGAATGTTAGTCTATTTGAATAATTTTTTTTTTTAAATATGAAAATAGAGTTAGTATTAAGAACCTTAAGACATCTAAAATTATGAAGTTTGAGAATTATAATTAGGGTTTTAAAAAAATTGCCAAATTTTATCATAATATTATCAAAATTTTCATTATTTTCAAAATTAATTGATAAATTTTTTAAATTTCCATTATTTTCAAAACTAATTACGCTGGAGGCGTTTTCTTTGTTGGCTTGGGGTGAGCAAACACTATTCACCCCAGCCAATAGGAAGTTTTTGTTATCGCCCTTCGACCAAATTAAAATCTGACAAATGTTGGCTCTTTATACGCTTACACCGCTATTTGACTTAACGCAATGCCCGACGCTCGCTAAGGAACCAGTCAGCTCAAAAAATATCCTCCTACTCCTCCTCACGATAAGGCTGGCCTTGTTGTAGGCACAAGGAGGAGAAGAAGAATCCCATCTTCTCTGAGGATCTATTAGCCCAAGCTCTTAAACAATCAGGAGACGGATGTGATCTCTTACAATAGGAAAATAGATAGCCTCTGCAAGAAGGGCCAGACCGCTGAAGCAATGGAGATATTCCGGGAGATGGAGGAGAAGGGCTTTGCTCCGAACTCATTCACATACAATATTCTCATCAATGGCCTCTGCAAATACGCTCATCTGGAGTTGGGTGTAAGCCTTATGGACAAAATGCAGGCCAGGGGATTTTCTCCCACAGTGGTCACTTACACAACTCTCATCCATGGCTTCTGCATCGCAGGCTGGGTGGATGCTGCCATGGATATCTTGGACGAGATGGAGCGCAGGAGAATAACCCCCAACATGGTTACATTCATGGCCCTCATCCAGGGGCTCTGTGATTGTGGGGAGGTGGAAAGGGTCGTACAGGTCCTGAAAGAGATGAAGCTCAGGGGCAACGAGTGCAGCGCCAATGTGGTGACATACACTCAGCTCATCCATGGGCTCTACAAGAAAGGGATTTTTAAGATGGGCATCGAATTCCTGGATGACATGGTTATGTATTAGGGCAAGAGAGGCGCCGAGAGGGTTTGGAGACGAGGGCTTTTAGGTCTATGTTGGTTTTGAGGGATTCGAACAGGGCAACAGTGGAGGCAGCGATGGAGGCCGAGGTGGTGGTAGAGGCGGAGGTGGTGGCGGCTATGGCGGTGGTGTTTGCGACGGCGACAGAGGCGGAGGTGTGCTGGTGGATATGGCGGTGGGTGTGCGGAGAGTCTGGCCACTTTACCAGGGCTTTCTCATGCTTTAGGTTTTGCAAAAGCTCGGAGGAAGGGGAGAGTAACAGTGAAGTGTGCATGAGGCGGAAGATCTGAAAATGGCACAGAAGATGGGGTTTGTCTCAGAAGGAGGCAAAAATTCAAATGATGCTTGTTGCCTATGTTCATCTCGGCACCAAAAAATTCAATTTTCAGATGGAGTCTTATTTGTACAAGGGGCGTTCTTATGGCAACCAACCCTTTATCTCTGTTTTTCCTTTGTTAGTACTGGAATAATCTTACTCTGTCCAAAATGCAGTGCCCTCCGTTTTGGGTTGTTCAGTGTAACAACATTGATGTGGAAGTCTCCGCATCATTGTGCTCCTTTAAAATAGATCATATCAGTACGAGAAAAAAACAATTTGATCGCATTATTCTTGCCCAGCTTTGGTATATGTCCTCAATAGATATGTGGCCTATTATATACCAGTGTAAAATCATTTATTTTCTCGTCAGCAGTGTTGCAAATTTTATAGCGTTTATATTTGTCCCCGTTGTCCTTTCATTGCATAAAGCCTCTGTTCCCCGTATAAAAACCCATGAGCTAATGCCTTGTGCCTAACTAAAATGACAATGATATAGGAAGCGATAGAAAGCATAAAAAGACATGGGGTGCCCTTTTAAAGACTGTTATGGTTGCATCCAATTTTGACATGTTATATTTGGTTTAGCATATTGTGTTTAGATTCCTCTCTGCTCTGTCGTGATCAAAGATCGAGATCAGTTCAAGTAGGATGTCACACTTCTTGTTGTTGGAAGAATTTTCTGAAAGTAATTTTTTTTTGTCTTTGTTGATAGGGATATTGTGTTTAAATGCCTCTCTGATCAGAGATCGATATCAGTTCGAATATTACAGTGACATCACACTTTTGTTGTTCCAAGAATTTACTGAAAGCAAGTCTTGTAAAATGGAGGAAGTACAATTGCCTTTGGATTTAGGGAAGCATGAGGAGCGTGTTGGTATCACTCCTCAGAAGACCATGGAGGAAGAAAGGGAGGAAACCCCTCGTGTTTTTAAGGAGAAGAATAGTGGAGGGCATCAGAACATTGTGGCTAGGATGAATAAGGAAGAGGGGAAGAAGATCACCCCTCCCAATGTCAAATTGCCACCTAAAAGACCTTTTGGGTTCCCTGAGAGGTGAGAGACCTTGAATTTCTACCTCCCTTTTTGGTTTGGGTCCTAAATTTATTTGTAGGTTGTGAATATCTTTCTTTCAGCTTGCTAAGATGCATGAATTTGTTGTAAATATCATGCTTGGTAACATATGCTTTCAATCTCATCAAAGATACATTTTCACTGAATATTAATAGGCTAGTAATCAAACAAGATGTGATTATGTGAGATAAATTTTCGCAAGCTTCAGGGAAAGACTCAGTTGAGTACAGCTGGTTTTTTTAAGATAAATTTCTCTGAACTTTAATGAAATATCTCTGTTGTCTAGCTGATTACTTTGAGATAACTTTTAGCGATCTTAATGAAGAATCTCTGTTGTATACAGTTGATTATTTTGTGCAAAATATAATGAACATTTCAGGAAAAATCAAATCAAATTTTAAAAAATTTCCACGAGTATTGAAATTTTTTATGTTTTGTAGTGATATATCAAATTCAATGAAGAAGCTCTGTTGAGTGTTGCTGGTTATTTATAGATAATTACTGAACATTTCACTTTATTGGTTGTTCTCAGAGTTGGTAATATCAAGTTAAATGTGGGTAAAAGTCTAAAGATTGTTAGTGATTTCTATCTTAAATATAATAAATGTCTATAAAATTTATAATTATTGACTCTCATAGATGGTTATGTTAACCTGAATATTTTTTCACAAGTGCATATGTTACGATAAACTTCATTATCATTGTTAATGTTCAGCCAAATCAAGAAAAGCTTTGGTTGAAGTTATTGTTAGTGAATGATCTCACTGCTGGTTATTTTAAACTATTAAATATATATTTAATAGTTTTATATATTTTGTGTGGGCCCGAAGGCATAAACATACACGGTAGTGTATTGTTTTAAAAAGATAGTGTATTGTTGTAAAACAGCAGCGTGTTGAAAACCAAGAGCCCGTAGGCTTGTAAGAAATATTTTTTTGTTTTTTATACTTAAAAATTATTTTAATATTTATTGGCATACTTTAATATTTCATGTTAGGTTTGCATGCTAATCATTTTCGGATCACTGTGGAAGTTCCTTAAAATATTCTTCTCATCGTGGATGGATGGATGACTACTACTCGTTGTTTTATTTTTTCATTTCTTAAGCATAATAAAAATTGATGAATGTAAGAGTGACCATATGTATTATGTAAATTTCTAGGAAATTAATTTGATTATAAATTTAGAAATATTTCTGAAATCAAAAGCTTAGTTGAAAGGTTAACTTTGTTTTCCTTTTTCAAATTTTAAAATATTATGGAATCTGCAATTAATATAAATATGTGAATTAATTAAATATGTGAATTAATTAAGATAAGTATGTGAATTAACTTGTATCGAACTTATTCAGATTGTGGATTTTGAAAATATTATGAATCTTTAGTCTTTTAGATTTTGAAATATTCTTCAAATTTCTAACATATTTCAAAATCTATAATCCATATAAGTACAACTATACCCCACAATCAACAATATATTCCAATATAATTATATCACGCAATCAACAATATATTCCAAAATCCACAATCTATATATAACTATATATATACCACATATATTCCAAAATCTACAATCTATATGACTATAGATTGTAAATTAGCTATATGATAGGATAAGATCACTACACTAAAATAGTTTCCAACAATACAAGCCTTATCCAAAAAAGAACCCCAACAACCACACTACACATCACTCAAATTTTCGAGGGTATTGTATATTAAGTGATTGACTTATGGGGTGTGCATATCTACTTTGTCTAGAAATCAATCTGCATGCAAAAAAATGATTGAGCATGAACATAGCGCAATGGCATGTGGCAGACAATTATTTGTGAATATCATTTATTAAGTTTTCCACAAACTGCAAAACAGTGTCTGGGCTTCCTTCTACGTGTTACCCTGAGCTTGTACAATAATTCTATTTCCACGGCCACCAAATGATGCTCATAATATTAAAATAAATACCTACCAGCAACACGGACGACCATACGCCAGGTCATGCGCCACGTCAACGCGCCTGCAAGTCAGAGTTTAACGCGTCATGGCAAGAAATTGGAACGCGAATTTTGGCGTTCAATTTGGCTCATAAATTTTTAAATTTTTGGCTCATAAATTTATTTTTGTTTTGGTTGCTTGTTTAGACATCAAACCTGCATATAATCATATTATTAATATGTTTTTTTTTAAGGTGGTGAAACCAGCATTGACATAACAATATGGTTATGTGCTAATTTATTATCCAAAATTATACCACTTAGAATTACTTGTTAATATAATCTTAAAGGTATTTTAAGTTTTCTAGGCTTTCAAGTTTTGGGTGGCTAACTCATTTCTTTATTTTTCAGAAATATAAATTCTTAACCAAACATACTTCAAACTCAATTTTAAATATATTTAATAAAAAATTATTAAATTAACATTGAATTGTAATTTGAATTTTAAAAAAATTTCAAATTACCTCAATCTATTTATATATTAAAATCAGATTTTATTAACTAGCCATGATTTTTATATTTTTCTTAACAGCCATGATCCTATTGCTCGTTAACCAGCATATTTTTCATGGCAGCCATGATTCTATTACTTATTAAAGAGCATCTTTTTCATAACATCCAGGATCCTAATTTTAGTATAGGATGATGGATCAGAAGGTATTTCAACTCTATTTCACATCCAGTAGATTATATCTAGCAAAAACATTAATGAGTCTGCTCGATTTTGATTTAGTGTGTTAATTGATATTTTTTTCATAATAATAGTTTTAAGAAATTATTATTATTATTATTCAATTTTAAGGTTATAGTCAACTCAGAAATCAAATTGATGTATAAGATTTTTTTGTTTGTGGGACAAAGGACTTATCTCTGCGCAGGAGACTGCTAAATCTATAAAAATATACATATTCTACTACTTCTGATTTTGTAATTGTGACCTATTAAGAGAAAACACATACTTTCTTCTGATTTTGTACCTATAACCTTTTTTAAAAAAATCATATACTCCTAACCATTAAACCCACTCAAATTATATTAAATGACGAACTTAATCACACCTTGGTTAAAGCAGTACTACTATCACTCTCGGTTCTGGGAGGAGGCATGCTGGAATTTATTTGTTTTCAGGTATACCGGGTGGCCGAGAACTCGCTGTGAGTTTATGGTCTTGCTTAGTCCAATTAATTTTTGTACTTTCCAATGTGTTCAATGCTCCTATTAACCAAAGAGAAATGCGTTGTTTTTGTTTGGTTATACTTTGCAATGTGTTCAATGCTCCTATTAACCAAAGAGAAATGCGTTTTTTTTGTTTGAGATAAACCAAATTTTGATCGTACACTACATTACATAAATCAAGATTTTATAATTTGATCACACAGGTGGGTACAGATTGATAAAGATTAGAGTTTTTAGATCACTCAATCGAAATATTATTTTAAAATGATAAATTTCAATCTCTAATATTAGATTATAGCAAATTTGCTTATTGAAATCAAAGTAAGTTTGACCCAAGGATTCTAGCAACTCGCTTTCGAATTCCACATTCCCTACTCGCACATCCGTGTAACCATACATCGCAACACATCGATACATTTTGTAGTCTTTTGAATCAACCCGTCGGAATCGAAAGCGTTCTTCAGCTGGGACTGTGTAGTGATCAAGTAGTGATCAAATTTGCAATTAAGTTATTGACTATTTGACACGGAATGAAAGAAAACAAAAAATTTATTTCCTTTATATATCGCTTGATTGAATAGCAAGAGTCAATTGACTCTCAAATTCTACCAACTTTATATTAAGAATAATTAATAATAATTCTACTTACTTTTTATTAGTATGGGATGAAAACTAATAATTAATGTGTGAAACTTGATTTAATTTTTGGATAAAAAACTAATAATGAATCGGTGAGACTTTTTGTTACGATAAGAGGCACCACAAGAAAAGCTTTCTTTTACCACCATAAGTTAGCACCACTTACGTTATGTGGTGTTAATGTGGTGTTAATGTTTATGTATCATATTAAAAATGAACTATATAATCACCATATTTGAGGGACAAGTTAGCACCATTCTTACTATGTAGTGTTAAAGTGAAATAATTTTTTATTGATCTTATTGGAAGTGGAGTATATCACCATATATTTAAAGAAGTGGTGTATGCTATATTGTCAAGTTCTATAAAGTATGGTAGTTAACTTTGTGTTTTCCATGTTGGCATGTACAAGTGAATTTATTAATGTGAATTGTCACCGTAACTATAAAAAAATTGCAAATATTTATATTATGAATATATAAATTAGAACTAAACTCACAAATATTTATTTTATAATATTTATTTGTTTGTCATGTTTACATGTAAAACTAAAATTCAAAGTAATTGTTTTCAAAATATTTTATTTCAATTATTTACTTTTTATATTATTCTCATTTTGCACCATAGATACAACAAAGTCAAAATAATTGTTTTCTAAATATTTTATTTCAATTATATACTTTATATATTATTCTCATTTTGCACCATAAATACAAAAAAAAAATACAAAAAATTCAATGTAATTGTTTTCTAAATATTTTTTTTCAATTATTTACTTTTTATATTATTCTCATGAGAAAATAAATACACAAAACCATATTACATAGTTATTTATTTTATGAATAAGCCAATTAAGATAAATATTTTTATATTATTGTAATTTCAAAATAAAATAAGGGTGAATTCGATGGAGTTGGGTTACTCTTTTTTGGAAGAACTTATGTTCCAAAGGTTGAAAATGTATCTTTGTGAGGGTATTTTTTAAGCCCTCCATCAAAGTTTTTAAAAGGTCCATCTAGGACTAAATAAAACCCTGAATTAAACTACATAGCTCCATCGTCAATACGAACTTGATCTTTTCGAACTCTTTTCGAACTCTTTTCCTTAGCTAGAACTTGATCTTATCGAACTCGCTCTTGTAGTCTGGGAAGTCTTGGGCTAATTTCACTAGGCTCATAGAGATTTGCTCCAAGGCTTTGCCAAGGATGCTCTTCATAGACATAAAGATACAGTGTCTACTTGAATTATGTTATTCTGCCCCTTGTTTATCCCAAATCTAGTATTAAACCTCTCCATTCCTTAGTATCCATCTTTGTCTCTACATGTCTATTTATGTCAGCTTCCCATTTTTCAATGAGCTTTTGAATTTCTTCTGATGTGTTCTCGTGGTATGCTTTCGCTACCTCTTGGATCACACCGATTGCAGGCCTCCTTCCTCTCGGCTTGCTCGGGGGTGAGCTGGGTTGGGCTTCTACCGCCTTCCCTTTATCTTTCCAGCCACGGCCTCAAGCTGCAGGGCTCTTGGAATGGTCGCGTGCTGTAGGACTCTTAGAGCATGCCATCCCACAATCTTTGACTAGGTTTCCGGGTAGGTGACCTATCCACACAATCAAACAAAGGCATAATTCCATATAATGAAAACGATCAAAGGTCCATGCATCCCAGTTATCAGAAGAAAGGTGACCCGGGGGCCTCTTCCCAGGACTTCTCCCCTGCTCGTCCCTCTGCGGACCCATCGCCCTCATACCCTGCTTAATTTCAGCCACCCCCTATCCCTAATGGTCGCACGCACCCCATAAATTATCCCCATAACCCAAAGAGCTCATGCCTTCCTTCAATATCCTGATCTCCCTTCTGGTGTCCTCTCTCTCATCATACCTCCCACCCTCAAAATTGACAAAGGAGGCATCGTTGCCCATTGCTCGGGCTTGGGTGGAATTCCCTCTCCCATTCCTCATGCGCACTGAGCCCAAGTAGCTCAAGGTGGTATAAACCAACAAAGCCTTTGAACTAAACACAACCCATGACTGCTCCTTAACTCTATACCCTGGCAGGATTGCCCGACCCCTCACCATTCCATCTTGTTGGCATCCCTTACCTGATAGACTCACACTCGGGTGCTAGTTGAGGCCATGCCCAATTCCTACTCTGACACAGAGGCAGAGACCCAAAAGAACCCCAACCTTCCCCAACCAGAGTCGTAATGGTTCCGATCTCCCCTACCCAGCAGAATACTATACCAGTCCAGCTTAATCACCTTATGCTCCCATAGAGACCGGCCCAAATCATAAAACATAAAAATGGCATGAACAAGGGAGAGGAAACCAAGCACATACCTTAGTTTCATCGTGGTGGAAGTGCAATGGAGGTTTGTTATCCCGCTGTTGCACCTGCACCAAAGTCTTTCATCATAACAAAACCCCCACGCCTTCCTCCACCCTGTTTTAAGCTCCATGCATGGGCCTCTGTCCCGCTACCTCACCTCATGCTGCATGTGACAGTACAGCCTGCCGCCCTTGCCACTCATGTGGAAGGTGGTTGGCTTCAACCCCAGGGACACTACCATTAACACTAATGGGAGGGCCGATCTTCTTCGAAACACCCCGATCGGGGAGCTGAGTCTAAGAACTGTGGGTGAGCTCTGCCCTCTGACCTGTCCTGCTCTTTGATTCTCGACATCTTGATCCATCGTTTTTCCCCAAGATTAGGAGGCATGCTTAATTCAATAGGTTCATTCAGGTGAGTGCAACCACAATTTTCCAGGAGGTCAACTGCTCTGTTTCCTTCCCTCCTTACATGGGTGATAATGATATAATCAAATTTCTTGTTTGTATCCTCCAATCCTTGCACATGTGAAGAAGTACGCCATCTTTGGCTTAGTTTGCCCCACTTCGTTCCTTGATTAAGTTTTTTGAGATTGTTCGTAACCAACTGAGGGTCTCCTTCGATTACTAGCTTTCTGTATCCTAGCCTGATGGCCAAGAGGATACCTTGGTGCACTCCTATGAATTATGCTTCATTGTTGCTGGCAAAGCCACAGGAGTCATCATATATGAATCTTGTTATGCCATGATGATCTCGAAAAATCCCTCCAACCCCTGCTTGCCCTGGATTGCCTTTCGAGGCTCCATCAAAGCTGAGTTTGATGAATCCTTCTAGAGGAGGTTTGAAGATCCTGATGGTGTCCCCTATGTCAGGGATAGCTTTCCAAGAAGCTGGGGAGACCATGCTAGGTGCTAGGTGGAGGCCCTGGAGAATCCTTTCTTCATGAGGAGCCATTTTCCAATCATCTGGCATACATTTCTCCGAGAGAATGCACTAGTATAAAATGATGAAATTAGTGACTAGGTGACTAAAAATGTTAGTCACCACAATTATTTCAAGTGAATTACTACTAAATTTGATCAATTTTAAGTGACCGAACTAAAAATGACTAATTTAGTTTAGGGTTAAAATATACGACTAGATGATTTTATTGTACCAGCTAGCGCGCGCTCTGACAGTTCAAGAGCGAGCTGACCTACCTGCGACCTCCCAGCCGCCATGGCATCAGGAGGGGGACCCGAGGCTCCCCTTCCTCCTCCTCTAGAATTCCTTAAATTCAAGAAACTGATAGCAGCCAGCAACAAGCGCCCTCTGACTGGATCTCAGAAAATGTTCATGAAGAAGCTGGATAGCATCCCTTCGGTGGCCCTTCAAATCGAAGAAACTTGTCGATCTGCATTGAAACTGGCTGAAAGAGGGCTCATTGGATAGTTTACTGGCCTCTGGCCCTCTCCCAAAGTTGTGGAAGACTAGGTGAAGAGGAACTGGATTCCTTTAGTCTCGAAAGGCATCAGAAGCCACTTCGTAGGCAAAGGATACTTTGTTTTTGTTTTTGAGAATGTGGAAGATAGAAGCCTCATCTTCAGGAATGGCCCATATTTTATGGGTCCTAAGGGACTATACTTAAATAAATGGACCCCTAACTTAGATCACACTCAATATGTGCCTTCAATTGTTCTATTGTGGGTAAGCCTCCCACATCTCCCACTGCATTGCTGGAACAAGAAGTCTCTCCAAACCATTGGCAATACCCTTAGAAATTATATTGATCAAGCAGTGAGAAAAGATAAATACTCATGCACACGTATATGTGTCAAGGTGGATTTGGAATTTTGGCTACCTAAAACTATCAAACTAACAGTTGCTGACTGGAATCATATCCAGGAGCTGGATTATGAGCAGCTTCCATTTAAATGTAGGCACTATCACGACTATGGCCATTTTGCAAGGCAGACTAGTACATTTGGTCAAAATTCCAACAATTTAGTTCTGACACTTTTGACATATTGTTGGAAATTTCCCAAATTTTTATCAATTTTTCAAATCCCACCAACAATCGTCGCTCTAGCGGCGTTTTTGGAGTATCATTGGAACAATGACGTTTAGGACAATCGTCAGAATACCGACGTTACATGACCAACCGTCGAAATGCCGACGTTACAGGACAAACCATCGGTAATGCGACGTTTAGGAGACCATCGTCGGTCTTGCAACGTTTAAGGAAACCGTCGTTCTTGTGACGTTGAGGGAAAAACCGTCGGAATACCGACATTTAAAGGCCTATGATAAAGTTTATATTACGACTCTCAAGCTAAATAATTTTATTTGTACTTTTTGTTTGGGGTAGCATTTAATTTACTACATATCGAAAAACACATGACATTCAATGATGTATTTAAGTTATAAAAAAAAAACAATTATAGACATTGTGACTATGCATTTCAAAAGCCTATAGAGAATGTAGGTTTTAATACCTAGAATAAATTTAAATTAATGCATCACTCAAAAAAAAAAAAAATTATCTTGAAATTTTGTTTTACCATAGATAGGGGTTGTTTGATCTCATAGTTCACCATTATATGGTGGCTTACATTAAGGGTTGACATGAAATGTTGTAGCCTGAGCTCTTAGTGTTGAGGAATATTGTGGATGTTAAAAAGTAAAATATTTGGTTTAGTTTTTTTTTTTTTTTATAAATATCTTCAATAATTTCTTTTTTAAATTTCGTTTCAGAAAGGTCGTATCAAATTTGCTAAGTTGTGACCGCACGGGTGGCTTTTTCACGTTCGTGTGGTCCGTTTCCCATTTGTTCCCTTGTGCCTTCATTCATTCGGGTGCGTGGTGTCAGGGCGCCCACCCAAATGCGTTCGGGTCGGGTCGTTTCATTTGAGGGCGCCCACCAAGACGCGTTCGGGTTGGGCCGGGTCGTTTCATTTGAGGGCGCCTGCCCAAACGCGTTCGGGTCAGGTCGGGTCGTTTCGTTTGAGGGCGCCCACCCAAATGCGTTCAGGTCGGGTCAGGTTGTTTCGTTTGAGGGCACCCGCCCAAACGCGTTTGGGTCGGGTCGAGTCGTTTCGTTTGAGGGCGCCTGCCCAAACGCGTTCGGGTCGGGTCGGGTCATTTCATTTGAGGGTGCCCACGCAAATGCGTTCAGGTCGGGTCGTTTCGTTTAAGGGTGACCGTATCAAATTTGCTAAGTTGTGACTGCATGGGTGCCTTGTGCACGTTCGTGCGACCCATTTGTCGTTTGCTCCCTTGTGCCTTCGCTCGGTCAAGCGCGTCGTGTGAGGGCGCAGTCATTTTATTTGAGGGCAGCCATATCAAATTTGCTAAGTTGTGACTGCACGGGTGCCTTTTGCACGTTCGTGCGGCACGTTTGTCGTTTTCTCCCTTGTGCCTTCGTTCGATCGTGCGCACCATGTCGCGCCGTGTGAGGGCACCCGCACAAACGCATTCGGGTCAGGTCATTTCGTTTAAGGGTGGATGTATCAAATTTGCTAAGTTGTGACCATACGGGTGCCTTGTGCACGTTCGTGCGGCCCATTTTCCGTTTGCTCCCTTGTTCGGGTCGAGTCGTTTCGGTTGAGGGCACCTACCCAAACGCGTTTGGGCTGGGTCGTTTCGGTTGAGGGCGCCCATATCAAATTTGCTAAGTTGTGACCGCACGGGTGCTCTGTGCACGTTTGTGCAGCCCATTTGCCGGTTGCTCCCTTGTGCCTTCGTTCGGTCGGGCACGCAATGTGAGGGCGCCCGCCCAAACACGTTCGGGTCAGGTCGGGTTGTTTCGTTTGAGGGCGACCATATCAAATTTGCTAAGTTGTGACCGCATGGGTGCCTTTTTCACATTCGTGTGGCCCGTTTGTTGTTTGATCCCTTGTGCCTTTGTCTGGTCGTGCACGTCGTGTCATGCCGTGTGAGAGCACCGGCCTAAATGCATTTAGGTCGGGTCATTTCGTTTGAGTCAGTCATATCAAATTTGCTAAGTTGTGACCACACAAGTGCCTTGTGCACATTTGTGCAGCCCGTTTTTCGTTTGCTCCCTTGTGCCTTCGTTCGATCGAGTGCGCCGTGTCGTTTCGTTTGAGGGTGCCCGCCCAAACCCGTTCGGGTTGGGTCTTTTCGGTTGAGGGCGCCTGCCCAAACACGTTCGGGTCGGGTCTTTTCGGTTGAGGGCGCCCGCCTAAACGCGTTTAGGTCGGGTCATTTCGGTTGAGGGCGCACGTATCAAATTTGCTAAGTTGTGACCGCATGGGTGCCTTGTGCACGTTTGTGCATCCCATTTGCCAGTTTCTCCCTTATGCCTTCATTCGGTCATGCACATCATGTCACATCGTGTGGGGGCACCTGCCCAAATGCATTCGGGTCGAGTCAATTCATTTGAGGGCGGTCGTATCAAATTTTCTAAGTTGTGACCGCATGAGTGCCTTGTGCACGTTCTTGCGGCCCGTTTTCCATTTTCTTCCTTGTGCCTTCGTTTGTTTAGGTTCGTTGTGTCATTTCGTTTGAGGGCGCCCACCCAAACTTGTTCGAGTCGGGTCTTTTCGGTTGAGGGCGCCCGCCCAAACGCGTTCGGGTCGGGTCATTTCGGCTGAGGGTGCCCGCCCAAACGTGTTTGGGTCGGGTCATTTCGGTTGAGGGTGCCCGTATCAAATTTGCTAAGTTGTGACCGCACAGGGTCCTTCCGCAAGACTCGTGCAGAACAGTGTTCAGGGCGGGTATGTTTAGGTCGAGTCGGGTTCGTGCAGTGCGTCCGTGTTCAGGATGTGGGGAACAATGTTTGAAGGTGCGAAAGTCATTCATCAGGGTCAAGCCGGGTCGAACGCGACCCGAACGCATTCAAACATTTTTCCAACATAATATTAGAGCTAAGGTGAAAGAAAGAGACTGAATATCACATCCTAGTTGGCACTATGGCAAGGGTTATAAACAAGGGTTTCAAGTTTGTTCGGAATCTCACTACATTGATCAAGGGTTTCATTTTGAAGATCATTTCCAAGCTAGAAGTAATGGATGGAGGTTTATTTTTTGCTTTGTCTGGGACTTTCAAGAATGAAAATGTATGGATTATTGATAATGTTGCTTCTAGACATATGATGGGAGAATGCATCCAACTTCAGACTTTGTTAGAAGGAACCTCCATCTCCTAGCTCAATCTGAAATTGCATGTCCTTCTCGTTCAATACTTCTTGTTCATGGTCATGTGGAAGGATGACCACACCACCTAGCTCATCTTGAACCTGAGTGAACTTTGAAAAATATGTGATGATGGGCTCATCTTTGCTCATCTGCTTACTTCTTAGCTTCTATTTGAGATCCTCTTCATGACATCTCTGGAAGCCTAAAACAAATTGAAGATGGCTTTAAATTAAACATCTCATACACTATCTTCTTCTCATTGAGATGAGGAATAATATGATCTCTGACCCCCTCTAGAATGATCCTTCTTGCCTTGGTGTCATTCTTAGTATGTTGGGCCAACCGTTGGGGATCTTGAGCTGGCACTATTGCCTACTTGACATACTCTGCTACCCCATTATCTTCCAACACTACTGTGATTTGCTTCCTTCTAAATTGTGATTCGACCTTAGCCCTAGGACCGACATATTGCTATCCAAGGAACTGCTCTGCTATGCTCTTCAAACTATCACCCTAAAAACAATCTTGTCCTCATGTTGTCCTAGCGAGACTGACCTTGCAAACACACAGACCCTTGCTTCTACTTTCTTGCACTCAGATAGTCCCTATTTCCTTGTGCACAGGTTTCCTAGTTCCTAGTGTAGAGGACTCCCTATTCTTTAGGGCTTGACTCCTATTTCCTAGCGCATAATTTCCCTATTCCCTAGCGCAATTCTACCATGAGAAAATCTCTCTTCAATGTTGTGTATTGGCTCCTCCAAGATACACACTCACAACAAAGATTTCTCACACAATTTTGTGCTCTTTCTCACAATCTTGTGAGTTGTGTCTTGTCACAGTCATTTCTAACTAATTAGCATACGTGGTTATCAATAACCATAGTTATAGTAAATTTTTAATCATGTTTTGTAAAAAATTAATTTAAGTATGGTTTAAACATGTCATTTAGATATGCAAGAAAGTTATAGCTTTTGGCTACGAATATACTGGCATTATCCAATTCACACCATTCGATAAAAAAATTAATTAGAAAAATGATTAAAGTAGCCAATTCCCAAAAAAAAAAAAAGCCTATTAACATAAAAATGTCATCTCACATAAATGTTTTAGTATTCGATGTTTAATGGTATTTAAGTTCAAAGGAAATCCTCTATCAAAACCATTAGTATCCTAACGTTGAATACAATTGTAAAAGGCATTGACCAAATTAATATATATGTTAACTTTATTCCAAGTATCTCAGACAATTCTAGAAACTATGTTTTTAAATGTGCCTCGCAAGGCGACAAGGCTTTGGTTAATCGAAAGAATTTATATTTGATCCAGTCACTATAAAATTTCACCAAGTGCTATCGAAAGTAATTAGATTTCGATGAAACTCCAAGAATCGATATATAATGTGAGAGCTATTATTGTGAGGAAGGATCAAAAGGAAATATCTTTTTTCTTTGAGGATGTATGGCCTTAATATGTTTAGATAGAGTTCCCAATGGAGGCATTCTAGGAGATATGGAAAAGTTTTAATTGAAGTATTCATTATGGATTTCATTACTTTTTCATTCTATTTCTTGATTTTGTTTTGTTTTGTTTCGTGTGTTTATTTTTATTTTACTTTTTATTTATTATTCAAGGGGTTGTTGGACCCATTTGGAAGAATTCTTGGAGTTTAAAGAAATATTATCTAAGAGAAACCCACTTATGCACTTGATTCCGACACAACTTTACACAGTTCAATGTTGTAGGACATAGCAAGAGTGTGTTAAAATCTAGGAGTCATGTAACCCCCAAAACAAATTTTCTTTAGGGCCATATTTTCATTGTCAATATTGATTTACTGTCTTCTCAATCATGTGAGAAACCTTAAAGTTCTAATCTCATTCCAGGTTTGGAAAACCGTTGCAACAACAATGTATCAAGCATCTAGAGGATTTTCCATAAGTTTATTAATTTGTTTTCTTGAGAAGAGTTATTCAATATACTTTGGAAAAACAATAACTACAACAAATAATTTCTCATCCATAGTTTTATGGTTTTCCCCACCATAAGAACAAATCTAGTTGATTTCTTGTTTTATTTTGCAAATAGAAACATTAATAGAGTGTCTATATGACTAGAATTGCAGAATATTCACATACAAATACTAAAGTAGAAATGTATAAAGAAATTTGAAGAGGGAAATTTTTTTTAGATTTTTATGTTCAGTTATTATCCTCCACAGCATGCCATATCAGTGGTATGCTTCACGGTTCATCCTCTCTCGATTCCTGTGCAAAGCATTACAACGAGTAAATGATGGTGCAATACTAGGATGCTTTAAGAGGTGAGTTATAGATATGTAGTTGGCCTATAGCAAGGTTGAAAGGAATATTTTCAAGCTGTCGACCTCCACACACACTCTTCATTCCACATTCCACGAGAAATTCCCTAGGTGTCAATGCCCATCATCACTGTAATGGAATGCTCTTTATTGCACCACGAAATGATATCCAAACTAAAGGTTTATCAACAACCAGTTCTCCTACATGTTTTGGAATGTTTTCTATCTTGGATTTTGATTGATTTTTTCATAGATATACTTGTTCATGTGAAAAACTTCCAAAAAAGAGAGAGTTAAAGCTTGGATGACGGCAGTGTTGCTTGTGAGCCACACTCCCCAAGACACAACTAGGGGAAAAACCCCTTATGGCTTTCAACAAAAGGTTCTTCAATCTAATTTTTCAATTCTGTGATTGTCTAAAATGGGATTGGCCCTCCGGAAAAACCTACCTTGCTAGGTTCTTTTATCTTCTTTTTTTTTCTAGAAGCCACTCAATTTTGGTTGGAACTAGATTTGAAAAGATTGTGCCAAGAATCAAACTTGTGCTAGCAGTTGTGAACTTATTTGGGTGTAAAGTTAAACCAGAGCCGAAGTGTTCAAGCCCATGCTTATAATCAATGGTTTTCTGTATCTTTCCTGAGTTATTGAATTTTTTTGTCTCTGTTTCCACATTTCTGGGTGCTAATGCTCAATTTTTTTTTCCATTGAAGGGCTTAGAAGAGAGTAATTCCTAGATAATAAACTTCACTCGTTTTAATACACAGGATAGTGAGTTTAGCCGCACAAGTCACTAAGAATTGGGGATTAATAGCTTTAACTGTTCGAAAGTGACAAGAATTTAACACTCGGAAGAGCAGGTGACAAAACTCTAGGATGTGAAGTTTCTTCTTAGTTGTGTCGTGTTGCAATAGATCTCTCGGATCAGATTGCATGCCAAATTAATATTTCTCTTTGATAGTAGTTGTTGTGTCATTCATGGAAATTAAAATAGTTGTATCTAGAAAAAAATCTCAATTAAAAAAAAATACAGTAAAGATATCTATTTAAAATTTTCTATCATAGAATCACAATAAATACTTCAGACACCCATTCCCAAATTACAGGTCTCACTCTTATTTCTTACCTTTTGGTCCTTGTTACTCCTACCTTATGAGATAGGCTCTCTGCTCAGCTGTTAACAAAGTCTTTATGTCTGCGTTTTCGTTTCTCCGTTGAATTACGCTCATAATAGAGTTTGAATTGTATGTCTGTGTTTTTGTTTTTCCTTTGAATGTTTGAATTGTGCATTGAATTTGGCACACTCCATATTGGAGTTTGAATCACGCTGAAAATTGCATTTTGAGTGCCAGTGAAGTGCATCGTAGAGGTGGCATGCATTAGCGGAGATGGAGATGGAGATGGAGATGGAGATGGAGATGGGATGGAAATGGAGATGATTGTGATAGAACAGGTTTAACGTGTTATGAGAGGATAAAAAAACAATATCGAGAATCATTTTTATCATTGAAAATCAAGTCATCTGAAATGAAATTTTGATAGTATCTAATGGGACAAGATCTTACTCTTGCCAAATACCTCTAGATCTTGAACATTAACTCGTGTTTCTTTATGTCCAAAAAAAAGCAAGCTTTTGATCTAGAACTGGATGGCATATACATGTCTCATAAATGTGCATGAACGGCGGTTGCCACTTGGCTTATTCCATAGATCATGGATGCATGCGAAAGATAAGGGCATGATAGCGAAGTTGGTAAGACAACCTGTTCTGTCAGAGCCGGGAGGAAAAAGCTATTTGGATGCAAGGTTTATGAGCTGTAAGCTAGTCTACAGAACAAGAAAATCCTCTGTCACAGTAAGCGATCAAAAGCGGGTGAGGACGGGAGCGACCACAATCAGTCGCAGACTCATTGCTTTGTTGGGGTATGTTCTTTTCCATCTTAAGTCCATGTTCATTACCAAAAGCTTGGAAATGTATCTGGTTAGGAAAGATTCTGAAAGTTTTTTCAGTTGTCCAGTTGTTAGGCCTAAGATTGTTCAGTTAAAGCCAGTCGAGTCGTGCTTTAGAGATCCCTGCCATAATAAGCCTAATTGTCATCTGTATATGAAGATTAAGTGTCGTCTCTATCTGGGGATTAAAAACAGTGTTTGGTTTGTTGGCAATTCAAAATCGAGAAGTGGTGGCATGAAAGTCTGTAGCCGCATACAGGTCTCAAGTCAGAAATCCTTTCTCTGTTGTTATGTTATGGTTAGCGATTACCTTAGCAGCAAGCAGAAATCTAAGTTTAATTTTAGAGTTGTCAATGAGCTCTGGTTGTATCGTCCTTTCCTTCTTGATATCCTTAGCAAAGGGCATGTAATGAAGGTTCTTCTTAGTCTCGGTTATGAACTCTGGTGGTTTCTTCCTTTCAATGTAAAAACTAATAGGAGTCAGAATAGGAGGTTGCGGGTCTGCGTAGACTATACTATGTTCTCCTACCAAGGTCCGTTTGCTAATCAAAAGCATAGTTTTCAATCCTGCCTCCGTCTCGTCCCAGTTGTTTGTAGGTTTTCTTTTTATACCTGGAACCGCTGTCAATTCTGGGTTTAGTGTAATATCCATGCTACTATCGGGGAAGATAACATGTCTTATGCTACTATCAAATGTCCAAATGATGTTCTTGGTGACAAGATTGAAAGTTTAATAATTATCTCTTTCTCTTATTTGTTTATTATTATTCCAGAGCTCAGTCTTACTATAAGTCAGCAGATCACCATGGTTAAGAGGCAAACAAGAAAATCATTGGCCCATACTACAGAAAAAGGGAAACAGAAGATGCTACAACCTGAAGCTAAGAAACGGAAAAGAGGGAGGAAGACAAAGCAAGAGGTTTTAATGAACTTCTCATCAACATACTCCCTTGGAAATTCATCTCAGGTCAGACAGGAAATTCAAGGCTGGGAAAGAGAAATTCAGAGCAATGAGGAAGACAATGAAGCAGAAGCAGAAATTATGGACTTTTTTACAGATCCTGGGAACACTCGAGGTCACCTATCACTGTTTAATCAAACAGTTCACACTTACTGGATTGTCAAATCCCTGTTAGCTAAGGATATTCAGAGTATTCATCCTAGCAGAGAGAAGCCAGAGCCAAAAATGTTGGAATTATTGCAGGACATTGACATTCAGCTGCAACACATCAAGGTCACCCAGTACCAAGCCACTGATCGGATCAGTAGAATTGAGGATCATGTTGGAGTAATTGAGAAGCAGATCCAACAGCTGCAACAAGCCGATATGCCAGGATCCACAGCAAAGGACCTTGCCCCAATTGAATCTTCAAATGGATAGGAGTTTAGTTTATTGTATAATATGTATTTTTTTTTTTGCAAAGGACTATAGGTCCTAATAGTTACCTTGGAAATAGATTAAATAGTCAGCTTGCTCATGCAGCAAATAGTAGAATGAAACTTTTTCAATTTTGGATGGCTTTCAACACTTTAAGGTGGCCAACAGACCTGGTTTCCACTGGGCAGGTTGAGGCCACAGAATTACTATTTTTTGTAACCTACTTTCAAAAGATAAATAGAAAATAGCAAGGCACTACTAAATTGAAAAAAACAAAAAATAATCTTTTAACCAATCAAATCAATTTTAAAATATATAAATTTAAATGGATAAAATTTTATAATTACAAAAATGAAAAATGAATTGTAAAAGTTATATAGATTAACTTAAAACAAAATAATTTAAATAAAAGATTGAAAGATGGTCTAAGATATAATATGATAATATTATTCTACCATCGTTGTTGCAGATACAAAACATCAACCTGGGAACCAAAATAACAGTCGCAGTGAAAACAATTTATTAACCTGTTGCAGAAGAAGAAAAGTATGAAGAGTATTCATGCAAACCTGACCGCCATGATTCATCTTGGAAACTCTATTGGACTCCACGTCGAACGAATCAACTCGCGCCTTCTTTAAAATGCTTGGACCTTCATTATCTACTCCACCAGTCGTCATTTTTGCTTCCTCGGATACCATCTTTACTCGAAAATATGAAGCAGATTCAAGAAGTCAGAAGGATTGCAAGTAATTAATGGGAGAACTGGCTGCACCGACTACGTTCATAGATTCGAATGATACTACATTCAATTATTGCTGAAATGTCAATGCAATTGACGTGGGATACGAACGCAATAAAATAGTTTTGATGGTAGTTTTTTTTTCTGAATTTTGTAAAATAAAAATTAAAAAACAGAATGTTAGACTATTTGAATAATTTTTTTTTTAAATATGAAAATAGAGTTAGTATTAAGAACCTTAAGACATCTAAAATTATGAAGTTTGAGAATTATAATTAGGGTTTTAAAAAAATTGCCAAATTTTATCATAATATTATCAAAATTTTCATTATTTTCAAAATTAATTGATAAATTTTTTAAATTTCCATTATTTTCAAAACTAATTACGCTGGAGGCGTTTTCTTTGTTGGCTTGGGGTGAGCAAACACTATTCACCCCAGCCAATAGGAAGTTTTTGTTATCGCCCTTCGACCAAATTAAAAATGTTGGCTCTTTATATGCTTACACCACTGTTTGACTTAACGCAATGCCTGACGCTCGCTAAGGAACCAGTCAGCTCAAAAAATCTCCTGCTACTCCTCCTCACAATAAGGCTGGCCTTGTTGTACGCACAAGGAGGAGAAGAAGAATCCCATCTTCTTTGAGGATCTATCAGCCCAAGCTCTTAAACAATCAGGAGACCGATGTGATCTCTTACAACAGGAAAATAGATAGCCTCTGCAAGAAGGGCCAGACCGCTGAAGTAATGGAGATATTCCGGGAGATGGAGGAGAAGGGCTTTGCTCCAGACTCATTCACATACAATATTCTCATCAATGGCCTCTGCAAATACGCTCATCTGGAGTTGGGTGTAAGCCTTATGGACAAAATGCATGCCAGGGGCTTTTCTCCCACAGTGGTCACTTACACAACTCTCATCCATGACTTCTGCATCGCAGGCCGGGTGGATGCTGCCATGGATATCTTGGACGAGATGGAGCGCAGGAGAATAACCCCCAACATGGTTACATTCATGGCCCTCATCCAGGGGCTTTGTGATTGTGGGGAGGTGGAAAGGGTCGTACAGGTCCTGAAAGAGATGAAGCTCAGGGGAAACGAGTGCAGCGCCAATGTGGTGACATACACTCAGGTCATCCATGGGCTCTACAAGAAAGGGATTTTTAAGATGGGCATCAAATTCCTAGATGAGATGGTTATGTATTAGGGCAAGAGAGGCACTGAGAGGGTTTGGAGACGAGGGTTTTAAGGTATATGTTGGTTTTGAGGGATTCGAATAGGGCAACAGTGGAGGCAGCGGTGGAGGCCGAGGCGGTGGTAGAGGCGGAGGTGGTGGCGGCTACGGTGGTGGTGTTTGCGACGGCGGCAGAGGCAGAGGTGTGCCGGTGGATATGGCAGTGGGTGTGCGGAGAGTCTGGCCACTTTACTAGGTCTTTCTCATGCTTTAGGTTTTGCAAAAGCTCGGAGGAAGGGGAGAGTAACAGTGAAGTGTGCATGAGGCGGAAGATCTGAAAATGGCACAGAAGAAGGGGTTTGTCTCAGAAGGAGGCAAAAATTCAAATGATGCTTGTTGCCTATGTTCATCTCGGCACCAAAAACTTCGATTTTCAGATGGAGTGTTATGTGTACAAGGGGCGTTCTTATGGTAACCAACCCTTTATCTCTGTTTTTCCTTTGTTAGTACTGGAATAATCTTACTCTGTCCAAAATGCAGTGCCCTCCGTTTTGGGTTGTTCAGTGTAACAACATTGATGTGGAAGTCTCTGCATCATTGTGCTCCTTTAAAATAGATCATATCAGTACGAGAAAAAAACAATTTGATCGCATTATTCTTGCCCAAATTTGGTATATGTCCTTAATAGATATGTGGCCTATTATATACCAGTGTAAAATCATTTATTTTCTCGTCAGCAGTGTTGCAAATTTTATAGCGTTTATATTTGTCCCCGTTGTCCTTTCATTGCATAAAGCCTCTGTTCCCCGTATAAAAACCCATGAGCTAATGCCTTGTGCCTAACTAAAATGACAATGATATAGGAAGCGATAGAAAGCATAAAAAGACATGGGGTACCCTTTTAAAGACTGTTATGGTTGCATCCAATTTTGATATGTTATATTTGGTTTAGCATATTGTGTTTAGATTCCTCTCTGCTCTGCCGTGATCAGAGATCGAGATCAGTTCAAGTAGGATGTCACACTTCTTGTTGTTGGAAGAATTTTCTGAAAGTAATTTTTTTTTGTCTTTGTTGATAGGGATATTGTGTTTAAATGCCTCTCTGATCAGAGATCGATATCAGTTCGAATATTACAGTGACATCACACTTTTGTTGTTCCAAGAATTTACTGAAAACAAGTCTTGTAAAATGGAGGAAGTATAGTTGCCTTTGGATTTAGGGAAGCATGAGGAGCGTGTTGGTATCACTCCTCAGAAGACCATGGAGGAAGAAAGGGAGGAAACCCCTCGTGTTTTTAAGAAGAAGAATAGTGGAGGGCATCAGAACATTGTGGCTAGGATGAATAAGGAAGAGGGGAAGAAGATCACCCCTCCCAATGTCAAATTGCCACCTAAAAGACCTTTTAGGTTCCCTGAGAGGTGAGAGACCTTGAATTTCTACCTCCCTTTTTGGTTTGGGTCCTAAATTTATTTGTAGGTTGTGAATATCTTTCTTTCAGCTTGCTAAGATGCATGAATTTGTTGTAAATATCATGCTTGGTAACATATGCTTTCAATCTCATCAAAGATACATTTTCACTGAATATTAATAGGCTAGTAATCAAACAAGATGTGATTATGTGAGATAAATTTTCGCAAGCTTCAGGAAAAGACTCAGTTGAGTACAGCTGGTTTTTTTAAGATACATTTCTTTGAACTTTAATGAAATATCTCTGTTGTCTAGCTGATTACTTTGAGATAACTTTTAGCGATCTTAATGAAGAATCTCTGTTGTATACAGTTGATTATTTTGTGCAAAATATAATGAACATTTCAGGAAAAAATCAAATCAAATTTTAAAAAATTTCCACGAGTATTGAAATTTTTTATGTTTTGTAGTGATATATCAAATTCAATGAAGAAGCTCTGTTGAGTGTTATAGATAATTACTGAACATTTCACTTTATTGGTTGTTCTCAGAGTTGGTAATATCAAGTTAAATGTGGGTAAAAGTCTAAAGATTGTTAGTGATTTCTATCTTAAATATAATAAATGTCTATAAAATTTATAATTATTGACTCTCATAGATGGTTATGTTAACCTGAATATTTTTTCACAAGTGCACATGTTACGATAAACTTCATTATCATTGTTAATGTTCAGCCAAATCAAGAAAAGCTTTGGTTGATGTTATTGTTAGTGAATGATCTCATTGATTGTTATTTTAAACTATTAAATATATATTTAATAGTTTTATATATGTTGTGTGGGCCCGAAGGCATAAACATACACGGTAGTGTATTGTTTTAAAAAGATAGCGTATTGTTGTAAAACAGCAGCGTGTTGAAAACCAAGAGCCCGTAGGCTTGTAAGAAATATTTTTTTGTTTTTTATACTTAAAAATTATTTTAATATTTATTTAATATTTATTGGCATACTTTAATATTTCATGTTAGGTTTGCATGCTAATCATTTTCGGATCACTGTGGAAGTTCCTTAAAATATTCTTCTCATCGTGGATGGATGGATGACTACTAGTCGTTGTTTTATTTTTTCATTTCTTTAGCATAATAAAAATTGATGAATGTAAGAGTGACCATATGTGAGATGTAAATTTCTAGAAATTAATTTGATTATAGATTTAGAAATATTTCTGAAATCAAAAGCTTAGTTGAAAGGTTAACTTTGTTTTCCTTTTTCAAATTTTAAAATATTATGGAATCTACAATTAATATAAATATGTGAATTAATTAAGATAAGTATGTGAATTAACTTGTATCGAACTTATTCAGATTGTGGATTTTGAAAATATTATGAATCTTTAGTCTTTTAGATTTTGAAATATTCTTCAAATTTCTAACATATTTCAAAATCTATAATCCATATAAGTACAACTATATCCCAAAATCAACAATATATTCCAATATAATTATATCACGCAATCAACAATATATTCCAAAATCCACAATATATATATATATATATATATATATATATATATATATATATATACTGCATATATTCCAAAATCTACAATCTATATGACTATAGATTGTAAATTAGCTATATGATATGATAAGATCACTACACTAAAATAGTTTCCAACAATACAAGCCTTATCCAAAAAAGAACCCCAACAACCACACTACACATCACTCAAATTTTCGAGGGTATTGTATATTAAGTGATTGACTTATGGGGTGTGCATATCTACTTTGTCTAGAAATCAATCTGCATGCAAAAAAATGATTGAGCATGAACATAGCGCAATGGCATGTGGCAGAAAATTATTTGTGAATATCATTTATTAAGTTTTCCACAAACTGCAGAACAGTGTCTGGGCTTCCTTCTACGTGTTACCCTGAGCTTGTACAATAATTCTATTTCCACGACCACCAAATGATGCTCGTAATATTAAAATAAGTACCTACCAGCAACACAGACGACCATACGCCACGTCAACGTGCCTGCAAATCAGAGTTTAACGCGTCATGGCAAGAAATTGGAACGCGAATTTTGGCGTTCAATTTGGTTCATAAATTTTTGAAGTCCGGAGGGGCCCAGCAACGACCAATCGGATTGCATTCGCGCTGAAACAAGGGCTTGGTGACGTCACAGGTTTTGTAACGCGAATTTCATTGAAATCGGGTTAATTTTATTTGAAGTCCGATTCGCATGGTTAACGTTTGGTTTAAACCTTGGTTCAAAGTTATGCGGGAGTTTTTTAATGTTTTCATTTATTTAAACAGTCAACTCAGGTTGGGTTTTAATTTTATGCGGTAGGGCTATGACATCAACACGACGATGGCACGATGGCGGCAAACAAACCAGGACAGATACTTTTGAAACGACCTCGACCTTCAATGGATATCTCAGAATCCAAAAAACCACTTCAGCACAATCAAGATCAAGTTCGGCTCCCCCTTTCGGCGTTCCTTTGCACCCCGGTGCAATTGCTAGTTGATAGATTTTTTTAAAACTAGTTATCGGCGTTATTAGGTCAGGTACTAGCTATGGGCGTCATTTTCCATGTGCGCCAGCATAGATCAACCGGAAATTTCTCTTGAACATGCTGGCCCCATTAAGCCTCAAGATTAGGAGGAGTCTTTGTGTCTACGAATCGGGAGCTGATGTGACAGCTCCCGATCGTCGGGCTCCGGCGACCCCCTCCCTCCGGCAACGATCAAAACCCGCGCATCCGAACGGCGACAGAGACCAACCACCAACGGGACAATGCCGTTGCGGACTCCACCGGCTCCGCCACTCCCCCCGCGAGCGTCCTCCGCCACCCGCCACCCGCCACCCCCACTTCGCGCGGCCACCTACCCGAATTTAATGGTGCCGGTTTTTTGAATTTGAAATTGAAATTTTCCCGGTGCTGGAAACCCCCTCATTTGTGAATATGGGCGTTCACACACATATTTCTCCCATTTTCTTTGCATTCCACTATCCTGGAAAACGCTTTCGCTGGAAACGGCAGCGAAATGGTAAGCAATGCGAAGAACAGAACTGATTCCCACAGAAATATAATTCTCATAGAAATCAATGAGATGGAAGCTTCTAACATAACTGATTTGCTTTTCTGCAATTGTTTTTCAGGTAATCGATGCCGCTTGCAAGCAAGAACTGGCGCCCTCATCTTCGTGTGCCACCTGCAAAACCCAAAGAAAGAAATGTACTGACAAATGTGTTCTTACGCCATATTTCCCACATCACGAGGCCAAGAAGTTCATGCTGGTTCACGGAGTCTTCGGAAATGGCCATGTCATCAAATTACTGCAGGTTCAACTTATTTAATTTGCACTCTTTATTCACTTTTTAAGAAATAGGTCTCTGAACTTTCATCGAAGATTCAGTGGATTTATGCACTTTTTAAAAACCCTGAAATTGAAAGTGTTGAATCGTTTTTTCTAATAGTGGAAAATCGTTTTTACTAATAGTGGAAATAGATTCTGGACTTTCATCTCACTTAAAACCCCCAAAATTTTGAAATTTCATGATTATAATTTCAATTTCCAAAAAATTTCACAAATTCTTTAAAATAAAATCTTCTGCGCACATTCAAGAACCAATCTCTGTATCATTGAAAACGCCTAAAATTTTGAAATTTGATGGTTATATTTTGAATTTCCAAAAAATTCCACAAAATTTCTTTAAAATAAAATCTTCTGCGCACTTTCGAGAACCTCTGGATCAAATTTCTTCAAAATAATCTGAAGATCAGAAGCGATTGATCCAATATATATGATAGTACTGATTGTTTATCTTAAAGATTATTTAAAACTTAGGTTTTAGTGTTTGATAGTCCTTTCATGTGTTACAGGATCTCCCGGCCGAACAGAGAGGTGAACCAGTAAGCAGCATGGTGTATGAAGCGAACGAAAGACTTCGAGATCCTGCCAATGGCTGTTTAGGAGTAATCAATGATCTGCGCAGAAGAGTTGCAGAGCTGGAATCGCAATTGGCTTCCACAGAACAAGCGTTCGCTGACATTAATCGGCAATATTTTAACCTCTTAACCCTCGGTATAGGATGTCATGAAGGTTCTGATCCCACGCAAGAGACAGAAGATTATGGAACGAGCCCAGGCCCAACTGTTGTGGACGACTTAAGATCCACTTCAGCTGTGGGATCAACTTTGGACATAAGCAACAACATTCAACCCTGTACTTCGATTTGATTTCCTATAGCACACGTGATAGAGGGAATTTCTTTTCTTTCCCTGTTTTAAGTTTTTGAAAATGTTATTTTTTTCTAAATCAAGGTTTAAACCTATATGGGTAATCCAACAGGACGTTGTAGATGGTCGGTTCAAACTATTGACTTTTGTTGGGTTAATCCACGTTGGTGAGTGTTCTATTCAATTTTGGTTATTAATTTAACGAAATTGTTTAATTTTTTTTTAACTGAATAAATTACGTTTAACAATTTAGAAATAAACATAGTTTTGTCTGGAACTGAATCACTAAAATTAATTGTGGGGACCCAACTTTCTTACTTAATGATTTGACCACAGCATCAAGATTTAAAATTTTAAAATTACATATATTAATTATCAGAAGAAGGATATAATATGTAATAGAGGTAACAAAGGTGTTTCACAGGAAGTTAAATTCAATTTATATAGTTAAAAATATAACTTGAATAATTTAATTTACTCTTGAAAAAAAGTAATAGAGATGGTTAATATAGTTTTTTAAGGGTTAGTTTTATTTTGATTATAGATTTCAGAATATTTGAGAGATTTTAGTGTTTTAAGAGTTACTTCTATTTTGATTAAAAATTTCAGAGAAATCTGATATATAAGAATTATGTCTAAAGTTTCATTTGTTTTTTGCTATTAAATTTTTAGAATATTTCAAAATTTGTAATCAAAATAATACTCAAATTAAAAAAAAAATAAAAAAATACATTTATAAATTTAAAAATATATTTTAAATAATCCAAATTATCTTAATAATTGTCAGTAAGAAAAGCATTAGATTTTGTTATGTTAATTCACTGGGCTGTAATAGCGTTTTAAAATAGACGCTCAATTCATTTATAAAAGTAATACACTAAACTGTTTTAGATTGTCTATTAAAATAATGAATTCCATTATTTTAATTCATTAAATCATAGTATATTTTTTTAGAAATTTAAAAAAATTATTAATTTTTATAATTTTGTAATTTATATAACAAAGTTTTCATAAAACTATATTAAAAATATAATTTGAATAATTAAAAATTACAATTTTATTAACAGTTACACCACTAATTAAACTTGTCTATTCATTAATTAGGTTAATTTAAGGTAGCATGAATCTAATCCATTGGGTGCATTAACAACGAGAACCTGTTGTAGATGGGAATTAATCGAGATTTTTATACATATATAGTAGGTAGGAAAATACATATACGGAATGCTATAGGGATAATTATGTTTACTTTATCACAAAGTCCATGTTAAAGTTGATATTTGTGAAAAAAACAAATAAATAAAATTTCTTTGTATATGGTGTAAATATATATGATAATAATTTTGTGACGCAAAAGATTACATTTCAGATATTTAGTTAATAGTGATTGTATTATTAATTTCAATTTACATATTTATGTTGGTATCTCGTGATTAAGTTTAATTTATATTTGTTTTTTCATTAGTTTTAATGAAAGTGTTATATATATTTATTTATTAAGATAAAATAGGTTTGATATTTTTTTTTAATTTCAATATTAGTTATAAAAATAAGTTGTTTACATGTGGGTTACTATGGTTACAGTTATGTTAATTGTTAAGAGTATGTGTTTCCTCTTAAGAGGTTATGGGTTCAAAAACATAGTGGTAGAGTATGTATGTCTTTGTAGATTTACCGGAAGTGTGTTCCTTGTTCTACAAACAAGAGGGTCTCATACATCAATTTGGTGAAATTTGGAAAGAGAGATTGGATTAAAATGGTTTTCTAAACAACTGCAAACCATTACACCTAAAAAAAAAAAAAAAGAAAATTATTTTAGTTTTACCATTGAATAACTATTACAATAAGAACGTGATTCTGGATGATTTTGGATGAAGCTTTTTCTGGCCAATAAGAACAGAAAATATGTTCAAGGAAAATTCCACTCTTCATATACTGGATAAAAGTAGTAGGGATAAGAAAAAGTTCTATGTAGTGGCATGAACAATGATATAGTGACAAAAGATGGAAGCTAAGATATGCAAGTTGTACAGGATATGTGGAAGATTTTCATAGTTAAGACAACATGAACACTTGCAAGTTGCAAGCTTAGGGCCAAAAGATGGAAGCTAAGATATGCAAGTTGTACAGGACATGTGCAAGATTTTCATAGTTAAGACAACATGAACACTAGCAAGTTGCAAGTTTAGGGCCACTTTGATCTCTCTAATAAGTTCTAACAAAATGAGAGTAATTTTTTGGCATGCTAGATTATGCTACTTACGGTTAATATCCTTAGACCTGGGCAGGTCTAATGAAAGTTTACTTCTGCTTACTGGAAAATATTGGCGAGTTTTAAAAATACAAAAATAAGATATATATATATATATATATATATATATTTGTTTGTTTGTTTGTTTAATATTAACATTAAAAGTAGAAGAATATCAAACAAGCAACATTGATATATAAATATGAAGATAAAATTGATATATAAGATTATGATAAGTCAAGTGGTACATCATGCATTGATATTTGTCTTGAGTTATAGTAGGGTGATACAAAATCATTGGGGAAAAATGTATCTTATTAGAAGAATTATTATGAGGCATCTTGATAATACACGAACAAACAATGAATAAAATCACAACTTCAATTTTCACCATAAAAATACTGCAGAAAACAAAATACTAGAAATTGAGAAATTTTAGCGCACAGATTTTGACTCTATTATTTTTGGGCAATTGTCCCTAGAAAATCCAACTTGGGAAAACCGATGCAACAAATGAGGGTTTTATTATTATTCTTCAGTAGCAACTTTGAGTACAATAATTATGATGCCAAACTAGCAATCCAATCTAAGAGAATCACTGACAAAATTATTATGAGGATTTTTTCCTCACCCCATAGCTGATTTCAACGCCTGAAACTAGCCCCTCAGCAATTCATACTTCCTTCTGCATCAACCTTTGCACAGTGCTTGTGCAGGCCCTGCTACTGCTGCCTCCAGAATCCCCTGAAATCTTCAACTCTGCTTCTCTCTGGATTTGGAAGCTATTCATTGGTCCTCCTGATGAAAATCCTGACCACCAATCACTGAATCGAGTGCTTCCCCAGGTAGAACGAACTGATTTTTTGCTACTGCCTGCACGATCCTTGCGCAGTCCCTCTGGGCAAACTCACACCCCCTCAATCCGACTCTTCTGGCACTAAAAACCTCCACCAATATTGCCTCACTACTCTTCCACATGCTACTCGATCTCTGGCTCGAATTCTCCCACATAATCACTCTACTACTAGAAAAAATAGATCTGCCTAGATCACCAGGTGTTTACACTGGTGTATTTTCCATTTATCAGACGACTTCTTGTAATATTCCGTTGGACTTCCAACGACCAAGATTAAAACTTAATCAAGGGCCTAGATTATTTTCTTGTTGACTCATGCGAGTTTCTAGATGATTCACACCTTATCTCAATTAATACTGATTAATTAACCATATTTTCTAATTTTAGACTTAATAAATATTTAAAAATAGACTAATAATATGTTGCCTAGGCAGCACGATGTGCAAGAGGCACCTTCTTACAATGAGCACTAAAACAAGGCCACAGACAGACCTAAAAAATAGATCTACTAAAATTATATCTGTTTTTTTAACACATATATTCATGTTATCAAACACATATGAGGTTGATGAGAAGTTCGGGAATTCTATGTGTTTTTTTAGAAGAGAGATGAACATTTCACATATCTTCAAAAGCAAAATGCTGTAAAAGATGATAGGAAAACCTCTAGACCAGAATGTATTTGAATTTAACTTTAATTTTAAAATCAAATTAAAAATTAAATTATTAAATAAATAAATACACAAGATTCCAGTAATTTTCATCAACATTATATTCTTAACTGTGAAAACATATAAAAACAATATCAAGACATAACTCTACAAAATCACAATCCAAGCAATACCACCAAACCCACTATCCAGACATAACCAGGACCAAGTCCAGACTCGAAACCCACAGCCTAGCAAACAAAGAATAATTAACTGGATGTCCAAGCTGAGAAAAACTATAGCACGCTACATGTTACCGAAGATGTCAAGGCCTACGAAGCGAGGGATATGATTTACAAATAATTCGAATAAGAAAGTTTCCAATTCAATAAAAACTCTAACAGGTATTTTTTTGGAGGCCTCATTAACGTAAAATAAGCAGATAGAAATGATACACTATAGGAATATGATAGACCACCTCCACACAGGCCCTGCTTCTGCTTCTACACAATCAACAATCAAATAAAACAAACTAAATTTTTGCGCATGGATGGTTCATTCCACACAGGTTCTAATATCAATTATGATCCCTATGCTTAGTATAAGTGAACTAAGTTGAATTGGTTTTCCAGTGTTGATCCTGGTCCTCTGAGATTATGCAGCAATTTTTGACTGAAAAAGATCTCAGCATTCTAAATAGCAACAGTAATAGATTTTTGAATGCTAGAAAAAAACTAAGCACCCTTTATTCATGATGGTTGTGTACAGATTCTTTGGATTTATAAGAAATGGGATGAGAAACAAAAAACATTTAAATTCTTGGACCAACATCCTTGAGCAAAAAACATATAAATTTTTTTTCCTGTAGGCGCTGGAAAATAATTTTCCAGCGCCCACAGGAATTTCCAGCGCCTACAGGAAAAAAAATTGTATGCATAGCAAATATCCACTTACCAAATGTGTCTTCCTATTTCATACTACCTCTGTACTATGTATAGTCTTCCTTTTGACCATTGAGAAACATCTGTCCCAATAGTCTTCCTTGTTATAGGCATATAAATTTTTTTTCCTGTAGGTGCTGGAAAATCATGGTCAAAAGGAAGACTATACATAGTACAGAGGTAGTATGAAATAGGAAGACACATTTGGTAAGTGGATATTTGCTATGCATACAAATTTTTTTTTTCCTGTGGGCGCTAGAAAATGATTTTCCAGCGCCTACAAGAAAAAAAATTTATATGCCTATAATAAGGAAGACTATTGGGACAGATGTTTCTCAATGGTCAAAATGAAGACTATACATAGTACAGAGGTAGTATGAAATAGGAAGACACATTTGGTAAGTGGATATTTGCTATGCATACAATTTTTTTTTCCTGTAAGCGCTGGAAAATCATTTTCAGAGTACAGGGTTGAATGTTGTTGCTTATGTCCAAAGTTGATCCCACAGCTGAAGTGGATCTTAAGTCGTCCACAACAGTTGGGCCTGGGCTCGTTCCATAATCTTCTGTCTATTGCGTGGGATCAGAACCTTCATGACATCCTATACCGAGGGTTAAGAGGTTAAAATATTGCCGATTAATGTCAGCGAACGCTTGTTCTGTGGAAGCCAATTGCGATTCCAGCTCTGCAACTCTTCTGCGCAGATCATTGATTACTCCTAAACAGCCATTGGCAGGATCTCGAAGTCTTTCGTTCGCTTCATACACCATGCTGCTTACTGGTTCACCTCTCTGTTCGGCCGGGAGATCCTGTAACACATGAAAGGACTATCAAACACTAAAACCTAAGTTTTAAATAATCTTTAAGATAAACAATCAGTACTATCATATATATTGGATCAATCGCTTCTGATCTTCAGATTATTTTGAAGAAATTTGATCCAGAGGTTCTCGAAAGTGCGCAGAAGATTTTATTTTAAAGAAATTTTGTGGAATTTTTTGGAAATTCAAAATATAACCATCAAATTTCAAAATTTTAGGCGTTTTCAATGATACAGAGATTGGTTCTTGAACGTGCGCAGAAGATTTTATTTTAAAGAATTTGTGAAATTTTTTGGAATTCAAATTATAATCATGAAATTTCAAAATTTTGGGGGTTTTAAGTGAGATGAAAGTCCAGAATCTATTTCCACTATTAGTAAAAACGATTTTCCACTATTAGAAAAAACGATTCAACACTTTCAATTTCAGGGTTTTTAAAAAGTGCATAAATCCAATGAATCTTCGATGAAAGTTCAGAGACCTATTTCTTAAAAAGTAAATAAAGAGTGCAAATTAAATAAGTTGAACCTGCAGTAATTTGATGACATGGCCATTTCCGAAGACTCTGTGAACCAGCATGAACTTCTTGGCCTCGTGATGTGGGAAATATGGCGTAAGAACACATTTGTCAGTACATTTCTTTCTCTGGGTTTTGCAGGCGGCACACGAAGATGAGGGCGCCAGTTCTTGCTTGCAAGCGGCATCGATTACCTGAAAAAGAATTGCAGAAAAGCAAATAAGTTATGTTAGAAGCTTCCATCTCATTGATTTCTATGAGAATTATATTTCTGTGGGAATCGATTCACATTCTTCGCCTTCTTCTGCTTCAGCCGTTTCGAGCGAGCGTTTTTCGACATGGTACGAAAATGGGAGAAATATGTGTGTGTGAACGCCCATATTCTCTCCAAAACTATTCCGGCAAGAAATTTCAATTTCAGTTAAAAACCGCTGTTAAATTCGAGTGCGTGAGCGCGCGAGAGTGGGGTGGCGGGTGGCGAACGCTCGCGGGGGGAGTCGCGGGCAGTGGAGTCCATAGCATTCTTGGGTGGTGGTGAAAATCGTCGTCGTTGAATCATGAGTTTTGATGGCTCATGGAAGAAGTCGCCGGGCTTGAAAGCGATCGAGGCCCCATCAGCTCGATTAAGTAGGCTGAACTCCTCCTCAAGATTATCCCAAACTAGTAAATGTGTTGACGATCTGCTTTAATGTGTATCCATCTGCCACGAGTCAATGATCATCACATATCCAAGAATATTAAAAAACTATTGGGCGGCTCGATTCAGACGTTAAACCTGACGGCATATCGCATCGTGTCGTCATCTTCATAAAAGAGGTTGATGGTTCGCTCACGACGTCTTCGAATCTTTAAATTTGGTTCGGCACCATATCTTCGAAGTTCTGAATCTTCAAGGCAAAACAAGTGCATTTTTATTTTTGTTTTGGTTGCTTGTTTAGACATCAAACCTGCATATAATCATATTATTAATATGTTTTTTTTTAAGGTGGTGAAACCAACATTGACATAACAATATGGTTATGTGCTAATTTATTATCCAAAATTATACCACTTAGAATTACTTGTTAATATAATCTTAATGGTATTTTAGGTTTTCTAGGCTTTCAAGTTTTGGGTGGCTAACTCATTTCTTTATTTTTCAGAAATATAAATTCTTAACCAAACATACTTCAAACTCAATTTTAAATATTTGTTATATTTTAAAAAATATATATATTTAAATATTTAATAAAAAATTATTAAATTAACGTTGAGTTGTAATTTTAATTTTAAAAAATTTTCAAATTATCTCAATCTATTTATATATTAAAATCAGATTTTATTAACTAGACATGATTTTTATATTTTTCTTAACAGCCATGATCCTATTGCTCGTTAACCAGCATATTTTTCATAGCAGCCATGATTCTATTACTTATTGAAGAGCATCTTTTTCATAACATCCAGGATCCTAATTTTAGTATAGGATGATGGATCAGAAGGTATTTCACCTCTATTTCAGATCCAGTAGATTATATCTAGCAAAAACATTAATGAGTCTGCTCGATTTTGATTTTGATTTAGTGTGTTAATTGATATTTTTTTCATAATAATAGTTTTAAGAAATTATTATTATTATTATTATTTAATTTTAAGGTTATAGTCAAGTCAGAAATCAAATTAATGTAAGACTTTTTTGTTTATAGGATAAAGGACTTATTTCTGCACAAGAGATTGCTAACTCTATAAAAACATACATATTCTAACCTCTTAAGAGGAAACACATACTTTATTCTGATTTTGTACCTGTGACTTCTTAAAAAAAAAATCATATACTCCTAACCATTAAACCCACTCAAATTATATTAAATGATGAACTTAATCACACCTAAAAAGTACGCTTCTTGGTTAAAGCAGTACTGCTATCACTCTCGGTTCTGGGAGGGGGCATGCTGGAATTTATTTGTTTTCAGGTATACCGGGTGGCCGAGAACTCGATGTGAGTTTATGGTCGTGCTTAATCCAATTAATTTTTATACTTTGCAATGTGTTCAATGCTCCTATTAACCAAAGGAGAATGCGTTGTTTTTGTTTGAGATAAACCAAATTTTGATCGTACACTACATTACATAAATCAAGATTTTATAATTTGATCACACAGGTGGGTACAGATTGATAATGATTAGAGTTTTTCGATCACTCAATCGAAATATTATTTTAAAATGATAAATTTCAATCTCTAATATTAGATTATAGCAAATTTGCTTATTGAAATCAAAGTAAGTTTGACCCAAAAATTGAAGACGATATTAGGCAGGGATACTAACCATTATTCTTTTTCCCATTAAAAAGTATATTTTACTGATCGAAACCATACACCTTTTTCAAAATATTTAGTATACAAAAACCCACACGTCAGACGCCACTCTGCTCTGATTATCAGAGACCTAAAATTCACTTCACTTCGCTTTTGCCCGACATATATATAATGAAGACCTGTATCTCTATACATGGACACTATAACAAAAAAACCTGAAATCAAATCTCGTAATCCATGCCAACGCGAAGCACAATTTTATGAGGAATATCCAATGAAGTCCTTCCCTGTCTGCAATTCGTCCGCAGAAAGCGATATACAGTGTTAACCACAATTCTCTTAAGCAACCGCGAAGCAGTCTTGGCATTCACTTGGCTATCTCCCACCAAATACACCACACTTGACTTTCTTGCTTCTTGCAAGAATTCAATGTCTCGCTGCGACTCCAACTCGGCGGCTTCCATGAATCGCCTGCTCTGGGAAGAAACCACAGCATCAACTTCACCTTAATCTCCATTTTTAGCTGTCAACTCAAATCTCTGGCTCTCTCTTATTTCATTAAACCTGGACATGTACTGGGATTGTACAAATTCTTTCAAGGATTCTAGCAACTCGCTTTCGAATTCCACATTCCCTACTCGCACATCCATGTAACCATACATCGCAACACATCGATACATTTTGTAGTCTTTTGAATCAACCCGTTGGAATCGAAAGCGTTCCTCAGCTGGGACTGTGTTCACGGGCAAATACTTTACACAAACAAATACAACAACCGAATGTACAGCATGGAGATTGGTTATAAAATGTGAAAATATGAGTGGAATTCCCTGTGCCAGTTCCGAGAAGAGAAGCCCAATCCCTGGAACTCTGGCCACGCTTAAGGTTGAGAAAAGGCTATCAATTTGTTATTTGGACACCTTGTGCTCCATCTCATAAGCATATCTCCTTACGTATACGTAATGCCAAACGTACATTGTGAATAACAAAACTGCTGCAAAAGCTAAGGGTAGGTACCCTCCTTTAGGAAACTTATAAAGAGCTGCTGAATAGTATATCCACTCTGTTGATCCAATCGCAACAACATACATTGCAACCAAATATATAGGTGTTTGCCATACCATAAGCATTATAAGAGTTAGCAACGTTGAGGTGACGATCATATCACCAACCACAGCTATACCTGCATCAATCCATAAAAATAATTAATTTATGTCACTATTATAAAATAAACACTTCCCTACACATATTTATATAAATTTATAACAAAATGAAATTAAAATATTATACTTTATACTATTTTTTAACAAGAGGGTTTAAGAATTCATACCATAAGCATTACCCAGCGTAGTTGTGGTTTTGAAACTAACTGTAACAAGCACGCATGCCACCATTAAAAAGTAGTTGATTTCTGGAATGTATACTTGGCCTGCATATTTAGCTGAAGTGTGAACAATTCTAATACTTGGAAAGTATCCCAGATGCATCGCTTGCTTCAAAATGGAGAAAGTGGCAGAAATCATGACTTGACTTGCAATAATAGCTGCAACAACAAACATTGGCCAGTATACAGGACCTGGATGACATAAGAGAATATGGTTTTCAACAAGGATATAATAAAAACCTATAAATAACAATACTCCTATAAATAAAATTACCATTCTCCTATACACAAAATTACCTGGAATTGATTTGTAAAAAGCCTTGGACACATCATTGGGAAACTTTCTAAGGTATGCAGCTTGCCCTCCATATGCACATAAGAGGCTCGGATAGATAAGTCCCGTAAAGGAAATCTAAATCACAAACAATGAAGCAGCATGAGTAGTGATCAAATTTGCAATCTATGGATCTCTCACATCATACGAACCTTAAGTTATTGACTATTTGACAAAGAAAATATATATATATATATTTCCTTTATATATCGCTTGATAGAATAGCAAAAGTCAATTGACTCTCAAATTCTACTTACTTTATATTAAGAACATGGAATGAAAGAAAAAATATATATGTATTTCCTTTATATCGCTTGATAGAATAGCAAAAGTCAATTGACCCTCAAATTCTACTTACTTTATATTAAGAATAATTAATAACAATTCTACTTACTTTATTAGTGTTGGATAAAAACTAATAATAAATGTTTGAAACTTGATTTAATTTTTGGATCAAAACTAATAAAACTAATAATTAATGGGTGAGACCTTTTAGAGCTTTTAGTTGGGGTGTTTATAAATGTTTATCATTAATAACGAGTATCCCTTTTAAGAGATATATAGAAAAGCTTTGAATTGATATTTCATTTATTCATGATATTAGAGAATCTTGTATAACATTTAGGAATGAGGTTACTTATTATTGGTTATAGTATTTAGAGATGTCATAATAAAATTGGAATTTTTAGTTTTAGTGAAATTTGTTTATGAGATCCTATGTAGTTTTACTTAATAATATATATATATATAACAATTTTAAATGGATTGAAATTTTATTCATGAATATTATCTTGTTTTAGTTTTTAAAACAGACAAATAATCGAGTATGTTTGCAATTTGGAAAGTATTTATGATTTTAATGAGGTGTTTTCTTAGTTCATCATGGTCATAATTTATTTCTAATTATTTATGATAGTCATAATTTATCCTTAGCTTTGATGAATACTCCAAATAAATTTGGTTTAACGAATCTCTCCCTTCCACAACGTTTATATTTGACTCCTCTATTTTCCAACGTTTATATTTGACTCCTCTATTTTCCAAGTCAACATCCATTATTCTATAATCCATAGTGATAGTGGCAAATTATTTCACATTTTTTTAAGAGATCACACACTTATCACCACAAATTACAATATTATATTATCTAGTGACAACGTTTATATGTGACTCCTCTATTTTCCAAGTCAACATCCATTATTCTATAATCCATAGTGATAGTGGCCAATTATTTCACATTTTTTTTAAGAGATCACACACTTATCACCACAAATTACAATATTATATTATCTAGTCAGCGTATATTGGATTTTTAGTTTGAATGGACTATTTATTTTCATAAATTCAATGACTAGTGGAATTAGTTATAATCCTTACATATTCCTTTTTTTATTTGATATTTAGCCATATGTATGTAACTTTAGCCATATGTAACCAGTTTACTTTGGTTTCTCTACTACTTCCTCTCCTTTATGTTATCCATCTCATCCACATCACCCCATTCATCTTTTTGACTATGCCATTTCCACTAAGTAGAATTCCCCTACTTTTGATCCATCTCAACCACATCATCTTAACTCTCTATGTTAATCACTTCCCATTATTAATTAGTCTAATGAAAACTTGAATAGATATATATGGAACACTACTCTTCACTTGCACTCCATAGTCTACTCTCAAGTATTGGCAATGCTTATGGTCATGTCTTATGAGTCATTAATGTATGATGAGGATTGCAAATCCAAATATCTATAACATTATTGGTCCCCTAGGAATAAAATAGTTTTGACTCATCCTCTCATGAGATGGTGATATTTTGATCTTTTATTAGACATAATATGTGATATTTTATCAAGCTAAATATTGATAAGTTAAAGGAATTACAACATAAACCATCAGTTACATGTTCACCTTACTCTATATTGAAGAAACTATAAAAATACCTACATAAAATATTTATGGAATTCATAATAATTATTAACTAATATTTTAAAAGTTTACTTTTCTAAATATTATTAGAAAAATTAACATGTAATAAATTATTACAAGGATTTATAGGTCAATTGCAAACTAGTCTTGAATGTAACGATGATTTATATTCTACTTGGAATACTATAAAGGAATTACAACATAAACCATTAGTTACATGTTCACCTTAAAAGTTTTATTTTCTAAATATTATTAGAAAATTAGCATGCAATAAATCTCTCATTAGTATTCTTTCTAGGATTTATAGCTCAATTTTTTCTAAATATTATTAGAAAAATTAGCATGCCATAAATCTCTCATTAGTATTCCTACCTACATTTATAGCTCAATTGCAAGCTAGTTTTGAATGTAACGATGATTTATGCTCTACTTGGAATACCATAGGAAAAATTGAATACCATGGTTCCTTTTTTTTTAAATTTAGTTAGAATGTTGTAGGAATTGAGTTTGTTTCTCTACATCCCCTACTTTACTTACTTTATTCACTATTATCATTTATAACCTTGGAATTTCTTTTGGGAAGACAATATATATTAATGATTTCATTCTATACTATGTTTATATTATTTCTTTTTGGGTCTTAGTTATTGTTCTAGAATTTCTTCTTATGTTAGAAGTGGTCTTCATTATTGTTCTATAATTTCTTCTTAGTATATGCTTTTATTAGTTACTCATTTTATTGAGATATTTCTAACTTTATAGTAAAGTAATTTTGCATAGAATCATCTTCACAATGTTAACCCTACCCCAACAAAAGTGGCTAGGGTTTACCCCTTACTAGCTACAAAGGTCTTCTCATAGAAGTGAAAGTGTGATTATTTTAATATCCTTATTATCTCATGTTCATCAATAGTGACATTTTGGTCTATGATGTGGGGAAACTCAAAATGGGCCTATGAGGTGCTACCTACATGTTCTTTCAAGGGCTCAATCAATGGATCTTTGGAATTTACCGTGGCTTTTTCGTACAAACTTGTAGTCAAGAATGATGGCTCTCTTGCTCACCTCCTCTAATTATTTTCTAATTCAAAAGTAGATCAAGTAGCATTTTATAGTTTTTATGGCTTAGTGTGCCATTCAATGGTCTTTAGCCTTGATTATATTATCTTCATGATTGGATCTTGAATTCTTAGAAGTGAGAGATGGAAAAAGTTTCTTTCATTTATCTCAATGTAAAGGGATAATTCATTTTCGTTTTCGATCTTATGGAAGATATTTGGTTATAGATTTAGGATTATGTTGATGGGTTAAGTAATATATATGCATGAAGCCTTGGACTTCCTCCTCCAACCCAATGATAGAGATTTAACCTCTACTATTGATTGTGTTATATTATCAGATCTTTTCTTGCATTTTCTAAGGTTCACCCTCTTTTAGAGCCATTAGTCAAAATATTTAAAGGTTTTACTATAGTAGTAGAAAGAAGAAGGGTCAAACCATATCAAAATATACTTGAATATGTATGGAAATGAATTTAAACAAAGGGTTTCTTGTGAAAATAATGTTGGTAAGTGAAAACTACTCCTATAAACAATATTTGGACTATAAAGGGTTTCTTTACATTGTAGAGACTATTTAAAAAAAGGTTATTTGTAGTGTGACCTTGTAAAGAGAAAAAGAAAGTTAGGAAGTATCAATGCAAATCAACTTGATATGTTGGCTACAAGGAAGACTAACAACCAATCTACAAGGAACATCCACTTGACATGGACCCACCTAAAGTAGGATCTAAAAAGGTTTCAACACCACAAAAATATCATTTACCATAATAGAAATTATTTCCACTAAAAGAACAATAATGGCATTACACAATGCACTGAAAGGGGAATCCCTAGTTAATACCTAGATCAAGAGAAGGGAACAAGTTTCTCCTAAGCTAGCTCTCAGTCAATAGAAAGGTCAATGAACTAAGTTTAAAAAGTCAAAGAACTAAAGCAAATAGAACTTCCAAATCAAAGCAATTATGATCTTCTTCCTTGTCAACACAATATTGGTGACAAGAAATCAACCACTCAATCCAATTTAATCTTGCATTATTTGTGTTTTTAATTAAGTAAACAATTTATTAGAATATATTCATTAAGAAATGTAGAAATTTGATTTTACTAAATATTCCAAAAATAAAATGGTAACTTTTTAAAATTAAAAATTAGTTTTTAGAAAATAAATTCATTCTTTCTAATTTTAAAAAATAAAAAATTAAATATATTTTATTTAAAATATTAATTTTTTTTGAATATTTTTATTTCATTTGATATATAATAATATTTTTTAGTATTGTGTTATTTTAAAATTTGAAAAAAATATATATTTAAACTGAAGTAAATCAATTTATATTGAATTTATTTTGTTATTAAATTAAAAATTTTAACTTTATAAAAACAAAATGGAACGAATCTTATTTTAAAAACTTGAAATAGTAATTTCATTTGAAGTTGTCTATCCAGCATGTGGAATAGCCTGGACGGTTGTTTTTTGTCCGAATCCGGTAAAATAAAATTCAAAAAATCAAGGAGTTGGAGTGTTTGGAATCCATTTTTTACAATGGAAATATATTCAGCACTATCAAAAACCCTTAAGGCACTCAAAATACTAAATTTAACAATTGTAAACAAGATTATGATAAAATATTTACCAAATTCTAAGCCATTTCACTATTTTTTTTTAGACTACACAATTTCATGTCCTCGAGATAAACCCTACTAAGGTCAATATTATCTTTAAAAAAAGAACCTAACAAAATTAAATTAAAGTATTTATGTTTCATAAGAAATCACATGGAAGCACGTAGTTCCACGTCTCATAGTGAGTGATCATGTGTGAGCACGTAGTTCCACAAGTGAGCATGTGTAAGCACGTACTTCCACATCTCATTGTATACCCTGAGTTTTAAATGAGGCAGAATGCGTAAATGTCGAGGCAGTTCAACCTATCGTGCTCATTTAACTGAACATGTCTAAGCACGCAGGTCCGCATCTCATTGCATAGATTAATTTTAGGACTCGCGCTCTGTGTAAGAGGCTCTCTTTACGCCATAAAAACGTTATTTAGTTTATATTTGTTCTAGTTGCTTTTAATGTGATGGTTTGAAAAGTTATTTTATCTTATTTGTTTAAAATTAGAAAGGAATTCATTGAAATCACAATTTTGATGAGTAAATTTTAGACAATTAAAGTTTTCTATGAGTGTTTTTAGGGTGTTGAATCCATATATGTAGTAAAAAGAACCAGTTTAAGTAACACAAATCAATAATTAACTTCAAATTCATTTATCAAATTTCAACCAAAAACTCTAAAAAATTGCATTAAAAACAACTCCATATTGTTGGTGTACATACACCTAGATTAGCTTTAGTTCAACTCTTGAGATTGCATGCAATGTGCACTTGTCTTTACCTAGTTAACTTGAGTGCTTTACATGTACATAGTTAGCCTTAATTAGCGTTAGTTCAACTCTAGATATTGCACGCACATAGTTAGTCTTAATTAGCTTTAGTTAAACTCTAGATATTGCAAGTGATATGCATTTATTTTTAGCTAGCTAACTCGAGTGCTTACATGCAATGTGCAGATGGCTTAGTTAGTTAACTTTAGTGCTTGCATGTGGTGCATGTGCACATTAGTAGAAAATAAAGCACACTTAGCTTCAGTTAGTTTTAACTATCCATAGTTATTGCATGTACACCTAAGCTTAACTCAGTTGCTTTTATGTATTGATTCTAAAACTAATATTGATGAATTAATTTCATTCTTTTCTCCATTCTTGCTCACTCCTTTGTTCTCTTGCAAGTTTGTTCATTGTTTTGCAAATCTAGATCTTTGTGTCTCAAAATCTCACATCGTACCAGAGCACAGAAATTTGTAATCAATGCACAAGCAATTTTTATTTCCAAGTTCAGAAGATTGAAGCAACAACAAAGAATGGAGTCTAAATTGGAGTTTCCACAATCGGAAATTCTTACTCCATATAATTACTTCGAATGGAAGCCAAAGATTATACTTCATCTCAGAAGTATAGGCTTATTTCGAGTAACCATGGAAACAAAAGTTGAGCCAACATCCGCAGTGGACAAAACAAGATAGTTCAATCGCATGGACAAGGCCTTTGGCATCCTATGTTTATCTATCTCTCCAGAACTACTATTTCATGTTGAATCATGTTAAACTCCAAATGAAGTATGGAAATATTTAGAAGGATTATTTGGAAAACAGAATGAAATGCAGGGTCACATTCTCGAAAAGGAGTTAAACTCATTAGATCTGAGAAATTTTGAGAACATTCAAGATTTCTTCACAAGGTATAAAGCCTTGTTGCTTCAGCTGAAAGGATGCGGGATCGAAAAATCCAAGCAAGAAAGTCAGCTGATTCTTTCCATTTTATCAAAACTTGGTCCAGAGTATGCAGTATTCATCTCTACATTCCACACAGTAAGATCTGCAACCGGTGCAGCTTGGAAGATTCCCTCACTGGATTCTTTTATTCAATTTTTTATGCAAGAGCAAGATAAGCTCATCAAAATGGGCACACTTAAAAATTCCAAAGCGCATGCACTTACTTTGCATGCAAAAGGAAAGGCAATTTCCAGGGATCATCAGAAAGGAAAAGGGAAGAAGGATCCTGATCCAAGAAAGGGAGGAAATCCCAAACCCCTTGATGGATCATTCGGCTCAAAGGAAAGGAAAGGAATGAAAGGGAAATCAATATGCGATTATTGCTACCGTGGTTTTCACCCTGAATCTCCATGCATGAAGAAGACTATAGATCTTATGGTGCAAACACTCCAACAACACAATCTTGGAGACCACATTCCTGATAATGCCAAGAAGAAGTCTGGAGAAAAAGAACCAAAACCAGGAGGTAATGGGCATTCTTTGATTGCTCTTCATTCTACACTGCAAGAATGGATCATCGATTCAGGAGCTTCACATCATATGGCTTCTTCAAAGGAATCATTTTGTTCTCTACATGCATACTCAGGACCTCTTATTCTCATGGGTGACAATTATGTAGTTGTGGCAACTCGACAAGGAAGAGTTTAATTCGAAGATGGAAGTTTTGAGAATGTCTTGCATATTTCAAGGCTTTCTATGAATCCTTTCTCAGTGTATCAAACGACACACACAAGTAGCAGTAATAAAGTGGAATTTACCCCAGATTCCATGAGCATTTATGACATGTAAACCAACTTGAAGATTGCATCTGACAAGGTAAATGATCAATCTCGTCTGTATACATTTTCCGATTTTTTTCCTCAATCAGATTCTATTTTGCTACTTACGCATGCAAATGAAGAAAGTAGGATTTGGCACGAGAAATTTGGGCACTTGAATTTCATATATATGCAGCAGCTTAACAAGAAAGGGATGGTCAAAGGATTGCCGACCATTGAATTTTCAAATGGTGTTTGTAATGGATGTGCTCTTGGAAAGCATCCACAAGACAAGTTTGAGAAATGACATGCATGGAGAGCCTCTTCACCTTTGGAACTTGTACACAGTGATCTCATGGGTCCATTTCCAGTGCTTTAAATGAGAAAAGCAAGATATGTGTTGTCATTTATAGATGATTACACGAGATTCACTTGGGTTTGCTTCTTGAAACTCAAGTTTGAAGTTTTTCAACATCTAAATATTTTCAAAGAGCCCAACCCAAAAGCACCCAACCCAAGGTTGAATTCATAATCCATAATATGAATATTTTTGGCATTATTCATCATTTGTTTAACCAAACCAATCAATTGTTTTATCTTACTCAAAGTAGCAGGAGGATTGTTTTGAAACAAGTCAAAATAGCCAAACAACGCCTCTCTAGCACACTGGAATTCTTCAACATCTATATCAACATTTTCATCGGCCATAAAAATTGTGCTAGTATCCGCATCAAGGCTTAGTCAAGACTTGGTGCCTCCATACTTATCTCAAGAGGGGCATTCAATGAATTAGGTGGGATATCTTGATATAATAACAATTTTGATTCCATTAAGGGGGAATATAACAAATCTACCTTATAACATGCTTGCAAATGTTGTCACGAATAGACCATGGGCAATCACAAGTTAAAAAATTTGTGCGATGAAAAATGACAAGATATTGCTCATCATGACTACTTTGACTTTTCACCCAATAAGCATGAGATAGACTCTCATGAGGATTGCAATCACTATCTTCAATTCTTCTATATTTTTCTATCGATGATTCAAACTGCTTCTCCTTCTTGCAACTGTTTAAATATCATTCTTTTTTCAAAATTTCCTTGAATTGATAACAAGGCTCTACATTAGTTAGTAGGATATAGAACAATCAATCCATTCGACGAGCACATTTCTTTCTTCGATCGGATAAATTTTTTGTCTTCAAGTAACTATGATATGACTCCATATCATTTTTCGTCTCTTGATTTGGATGAGGAAAATATCGGCAAACTTTTACCCACATTCCTAAATATAAAAAAGGTGAGTTAGTGAAAATAAATTGTTTTTATAAAACAAAAAAACATAAATATAAAAAATAGTATGTGAACTTATAGATCTTATCACTAGCAACGTATTTCTTATGGAAATATTCCAAAAAATTCTCTTTATTTGCAAATTCACCGAAAAATCCATTTATTTAATTGTTAGTGCATCATTGGAGAAATTTCTCATGATAGACCTTAGTTCAATAAACATCTCATTCTCTTTTTCTCGACTACTAGCTAATCGATTGACATTTTTTAGCCATGATCTTTGTACATGCCAAACACACAAAATCACTTCATAACTTGTGATTCTCCTGCCAAATTCAATTAATATTAAGTGTGACATATTTAGAATAAACACAAAATGCAATGTAAAATAAGAAGATAGAAGTTACCTCAAAGCATCAGTTTCATCCAATGCATTACCAACCATGAATACATTGAATTTCCAAGGAGGACGAAGTCGATAACACCTATGCATGAGGCACTCCAACCATTGTGAAATGTTTCGTGATGTATTACGAGATGCCACCACTCATACAAATGTAACCCCTCTTTTTTTCACACCAAAATCCATGAGTGTGTACAATTGATATTGTCATGTTCAAAAAAATATAAAGTCAAACTTAAGTCATTAATAATTTTAAATTTCTACAACTCAAATTATTGTAATTAATAAATCATTAACACCACACCCCATATTTATTTGTACTAAATGTTGAATCCATGGCTAATAATTTTTTATGAGATAGCTTCACCATGGTCTCTAACCTCTATTTTGTTTGTATCCCAGCTATAAAAGGAACCTCAACACCATTGGGATTTTGGTAAAAGAATAAGTCATCGTGGTGTTTTCGATACCAAAGATTCACAAGAATAACTCATCGTGGTGTTTTCGATACCAAATATTCACACTCATTTCATCTTTTTTGTGAAATTGGTAATTTACTTTCATTAAGCGATTATAGATGTTGACAATGTATTTTCTACACAAGAAGAAATCTCTATCTCGAGTTGTAGCATCCATGTCCACATATTTCTTAATATGTATCTTACACACTGAGTCAATTGGCACTTCTAAAAAAAAACAACTTTCAATATAAAAAATCATGTCCCTCGAAAGTTTTGGCTTATGTAAAGACCTAGCATCAACTGAAGTGTCATGTTGTTCATGACAAGGACATCCATTCCCATCTTCATAATCGTATATATTAAATGTTAATATTGTTATTTTGGGGCTATTAACCATAACCTTTATAATGAAATGGAAATGGAAGCCCCTCTTTTTCATCAATGAGTTCCTTTGTTTCATCGAATCATCTCCTCTTTTGTACTTCGAGCCATACAAACAAGTATATATACACCAAAAAAATTGAAATGTCAATATATATGAAAAATAATAAAGCACTATTAATAACAACATCTATTAATAGTATTTTTTTAAATACTTACAACTCATATATGAAGGCAACACTAGCCCTTGAGCTTGGGAGTTTTCTTTGTCGACAAATAAATGTACATGGGGCTTCTAGATTAAACTCTTCTCCTCTAATAAAGTTGGAAACTCTATGTAAAGGATTTCTTGCAACTCGATCAATACTCATGTTTGTTTTATATACTTCAACCCAGATTAAATATTTACTAGACAATGTGATCTTGTCTTTAGGGTCTTGCACCTTAGGGCCCATGATAATCTTCCATTTATTTTTGTTTCCCATTTTGATTCGATTTCTACAAATGCAAAAGAAAATCAAAAGTAAAATCATTAAATTGAACTTGACATTTTCCATAAAGAAACAAAGATAACCAATAGAAAACTAGATTGCAAGTAAAAATACTTCCATATCTACTAAACATGACAAAGAAGGTGAAGTGCAAAGTACACTCTTATCTTGATATAATCTGTTTTTGGAATACATCTATACTTATTTGCAATTCCTTGGTGTATTTCCTTAACAAAATTTTAATGAAATCTAGACACCAAGGCATTGTTGTGTCAACCTTGGGTATATTTCTGTAGATTCAAGTTTTTTTCCCTTTGTAATCGTCCCAAAGTCCTCCCAATTGACAAAACAATTTAGAATAAGACCACAACATCATTGTAATTAACAAAGTAAGCATACAACTACATAACAACACACCATAGTGGCATTTTATTTTGCATGTAAACACATGGACCAACCATAGCTTAAGATAGGCAATACTGATATAAGCTTTGACAAAATCTAACTCACAACCAAAAAGACAGAAAATCACAATTTAAACTTCTTGAACCCAAGAAAAATGGAAATATTTCCTTGGTAAACTTTAGATTTGTAAATTCCACCTCACTTAACTATTATAATTTATTTTGTAACTTACATTATGTCCTATTTTTTCTTTCATATATGGATCGCAATGGGATCTTTTTATGGAGTTTCAGATCGGACTCTCGAGTGTGATTGTATTATTTTCATATTATACTCCTGTGTGATTAAATAGATGATGTGGTATTGTTAATCATACATATGTGAATGTATTAGAAATCTATATAAAATGTCATCTCACATTTCTTGCCTAAATGATTTAGTATTCCTTGTTTAATGGTATTTAAGTTCAAAGGAAATCCTCTATCAAAACCCTTAGTATCCTAACGTTGAATACAATTGTAAAAGGCATTGAACAAATTAATATATATGTTAACTTTATTCCAAGTATCTGAGACAATTCTAGAAACTATGTTTTTAAATGTGCCTCGCTAGATGACAAGGCTTTGGTTAATTGAAAGAATTTATATTTGATCCAGTCATTATAAAATTTCACTAAGTGCTATCGAAAGTAATTAGATTTCGATGAAACTCCAAGAATTGATATATAATGTGAGAGCTCTTACTGCGAGGAAGGATCAAAAGGAAATATATTTTTTTCTGAGGGGATGTATGGCCTTGATATGGTCATTGGTAATATTTAATATGTTTAGATAGAGTTTTCAATGGAGGCATTCTAGGAGATATGGCAAAATTTTAATTGAAGTATTCATTATGGATTTCATTACTTTTTTCATTCTATTTCTTGATTTTGTTTTGTTTTGTGTGTTTATTTTTATTTTACTTTTTATTTTTTATTCAAGTGGTTGTTGGAACTATTTAGAGGAATTCTTGGAGTTTAAAAAAAAATGATCTAAGAGGAACCCACTTATGCACTTGATTTCAACACAACTTTACACAATTCAATGTTGTAGGACATAGCAAGAGTGTGTTCATGTAACCCCACAACAAATTTTCTTTAAGGCCAGATTTTCATGGTCAATATTGATTTATTGTCTTCTAATTTATATGAATAATTTATATGAACGATTTATATATGAATCATGTGAATAAGATTAAAATTGTAATCTCATTCCAGGTTCGGAAAACCGTTGCAACAACAATGTATCAACCATCCAGAGGATTTTCCATAAGTTTAATAATTTGTTCCTTCATGAGAAGGGTTATTCATTATACTTTGGAAAAACAATAACTGCAACAAATAATTTCTCATCTATAGTTTTATGGTTTTCCCCACCCTAAGAACAAATTTAGTTGATTTCTTGTTTTACTTTGCAAATAGAAACATTAATAGAGTGTCTATATGACCAGAATTGCAGAATGTTCACATACAAATGCTAAAATAGAAATGTATAAAGAAATTTGAAGAGGGAAATTTTTTTTTAGAGTTTTATGTTCAGTTAGTATCCTCCACAGCATGCCATATCAGTGGTATGCTTCATGATTCATCCTCTCTCGATTCCCCACCCTAAGAACAAATTTAGTTGATTTCTTGTTTTACTTTGCAAATAGAAACATTAATAGAGTGTGTATATGACCAGAATTGCAGAATGTTCATATACAAATGCTAAAGTAGAAATATATAAAGAAATTTGAAGAGGTAAATTTTTTTTTAGAGTTTTATGTTCAGTTAGTATCCTCCACAGCATGCCATATCAGTGGTATGCTTCATGATTCATCCTCTCTCGATTCCCCTGCAAAGCATTACAGTGAGTAAATGATGGTGAAATACTAGGATGCTTTGAGAGGTGGGTTATAGATATGTAGTTGACCTATAGCAAGGTTGAAAGGAATATTTTCAAGCTCTCAACCTCACACACACTCTTCATTCCACATTCCACGAGAAATTCCCTAGGTGTCAATGCCCATCGTCACTGTAAGGGAATGCTCTTTCTTGCACCACGAAGTGATATCCAAACTAAAGATTTATCAACAACCGGTTCTCCTACCTGTTTTGGAATGTTTTCTATCTTGGATTTTGATTGATTTTCTCATAGATATACTTGTTCATGTGAAAAAATTCCAAAAGAGAGAGATAAAGCTGGGATGAGGGCAGTGTTGCTTGTGAGCCACACTCCCCAAGAGACAACTATGGGAAAAAACCCTTATGGCTTTCAACAAAAGGTTCTTCAAGCTGATTTGTCAATTTTGTGATTGTCTAAAATGGGATTGGCCCTCCGAAAAAACCTACCTTGCGAGGTTTTTTTTTTTTTATAAAGAAGCCACTCAATTTTGGTTGGATCTGGATTTGAAAAGATTGTGCCGAGAATCAAACTTGTGCTAGCAGTTGTGAACTTATTTGGGTGTAAAGTTAAACCAGAGCCAAAGTGTTCAGGCCCATGCTTGTAATCAATGGTTTTCTGTATCTTTCGTGAGTTATTGAATTTTTTTGTTTCTGTTTCCACATTTCTTGGTGCTAATGCTCAATTTTTTTTCCTTTGAAGGGCTTAGAAGAGAGTAATTCCTAGATAATAAAGTTCACTCGTATTAATACACAGGATAGTGAGTTTAGCCGCACGAGTCACTAAGAATTGGGGATTAAATGCTTTAACTGTTCGAAAGTGACAAGAATTTAACACTTTGAAGAGCAGGCGACAAAACTCTAGGATGTGAAGCTTCTTCTTAGTTGTGTCGTGTTGCAATAGATCTCTCGGATCAGATTGCATGCCAAATTAATATTTCTCTTTGATAGTTGTTGTGTCATTCATGGAAATTAAAATAGTTGTATCTAGAAAAAAAAAACTCAATTAATTAAAAAAAATACAGTAAAGATCTCTATTTAAAATTTGCTATCATAGAATCACAATAAATACTTCAGACACCCATTCCCAGATTATTACAGGTCTCGCTCTTATTTCTTACCTTTTGGTCCTTGTTCCTCCTACCTTATGAGATAGGTTCTCTGCTCAGCTGCTAACAAAGTCTTTACGTCTGCGTTTTCGTTTCTCCGTTGAATTGCGCTCACAATTGAGTTTGAATTGTAAGTCTGCTTTTTCGATTTTCCTTTGAATTGTGCTCACAATAGAGTTTGAATTGTAAGTCTGCTTTTTCGTTTTTCCTTTGAATTGCGCTCACAATAGAGTTTGAATTGTGCATTGAATTGGGTACATTCCATATTAGAATTTGAATCACGCTGAAAACTGCATTTTGAGTGCCAGTGAAGTGCATTTTAGAGGTGGTATGTATTAGTGGAAAACGATGGAGATGGTTGTGATGGGAACTGGTTCAATTTGTTGGAAGATTTAAAAAAAAAAAAAAAAATTATTCGAAAGTTCTTTATAATCTAAATCATCTCAAAATTTTATAATATTTTATTTTGTTGTGGTTTTATTTTTATTTTAACAACAATAATAAAATCTAAATTATTTCAAGATTTTATAATATTTTATTTTATTGTGGTTTTATTTTTATTTTAAAATTAAAAAAATTTATCATAACTCAATTATCATAAATATTTATTTCTGTTGGAATTTAATTTCCAACTGCCCAGAGAAGTCTGCAGGATAGAAGTTAAATGAAAAAAGATTGAACGGCGGTGAAGTTAAGTTTGATGGGAATTTTGACAGCAGCGAGTTGAATGCAGGAGCATTGGAAGAGCTGCATCTTATCTGCAGCAAAAACCAGTATTAAAACCTTCACCAAACAAATTAAACCCAGAAATTTACTGCCAGATTGAAAGGCTACGTGGAGTAAAAATATTGGATCGCGTTGTTTTGTTGGGCTCGATGCATTGCCAAAATCCGGACCCGAAATTTTAATAGGGTGAATTCTATTGAGAATTCGCATCACACTTTGGGCCTACGTCATCATTTAATTTTGGAACACGAAATATTTTGCAATGGAGTTTGATTTATTTTTGAAGTCCGTAAAGATTTCATAAATTTTTTTTTAACTTTCGGTAAAAGTTATTTTTACTATGGTTAATATATATTATAAATGTTTTTAACATTTATAATATATATATGTAATGTTTTATTTTTGTTTATGTTATGGAAAGTTTAAAAGGCCCGAAAGCCAAAATGGAAAAGAAGGGGCCGTGAATGTAATTTTTAATTACTGTGTAAATTTTTATTTTTTATTTTTACACAGCAGTGTATAAAAGGAAAAAGTCAGATTGTAAAATGTTAAGAAGTTTTTTTTTACACACAGCAGAGTGTGGAACGAGTGATTGCACAGCAGTGCATCTGTTTATTGAAGAGGAACAGAGTATTTTCTGTGTGAGACAGAGAAGAGTGATTTGGACATTGCGTGTGAAGCAGTTCCATCTTTTGTAATCTCCCAGCAGTGGAAAGTTTTCAGACTGTAATAGATTTTTATTTTTAATGAAATAGAAGAATCTTGTGCAATCTCTGTCTACTAGCAAGCAAATTTTTGTTTGTATTTCTCTGTGTTAAAGGAGGGGAATTTCTATTCTCCTGTGTATTTGGAATATTCAGAAATTCCAACATTTTCTGGTTGTTATTCCAAATTGATTTATCACTTTTTATTAAAGAAAAACAAACCACTTGGAATGAACTTATCACTTTTATTATTGAAAATCACGCCATCTGAAATAAATCTCTAGTAATGTCTAATGGAACAAGATCTCACTCTTTGCCAAATATCTCTAGATTTTAAACCTTATTCTATAACCTGGCCCGCCATGATTCATCTTGGAAACTCTACTGGACTCCACGTCGAACGAATCAAGTCGCGCCTTCTCTAAAATGCTTGGACCTTCATTATCTACTCCACCAGTCGTCATTTCTGCTTCCTCGGATACCATCTTTACTCGGAAATATAAAGCAGATTCAACAAGTCAGAAAGATTGCAAGTAATTAATGGGAGAACTGGCTGCACCGACTACATTTATAGATTCGGCTGATACTACATTCAATTATTGTTGAAATGTCGATGCAATTGGTGTGGGATACGAACGCAATAAAATAGTTTTGATGGTAGTTTTTTTTCTTCTGAATTTTGTAAAAATAAATAAAAAAACAGAATGTTAGATGGTTTGAATAATTTTTTTTTTTAAAATAGAAATAGAGTTAATATTAAGAAGCTTAGGACATTTATGAAGTTTGAGAATTTTATCATAATATTATCAAAATTTCCGTTATTTTCAAAACTAACTGATAGATTTTTTTAAAACTAGTTATTGGCGTTATTAGGTCAGGTACTAGCTATGGGCGTCATTTTCCATGTGCGCCAGCGTAGATCCACCGGAAATTTCTCTTGAACATGCTGGCCCCCTGGAGCCTCAAGATTATCGCAAACTAGTAAATGCGTTGACGATCTGCTTTAATGTGTATCCATCTGCCACGAGTCAATGATCATCACATATCCAAGAATATTAAAAAAACCATTGGGCGTCTTGATTCAGATGTTAACCTGACGGCATATCGCATCGTGTCGTCATCTTCATAAAAGAGGTTGATGGTTTGCTCACGATGTCAAAGAATCTTTAAATTTGGTTCGGCACCATATCTTTGAAGTTTTGAATATTCAAGGCAAAACAAGTGCATTTTTATCTTTGTTTTGGTTGGTTGTTTAGACATCTCACTTGCATATAATCATATTACTAGCAATTGCATCATATGTTGCAAAGAAAACGCCCTAAGGTTGTGGTATAGGAAAGAATAACATATAAGAAAGAAGAGGTAGTAAGAACTTTCTCGACTCCAATTAATCCTCTAGAATAAGAGGTGGAGAATTATATCTAATGGACCTCAAATCAAAAATATCAACAACTTCTTTGTTATTAATTTCCAATGTCTGATTCTACTATTTCCAATGTCTGATTCGACTTTCTAATATTTATCATCAAATTAGAAAGATGAGCGAAGAATAAGGACAATGTCCAATAATACACGATCTACAAGAAAAACGATGGGTGCACGTCATAATTACTTTCTTTAACCAATTGATTCATAGATCGATGATGTTGGGGTGCGAGCTTTTAGTTATAATATTCCTCATGATACCAGAGACAGAAAGTTTGCTCACGCTTGTTGGTCGTATATAGTACATTAATCTTGATCATCTTTTTGGCTGATCCTAAATCCTAACGAAGTGATGTTGTGAATGCAAGACTTGTTTGGAAGAGTTCAGATGTTCAATGGTCAACAAACCTATCCTGCAAAATGAAGGCAGGTAATATCTCCAAATATCATAATCCTCTTCAAAATTTGATCCAAATAACGTTGGTTGGCAGTGAGCAGGGATCTCAAAAATAAACTCCAACACTGGATTAGTAATAAGATTGGACTGGATTGATTGTGGAATACGCATGTCATATATACATAGTGCTACGCTCTTTTCTAGAGGAGCTCAAACAACCAAACACTTGCTTGGGATGATAATTAGTTACAGAAATTCAATCAATGTGTATGTATTGATACCAATAACAATAAATAATATTCTCAATGGCTACTGATGCCAATAAGAGTAAATAATGGGTATTATGTTTAATTGATGAGTGAAAAATCAATTGATTAATTTTATTTAAACTCCAAACCTTATTTAAATTGCAAATGTATAAATAAATTTAAAAATTTGAAATATAAATTTATTAATATCTGATATGGACAAAAAAATAAGTTCCGTGAAATGTTTGTATAAAAGATTTTGGTTCTAGATCACCCAGTAACACATTTTGGTTACTGGGCACACAACAATATATCTTCTTCTTCTAAAGAAGAAAATGAGCTTGGAATAGCTCTCAGCTATATATAGTTTTGCTATGGATTGATTACAAGACTTGTGAGAACCAAATCTTGACATGTAGCAGTTAGATCACAACCTCAAGATTAACAATATAACATGTTTTACCCTATTTTAGAATAGTGATACGCTATAACTCCAAACAAGAAATCAAATTTTATGTGGAAGTGAATAAATGGAAAATTTAAATCAATTGGTCAGGATGTAAGCCCTATGTAGTTCTTCCATTTTCACGGGCAGTAGAGGCCTTGGTGGTTTGTACACCTCCGTCACCTATGGACATCTCTCGGTTGTGATAGAAAAGTGGGTAATGGTTGTGGCCTGCTCTAATGGCTAGCGTTAATGTTAATGAGTTTTTTTAACTGGTGAATTGTTTGGTTTTTGGATAGCACGGAATTTTACAGTCAATATTTTCGGAAGGCATGAAATGTGAAATATCCTTTGATTTTTTGTGTATTTCTTTTGTGCCAATACAACATCAATTCGACATCCCCTGATGTAATTGGCACTCACAGGATTCCTCATTAGGGCATTCAACTTGGGTTACATTCCAAGAGCCTTTACTACCTCCTTTGTAAACCCGGGGATGTCCTGCCTAATAAACCTACCATATTACCATTAAAAGACAAAAAAAAATAAGAAAGAAAACCATGGACAAAAATCTAAGAGAAAAATTAACCAAAGAATAATATCAAAAATTAACTGAAGAATAGTACTAATAAACTAACCCTTCCATATCTGATACGCTTGAAAGAGAAACACACGCTAAGAGAAAAATAAACTAATGAATAATTGTAATAACCTAACCATTCCAGAAGAAGAGCGAAAAAATCCGGGTAACCTTTCATGACAACAATTGCAGTGCGCTGATGGGTTGATGCAAAAATCTTGATTAAACTAGAAATTAATGAAGCAAAAAATCAAGAATAAAGCAGGTATCAAGCAAGTAAAAGAAACAAAGAAACATTTAAGCAGTTAGTATTTGAAGATCGAAAATTTAGAAACAAATTGTGCATACCTCTTGAATTATCTTTTTGAGTCTAAATCCCTATCTCCATACATATCTGAATATTTTCAAGCTGGTCCTGTTAGAAGCAATGAAAAGAAATGTGTGTATAAATTAATCACTTCCCAAATCCCAATATTAAAAATAAAAGTAATCAAAAGAAATGTGTACAGAAATTAATCACTTCCCAATCCAAATATTAAAAGTAAAAGTTACCGATATTGAATCAAACTTTGATTAGAAACTCAATTGATATTTTTTCGGCTAAAACGGTATTTCTTACACTGTTATATTCATATTTGCCTCCACGATCATTCAATTACACGTAACTCTAAAACATATCAACAAAGAAAAATGGACAGAAACACAAAGGGTCACCAACACAAGCGAGCAATGGCATGTTGATAGATATGTAACGATGATGGATAGGTAATTTGGAACGACAGAGCAACTATCTTGCAACTGCTTTGCAACTGTTGCCACCTGTTAGTGTTAATCAATGGCTATGCATAATTTAATTATCTAACATAGGATCTAATGGTACATATTAGGACAGAAAGGCAGTTAGGAAATTTGTTTTCAAATAATAACACCTTACGTAATTAATGTGTGTTTTTTTTAAAGTGGTGAAACCAGCATTAACATAATTGTTATTGTTGAAAATATTAAAGTCATCTGTGTGCCTTTGAGCAGAAGAAAAGAGTACACAAAGGCAGCAACAACAGAGATTGAGTGCGCAGCACTTTGTAATTAAGATGAATGGAGAATGTAAGGATGAATTAAATGTGATGGGCCGCAGCCACAAATTACAGAGGAAATTAATTTGGATTATGGGCGAACTTAATTTTGCAGGTGGAATGAAGACTTTCGTAGTTCTGAACTACAGAGAAGTAGTTTTATTTAAAACAGTCAATTCGGGCTTTAAAGCCCTCAATAACCAAAAATGGAGAAAATTGAATTAAACAGGCGGAAGTCCTTTATTTTTGAATTGGCGGATAAGTGATCCCCACCACTTAAGCTCCAATCGCAATCGCAAGTTTTTGGAGCAGTGTCTTGTTGATATGAAGATTTGGGATGCGATCAAATCGTAATCGCAAATCGCAATATATATGAAACATAAAACAAATGTCTTGCAGATGTGGTAGTGTTCCGCAAGCGGAACGGTTGTACACAATACAACTAAAGTTTATGTTATAAATCGCCCCAACAACAGCGGAGGCTCGTGGATCCACTTGACCACGTGGCAAAGACTTAATGGAATCGCAAGGTTCAATCGGAGGCTCTTTGTTATGTGCTCCGATCAAAGGCCGGACCCGATCATATTATATACCACAGTTTATTTGCAAATCGCATCCGGTTCCTTAATCGCAATCGGAACTTTTCTATTGCATGCCCCGATCGCACCAACTGAAGTTTCGGACCCGATGAAGTTTATATGGCGGATTTAAAATTGTCCATCGCATCCGCTTCTCAATCGCAATCGGAAGTTTCGGTTGTCGACACATATTGGTTTTTCCGATTGTGATTGCGATGTGGTCTCTACCTGTATTTTTTTTTTTGGTTTGTGTTTCGCACAACAGCGCGGAAGAAAAGAACAACACAGCAGTGTTGGTTTTATGAGACAGAGTGTATTATTTTGAAAGAACAGAGAGTTGTTTTGGAGCACTGCTTCTATAGCAGTCAGTATTGTGTATCCCTCCATGTTGAGGAATACATTTGTAAAAGTTTTTTTTTAGTTCTGTTTAATGAAATAGAAGAAAGCATTTTTATGCCATCTCTGTCTGCAAGCAATTTCTGTTTTAACTTCTCTATGTTGTAGAGGGGAGTTTACTCTCTCCATTTCTATTGTTCTGGAATTTTCAATATTCCAACATGGTATCAGAGCTAGTTTAGGCTCTTTGAATGTTTCAAAGAAGCTGAAGAAGAAGAAGACTTGTTGCAGTGTTTTCTCCAGCAAAGTGAAAGCTCAACAGAGGTCAAAAGATTAGGTATTTCTCAAAGATAACAGTGCTGTTGTTTAGTGTTTAAAAAAAAAGAGTTTGTTCTTTCAGCAAAGGAAAGACAGTTTGTTTAAGTTCAGTGCTCAGTTTAAAAGAAATGGCTGGACCAAGCACTGGTATGAACATTGGAAATGTTCAGCTTCCACAATTTAATGGAAAGAACTATGATTATTGGGCCATTACCATGAGAGCCCTATTTGTCTCACAAGACTTATGGGAATTTGTAGAAGATGGTTTTGTTGAACCAGCTGATGAGCAGGCTTTTAATGCCTTAACTCAAGCAGAGAAGGACCTATTGAAGAGCAATAGGAAGAAAGATGCTAAAGCTCTCTTCCTTTTGTATCAAGCAGTAAATGAGAGTGTGCTTCCAAGGATAGCAGCAGCCCAGAGATCCAAGGAAGCATGGGAAAATCTGAAAGTAACCTATCAAGGCATGGAGAAAGTTAAGACAACAAAACTTCAGTTGTTGAGAAGAGATTTTGAAACTCTTTGCATGAAAGAGTCAGATAATGTGGACACATTTTTTACACACGTGATTGGGATTGTAAATCAGATAAGATCCCATGGAGAAACTCTTGAAGAAAGAAGGATTGTGGAGAAACTTTTGAGAAGCTTACCCTCAAAGTTTGATTTTATTGTTACCACCATAGAAGAGACCAAAGATCTCTCATAGTTCACAGTGGATGAACTACATGCCTCACTGATAACTCATGAATAGAGATTGAGCAGAGATGAACATTCATCTCTTGAGCACGCCTTCAAGACCTAGGTGCCTTTAGGAAGAGGAAGAGGTCAAGGAAAAGGAAGAGGTAGAGGCAGAAGCCAAAATAGAGGTGGAAGGAACAGCCCTTCACATTCACATGGAAGGAGCAACAGTCAGAGTCAGAGCCACGCCCAATGCAACAGCCAGCAAGGTGGACATCAACACCAACATGCTCATGGACAAAGGTATGACAAATCCAATGTCCAATGTCATTATTGCAAAAAACATGGGCACTATGCTAATGAATGTAGAAAGAAGCAAAATGACATGAAAAATAAGCAAAATGCTAATGTAGCAAAAGAGGAAAAGAACCCAAGTAATGTGCTGTTAGCTTGTAATGTAGCACAGAATAGAGAAGATGATGTTTGGTTCTTAGATTTAGGATGTAGTAATCACATGAATGGAAATAGAGCAATGTTTGCCAATTTAGATGAAGAGATTAAATATGAAGTGACCACAGGGACTGATACTAAGATCTCTGTAAAAGGAAAAGGCAGAGTTAGTATTCGAGCAAGAAATGGTGAGCAGAAATTTGTTCCTGATGTGTATTATGTTCTAGAATTGAAGTGTAATCTTTTGAGTGTTGGGCAGCTCATAAATAAAGGTTACAATGTAATTTTCAAAGATGATGTGTACACAATAAAAGATATACCTCCAAGTAAGAAAATCATTGCTGAAATTCAAATGACCAGCAATAGAATGTTTCCTCTCAAGCTCAACACTGACTTGAAGGGAAAAGGAAAGAGTATAGCAGTTGTAACACAAGAAGCCTTTCAGAAGGAAGAGAAAGATGAAAATTGGTTATGGCACCTGAGATTTGGACATCTCAATTTAGGAGGATTAAATTTGCTGCACAGAAAAGGAATGGTAAAAGGTTTTCCATTGATTGAGAAGCCGGACAGCCTATGTGAAGGCTACATCTTGGGAAAGCAACACAAAGAAAATTTTCATTAGGGAAAAGCATAAGGGCGAAAGCACCCTTAGAAATCATCCACTCAGATTTGTGTGGGCCGATGCAAACAGCATCAGTTTCAGGCAGCAATTACATGCTGACCTTCATAGATGATTTCACAAGAAAAGTGTGGGTTTATTTTCTGAAATATAAGAGTGAATTTTTTCAAAAAAATTTCCATTTTAAAGCTCTTGTAGAAAAACAGAGTGGGCAGTATATTAAAGCTCTCGGAACTGATAGAGGAGGAGAATATATCTCAAAGGAATTTCTGTGATTCTGCAGAGAGAACGGCATACACAAGCAATTTACCACAAGATACACACTGCAACAGAATGAAGTTGCTGAAAGGAAGAATCGAGCCATAATGGAAATGGTGAGAAGTATGCTGAAGGTAAAACGCTTTCCGAATGAGTATTGGGCAGAAGCAGCAAACTGTGTTGCGTATATTTTAAATAGATGCCCCACAAAAGCTGCGATGAACAAAGTTCAAGAAGAAGCGTGGAGTGGCAGAAAACAGGGAGTCACCCACATGAGAGTTTTTGGATGTGTTGCATATGCACACATTCCAGACAAGTTGAGAAAGAAATTGGATAGTAAGGGGGAGAAGTGCATTTTCCTTGGATATTGTGAAGATTCCAAAGGATACAGATTGTATAACCCATCCACAAAGAAGTTTATGATAAGCAGAGATGTGAAATTCATTGAAGAGGAAGCGTGGGATGGAAGCATTGAGAAAACAGTCAATGTTAAAAACTATTTGTCTCATGATGAAGATGAAGGAGATGTGGTTGAAATTGGCAACCCATCCGTAGCACAACCTCCACCAACGCAAGGACAGCAAGGGACACCTCAAGCGGCAGTGAGAACACCCTTGAGAAGAAGCAAAAGTGCATCACCAAGCACACCACACGGAGCAGAATTCAGTGCTTCATCAAGCACGACTACACCAAGTGAAAGTGGAACAAAATTCAAAAGCATTAGAGAAATCTATGAGCAAGGAGTGGCAAATGAAGGTATGAATTCCTTATTTTCTTTATATTGTCAAGTTGATGATCCTATTCATTTTGAAGATGCAATTAAAGATAGAAAATGGATAGAAGCTATGGACGAAGAAATTAATGCCATAGAGAAGAACAAAACATGGGAGTTGGTTGATCTCCCAGAAGGTAAAGAAGTCATTGGAGTTAAATGGGTCTACAAGACCAAAAGCAACACTGAAGGAAAGATAGAAAGTCACAAGGCCAGACTTGTTGTCAAAGGATACAAAAGCGAAGACGAGGAGTAATGAAAAACTTTCACAGATTTGAAATGGAGTCAGAGTGGGGACGGTGCATCCGCAAGCGGCCCCTGGCTGGGATAAATATACAGTTGGATGCACGTCTGCATTTTAATGAGTTTTAATGGAAGAGGTATATGTGGAAGAACCTCAGGATGAGAAGAAAGTAGAGCATAAGGTACATGAAATTGAACTCTTTGTAGGCTGAAGCAAGCTGCGAGAACTGTGGTACGATTAGGATAGATTCTTATCACAGAAAGGCAGTTTAAAGAAAAGTGTGAGGAGAACTCACCCTCTGCATCAAAGAAAAATTATTAAAATATGTTTGTTTATTTTATATGTTGATGATTTAATATTCTTTATTAGTGAAGTGATTACCACTAGAAAATTTCAACAGGGTCATGAAGAGTGGGTGAAATGACTGACATGGGTTTGTTGAGATACTTCTTAGGAATAGAAGTGGAACAAAGTGAAGAAGGATTTTTTATATCTCAAGCAAAGTATGTGAATCAAGTTTTATAAAGTTTTAATATGCAGGAGTGCAAAGCTGCAATTACTCCCACAGTAATGGGATTGAAGTTGAGTAAAGATGATAGCAGCAAGGATTTTAATCCAAGTTTGTATAAAAGCATAGTTGGCAGCCTTATGCATTTGACTGCAACTAGGCCGGATATTATGCATGCTGTTAGTTTAATTTCCAGATTTATGGAGAAAGCAAAAGAAGCACATTGGTAAGCAGCAAAGAGAATTCTGAGGTATGTGAAAGGAACAAAAAGATTTGGTATTTTGTATACAGCTTTAGAAAATTCAGAATTATTTGGATACATTGACAGTGATTGGGCTGGAAGTGTAGATGATCGGAAGAGCACTTCCGGTTATGTTTTTCATATGGTTTCAGGAGCCATTTCATGGGCTTCTAAGAAACAGTCGATTGTAGCATTATCTACAGCAGAAGCAGAGTATGTGGCAGCTACAGCAGTAGCGTGTCAAGCAATTTGGATGAGAAAAATGTTGATAAGTTTAAGCCAAGAACAGGTAAAAGGGACAGTGATTTATTGTGACAATAGCTCAGCTATTGCATTGTCAAAGAATTCAGTATTTCATAAAAGAACAAAACACATAGATATAAAATTTCATTATATTAGAGAATTGGTAAACAATGGAGAAATTGTTTTACAGCACTGTAAATAGAGAAGCAATATGCAGATATTTTAACAAAGCCATTGGGGCAGAAGACCTTTGAATTTTTAAGAAAATGCTTGGGTATGATGGATAACCCAGCAGCTGACTTTAAGGGGGAGTGTTGAAAATATTAAAGTCATCTGCGTGCCTTTAAGTAGAAGAAAAGAGTACACAAAGGTAGCAGCAACAGAGATTGAGTGTGCAGCACTGTGTAATTAAGAGGAATGGAGAATGTAAGGATGAATTAAATGTGATGGGCCGCAGCCACAAATTACAGAGGAAATTAATTTGGATTATGGGCGAACTTAATTTTGTAGGTGGAATGAAGACTTTTGTAGTTCTGAACTACGGAGGAGCAGTTTTATTTAAAACAGTCAATTCGGGCTTTAAAGCCCTCAACAACCAAAAATGGAGAAAATTGAATTAAACAGGCGGAATTCCTTTATTTTTGAATTGGCGGATAAGTGGTCCCCACCACTTAAGCTCCAATCGCAATCGCAAGTTTTTGGAGCAGTGTCTTGTTGATATGAAGATTTGCGATGTGATCCAATCGCAATCGTAAATCGCAATATATATGAAACATAAAACAAATGTCTTGCAGATGTGGTAGTGTTCCGCAAGCGGAACGGTTATACACAATACAACCAAAGTTCATGTTATAAATCGCCCCAACAGCAGCGGAGGCTCGTGGGTCCACTTGACCACGTGGCGAAGACTTAATGGAATCGCAAGGTCGCAATCGCAAGGTTCAATTGGAGGTTCTTTGTTATGTGCTCCGATCAAAGGCCGGACCCGATCATATTATATACCACAGTTTATTTGCAAATTGCATCCGGTTCCTTAATCGCAATCGGAACTTTTCTATTGCATGCCCCGATCGCACCAACTGAAGTTTCGGACCCGATGAAGTTTATATGCCGGATTTAAAATGGTCCATCGCATCCGCTTCTCAATCGCAATCGGAAGTTTCGGTTGTCGGCACATATTGGTTTTGCCGATTGCGATTGCGATGTGGTCTCTACCTGTATTTATTTATTTTTATTTTGGTTTGTGTTTCGCACAGCTTCGCGGAAGAAAAGAAGAACACAACAGTGTTGGTTTTATGAGACAGAGTGTATTATTTTGAAAGAACAAAGAGTTGTTTTGGAGCACTGCATTTGTAGCAGTTAGTATTGTGTATCCCTCCGTGTTAAGGAAGAAATTTGTAATAGTTTTTTTTTAGTTCTGTTTAATGAAATAGAAGAAAGAATTTTTATGCCATCTCTGTCTGCAAGCAATTTCTGTTTTAACTTCTCTGTATTGTAGAGGGGATTTTACTCTCTCCATTTCTATTGCTCTGGAATTTTCAATATTCCAAGAGTTATGTGCTAATTTATTATCCAAAATTATACCACTTAGAATTACTTGTTAGTATAATTTTAATGGTTGTTTAGGTTTTCTAGATTTTCAAGTTTTGGGTGACTAACCCATTTCTTTATTTATCAAAAATATAAATTTTTAACCAAACATATTCCAAACCCAATCTTAAATATTTGATATATTTTTTATTTATTTTTTTAAATATTTAATAAAAAATTGTTAAATTAATATTAAATTATAATTTGAATGTGAGAAAAATTTCAAATTATCTCAATCTATTTATATATTAAAATCAAATTTTACTAACTAGCCATGATTTTATATTTTTCATAACAGCCATGATCCTATTGCTCGTTAACCAGCATATTTTTCATAACAGCCATGATTCTATTGCTTATTAAATAGCATCTTTTTCATAACATCCATGATCCTAATTTTTGTATAGGATGATGCATCAGAAGGTATTTCAACTCTATTTCAGATCCAACAGATTACATCTAGCAAAAATATTAATGAGTCTGTGTGATAATTTTTTCATAATAATAGTTTTAAGAAGTTATTATTATTATTATTCAATTTTAAGGTTATAGTCAAGTCAGAAATTAAATTGATGTATAAGAATTTTTTGTTTGTGGGATAAAGGACTTATCTCTGGGCAGGAGACTGCTAACTCTATAAAGACATACATATTCTACTACTTTTGATTTTGTATCTGTGACTTCTTAAAAGAAAACACATACTTCTTTCTGATTTTGTACTTGTACTTGTTATCTCTTAAAAAAAATCATATACTCCTAACCATTAAACCCACTCAAATTCTATTAAATGATGAACTTAATCACACCTAAAAAATACTCAAATTATATTAAATGACGAACTTAATCGCACCTAAAAAGTACTCTTCTTTGTTAAAGCAGTACTACTATCACTCTCGGTTCTGGGAAGAGGCATGGTGGAATTTATTTCTCTTCAAGTATCGGTGGGTGGCCGAGAACTCGATGTGAGTATATGGTCGTGCTTCATCCAATTAATTTTTATACTTTGCAATGTGTTCAATGCTCCTATTAACCAAAGAAAAATGCGTAGTTTTTGTTTGAGATAAACCAAATTTTGATCGTACACTACATTACATAAATCAAGATTTTATAATTTGATCACACAGCTGGGTACAGATTGATAATGATTAGAATTTTTAGATCACTCAATCGAAATATTATTTTAAAATGATAAATTTCAATCTCTAATATTATATTATAGAAAATTTGCTTATTGAAATCAAAGTAAGTTTGACCCAAAAATTGAAGACGATATTAGGTAGGGATACTAACCATTATTCTTTTTCCCATTAAAAAGTATATTTTACTGATTCAAACCATACCCCTTTTTCAAAATATATAGTATACAATACTTGTATTAAAAACCCACGCATCAGACACCACTCTGCTCTGATTATCAGAGACCTAAAATTCACTTCACTTCGCTTTCGCCCGACATATATATAATGAAGACCTGTATCTATATACATGGACACTATAACAAAAAAAACCTAAAATCAAATCTCGTAATCCATGCCAACGCGCAACACACTTTAATGAGGAATATCCAATGAAGTCCTTCCCTGTCTGCAATTCCTCCACAGAAAGCGATATACAGTGTTAACCACAATTCTCTTAAGCAACCGCGAACCGGTCTTGGCATTCACTTGGCTATCTCCCACCAAATACACAACACCTGACTTTCTTGCTTCTTGCAAGAATTCAATGTCCCGCTGTGACTCCAACTCGGCGGCTTCCATGAATCGTCGGCTCTGGGAAGAAACCACAGCATCAACTTCACCCTGATCTCCATTTTTAGTTGTCAACTCAAATCTTTGGCTCTCTCTTATTTCATTAAACCTGGACATGTACTGGGATTGTACAAATTCTTTCAAGGATTCTAGCAACTCGCTTTCGAATTCCACACTCCCTACTCGCACATCCGTGTAACCATACATCGCAACACATCGATACATTTCGTAGTCTTTTGAATCAACCCGTTGGAATCGAAAGCGTTCCTCAGCTGGGACTGTGTAGTGATCAAGTAGTGATCAAATTTGCAATAAAGTTATTGACTATTTGACACGGAATGAAAGAAAAAAAAAATTATTTCCTTTATATATCGCTTGATTGAATAGCAAAAGTCAATTGACTCTCAAATTCTACACACTTTATATTAAGAATAATTAATAATAATTCTACTTACTTTATTAGCGTGTGATAAAAACTAATTATTAATGTGTGAAGCTTGATTTAATTTTTGGATAAAAAACTAATAATGAATCGGTGAGACCTTTTGTTAGGATAAGAAGCGCCATAAGAAAAGCTTTCTTTTACCATCATAAGTTAGCACCACTTAAGTTATGTGGTGTTAATGTGGTGTAAATGTTTATGTATCATATTAAAAATGAAGTATATAATCACTATATTTGAGGGACAAGTTAGTACCATTCTTACTATGTAGTGTTAAAGTGAAATAAGTTTTTATTGATCTTATTGGAAGTGGAGTATATCACCATATATTTAAAGAAGTGGTGTATGCTATATTGTCAAGTTCTATAAAGTAGGGTAGTTAAATTTGTGTTTGCCATGTTGGCATGTACAAGTGGATTTATTAATGTGAATTGTCACCATAACTATAAAAAAAATTGCAAATATTTATATTATGAATATATAAATTAGAACTAAACTCACAAATATTTATTTGTTTGTCATGTTTACATGTAAAACTAAAATTCAAAGTAATTGTTTTCTAAATATTTTATTTCAATTATTTACTTTTTATATTATTCTCATTTTGCACCATAAATACAACAGATTCAAAATAATTGTTTTCTAAATATTTTATTTCAATTATTTATTTTTTATATTATTCTCATTTTGCACCATAAATACAAAAACAAAAAATATACAAAAAATTCAAAGTAATTGTTTTCTAAATATTTTTTTTCAATTGTTTACCTTTTATATTATTCTCATGAGAAAATAAATACACAAAACCATATTACATAATTATTTATTTTATGAATAAGCCAATTAAGATAAATATTTTTATATTATTGTAATTTCAAAATAAAATAAGGGTGAATTCGATGGAGTTGGGTTACTCTTTTTTGGAAGAACTTTTGTTCCAAAGGTTGAAAATGTATCTTTGTGAGGGTATTTTTTAAGCCCTCCATCAAAGCTTTTAAAAGGTCCATCTAGGACTAAATAAAACCCTGAATTAAACTACATAGCTCCATCGTCAATATGAACTTAATCTTTTCGAACTCTTTTCGAACTCTTTTCCTCAGTTGGAACTTGATCTTATCGAACTCGTTCTTGTATTCTAGGAAGTCTTGGGCTAATTTCACCGGGCTCATAGAGATCTGCTCCAAGGATGCTCTTCATAGACCAATAAAGATACAGTGTCTACTTGAATTATGTTAGTATGCCCCTTGTTTTTCCCCAATCTGGTATTAAACCTCTCCATTCCTTAGTATCCATATTTGTCTCTGCATGTCTATTTATGTCAGCTTCCCATTTTTCAATGAGCTTTTGAATTTCCTCTGATGTGTTCTCGTGGTATGCTTTCACTGCCTCTTGGATCACATCGATTGCAGACCTCCTTCCTCTCGGCTTGCTCGGGGGTGAGTTGGGTTGGGCTTCTACCACCTTCCCTTTATCTTTCCAGCCACGGCCTCAAGCTGTAGGGCTCTTGGAATGGTCACGCGCTGTAGGACTCTTGGAGCATGCCATCCCACAATCTTTGACTAGGTTTCTGGGTAGGTGACCTATCCACACAATCAAACAAAGGCATAATTCCATATAATGAAAATGATCAAAGGTCCATGCATCCCAGTTATCAGAAGAAATGTGACCCAGGGGCCTCTTCCCAGGACTTCTCCCCTGCCTGTCCCTCTGCGGACCCATCGCCCTCAAACCCTGCTTAATTTCTGCCACCCCCTGTCCCTAACGGTCACATGCACCCCATAAATTATCCCCATAACTCAAAGAGATCACACCTTCCTTCAATCTCCTGATCTCCCTTCTGGTTTCCTCTCTCTCATCATACCTTCCACCCTCGAAATTGACAAAGGAGGCATCGCTGCCCATTGCTCGGGCCTGGGTGGAATTCCCTCTCCCATTCCTCATGCGCACTGAGCCCAAGTAGCTGAAGGTGGTATAAACCAGCAAAGCCTTTGAACTAAACACAACCCATGACTCCTCCTTAACTCTATACCCTGGCAGGATTGCCCGACCCCTCACCATTCCATCTTGTTGGCATCCCTTACCTGATAGACTCACACTCGGGTGCTAGTTGAGGCAATGCCCAATTCCTACTCTCACACAGAGGTAGAGACCCAAAAGAACCCTAACCTTCCCCCAACCAGAGTCGTAATGGTTCCGATCTCCCCTACCCAGTAGAAGATTATACCAGTCCAACTTAATCACCTTATGCTCCCATAGAGACCGACCCAAATCATAAAAAATAAACATGGCATGAAAAAGGGAGAGGAAACCAAGCATATACCTTAGTTTCATCGTGGTGGAAGTGCAATGGAGGTTTTTTATCCCGTTGTCGTTCCTGCACCAAAGTCTTTCATCATAACAAAACCCCCATGCCTTCCTCCACCCTATTTTAAGCTCCATGCATGGGCCTCTGTCCCACTACCTCACCTCGTGCTTCATGTGACAGTATAGCCTGCCACCCTTGCCACTCATGTGGAAGGTGGTTGGCTTCAACCCCAGGGACACAACCATTAACACTGATGGAAGGGTTGATCTTCTTCGTTACACCCCGATCGGGGAGCTGAGTCTGAGAACTGTGGGTGAGCTCTGCCCTCTGACCTGTCCTGCTCTTTGATGCTCTACATATTGATCCATCGTTCTTCCACAAGATTAGGAGGCATGCTTAATTCAATAGGTTCATTCAGGTGAGCGCAACCACAATTTTCCAGGAGGTCAGCCACTCTGTTTCCTTCCCTCCTTACATGGGTGATAATGATATAATCAAATTTCTTGTTTGTATCCTCCAATCCCTGCACATGTGAATAAGTACGCCATCTTTGGCTTATTTTTTCCCACTTCGTTCCTTGATTAATTTTTTTGAGAGTGTTCGTAACCAACTGAGAGTCACCTTCGATTACTAGCTTTTTGTATCCTAGTCTGATGGCCAAGAGGAGACCTTGGTGCACTCCTATGAATTATGCTTCATTTTTGCTAGCAAAGCCATAGGATTCATCATATATGAATCTTTTTGTGCCATGATGATCTCAAAAAATCCCTCCAACCCCTGCTTGCCCTGGATTGCCTTTCGAGGCTCCATCAAAGTTGAGTTTGATGAATCATTCTAGAGGAGGTTTGAAGATCCTGATGGCAACCCCTATGTCAGGGATAAATTTCCAAGAAGCTGGGGAGACAATGCTAGGCGCTAGGTGGAGGCCCTGGAGAATCCTTTCTTCCTGAGGAGCCATTTTCCAATCATCTGGCATACATTTCTTCGAGAGGATGCACTAGTATAAAATGATGAAATTAGTGACTAGGTGACTAAAAACGTTAGTCACCACAATTATTTCAAGTGAATTACTACTAAATTTGATCAATTTTAAGTGACCGAACTAAAAATGACTAATTTAGTCTAGGGTTAAAATATACGACTAGATTATTTTATTGTAACAGCTAGCGCGCGCTCTGATAGGTCGAGAGCAAGCTGACCTACCTGCGACCTCCCAGCCGCCATGGCATCAGGAGGGGGACCCGAGGCTCCCCTTCCTCCTCCTCTATAATAACTTGCATTCAAGAAACTGATAGCAGCCAGCAACAAGCGCCCTCTAATTGGATCTTAGAAAATGTTCATGAAGAAGCTGGATATCATCACTTCGATGGCCCTTCAAATCGAAGAAACTTGTCGATCTGCATTGAACCTGGCTGAAAGAAGGCTCATTGGACAGTTTACTGGCCTCTGGCCCTCTCCCAAAGTTGTGGAAGACTGGGTGCAGACGAACTGGATTCCTTTAGTCTCGAAAGGCATCAAAAGCCACTTCGTAGGCAAAGGATACTTTGTTTTTGTTTTTGAGAATATGGAAGACAAAAGCCTCATCTTCAGGAATGGCCCATATTTTATAGGTCCTAAGGGACTATACTTAAATAAATGGACCCCTAAATTAGATCACGCTCAATATGTGCCTTCAACTGTTCTATTGTGGGTAAGCCTCCCACATCTCCCACTGCATTGCTGGAACCAGAAGTCTCTCCAAACCATTGGCAATAACCTCAGAAATTATATTGATCAAGCAGTGATAAAATATCAATATTCATGTGCATGTATATGTATCAAGGTGGATTAGGAAGTTGGGCTACCTAAAGCTATCAAACTAACAGTTGCTGACTAGACCCATATCCAGGAGCTGGATTATGAGCATCTTCCATTTAAATGTAGGCATTGTCATGACTATGGCCATTTTGCAAGGCAGACTAGTACATTTGGTCAAAATTCCAACAATTTAGTTCTGACACTTTTGACACATTGATGGAAATTTCCCCAATTTTTATCAATTTTTCTAATCCCGCCAACAACCGTCGCTCTAGCGGCGTTTTTGGAGTATCGTCGGAACAAAAATGTTTAGGACAATCATCGGAATACTGACGTTACATGATAAACCGTCGGAATACCGACATTACAGGACAAACCATCAGTAATGCGATGTTTAGAAGACCATTGTCGGTCTTGCGATGTTTAAGGAAATCGTTGGTCTTGCGACGTTGAGGGAAAAACCGTCAGAACACTGACATTTAAAGGCCTATGATAAATTTTATATTACAACTCTCAAGCTAAATAATTTGATTTTTACTTTTTGTTTGGGGTAGCATTTAATTTACTACATATCAAAGAACACATGACATTCAATGATGTATTTAAGTTTAAAAAAAAAACAATTATAAACATTGTGACTATGCATTTTAAAAGCCTATAGAGAATGTAGGTTTTAATACCTAGAATGAATTTAAATTAATGCATCGCTCAACAACTTTTTGTTTTATCTTGAAATTTTGTTTTACCATAGATAGGGGTTGTTTGATTTCATAGTTCACCATTATATGGTGGGATACATTAAGGGTTGACATGAAATGTTGTAGGCTGAGCTCTTAGTGTTGAGGAATATTGTGGATGTTAAAAAGTAAAATATTTGGTTTAGTTTTTTCTTTTATAAATATCTTCAATAATTTTTTTTTAAATTTCATTTCAGAAAGTTAGTATCAAATTTGCTAAGTTTGACCGCACGGGTGCCTTTTTCATGTTCGTGCGGTCCATGGAAAATTTTAGGGGCTAATATTCACAGGTGGGCTAGTTTTCCATGGTTTTTCCAAAAAAAAGATTCGCCAATTTCCATTTTTTTATAAAAAATATTTGCCCAAATTTTACAATATAAAATTATTTTATGTTAAAAATCGCCAACATTATATAGAAAATATATATAGTATCATTATAAATTTGAGTAATTTTACAAATACATCAATAAACATTCTATAGTTTGCATATTAGGGACTAGTGACATTCGCCAATTTTTTAAACTTAAAGATAATTTTCCATCCTTAAAATTATCCCTGGTGCGGTCCATTTGCCATTTTTTCCCTTGTGCCTTCGTTCGATCGAGCGTGCCATGTTAGGGCACCTACCCAAATGCGTACGGGTCGGGTCGTTTCGTTTGAGGTCACCTGCCAGGATGCGTTCAGGTTAGGTCCGGTCGTTTAATTTGAGGGCACTTGCCCAAATGCGTTCAGGTCGGGTTAGGTTGTTTCATTTGAGGGTGCCCACCCAAACACGTTCAGGTTGGGTCGGGTTGTTTCGTTTGAGGGCACCCGCCCAAACGTGTTCGGGTCGGGTCGAGTCGTTTCGTTTGAGGGCGCCCGCCCAAACACGTTCAGGTCGGGTCGGGTCGTGTTGTTTGAGGGCGCCCACCCAAACGCGTTCGGGTCAGGTCGTTTCATTTGAGGGTGCCCATATCAAATTTGCTAAGTTGTGACCGCATGGGTGCCTTGTGCACGTTCGTGTGGACCATTTGTCGTTTTCTCCCTTGTGCCTTCACTCGGTCGGGCGTGTCGTGTGAGGGCACTCGCCCAAATGCGTTTGGGTTGGGTCGGGTCATTTTGTTTGAGGGCGGTCGTATCCAATTTGCTAAGTTGTGACCGCATGGGTGCCTTTTGCACGTTTGTACGGCACGTTTGTCATTTCTCCCTTGTGCCTTCGTTTGATCGTGCACATCGTGTCGTGCCGTGTGAGGGCGCCTGCACAAACACATTCGGGTTAGGTCGTTTCGTTTGAGGGTGGCCATATCAAATTTGCTAAGTTGTGACCATACGGGTGCCTTGTGCATGTTCATGTGGCCCATTTTTCATTTTCTCCCTTGTTCGGGTCAAGTCGGGTCGGGTCGAGTCGTTTCGGTTGAGGGCGCCTACCCAAACGCATTTGGGTCGGGTCGTTTCAGTTGAGGGCGCCCATATCAAATTTGCTAAGTTTTGACTGCACAGGTGCTCTGTGCATGTTTGTGCGGCCCGTTTGTCGGTTGATCCCTTGTGCCTTCATTTGGTCGGGCATGTCGTGTGAGGGCGCCCACCCAAATGCGGTCGGGTCAGGTCGGGTCATTTCGTTTGAGGGCAACCGTATCAAATTTGCTAAGTTGTGACCGCATGGGTGCCTTTATCACATTCGTGTGGCCCGTTTGTTTTTTGATCCCTTGTGCCTTCATTCAGTAGTGCACGCCGTGTCGCACCGTGTGACAGCGCTCGCCCAAACGCGTTCAGGTCAAGTCGTTTCGTTTGAGGGCGGTCGTATCAAATTTGCTAAGTTTTGACCACACGGGTGCCTTGTGAACGTTCGTGCGGCCCGTTTGTTGTTTACTCCCTTGTGCCTTTGTTCAATCAGGCGCGCCGTGATATTTCGTTTGAGGGCACCCACCCAAACCCATTCGGGTCGGGTCTTTTCGGTTGAGGGCGCCTGCCCAAATGTGTTCTGGTCGGGTCATTTCGGTTGAGGGCACCCGCCTAAATGCGTTTGGGTTGGGTCATTTCGGTTGAGGGCACATGTATCAAATTTGCTAAGTTGTGACTGCACGGGTGCTCTGTGCACTTTTGTGCATCTCGTTTGTCGGTTTCTCCGTTGTCCCTTCGTTCGGTCGTGCGCGTCGTGTCATGCCATGTGAGGGCGCCTGCCCAAGTTCGTTCGGGTCGAGTCGTTTCGTTTGAGGGCAGCCGTATCAAATTTGCTAAGTTGTGATCGCACGAGTGCCTTGTCCACGTTCTTGCGGCGCATTTGTCTTTTTCTCCCTTGTGCCTTCGTTCGTTCAGGCTCATCGTGTCATTTCGTTTGAGGGCACCCACCCAAACTCGTTCGGGTCGGGTCTTTTCGGTTGAGGGTGCCCACCCAAACGTGTTCGGGTCGGATTGTTTTGGCTGAGGGCACCCGCCCAAATGCATTTGGGTAGGGTCATTTCAGTTGAGGGTGCCCGTATAAAATTTGCTAAGTTGTGACTACACAGAGTCCTTCCGCAAGACTCATGCAAAACAGTGTTCAGGGCGGGTGCGTTCAGGTCGAGTCGGGTTCGTGCAGTGCATCCATGTTCAGGATGTGCGGAACAATTTTTGAAGGTGCGAAAGTCATTCATCAGGGTCGAGCCAGGTCAAACGCGACCCGAACGCATTCAAACATTTTTCCAACATAATATCAGAGCTAAGGTGCAAGAAAGAGACTGAATATCACATCCTAATTGGCACTATGGCAAGGGTTATAAACAAGGGTTTCAAGTTTGTTGGAAATCTCACTACATTCATCAAGGGTTTCATTTTGAAGATCATTTGCAAGCTAGAAGTAATGGATGGAAGTTTATTTTCTGCCTTGTTTGGGACTTTCAAGAATGAGAATGCATGGGTTATTGATAATGGTGCTTCTAGACATATGATGGGATAATGCATCCAGCTTCAGACTTTGTCAGAAGGAACCTCCATCTCCTAGCTCAATATGAAATTGCATGTCCTTCTCATTCAGGTAGCTGAAATACTTCTTGTTCATGGTCATGTGGAAGGATGACCACACCACCTAGCTCATCTTGAACCTGAGTGAACTTTGAAAGATATGTGATGACGGGCTCATCTTTGCTCATCTGCTTACTTCTTAGCTTCTCTTTGAGAGCAAGCTTCGTGACATCACTGGAAGCCTGAAACAAATTGAAGATGGCTTTAAATTTAAACATCTCATACACTGTCTTCTTCTCATTGAGATTAGGAATAATATGATCACTGACCCCCTCTAGAATGATCCTTCTTGCCTTGGTGTCATTCTTAGTATGCTGGGCCAACCGTTGGGGATCTTGAGCTAGCACTATTTCCTACTTGACATACTCTGCTACCCCATTATCTTCCAACAATACTGTGATTTTCTTCTTCCATGCATGTGAATTTGAGTCTCCTTCTAAACTGTGATTCGACCTTAACCCTAGGACCGACATATTTCTATCCAAGGAACTGCTCTGCTCTACTCTTCAAACTATCACCCTGAAAACAATCTTGTCCTCATGTTGTCCTAGCTGGATTGACCTTGCAAACACACAGACCCTTGCTTCTACTTTCTTGCACTCAGATAGTCCCTATTTCCTTGTGCACAGTTTTCCTAGTTCCTAGTGTAAAGGACTCCCTATTCTTTAGGGCTTGACTCCTATTTCCTAGCGCATAATTTCCCTATTTCCTAGAGAAATTCTGCCACGAGAAAAGCTCTCTTCAATGTTGTGTATTGGCTCCTCCAAGATCAACACTCACAACAAATATCTCTCACACAATTTTGTGCTCTCTCTCACAATCTCGTGAGTCGTGTCTTGTCACAGTCCTTTGTGCACAAAACAACTATGAAACTTTGTGCCTTTGTCCTCCTTTATTGATTCGATCCATGCTAAAATTGGCAAGTTACAAATTTAGAACATGTGTTTTGATTAAATAGTTAACAGGGTCTAACTGGTTCTCTAACTCATCCTTTCTTCAATCAAGGATTGAAGCTCCCAACTCACCCTCTTCTAAATTTATAACTGCCTCTCGAACTTGTAGTCAAAATGAAGAAGGTCCATGTAACTGATCCCCCAACACTACGCATGAATTCACCATCTCCACGAACTCGTCCAGGGGCAAAGGAAGACAAATCATGGTCTTTTTGGCTAAGGCATGCACCAGAGAAGACCTTCTCCCGCTACACTTTTCAACAATCCCATTGTCCATCTTGATTACATATGATGTCATTGGGTTCATGGTCTTCATATCATGCTTGACTAATTGTGGGTTTTGCTCCTAAAATTTATCGATTAAGACGATTCATTGCATCCTAGGGTTGACAGGATCACAGCTATTACATCTCCATGAGATCAAGTTTAATGATCACTTTTTTTAGGGAGGTTATGTTGTTTGTTTTGGGACTCAAGAGGTTCTCTTGTGACTTTCTCTCATCGGTATGATTAGAGAGGACTAGATTTATTTGTTCAAGAGTTGATTCTCTCTATACAAGAGACTTTGGATGGCCTCTCCAGACACAGTACCACTAAGAGCATTGCTTGTTTATTCCAGCCTATTTGGGTTCTTGGTGGTGTGAATCCTAGGTGGACTCCTTTTCCTTGGATTTAGATGGCATAGATTCGTGAGACAATGAATTTTTCCCACATGGTTAGTAGGCACATCACCTCTGTGATTTTAGAGCTTGATTTTCCTAGTTCAAACTATGGTCTCCTCAGGTTGGCTTGAGTAAGCTAAATCTCCATTGTGAAATTCTTCTCATCAACCTCTATAAAGAAGAGAGGAATTACCACCCTCTATAAAGAAAGGAAGCCTTTCTTGGTTCCATCACTTTGCCTGTTCTTGGTTTTCGGCGCTGTTATTTGTGCATGGTTCAAAATTTCAACTAGTATCCCACAGCAAAAATTCAGTGAACACTAGCATAGCTGGGATCCCTTGCAACAAAGATGGTAAATGTGATGTATTTATTTGTAATGCAATGGTGATTATTATGATTATGTCTTATACTAGCTGAGAAACATTAGGCATGGGATGAGTGGGGCATGCTAGGTGATGGGATAAAAGTGAGTCCTATATATATATATATATATTTAAAACTTGGCCTTTAATTTTCTTAAGTCCCTTTTGATTATGCATCTGGTTCCCAATGTAACCTTGGCGCGATTCAAATGGTCATTAACACCTAGGGTCTAGGCCTTGGTTCCCCATGAGACCTTGCTTCGAAGGGGCATGTTAAAAGTAACCTATGAGAGTATATATGCTTTCATTGTCCTTGGGATTTGGAGATTATGATATCAATAGAAAAGTTATGTTGTTGGTTAGAGCTTGTTAGGTGTGCAGGGTTATGCTATTTGTTTGATCTTTCATACTAGAGAGTTAGGGAAATGTTGCTAGCATTGGTTAATTGTTCTTGAGATATGATAATATAAATAGTTTAATCTTAATAAATGTCGACAAATAACTAGAAAAGTAGGTCAATGGGATTAAAATATTTATATTTTATTGAATTTATTAAAATATTAATTATCAATATTTATATTTTATTTTTTAAATTATATTATATAAAATTAAATTTTAAATTTATTGTAATTTTATATTTAATTAATAATTAAAATAATAAATATTAATATATTAATTATTAAAAAAAAATTGTTCCAAGATTTTGTAAAAGTTGATGGCATGCCACATAAGATTTTGTAAAAGTTTGATGGCATGGGTTGATTTCATTAAAAAAAAATCGAAGCCCTGTTCGATTTCATTAAAACAAATAAAAGCCCAAAGTGTAAGAAAGCCCCTGTTCGACTGATCAGGAAGATGAAGACGAGGTTGAGGTACTCGCTCTTAGACTGTTCAGGAAGACGAGGTTGAGGTACAGGAAGACGAGGTTGAGGTACTCGTTGTTCAACTGTTCAGGAATACAAGGTTAAGGTTTTGAGGGCATGCCAAAGTCTCCAAAGTCGAACTTGGCACCGTATGAAAGCCCAAAGTCGAACTTGAGACCGTAAGAAAGCCAATGAAAACTCGTTGTTCGACTGTTCAGGAAGAGGAGGTTGAGGTTTTGAGGGCATGCTGAAGTCCCCAAAGTCGAACTTGACACCGTATGAAAGCCCAAAGAACAGAGGAAAACTGGTTGTTCTTACCCAAATTGGATGTGCTGGTTATTTGGCGCCAAATTTTTTGCTCTCGGGGCTGGGAATTTTTTCTATATAATTACAAATTTTATCATGGAATCTGCTTATATTGTATTGTGGGAGATAGTGAATACCTTGTGGTATACTTTGGCTCAAGATATCCAGGGGGTATATTCTCTTTTGCATTTGCTTTCCCTATCATCAATTTCAATTGTTACTAGTGATTATTTATTCTGCCTCTTGTGCCATCAAGTCCTATATCTATTTCTCTAATCCAGTTTTCTGTACAGATCCTGAAACAAAATCCTGGCTGGAAGAAAATAAACATCCAGTATTTGGATTTCCAACATTGGTACGATTCAATTGGGGAACTTGCAACAGTTATACTAAAAAGGGTGCTACAGTGATCTGGTAAGTCACATGCCAAGATTTTTTAATGCATAAACTTAAGTTTGAAGTAAAATGGATGACAAAGGAGAATAGTTAGGACTCATTGAAATGCCACAGTTGGCTATGCTTAGTTTCACTTAAAGATTTATAAGTTTTTCTATAACTTGATAATTTGATAAATCACGGATGTGGGTCCCTATTGTAGCTGCTTATATTACATTCTCTTTGTTTACATTTAAAATTTAACTTTCCTGCTTCTAGTGTTCAAGATTTGAGGCCTCTGTAGTGATTGGTTCTTATAATGGTCACCTTTTCCCCCTTTTTTCCCTTGGTTAAAATATTTCTTATATTTCATTACTAGACAATAAAAGGTACAACAAGAATTATGAATTTAAAGACACTACCTGTTGCAACTGCTGATGCAAAATCCATAAATTCATTTTTGTAACAAACATTATATAAGCTTTTAATGTAACAAAGGTTTTTTTCTATGTTTCGGGAGCTAGTAAAGTACTCATAAGCAGATCCACCTGTTTTGGGAGCTATCTTGTATTGCAGATCCCCCTGTTTCAAGTTGCAAAAACCTTCTTAGAATTAAATTGCTAAATTAAAAATACTCATAAGCTAGTGGTTTTTATTGCTTTGATCCTTGAACAACAGCTTGTGAAAAATTGTTGTCTTGGAGCTGTCTAGAAATTTCCAGCCACATGCTTCATAAACATATAGTCCCTCCTTGTGCACATCTGAATGCTTCATCAAAAAATATGTAAAAGTCTTGCCACAGCCTTTTTAGTTGCAAAAGGGAATCCTTGGGGAAATCTTTGTAGCCTTTGTAGCTCCAAAACCATGGTCACCAAAATGACAGAGAGTATATTAGAAAAAAAATGCCCTTAATAGATACTGGTTGTATTGTGTACGATTAACCAAGTGATTACACCAAAATATATTTGATCTTAACTGTATTGTATGTTAGGATGGATGTGGCCTAAACTAGGCCTCAAGACAAAAAATTTCGAGTTGTTGTAGAAGTAAATCCTTCTCTGTGGCCTAGAGCAGAAAGAGAATCTCCTTCTAGGACAAGTAACCACTTCGATTTCCTACACTATCTTTTGAGATCACTGTGGCTAGAGCAGGAGATCCATTCATCTTTGTAATAATAGAAACTTCTAGCACATTGGACATTAATTTATTGTGTAACGATGTTGGAGGTTAAGTTAGTGGCAGAAGAGCAGTAATTTCATGAGAATATTCTTGACATTTAACACTAGAATAATTTTCCTCATCTAATAAATTTTGGGCTGAGATCTTGCTTGAGAAATTAATTCTGTTTATAAGGTTGGATGATGTATTATACCCTTGACAGTGGTGCAACATGGGTTCAAGCCTAGGTAGAGCTAATATTTTGTTGTCATGTTGGTATCATTGGGGAGTTTAGCTACAATGAACATTTTTTTTTACATGGTACAACACTTAGATGGAGCACACCCCCTCATTAGCGTTCACTCAATTGCCTTAGAAATCCTACTTAGGGATACCCCCCTTATCTCGAAGAAGAGCCAACCAATTGTAAGAGGAAGAGCTACTAAGGTGACAGTGGGTAGCCTTGCTACGTTACACAAGAATATGCTTGGGACATTACACTTTGTGGATGCTAGAATTTGTTGTAGCAGACACCAAAAAAAAATTGTCATTGAAAAAAGGGAAACCTTTTGATAAATAATATGACCACTATAAGCACCAGATAAAAGACTGTTAATGAAAATAATTGATAAATAAAAGAGAAACTCTTTCAAAAACAATATGGAAAAATAATAGTTGTAACATGGCATATCATGGTCAAACAAAATCTAATATATAGATCTGAAACACAATTACATAAATCATTTCATAACAAGGTTGTCAAACTGTAGGAAGGTTTAGATGTTGAACATTTATAACAGATGTTAACTCTAAAGGAGGCTGTGACATCCAGCAGAATAGAGCTCTCATTCTCTCCTAATAGCTTACACATCAAGATGGCTAGTGTTTAGTGATCTGTATCAAGTCTTGTGCTATAATCATAACTCCATTAAAGTTTAATCATAACTGTTCATTTAAACCACTTCTATATTTAGGACTTTCTTTTCCATAATGACTTCAAATTTGAAGAAGGCTAGGCTTCCAACATTGCCAACAAACTCAAGGTGGAATTAGAGATATGCCAACTTGGAAAAGCTTAGCCACCTAAAAGTGCATATTAGACCAAGGATTAAATGGCTATCCATATCTATAATTAATAAGCACCAGGCTATGGTGCTCAATATGTTAGGTTTACATTGTTGAATAAAAATAGCTTTAAATCAAATACTGTAAACCCCAACACAAAATGGGTGCTCATTGCTGTCATTCATATCCAATGCGCCCAATCCACTATTGCACACACATCCACAAGTTCACCAACTGGGCTATAAAATGCATCTCTACACACCTCCACCCCCACCGAATGTGCCTCTCTGTAAAACCCTTCTGTGGTAGTTGATTTATAAATTCCTGCAGTACCTGTTCATGCTTTTGTCTCAACTCCTCTATTTCCTCTTGATGCTCAAGTAATAAGAGTTTAATTTCTTGGGTTACACTATTCTCATCTTCCAACTCATTGGCCAACAAGGTGCTATAATCTAGCAAAGTCACACCAGACTCTGAAGAAACAATTTTACCATCATGCTTGCCTACAAGTACATTCTGGTCCAAAGCATTAGCAATGTTGCAATCCTCCATTTGTAGATTCTCTTGGCTCATTATTTTAAACCACTCTTGAGTACTGTAGTCAGTATTCATATCTTCAGCTGACATCTTCCCCTCAGCCACCAAAATATTCTTTATGACCTCAACAATTGAGTGGTTTTTCTCTTTATCAATCACCACAGCACTTTCTTGCAATTTTACTCTCCCTACAGAGTTGGGAAACTCTGAACTTATATCTAAACCATCCCCTTTGTTCTTGTGATCATCGAATTCATTATGATGATGTTTAGCACTACTTGAGGTAGACTGGACATGGTTGACTTCATCAAATCTGCTGTGCATTGGCCCTTCTGCTTTAGAAGAAGCATTCATTAAGGTAGTATTCATGTAAGAATTTTCAACTAAAGACCTTGGGGAATTAGACCAATACTTGTGCCCTAAAGGAAGGCGTTCAAGTACAAATGCAACAGAGAGCCTATCATTATCACTGAGCATCTCCAAAACATCATCTTCAATTGCAGACCTAGGATAATCAATATCCATCTCCTCCTCAGCAGTATCCACAAAAGGTATTGTGGGTTGCCATTCTGGCACAAGAGCTTGTATTTCTGTATCAATTATGGCTGCAATATTTGTTACATCTTGATATGATAGATCCAATTCTGTCACCATTTCACTTGCAACACATTGTAGTGTCAGCATCAATGTCAAAGGGGAAGTGAATATTGCGAACATGACCTGCAAAATCATTTTAAAATAAGTAAGAAATACTAATGTACACTTATATATGTCTAATACAATAAGTAGTGCAAAATGTGTACAGTTTTAGTTGTCTCCTTTCTTTTGTTCGTGTGAGTATCTGCAATGGTATCTAACAATGCCCATATCAACAAAAAAGAAACTCACCAAGACTTATCCAGTTCATGCACGAAATCCAAGAACAACATGCTACATGGAGAAGCATGCAAAAGTTTAGAAATACTAATTGGGAGAAAAATTACCATCTTCAAGTAGGTATTGGTATGTGGATTAACAAGGATGCTAGTGGGATTGCTAGAAAACTTGAATAACAATTTAATTAATTACAACGGAATTAGTATCATTTCCATTTACTATTGGAAATTAACAAAGATATACCACATAACGTAACAATCCTAATCCCATCTTCCAGTATGTATTGGGATGTATGTATTGGTATGTGGATTAACAAGGACGTCAGCGGGCTTGCTACAAAACCTGAATAACAATTTAAGCAATCGCTATTGAACCAATAGTATTTACCTTAATTGTTGGAACTTACCAGATCATGTAGAGTAACTTCTTAGTTAGAGTCATCGTGTTCATTGGTCACTAATTAGCTATAGTCCAAGCAATACAACATGGAATCTCTTCTTTCTATAAACTTGGAGCTTCTTGCACTGATTCCTTCTTGGAAACTAAATTAAGATTGCCAAATTCTTCAACTAATGCTTTTTGGTTTGATGTTTCATCAATCTCCTCTTGGCTGCTCACAAAGTTTGCACCATGAAATGGTTTAATTTTGCTTGCACTAGTATTGACAAAAACCCTGTAGCAGGTATCATTGGAAGACGAAGGCAAACTGTTCCTTAAAAACTTCACAATAAAACCCTTATGTGGAAGTTGATTTATAAATTCCTGCAGTACCCGTTCATGCTTTTGTCTCGACTTCTCTATTTCCTCTTGATGCTTAAGTAATAAGAGTTTGATTTTTTGGGTTACACTATTCTCATCTTCCAACTCATTGGCCAACAAGGTGGTATAATCTGGAAAAGTTACACCAAACTCTAAAGAAACAGTTTTACCATCTTGCTTGCCTACAAGTACATTCTGGTCCAAAGCAAGTGCAATGTTGCTTGCTCCGAAAATGTACTCAGAATTTTGTGTTAGACATCATTTCTATGACTGGAAGCTTCTATGCTGGACTCATTATAAATCCTAGAATTGCTTGAACGTCCCTCACAAAGTGGCACTTTATGATCCTGCATATGAATTCAATTTAAATTTGAATCATCTATACTATAAAAAATGGTCATGGTAAATGTCATGTTCAATTCTATTAGTTACAAATGACAAGAAGCTACTCTGCTTGTTCATCAATTAATAGATAAGTAAATAGGCACACTGTAATCATAAACACAAGCATAGCATGTCATTAAACAGTACTGGATGGTTGTCCTCAGAAGCATCATGGCAGGTGGAATTTGTGTTGTGAATTAGCTGGATCACTTCTTTATTTTAAATAAGATATCTTTAGGATTAATCACATGTATAGGATTGGGTCACTTGCTTAATTGTTGACAATAGAAAGCATCATAGAAATTGTGACCACCATGCATTCTAATAGCATTAGATTCCCTGAGATACAATAAAATTAAAGTTATATTTGTATGTTCTTTTCCTTTACTTTTGAGGTACACCCACTTAATGCAGTTAGCTTACATATTGAGTTTTGGCCATTCTCTAAGGAGCAGGGAAAAATATATCTAGGATGTAATCACAAGTTTTTAAGAATTTCGCAGTAAATAAAACTCAATCATGCATTTAAAACAAATAGTTATATGTCATAATAACCATCTTCGGAAATGTAGAAAAATGATAGAACCAAAACAGGGCAAAAAACCAACAGATATAAATTTGGCCCAAGGGCTATGGCTGATAATCATTGAGAAAGACGAAAAAATTCCAAGCCACCAAATATCAACATCATAATGCTAAACAAAATGTAAATCGGTAATCCACTAAGCTAACTTGAAAAAAGAGAAACCGCAAATCGACTAATTGAAGTCTGAAAGAGCCACCACATTGCTGCAGTGCTGCTGACTACAGCCAAAAAAAAATTTCAAACAACATTTTCTGGGCCAGTTACTCTCATTGGCTAGCATAATATATATGTTGTACCTTGTATATGTTTATGACTCTATCGGAGGGACATTTTTAAATCCATTTTTTGAAAAGGATGATATTCAACATCTGGATGTTGCATGTAAATGGAACCAAAATGGTATGAGCAAACCAAATCTCTACATATTTTCATGGATTGCATTAATCTCAATGAGCATATTCCCTTATCTATGTATGTATATAAAGAAGGAATTTTGAAATACCCTTTTTCATCTTGTGCTCAAAATAGACTAGATATTTATCACCTGGAAGCATGTGGAGGCACCTAGCTTCCAATTAATGACCAGAGTATAATTCAATCCATCCCATCCCCACCTGCATATTCCGAGACATCTCATCTGATTCCACTAATTTTAGTGAGCATTTTCTCTTAACTTTCATATTTTTCTCAGAAAAGAGTATGTATCTAGAATCTAAAACAATGCAGAAAACCTACCTTTGACTTAGTGACTAGATTGTAATTCAATCCTGCCCATTTTCACCTTCATATTCCTATAAGTCTCAGCTAGTTCCACTAATTTTAGAGAGCATATTCCCTTAAATTTCATCTTGTTATTAGAAAAATTACATATTTGAAGACCTAACGTCCACTCCGTGACCAAATTGTACTTTAATCCAACCCATTTTAGTTCAAGAATAAGTGTTATTAGCTTCATTTTATAAAAGAATGGCACCAAAAATGTTTTTGTTCAAGTCAATGTGAAATTTAAATGCTACATCTCTATATATCGATCATAAATTTGTGAACCAAGTGTACCACCTTCAAATGATGAACATTCCGAGATATTGACAATTACAACAATCCAGATTGTTCACTACAAGTAGAATGTCCCTACGATAGTTGTACAGAATATGTTTTAACTTTAGAGTTAATCCTCTACATCTTGAGACTGTCTTCAAGATTATTTTATGCCTGATAAGTTTCAGATACATAGAGGTAACCACATACAATTGAGATCTAGTTCTCCAATCTGCACTGAGCCTAGACCTACAGGACATGAAGAAAGATAACAGTAAGAATATGATAGGAGTGAAGTTTAAATGAAAAAACCAAAACAGAGAGACAGAGACAAAGAGGTATTAGGATTATAGTAAGTCTCAAATATAATAATCAATATTAAACCCATAACACTATAAATGTTGGTGTCACTGCACCCTAACATTCATCATTTCAAAGTAACCCAAGATATTACATTAGGTGGACAAATTATTACATTACATGATGACTTTATGATGAAAATGGTTTTCAGACACCTCATATACATCGATGTTAAGAGCAGGAAATAATCTTACATGACATGCTGACTTTATGATCAAAATGGTTTCCAGACACCTCATACACATCAATGTTAAGAGTGGGAAATAATCATAGGTTGGCTTCGCCATAAATGCTAACATACATACGAATAAGCTCGACCATAATACTAAAGAAACACTAACACGCAAAATAATTCATTGCATTTTCCTAATTTAATCCATGATGTTCAAAATTAGGCAAAATTCAAGGGAAACTGAATAAATTCATTTAAATAAAGTGATTAAATTTATTTGAGTTTGAAATTTAGTGTTCAAATTAATTTAAATTATAATGTAGAATTATATTTCCTCAAACTTATAGCTTGACTTTGTCCCAAATTTTATCACATCATTTGGCATTAACGATTTTCTTCTGAACTTCATGGCCATCAACCATGAACACAACCATGAACTGCGTGACTTAGTCAATGCAACCACATGTCAATGACTAGAGGATCATTAACATGGCACAAGCCAACCACCAAAGGAATCAACAAATGACCACTTATAGGATATGAAGAAATATTGGAGCTTCTTGCACTGATTCCTTCTTGGAAACTGAATTAATATTTCCAAATTCTTCAACTAATTCTTTTTGGTTTGATGTTTCATCAATCTCCTCTTGGCTGCTCACAAAGTCTACACCATGAAATGGTTTAATTTTTCTTGCACTAGTATTGATAGAGACCCTGTAGTAGGTATCATTGGAAGACAAAGGCAAACCATTCCTTAAAAAATTCACAGTAAAACCCTTTTGTGGTAGTTGATTTATAAATTCCTGCAGTACCCATTCATGCTTTTGTCTCAACTCCTCTATTTCCTCTTGATGCTTAAGTAATAAGAGTTTGATTTTTTGGGTTACACTATTCTCATATTCCAACTCATTGGCCAACAAGGTGGTATAATCTAGCAAAGTCACACTAGACTCTGAAGAAACATTTTTACCATCATGCTTTCCTGCAAGTACATTCTGGTCCAAAGCATTAGCAATGTTGCAATCCTCCATTTGTAGATTCTCTTGGCTCATTCTTTGGCTAAAGAACTCCGAAATAAAAAATGCCTTAAGGTGGGCGGGGGATTTAATAGGACCAATGATAGCCAACATAAATGATAAGTGAAAGAGTATGAATAGTGGAATAGTTGGAGATTGAAGAACATCTCAAGTAGGGAAAATTAGATTCAGGAAATGGCTGAAACTGAGGCAATAGAGTCCAGCCCTTGGAGATACGATTAACTGTCTGAGAAAAGAAAAGGATGGTGGTAGAATAGCGGCAGAGTATAAACTGGTGAGAGAGGCTATGGAGAGTAGAGAAGCAAAGAGTAGACAGTGAGGTCAGAGAGATTGATGAAACATCTTTGTGTTGCAAATATTCTGTAGAAATTTCTACAGTGTGAGTTAATATACTGACTAGATCCACCTTTACTATTACCACTGATACCATTAGGATCGGGCTTGTGAATTTCCCCTTCACTTCTGGTCATTTGAGGTTTTCATTCATGTCTTGGCAGGGGTTTGTACTCAGAAGGAATAGTTTTCAGATCTTGCTTTCTTTTCATCAAAATAACAGAGAGGGAATGTTATCCCACTTGAACATCATATAAACCCATCTTTATAGATTGTTAGATACTAAACCAATCCTCTTGGTTCTGGGTTTGTAGATCAAAGCCGAGCTCTAAGGCTTTTTGTGGTAGAGAGAATAGAAAATCTTGGAGGCTAATCACAAGTTAGAAAGAGGGAGGAAAATACTAAAAAGGTGGAGCTCCAAGGTAAAGAATACTTGACCTCAGGATATTAAATTTGAACAGGAAAGATCTTGATTAGGAACGTTTTAAATAGGGATTTAAATAATTGAATTTAGGTATGTTGGAGTCTTATTTTGGTTTACAAGTCAATTTTCCAGATCTGGGTTAACGTGCCAAAGATTCATTTTCCTTAGGTCAAATAATTCTAATGGGTTGCCAATTCTGGAAGTTCACCTAATTATCCAAGGTGACAATAAAATGCCCAATTTGATTTAAGACCTTAGGTAGAAAATGTGCAATTTGTGTAAGATGTTAGGTTTACCATTTGAATTATTGTCATCGAGGCCTTAGGGGGTTCTTTGGGTAAATTACTGGTGGTCCATCTTTCTCTGAAGTCTGGATGTTGACTTAGTGGAGGATCTAATATATTCCATATAAATTAAAGTATGGGACAAAGGCCATATTCAAAGTCTAGATTACATAAATATATATCAGGGGCATAAGGATTTCAGTAAAGTATTGGTGGTCAATCTTTCTTTCAAGTCTAGTCCCGTTTGGATGGTAGTATGGGTATTGGTGGAAATCGACTAAGTGGAGTGTATACGTTCCATAAAATTTAAAATAGGGTATGGTAGCATGGGTATTGGTGGAAATCCACTAAGTGGAGTGTATAGGTTCCATAAAATTTAAAATAGGGGACGAATTCTGTATTTAAAGTCTAGATCATATCAAAATTCCAATCTGCTGCACATGTCATTTATATGCTCACATTTTTTATTTTTTTATGAAGGCCCACACCTTTTCCTAAGGAAGATCTAACCGAGGAAAGTTGTAGAAATGTCAAAAATGGAAAAGAAAGAAATGGGTATGGGGTAACACTAGCTAATTTCTCTATGGTAATTGAGTTGAAATATTTTCTTTCAAAAGGTATAAAAATCAAGGACAATGCTCTCTATCTTAGGAATTAGGCAGAGCTATTCAAGATTTGGGCTCATGGTTTATTTCTTACTTTAGTGGTTTTGGATAGTTTTGGATTTTTTTGGTGTTAAGGTTAGCAAATAATGGTATGGAAGCTTTTATATATTTTAGGTTGGGGTTGTTTGAAAGAAGGATTTAGTTACTACTTGGAATTATTTGAACCAATTTAGATCCATCTTAACTCAGAATCTACCAAGTGGAGAGAGATCAAATCTTTTGCACTTTAAAAGAGGTTTACACCTCAAGAGATTTGATCCCTCTTGGCCCTTGGTAGATCCAAAATTAAGATGGATATAGGTTCGTTTATATAAACAAATAATATTGTTAGTTTTTAGTTTTACCATAAACATATTAACAAAAGATAACCAAGTAAAATGTTATTTATTTCAACTTTGAAGTCACTTACAACTTTGGCTAGTGGTAATCATGTCACTTCACTTGAGAGACTTGAATTGCAGGCTCAAATAAATTATATACTATACATTAAAAGTAACATCTCTCTCTTCCCTCTCACTCTCCTCTCTCCCTCACTCTATCTCAAGTTCTCTTTGTCTTCCTTCCTCTCTCTCTCTCTTTCTCCCTCTCTCTCTCTCTAGAATATCTACAAAATCGTTTAGTGGTGAGGATAGATGGTTTAAATCTATCTCAAAGGTAATTATAACATTTTTTTTCTTTTGGATTGGTAAGCCATGGTATTGTAACAAAGACTATTTACAAGTTAATAATATCCATGGTAAAGTGAGGATTAATATCCATAGTTTAAAATCTTGTTATATTTGTATTGATAAACCATAGTATTGGCCCATGATATTTTAACAAATCCTATTTACAAGTTAATAATATCCATGGTAAAGTGGAGGTGAATATGCATGGTTAAAAATAATATTTTAATATTATTTAAATTTAAATATGGTTATGTATTTTACATTTTGCATTTTGCATTATATTTTACATTATACATTTTGCATTTTAGCTTTTCCATTACATTTTACATTTTTATTCGTTTTAATTTGAATATGAAGTGGATACTTAATTTTTTTCATATATATATTTTTCTCCAATTTAATAAATGTTGACAAAATTCCATTACACTGCACACTTTTCTCCTATATTTGGCTATAGAGTGCCTCTTACACGACTAGATATTTATTTCACCCCTAACTAATAAATATAGGGGAAAGAACTTGGGTTTTTCTTCCTTTTCTAGTAGTTATCCCAACATTACAGGTATGAAACTAAGTCCCATAAAATTTGATAGTGAGAATGAGAATTCCTTGATGGATTTTGGAAGGTTTATAAATGATAATTGTGTCTCTTAAATCAAGTTATGCTCATTCTAACTTTGGAAATGTGTAATATTGAATTAGGTCTATTGATTCAATATGTGAATAAGAAAAAGAGAAAAGTCTATTCGAACAAAGATTTTAAATGAATTTATGAGGGACACACCTTCTGGAGTCATAGGTATTAATGAGATACCTTCCAAAGGAAGTAATTTATCTACAATTCCATCTTCCCATTTAGATTTTATAGATGATGTATATGTCCCAGTAGTAACTGATACTTGCCATAATGTGGAGCCTACACTTGAAACTGGATTTGAAATTGATAGATTGCAATCATATAGAGAGTGGTTGATGAAGGATGATGTTGATCCAGTCATAAGAGATGCAATTCATGCAGCATACAAAACAACTATCTCTGACACGGAGAATGCAACATATACACAAATAATAGTTGATGATCTACTAAGGTAAATAGTCATTTATATTTTACTTATAAACTTTAGGGTTGTAATTACATAACATGTGATTATTAATGATATATTATATCACAATGTTTAGGAATAATATCATTGTTCTCGAAGAAGACACTAACACCAATGGACAATAAAATCAATCTCCTCCATCAGATGAACAAACTATACCATCTATTGGTGCATCTTTTCAACCTCTCTTAAAACATCCAAATGAATATGTTAAAGGAGAGGAAACTAATGGTATGCCATTCAAAATCACATTAAATGAAAAAGGGCAAGTGTTAAATGATGAAGGTGGGAGAACATGGAGAGACATACTTCACCGTGAAGCATTGAGATTATTTGGTCCTACAATTGCTAAATATTTTCGTCATCAAGGTAAAACACATATACTATGTTTTTTCATAAATTTCATACTTAATTTATGTAGTATAAACTATATACTTAACGTTTCATGTTTCATATTAAAAAAAATTATATATTGTACTCAGTGTTACATTCTCTAAATTTCATTACTATGATACTAGAAACCTTAAGATTTTTTCTATGGATTATTTACTTTCTACGTGTATTTCACATATAAATCTAAGAATGATGAGTTATTATCTCTTATGCATAAAGTATCGGAAATTGTACCTCCAAAACAAATTCTTCATAGTGTTGCTAAATATATTAAAAATAGAAAGAATGCTTTGAGAGGAGAATTGCTAAGAAACAAAAAAGTAGTCAAGCCGCACTTCATAGGAGAAGGAGAGTGGAAGAGGTTATTGGATGAGATTGCTATTAAGAAAAAAAGGAAAAATGGAACTTTGGTTGGAAAATACAAATATGCACATACTGTACGAGCCTCTAGGTTGTCCACACGCCATCTTTTGGGGAAAGGTGGCATGTTATCTACAGAGGAAAAAATTGTAAGCTTAATACACTACTATGCTTTTCAAGGAAAAAATATTTTTTATATAGTCAAATTTCTAACTATTTCATTGTTATTTAAAATATAGTTGCAGGTGTTCAATATTAAAATGTCTGCATATGACAAAGATTTTGCTTCATGCTATGGTGTATCTTCTCTCATTCATCAAAATATTAAAGATGGATTTAATCCTATTACAGATTATGAGGTATTTTTTGACCTATAATTTTTTTGTTCTAGATAAATTTTTATAATATGAAATAAGTATATGCAAATGAAAGTTTTAATTAATACAATTTATAATTGTGTTGATATTAACTTATATGTGTCTTAGATAACTGATCAACATGATGAAAGAAAAGATGAAGTTGAACTTTGAATCATGCTTCAACCTTACCATATGTTTGGTTAGTTCACTTCAGTTATTTTTTAAATCAATAGGATACTTTAGTTATGAAATTCCATTAAATGCACACACATTTTATGGTTTATTTCAATTCAATTGAAGTTATTGTTTGTGTTTTTCTCCGTTTATTTCATTTACGTATTTTTATTCACAATTTTTTTATGATTTTTCCATGCAGGGGGCAACAAAATTTCTTTCAAGGATGAGCAATACAAATGATTTCAAAAGAATTATCAGTTTCTTTTTTTCATATCTCATAATAAAAAAATTTGAAGACCTAAGACATTTCATTATATTAATAAATGAAAAGTGATTTTTTGATAATAAATATTGGAACATATGTATAACTTTTATTTTATTTAATTAACTTATCTCTTTATATATACTCATCATTTTGGTTGTTGTATAATATACTTAAAATTTTAACATATGTAGATATTGTTATTACTTTGTAATTATTCATTTAATGTGAAAGATATCCATTTAATATATTTTTCATAACTAGAAAGATATGTAATAGATTAGAAAAACAAAAGTTTTTGAAATATCATGCCATATTGAAGTTTTCACTCAAATAAAATTCTGTGAGGCTTGGAATTGAAATGACACAGCTTAGAACTTTTATTTATTTATTTATTTTAATTTTCAAAGATTGAAATGATTCATCTACATGATCAATACCATGTTGACCAAAATGATCAGTAGTGATATTATGTATGTAAATTTATTATGCCCATCAACTTGGAATCATGTGAATGTTTCAATGGAGAAACTCTTCCATTACTTGTAATTGGTACTTTCCATAATGTAGCCAAGCAAAAAAAAAGATACCATAGTCTTATTGTACACAATGAATTAAAATTTTTGGATGTAACTATGAGACACTTCAATTGTGTTAATATATTTGATATTAATTAAATATATTTATGGTAATTGGATTTAAGCATAAGAAAATGGTCAAAATGTTCTCTTTCGCAATAAAATCAAACTCTTCCCAGGACACTCACCACATGCAATATATAAAATTTCTAAATAAAGGAGGATATTTTTTTTTGCACCATTTCATATTTTATGGTGCTTTGCACCATATACAATTTTATTATAATAATAATAATAAAATGTATTTTTTTGCACCATTTTTTATTTTATGGTGCTTTGCACCATATACAATTTATTATTATTATAATAATTTTGATATTTTTATGATAAATTTTTAATTTTTGTAAAATTAGTTTTGGTGCTTTCCATCACAATATCTTGATCCACATCAAATTGGTTTTTGGCGGTTTGCACCATACACCATGGAATGCCACATATGCATTTCACACCAAATTTAACATTTTTTATTAACTCCACTTTTTCACGAGGAAACATAGCACCACTTGCGTATCTCCACATTATCACCACTTTTGCACCATTATTTGAAAAGTAAATATTTCTCAAATCCTTTACAAATTGTGGTGCTAATGTGTGGCTAAATGACCCTTCTTCTTGTGGGAACACATAGTACATCATTAAACTGACCATTATCTAGATGAATGGTGCCAGATCCTACAACACTAAGTGATCTATCATCACTAACATAAATATGTTTGGTGTTACAATCATTTAAAGAAGAAAACATGGCTTTATTTTTTGCCATGTGGTAAGAAGCTCCAGAATCAATGAGCCACTCATGAGAATGAGAAGAAGAAGATACATTTAATGCATAAACAGATCTTGATACTTGAAAAACACAAGCAGAAAGTTCCATTCATGAAGATGAAGATGAAGAGTGCTCCAAATTGATGTTGTGCTTCTTCATTGTTGCTTCTAAGGCTTCCATCTTCTTAAAACATTTGGACTCTATATGGCCATCATGATTACAAAAATTGTAATTTCTATCTGTCTTCTTCCCTTTGTTTTTATTTGCCTTATCATGTTGGTGAGTTTATTTTTCAGTTTGCGGCTGAAATTGCTTAGGACCCTTGTTTGGTTTCAGACCATACTTTTTAGGATACTGCTTCTTGGGATTCTTTTGATATGGATGTTGCTGGGCTGTTAAGGCTTTCTTAGAAGCATTTCCAGAAGAGATAAGACCAAGTTGTAATATTTTTTCTTGTTCTCTTATCAAAGAATCGCAAAAGGCATAAAAAGTGGGGTTCTTGTAGGTGGTTCCTGAAGAAATGATGGCTTCTCTAGTGGAATGGAAGGCAGAAACAAATACAGAGTACGCAGGGCCAAGCTTAGCAAGAATGGAATAGATGAGACTACCATCGTCCTTTTTTACCTTACAACCTTCTAAAAGAAGTCTAAGGGTCTTGAATTTGGTCAAAAAATCTTCAATAGAGGAGAAATTATTGGGGTCCAAAGTAAGCAACTCATTTTCAAGCTAGTGGGCCCTTATTTGATTTTGAAGTCCAAAAACTTTATTAAGCTTTTTCAGGGCTGCTTCAAGGGTTTCAATGTCAGGGATATGAAATCAAAGATCTTGAGCAATGGAAATTCCTATCAACCCTTGTGCTTGATCTTTTATTTTCCCATTTAGCGGCTTTATCATCATCGGAAGGTTTAGCTTCTTTTCCTGTGGTTATTCCATAAAGCCCTTTACTTCCAAGTATATCTACCATGTGAGGTAGCCATTGGAAATAATTGGTGCTGTTAAGAATAATCAGGCATGCACTTTCCATTTTTTTTAAAAATAGTAAAGCTAAGAAACGCCGAAACTAACTGCTCCAATGGAAATATCTCGAAAAATTAAGCCAATTCAAAAAAACCGGCACGAGAAATGGCTTCCAGATGAAGAAGTTATACCTGTTGAAAAAAACTAAGTTGAAGATGCCGAATAGTTATGGGAACGGTTTGAAATTTGATGATGAAGTTCAACTTTTAAAACAAAATCTTGCCCCTTTAACAAATTTTTTTTACAAAAAGAAGCTTGAGAAAGAGACTTGAACCCAAGTCCTCTATTCTCATAAACTAACTTCTCACCAAGTGAGATAGTAAAAGGATTCTGTAATTGTTTGAAAGGAGGAAGGGGCTTTTTTTCTTTTTTTCTTTTGAGTCTTTGGTGTGCGTGCTTTTTCCTGCACAAAAAACAAAAAAAATTGAGCCAAAAAAAAAATGAAATGCAATCCTTACGAAAAAATGTTAGATTTTCAGTTAGCCTTACCGACAACTATCTATTTTTTCACTATTTCTGATTTCCCAAGATCGCACAAAGACGCGGGGAAAGAGCATACATAGCAAAAAAATCCCTTCTTCCTGTTTCTGATTTGCCGAGATCACTCACAATGTAGAGAAAAAATCATAAACAAAGAAAAGGGTATAGATCCAGAAAATAAATAAAACCAAAGAAACTGAAATAAATAGAGGGAACTGAAATAAAAGGAACTATTATCAAATCTAACTGTGAAATAGATACTTTATACCTCCAGATCTAAACTGACTTAACTTGGCCAACCAGAAACCTTTTCGCATGAAACTAAAGGCATTCCTCACTGTAACAGATGCTCCAGACACAACAGATAATTTCTCCAGGCCTAAAAATTTTCATAAATAGTAGATCTAAATAATGGTAGTCGCATGTAGTCAAATCGGCTTCAGATTTAGATCAACAACAGATGTGGCCCTCAAAATAGCTCTAATATCATGTAGGAATTTGCAGGGTAAGTTCTTTAGATCAAAACCAAAGGTCACCGCTCACAAACAGATCACAAATCACTACACCAGTATTATCACGTGGTTAAAACCCTCAAAGAGGGAAACAGTCCACGGCCTGAGCCAACGCGGCCACTTCAGGAAATTTATTAATATAAAAGAAAAGTTACATATGTTTCTCTCATAAACGGTTACTGGAAAAATGACCCTCCATGCTCTTTAAATAGAGATCATGGACCAATCAGGTGTTAAACCACAGATCAAGTGTCGTTAATACCGAGGAGAGAGTGAACTATCAGATCACTACAAATCGTGATCGTCATATTATAAGTTACAAATGTACATAGTAAAGAAACACGCTTTACCTAACTCTACACTAAACTAAGTTATTCTTAAATATTTCCTATGTGTCGTAATATCCTAACATTATTTTCTTAAAAAAATGCCTTAAAAGTGCCCTTCATGTAGTAGTGTGTTGTTGTAATTCTATAGGGCAAGGAAATGCATTTATGACATATATCTCCAATGCTTGTAACCCAGATTCCATAGTCATACAATGCTTCCCTTTGAAATATGCAGTCTCTACAAAATTTGTGAATGTGTGGAACAAATCACCCCTAAAATAGATCACAATCTCAAACCATATTTGGCTTTTGATGCTTCTTAATAGTACTAAAGGTACATGAAACAATTAATCAATCTTGTACTAACTATTTGGTATAAAGATAAAGGTTTCTCTAGCTTTATGTTAGAAAAAAGGGAAATAAGTATAAAAGTTTAGTTGTTCCCGATGTGTTCTCTATACAATACACAAAAAGGGAAATGTTTGTAAGAGTTTAATGGTTTCCATTATGTTTTGCAAACAACACAAGTGCCAGAAACATCCATTGTTTCTAACTATTGTCTAAATGTTGTCCTCTTCTGGGGATTAGAGCTTTATCATCCAGATAATGAGATTTTCATCTGCTCTATCTTATGGGGTTGTGGCAATTTCATTAGGAACAAGCATTGGCACAATGTCGCATAAGGACTCCCTGCCACCCTCTAAAGCTAGAGTTGCCCCATGGTTGTTGGAATTGAAATTGTTATTAGTTTGGGCATAATCTATTTCTATTTATTTGAATGGAAATTACTGGAGAGAGTATGCTAAGCTTGGGGCAATGAGATTGTTGATAGTGTTGGTTGTATCAGGAAATGAAAAAATAGGAGCTTTGAACACTTTCTAAGCATGGTTGTATGTTGATCTGCAATGAATTATGCTTTTTGATTAGGGATTTGGAAGATATATCCATGGGAGTATTTGGAAGATGAGTCTAGAAGGATTTATTATTGTTAATTTTTTACTATCTTAATATATCTTGGTTTGGCTGGGCTTGGGGGAAAGACAGAGTATCATTGTTTGGCTAGACTTAGGGGTAAGTGAAAGCATCATGAAAGAATCAATTTTTTTTACTAGAAAGTGTTTACCTTCTCAGTAAACTTGAAGACAAGTGAGAGTATCATGAATTTGCTGATATTGGAGGCCAAGTGAGCGTAGTCATGAAAGGATAATCTTGTTATTGGTTTTCACCTTCTCAGCTTGTATGTTGAGGCAACAAAATTTTATCTGAATTGTTGCCTCAGTTTCATATCAACTAGAAGTGCTTATGTCGCACTTGATAAGGATATATTTTCTAACTATCTAGTTATTGTTACAATCAGTGAATAGAGCTTCATAGTTAAAAACTATGATTTTGAAAGGTTAAATAATTGGGAACTATTCAAATGTATTAATAAAATATGCTACCTGGTGCAAAACACTCTTGAACCAAAATTAGAAACCTTCAGATTTCCTTTCTCATCCAGGATTAGGTTTTGAGGTTGTTCACCAAACCAAAGCCAATTTAACACCAAATTTCATCTTAGCACAAAACTTTAACTAAACTCTTCTAAGATCATATGGAGTCCATATATAAATAGTAATTGTCATAAATTTCACAAAGCATAACTACATAACTTGAGGTCTCTGTGGTATACATTTATACTATGACAATAATTTACAACGTCAATAAGTTTATGGAAATACTTCCTAGCACATCTTCAGTTATTTTTTAAAGATAAGTTTGTATAGAAACCAACAAATCCTCAATGAGATTCAATTTTTTCTGTTACTCTGATTTTTGAAATTCCAAATGATAACAACAAACTACTATGTGGGCATTTAAGAAGTTCTAGAATAAAGGACATTATAGAAACAATAACTAGATCTTTATATGGGTCCGCAAACTGTGTTAGTCTAAATTTAGTAACACTTACAACACACAAAATTGTTGAACTTAAGCAATGAGAGCAACTCACAACTTTATCAGATAGGTCACCCCCTCTCACATACTCCATGATGAGATAAATCCCCTTCTTGCTGGCCAAAACCTACATTTCATCGTTCAAACCAATGTTCCAATGCTTAATTAGAATCCCTTGTCATTCATTCCATAACTCGACAGAAATTTTTTTTCATGTTCCTATGGCTAGTGGTTTTAATTATTAAAAATAAATACAAAAAACTCATATCTCTAGCACTTAATGATCAAACATTGTATTAACTAGTTTCAAAACCTTCTGATTATTTTATATGTTGATATTTATGTTACAATCACATTTTAGAAAAAAAAAAGCAACACAGATTGCAACAAATTTTCTATAATAAACTCGATCTCCATATATTCAACCTAACTATCTATTAGGAATAACCATACTAAGTAGATAAAGATTTTCCAAGCTATTAAATTTCAATCAATAAACCTTACTTTGAAAAATTATCTCTTTTTTTTTTTTAATGCAACTAACTATTATTGTACTCCAAATTGATCATAGGCAAACTACGTAGAAAATCACCATGATAAGAACCTACATAGTCCTAAGACGGCCTCTAGCCTTAACCATTTGGATAACAATGACTCTATTTCATGTGGTTTAGCACTCTTTTGAATTATGTTTCAAAAAAAATTACTTATTAAAATTTGAATAACAAACTTTAATGTAGTACATATTGGAATTTGTAGCGACTTTTGTCTCTGAAAAAAATTATGGCATATTCCAATTCTCAAGCATGGAGTACACACCATCTCTGTTGATGTTTGAATTTAAATATTTAGTTTCATATTATATTATTCATATACATTTAGGTTATTGATCTTGTGTTTGAAAACGGCTTATATGCTGAAAGTAATGGTCTCAAAATTTGATCTAGGATAGTTTCAAGACATATTGATCTTTCTCTATATTTAGCTCTAGATTTTTAACTAATTATTACAATAAGGATCAATTCCTTGTCAACCATCAAGGAATTTTTTCTAAGAACAAGTAAAGTGTATAATTAAGAAAGAAGAAAATTGAAAAAAGCCATTGAGAGCACAATTATGTGCAATTAGAATAAAATTCATAGTATAATATATAGATGTATGAACTTCATGTGGTTGATAATCAAACGGAATCCAAAGAAACCATGTTAACACTCATATATACAGATTTTATGCAATATCTATCCTAAATGTGTGTCATGATATGCAAGTCCAATATGTCTACCATAAAAGTCCAATCTTGACTTGGCTGACAGTTGTGGTATATTTCCCTTCCCCTAAATGAGTAGGAGTAATTCATCCAACCACCACATTGTATCCATTCATGGAAAGTTATATTTCCTTTTCCACAGTCAAACCAACCTGCATGTGATTCATATTGGACTATCAATGGCGTATTGACAAGAAAACATATGATTCATATTGTAATTTCAATGGCACATTGACAAGAAAGCATTTCATGAGATAAAATTATATGTTCAATTATGAATTGTTTATGGAGATCTAAGGAAGAAACCAAGGGAGACGCCTAATGTGAATTGCCATGCATGTGACCAAATATTGTTACAATATTAGATAGAGGCTGGTGTGTCTGGGGAAAATTTTGTTTTGCATGAATGCACAAATTGGTAAATGATGTGAGGACTATTGTTTTTTTCTAGTCTTATGACAAGTTGTAAGTTGAGGATTTACACAATTCTAAACCTAGGTGCATAAGATAATATATATATTTTTAGATAAAAAAAATTTGTATCTATATATGAGTATATACAATATGATATGATATGATGAATGGAGGATGACATGCCATAAAGCCAAATGGACAAAAAAATTTACATTCTGGAACAACATGATCAGTAAACATCTAATAAAGAAATTAGTTTTATATTTTTGGGGATTTGCATAATATAAAAAGAGAAATTTCTGGGAGTATTCTTAGGTTGGACATCAGCTACTCTCAATAGTCCCTATCTTTGTATCAAATTGCTTCTCTGCTAAATTTTTAATAGAAATGAACCAGATTCCTATAGTTGATTTTACAGTCCATGAGACAAAGTTTCCATGGAAATATGTCAAGGAATGGTCGGTTAACCCAACTGTAGAAGAGGTAAAGTCCATCCAAAAGGCTCTTGTTTACCACCACTACTTTCTAGATCTAGAGTAACTGAAGGGATAGGGAAACTTCTTAGTGAAAGAGGGTATTTCCAATTATTCAAGGATGAAGCAATCTGAGCTCTATATCCTTTCCTAAAAGGAATTTGGAGACATCCTCCATGGCCAAAATCAATGCATTAATTTGGATTCAAGTGAAAGATAAAAATATGAATCAAGAAAATCTGCAGTGCTCAGGTATCCAATAACCTATGATTTCCTTCCTCTGGAAATCAACAAATGAGGTTAGTTATGAATCCATTTAGGTCATAACTTGTGACCAAATCTTGTTATGGAAACAAAATTCCAGTACATGAGTGGCACATTGTTGACCTTACACATAATTAACATTAAATTGTTTCAAAATCCTATCTCCATAGAAGATCGCCATAAATTAAACTATTTTTTTCAGGATTCAGGACTCAATATGGAGAGAATGAAGAAGGCTTTATCCAATAACTTGTATCTCCTACTACAGACAATATTTACTCCAATTGTGTTGAGTGGTATTATTCCGATATATAGTTTAAATGGATTGCCAAGGTAAACACAATTTGGTCTTACAAGATTTTATAAAAATCATATGTGGTAGATTTGATATCAAAGACCACCTTCCAAAACTTAGTTCATAGAGAGATGATTCTATTGGATAAAATTTTCATTGATGTGAATATGATGAAAAACCATAGGTGTATTTCTGAATCCATCCCTAGGTATATGAAAGACATATATTGAAACCCTAGATGAAAACCATAGGTGCCAAATGCATTAATGTGGCCCTAGCATTGTTGAAGATGAAGAAGCCCTAGATAATTGATAGATGAACATATATGGAAGGTGCACTACGTATATGAAGAAGAAACCATATCACATATGGAAGAATCCCTAGTAATGAAACCCTAGATCCAAGGAATATCCCTAAGCCCTAGATGATTTATGTCAATTCCTAAGCATTGCTAATCAATAAGCCTTAGATAATTGATGGAAAACCCTAGTATACCTTAGGTGTATAGATGAAGAATGTATAGTTGCATCCATTTTATTCTATGAGGGTTATACATGCATTACTACAAGATCTCAATGAATACCTAAGCCTTGCAAGACCTTGTATTCTATCACAAGGGGATTATAAGATGCCTTTAAAAATTTAAAAAAAAAAACAAAAAAAAAGAATTTTATAGGAGAAAGAAGTAAGTAATAAAAAAAAGGGGCATCAATTTAAGGAAGGCCCCTTTTTGGGATTGAAAGAACCTCTGGCATATTTTGGGATCATATCAAAGTAGGTTTTGTGGAGCAGAATTTGAAAAATAAAATGAAGGAAACTTAAGGAGACTCTGAGGAATGGTGTGCACTTTTGAGGAAATTGTATTACATAACCATTGAAGGGAGTCTTGAAGGAAATATCTATGTAGAATTAGCATTGTTGAATCCCTCATGGATTAGCCTTGTAGAATAATATTTAGGTGACATGAAGTTTCTTGGTGACACTTACTAGTTGGTAATGTTGACCTTTATAATTGGAGCATACATGGAGAAGACCCCTTGCAGCAGTCATTAAATATTTGAGAAGTAGTTCCTAGACCCCTTGCACCAGCTAAAGCCTACAAGAAGTGTGCAGATGCAACACTCTTATTGTATTCAGTGTGTATGTGAAGAAAGGATCTTTTGTTGTTACACGAGCCTTTGAAGGGTTGAGGGTTAAAAATATGTTCCTCAAACTAGAGATGTGGGAATTTATGGTAGGGTTTTTGGGACATGTACTGAACTAGGGTTTCTAATTTGTGACATTTAATACTTTCTGCCCTTGGATTTCCTTTCATATGCATAACCCCTTTTAGTAGATCCCAATATATTTTTCTGTATAGCTTCATCATGACCATTTTTCTCTTCTAGCTACAATAATGGATTTTTCCAAAGAGTTAGGTTCAAACACTCTTATCTTAGTTTCCATTTTCAACCTTACATTTGAAATGTAGATATTTTTCCAATTTTGGAGAGAGTTTGACCTTTGATTCTAATACTTGAAACTTCTAGTGTATTATTTGATTTTGATTTCCTTTTGGAAAAAATGCATGAGTTGAACATCTTATGATTCATCTTTGGTATGGTTCTCTCTAAGTTAATCCATATAAAAACTTGCCGAATTCCCCTTAGGGATTTTAGAAATCCATCTCTCATCGCAACTGTGGGTTGGCCCATCCAAATGTTGTGTATTATTTGATTTTGATTTTTTTTTGGAACAAATTCATGAGTTGAGCATCTTATGTTTCTTCAAATAGAAACAAAAAAAATATCCCATTTTTCTACATAAATAGTAAAATCATTATTGGCAATTGAGTTGGCACACGAGACAAAATATTATCAAATTCACATGTCAAAGATGGTGGGGTTTCATCCCTTCTTCACTTTATGTCTTTAGGTATGAAATTACTTTTGTAGTAAGAAATTGCATATGGTGTTCATAATCGATGTGGGTTGAAAATGGTTATTTATTAGATTTTGAGAGTTCGTATCACATTGCATGAGAAAGGGCATTGAATGCCCCCAAATTTCAAGGCACTAAAATACTTGAATGATGAAAATTTATTCATCCATGGTAAAATATGGATGACTAAGATTTATAATACAAAGAAATGTATGATTCACACAATTGCATATAAGCATTACTTTGTCAAGACCAAGCATTACATAATTATGGGTCTATTATTTCTAGTGGTTTTGCAAGTGATGTCAGTTTTGTTTCTCAAAAAATTACAGGAGTTTGAAAATGATATTTGTATAAAAATTGTATCAATGATTATTAAGGTAGCTTTGAAACATACACCAATGTTTAGGCTATTTCATTTATTGCTTCAACTGGACCTCTTGGGCTCTTGGAAGTGTGAAAACAAGCTAGCAACAAGATACAAAATGTTATAGGAATGAATTCACATGGCTCAATGTGAAGATGATGGGAAGTCTACAAAAAGTCATTTCCCATGTACAATACACAATAAAAATAATCATCACAAATTATGTTAAATTGAACATTTGATTCCTCACATGCCCTGGAATTTTTTCTCAAATATCTTTCTGAAAAAACCTACATTTGGATTTGAATCACTGACTTGAGAATGAGATTCGTGACATTCTTGAAGTCAATATGCACAAATGATAACTTTAGGTTGTGTAAAGAGCAAGCACATTTCATATTAGTATATATTCATTCCTATATTAAATGTTATTAAAGATGTGACATAATGTTTCCATTTGTTGCAAGATTCAATTGAATTATTGATATAATCAAGGTTCATAAAAACAATTTAACTTCTTTGAATTTCTTCTCTCCCACAACAAATGCAAGCGATAAACAACTAGAGGAAACTCCAACCCATTTAGCCCTTGCATCATCACATCTAGGGCATCCACCAACACAGTTGGGTCATTATTACAACACCATATTGCAATTTTTTACTCATCAAGCTTCATGCCAACAACTTACAAAGTTTTTTTGGGCCTAAGACATACTTCTACACTTAATTTTTCCCTGCTTAGTTATTTTTAACAATTGAAAGGGTTATAACATCTGTTTTTAGGGTTTTTTTACTGTTTTTGGAGGTTTATTTGAGATATTTATTTAGGGTCTTTATCCTGCTATTGTTTTTTCCAAAATTTTAAGGTTGTTAACCTGTATGTGTCCACTAACATAATAGGAAAAAAGTTAGCAGAAATCCTTCCTTCCCAAAAACTTTTTAAAGAATGAAAACCAATGTTGCACAACTCATACTAGGCAAATACTTGGATGGCATATCATTGGCCAACTTGGGAAGACTTGGGAAGGACTCGAAAAATAGAAAAATAAATTAAAAATATATCATTTTTTTCATAAAAGATAAATTAATGTCACATCATATTATTGAGAAAGGATCCCCAACATCAAAAATTTTACGTCGTATTCCTCGAGTGCACAAAGCTAGTCATAATATAATTTGAAATTTTTTGAAGATGACACCTTTGTGATTGAATAAATATGTTGTTGGTGTAATGAAATATTAAAAATTCTAAAATTGTATGCTAAAGAGTCTTATCACGAAAGAGAACTATCAAAGAGCATAAAACATGCCTTGATTTTGTTCAAAGAGGACAAGAATGCAACTTGCATAAAAAGAGAAAATTCCAGGAGGCATTTTTTAAGCTCATAGGCCACTATAAAGATCAAGCCTATAAGGCTAAGCTATGTTAATAAGCACTAGGTAAGTTAGTACAAATAACATTAGCATAGTTGCAACTTACAATAAAATACATTAATATTACAACTTAAATTTATAGACCATTAAATGCCTTCATAGGAAACTAAAAAAATACATTATCCATATTACAAAACCACTTTTTTTATAGTAATAAATGATCATAACTTCCTCAAAAGGGTGACACACATGTTCCAAACCCATTGAGCAAAACATCCTAAACCCTGAACCATTGAGGTTCCTAGGAATTAGATCTACATATGCTATCAGTCTATTGTTGTTCAAAAAGAACTATTCACATATATCATCACTTGCCACATTCATTAGAATATGGAAATATGGACCATAAATTTTTTTAAGGTAAATATTAGCATTGAAAAATAACTACTTCAAATTCAAATGGATCTACAAATTTGACTTTCAGGAAAAGTGTTCTACTTTAGCATGAGCCTTATACATATTTTTTATTGCATGCAAATCAAAACCGACCTCAGATGGAAATTCATGAACTATTATTATAAATTATATGTGTTCATCAAATGACCTTCGGAATATGTGCATTGGTCTCTAAAGGAGTCATGCTACACTGGTGCAAACCAAAAACAATATAATAACAATAATCAACATTAATGAACATGGAGCTAAACCAATATTTCTATTCAATCTGTGGGAGAAAAAAATATTTTTTCATTTGGAAAATAAAAACACAGAAGTCTATAATTTAACCCAACTACTTGGAATCTCTTACTTCCCAATTAGTTACATTGTGTTAATTACATCAATATTCAATATTCATTTTATCAAAAATATGTTTTCCATTCTAGATTGGTTTGCATATCAAGTAAAACTAAGTAATTATTCCTCATAGGATCCAAGTTCAAAATTTTCATTTTTCTATTTTCCAGGAGCAGTGATCTTGTACTACTTCAGGTAGAGATTGTCAAGCAACATGCATGAGATTGGATAAACTCAAATATGATCTTGTTGGAAGCTTCTTGAGGCTATACAAGCACTTCCTAGGGAGAATAGAGGGTTTGTCAAACAATTAGAGAATCCCTTTCATGAATCCAATTATCCAAGTTAGAAAAGCATTCTCTTATTCATGTTAACTTAGATATTTTGAAAATTTATAAAATACCAGATATGGGGGGTTGTCTTTACTATAATGGATCATTGAAGATGATAAGGTATGCCAGTAGAAAATTGAGAAATTTTGGAGTTGCAACCCTCTTATGGGTATGTTTGTATGGTAGAAGAAGATGCTTCTCTCCTCATACTATCAATACCAAGTATAAACATAGTACATCAAATAAAATTATATTAATAATGTCCAATACACTAATAAAAAAAAATTGAGAGCAAAACTATCACAACATACCTGACAAATCACCAAATGGAAAATTTTCAACCAACAAAGCATGTTGCAAGGGAGGAACATCCATAGAAAATCACCTATATGTATAAATATAGCATTGAAATTATCATCATAAAAATATTGCCATACAAAATAATACACACATGAAAATATTGATTACATCAATTAGCAGTTCTATCAAATGTACCTGAAATTGTAGGAAAGTTAGAATGTCACTACATCAATCTATCTCCTTGAGTTGAAGGAAAAATAATGGACGGTTGTACCTCTACAAAAATTTGCACGCTATTTAGTTAAGAAATTATGATTTTCATATACACTAATGTAAACATATTAATCTCATTCCTCTATGAAACATACTTGGGACAATAGAGGATGCTTGGTTGGAGTGAGTACGATCCTGCTTGTTGAGGTGATGAAATTGAAATGGTTCATATTCATATGCATGGAAATTTAAATCAACTTCTAATCCACTACTTTTTTTATTTCTTTTCTTTTTCTTTTTTGGACTAAAAAAAAACAAACAAACAAAAAATCTATTTTTCCTCTTCAAATATGATTCAAAATAACCCAACCCAAGGGTGAATTAATAATCTATAATATGAATATTTTTGGAATTATTCATAATTTTTTTAACCAAACCAATCAACTGTTTTATCTTGCTCAAAGTAGCAGGAGGATTGTTTTGAAACAAGTCAAAATAGCCAAACAACGCCTCTCTAGGAAACCAGAATTCTTCAACATCTATATCAACATTGTCACCGGCCATAAAAATTGTGCTAGTATCTGCATCAAGGCTTGGTCAAGGCTTGGTGCCTTCATACTTATCTCAAGAGGGGAATTCAATGAATTAGGTGGGGTATCTTGATATAATAACAATTTTTATTCCATTAAGGGGGAATACAACAAATATAACTTATAACATGCTTGCAATGTTGTCACGAATAAACCATGGGCAATCACAAGTTAAAAAATTTGTGCGATGAAAAATAACAAGATATTGCTCATCATGACTACTTTGACTCTTCACCCAATAAGCATGAGATATACTCTCATGAGGGTTGCAATCACTATATGCAATTCTTCTATATTTTTCTATCGATGATTCAAACTACTTCTCCTTCTTGCAACTGTTTAAATATTCTTATTTTTTCAAAATTCCTTGAATAGATAACAAGGTTCAGCATTAGTTAGTAGGATATAGAACAACCAATCCATTCGACGAGCATATTTCTTTCTTCGATCGGATAAATTTTTTGTCTTCAAGTAACTATGATATGACTCCACATCATTTTTCGTCTCTTGATTTGGATGAGGAAAATATCGACAACATTTTACCCACATTCCTAAATATAAAAAAGGTGAGTTAATGAAGATACATTTTTTTATAAAACCAAAAAACATAAATATAAAAAATAGTATGTGAACTTATAGATCTTATCACCAGCAACCTATTTCTTATGGAAATATTCCAAAAAATTCTCTTCATTTGCAAATTTACGGAAAAATCCATTGATTTCATTGGTTAGTGCATCATTTGAGAAATTTCTCATGATAGACCTTAGTTCACTAAACATCTCATTCTCTTTCTCTTGACTACTAGCTCATCGGTTGACATTTTTTAGCCATGCTCTTTGTACGTGCCAAACACACAAAATCACTTCACAACTTGTGATTCTTCTGTCAAATTCAATTAATATTAACTATGACATATTTAGAATAAACACAAATTACAATGTAAAATAAGAAGATAAAAGTTACCTCAAAGAATTGTTTTCAGCCAATGCATTATCAACCATGAGTACATTGAATTTCCAATCAGGACGAAGTTGATAACACCTATGCATGAGGCACTCCACCATTGTGCAATATCCTATGATGTATTATGAGACACCACCACCCATACAATTGTAACCCCTCTTTTTTGCCCATCAAAATCCATGAGTGTGTACAATTGATAGTGTCATGTTCAAAAAAATATAAAGTCAAACTTAAGTCATTAATCATTTTAAATTGCTACAACTCAAGTTATTGTAATTAATAAATCATTAGCAGCACACCCCATATTTATTTGTACTAAATGCTGAATCCATGGCTAATAATTTTTTATGGGATAGCTTCACCATGGCCTCTAACCTCCATTTCTTTTGTATCCAAGCTATAAAAGGGACCTCAACACCCTTGGGATTTCGGTAAAATAGTAAGTCATCATGGTGTTTTCGATACCAAATATTCACACTCATTTCGTATTTTTTGTGAAATTGGTAATTTCCTTTCATTAAGCGATTATAGATGTTGACAACATATTTTCTACACAAGAATAAATCTCTATATCGAGTTGGAGCATCCATGTCCACATATTTCTTAATATGTATCTTACACACTCAGTCAATTGGCACTTCTAAAAAGAAGCAACTTTCAATATAAGAAATCATGTCCCTCGAAAGTTTTGGCTTATGTAAAGACCTAGCATCACCTGAAGTGTCATGTTGTCCATGGCAAGGACATCCATTCCCATCTTCATAATCGTATATATTATATGTTAATATTTTTATTTTAGGGCTATTAACCATAACCTTTATAATGAAATGGAAAAGGAAGCCCCTCTTTTTCACAAATGAGTTCCTTCGTTTCATCGAATCATCTCCTCTTTTGTACTTCGAGCCATACAAACAAGTATATATACACCAAAAAAATTGAAATGTCAATATATATGAAAAATAATAAAACACTATTAATAACAACATCTATTAATAGTATTTTTTAAATACTTACAACTCATATATGAAGGAAACACTAGCCCTTGAGCTTGGGAGTTTTCTTTATCGGCAAATAAATGTACATGGGGCTTCTAGATTAATCTCTTCCCCTATAATAAAGTTGGAAACTCTATGGAAAGGAATTTTTGCAACTTGATCAATACTCATGTTTGCTTTATATACTTAAGCCCAATTAAATCTTTACTAGAAAATGTGATCTTGTCTTTAGGGTCTTGCATCTCAAGGCCCATGATAATCTTCCATTTATTTTTGTTTCCCATCTTGATTCGATTTCTACAAATGCAGAAGAAAATCAAAAGTAAAATCATTAAATTGAACTTGACATTTTCCATAAAGAAACAATGATAACCAATAGAAAACTAGATTGCAAGTAAAAATACTTCCATATCTACTAAACATGACAGAGAAGGTGAAGTGCAGAGTACACTCTTATCTTGATATATAATTTTTTTTTGGGAATACATATATACTTCTTCGGAATTCCTTGGTGTATTTCCTTAACAAAATTTTAATGAAATCTAGACACCAAGGCGTTGTTGTATCAACCTTGGGTATATTTCTATAGATTCAAGTTTTTTCCCTTTGTAATCCTCCCAAAATCCTCCCAATTGAAAGAACAATTTAGAATAAGACCACAGCATCATTATAATAAACAAAATAAGCATACAAATACATATCAACACACCATAGTGGCATTTTATTTTGCATATAAACACATGGACCAACCATGGCTTAAGATAGGCAATACTGATATAAACTTTGACAAAATCTAACTCACAACCAAGAAGACAAGAAATGAATTATTTTACCTCAAATCACAATTTAAGCTTCTTGAACCCAAGAAAGATGGAAATATTTTCTTGGTAAACTTTAGATTTGTAAGTTCCACCTCACTTAACTATTATAATTTATTTTGTACACTTACAGTATGTCCTATTTTTTTTCTTCCATATATGGATCGCATGCAATGGGGTATTTTTATGGAGTTTCAGATCGGACTCCCGAGTGTGATTGTAGTATTTTCATATTATACTCCCATGTGATTAAATAGATGATGTGGTATTGTTAATCATACATATGTGAATGTATTAGAAATCTATATAAAATGTCATCTCACATTTCTTGCCTAAATGTTTTAGTATTCCCTATTTAATAGTATTTAAGTTCAAAGGAAATCCTCTATCAAAACCCTTAGTATCCTAACGTTGAATACAATTGTCTAAGGCATTGAACAAATTAATATATATGTTAACTTTATTCCAAGTATCTGAGACAATTCTAGAAACTATGTTTTTAAATGTGCCTCGCCAGATGACAAGGCTTTGGTTAATCGAAAGAATTTATATTTTCTCCAGTCGCTATAAAATTTCACCAAGTGCTATCGAAACTAATTAGATTTCGATGAAACTACAAGAATCGATATATAATGTGAGAGCTCTTATTGTGAGGAAGGATCAAAAGGAAATATATTTTTTCTCAGAGGATGTATGGCCTTGAAATAGTCATTAGTAATATTTAATATGTTTAGATAGTGTTCTCAATGGAGTCATTCTAGGAGATCTGGAAAAATTTTAATTGAAGTATTCATTAGGGATTTCATTACTTTTTTTCATTCCATTTATTGGCTTTGTTTTGTTTTGTGTGTTTATTTTTATTTTACTTTTTATTTTTTATTCAAGGAGTTGTTGGAAGCACTTGGAGGAATTCTTGGAGTTTAAAGAAAGATGATCTAAGAGGAACCCATTTATGCACTTGATTCCAACACAACTTTACACAGTTCAATGTTGTAGGACATAGCAAGTGTGTGTTAAAATCTAGGAGTGTTACACTAAAAAATGTCACCTTGGCATTCTGCTAACTGTATGAGCTCATTGACACTCATACTTATCTCCTCTACAAGTCTTACAACCTTTGTTCCTCATTCCAAGCCCTAAAAATGGAGGAAAAACCCTTAAAACTCAAAAAAGCCTTGGGTACGCAGGTAACATGAAGCCTGCCTGCGTTCCTAGCTAGGGTACGCAGGTAATGTAAAGAGGACCTACGTTCTAGAACACAAATTTCTATTGTTATGCCTGCTGACTTCCTGTAAAGTCAAAAAAGCGCGAAATCAAAGTGAAAAAGTTGATTTTTGGTCAATTCTGGAAGGTTCTAGATGAGATTTTTTGGGGATGAGTACGCTTTAGTAAGGTGCATGTATCCCACACCTTACGGAACTAATCCCTTGATGTGAGGAGCCTATCCCTTTGAAGGAGGATTCTATCCCTTTAAAGGTGGAATCCTAACCTCCTCATCTGCTCTATAAAAGGAGGCATTGGGTAGCCTCAAAGGGTTAAGAAAACTAATGGAGGATTGAAGAAGTTAAGTTAAGATTTTTGAGTTGAAGTGTTGTTGAGATTTAGACTTCTTTCTGCTAAGCTTTTGAGAGGAAAGATCACATACCTCTTTTTTCTCCTGAAGGAAGAGTGCAAGACTTATCAAAGTAGAGGAGATTCCTGCTTCGGACCCCGGGAAGACCTTTCGAACATCAAGGCTAAGGTTGTAAGGTTCTTCTGTATATTTTAAGATTAATACAATCAAGTTATGTTTTTCTCAATAAATTGTCATTCGATTGTTTATTTCAATAAGCTGTTGTTTGATCGTTTATTTCATAGATTCCTTGATCACTATGATAGGTATGTTTTATGATTATTTGTTATACAAGTGCTATTTGATATTTTCTTGTTTTTTATTGCAGATCAACGAAAGATGATACTTTCTTGCGACAAAAGAGCTCTTGTTGCGACGAAGGATTATTGATATGACGGAAGCATTACGACCACAAATAAGCATTTGGATCTAAGGTAGGATCGACACCTTCATAGAATTTATTTGTAAAACGAATATATTTAGATAAAGAAAAATTTAGTTGTTCGTTTGTTGCTAGACTATCTTTTGATACTAGGGAGATCGGCTTATTGGCTTTGTTTTGTTTTGTGTGTTTATTTTTATTTTACTTTTTATTTTTTATTCAAGGAGTTGTTGGAAGCACTTGGAGGAATTCTTGGAGTTTAAAGAAAGATGATCTAAGAGGAAACCATTTATGCACTTGATTCCAACACAACTTTACACAGTTCAATGTTGTAGGACATAGCAAGTGTGTGTTAAAATCTAGGAGTCATGTAACCCTCAAAAAAAAATTTCTTTGGGGTCATATTTTCATTGTTAATATTGATTTATTGTCTTCTGAATTATATGAATCATGTGATAAAGCTTAAAATTCTAATCTCATTCCAGATTTGGAAAACTGTTGCAACAACAATGTATCAACCATCCAGAGGATTTTCCATAAGTTTAATAATTTGTTCCTTCATGAGAAGGGTTATTCAATATACTTTGGAAAAAAAAATAACTGCAACAAATAATTTCTCATCCACAGTTTTATGGTTTTCCCCACCATAAGAACAAATCTAGTTGATTTCTTGTTTTACTTTGCAAATAGAAACATTAATAGAGTGTCTATATGACCAGAATTGCAGAATGTTCACATACAAATGCTAAAGTAGAAATGTATAAATAAATTTGAAGTGGGAAATTTTTTTTAGAGTTTTATGTTCAGTTAGTATCCTCCACAGCATGCCATATCAGTGGTATGATTCATGATTCATCCTCTCTCGATTCCCCTGCAAAGCATTACAGTGAGTAAATGATGGTGCAATACTAGGATGCTTTGAGAGGTGAGTTATAGATATGTAGTTGGCTTATAGCAAGGTTGAAAGGAATATTTTCAAGCTCTCAACCTCCACACACATTCCACGAGAAATTCCCTTGGTGTCAATGCCCATCGTCACTGTAAGGGAATGCTCTTTCTTGCACCACGAAATGATATCCAAACTAAATAATTATTAACAACCAGTTCTCCTACCTTTTTTGGAATGTTTTCTATCTTGGATTTTGATTGATTTTCTCATAGATATACTTGTTCATGTGAAAAACTTCCAAAAGAGAGAGAGATAAAGCTTTAATGAGGGCAGTGTTGCTTGTGAGCCACACTCCCCAAGACACAACTAGGGGAAAAACCCCTTATGGCTTTCAAAAAAAGGTTCTTCAATCTAATATTTCAATTTTGTGATTGTTTAAAATGGGATTAGACCTCTGAAAAGACCTACCTTGCGAGGTTCTTTTATCTTCTTCTTTTTTTATCTAGAAGCCACTCAATTTTGGTTGGAACTGGATTTGAAAAGTGTTGGAATATTGAAAATTCCAGAACAATAAATGGAGAATAAAACTCCCCTCTTCTACACAGAGAAAATATTAAAATTTCACTCAAATGAGACAGAGTTCAACACTAAAAGATTCTATTTCATTCACTGTAAAAATCTATTACAATAAAAAAATTCTTCCTCTAAAATGGATTACAAAATGCCGGACTGTTACAAGACACAGTGACAAGCAAAACTCTTCTCTGTCTCACACAAAAAATACTCTGTCTCTAAAACACTATGCTGTGTTTTTTTTCTTTCTTTCACTCGGTTGTGCATTCACTTGATAAAAAAAATTACACTCTGTCTTTTTCCTTTTTATACACACTGCTGTGTAAATAAACTTTTAATAAAAAAAATTACGCAGTAAATAAAAAATTACATTCACGGCCCTTTTTTTTACGTTTTGGCTTTCGGGCCTTTTAAAACTTTCTAGAACATAAACATTAAAAATGAAACACTATTTATATATATATATATTATAAATATTCAAAATATTTGTAATATACATTAACCTTAGTAAGAAAAACTTTTACCGAAGGTTTTTAAAAACTTTATAAAACTTTCACGGACTTCAACCATAAATCAAACTCTATTGAAAAAGGGTCTTCGCGTTCCAAAATGGAATGCTGACGTAGGCCCAAAGTGTTATGCGAATTCCAAATTAAATCCACCCTAATAGTTTTCGTGTCCGATTTCTCCAACTGCGTGAACTAGCCAAGTGAAACCCGAATGAATCATGCAATGCCACGTGGTAAAAACTGGTGGGTAAATATCTGAGCTTTGAATGTGGTGGTTGCAGAATTTAAAAGGGCGATAAGAACTGCATTTAAGTTTTCTGGTTGCGTGGTTTGGAACCACAATCTCTTCAATGCTCAGGCGGCTGCTGCAGAGCTATTAATCAACAACTTGCAGGCTTAATTAAATGCAGATTTTAATTTCTGGATGGCGTGCTCCAGACAAATTCCTTTTGTGTTTGTCCTTCTCTGCGTTGCTGCAGTTGAAGTTAAAATTCAACACTCCCCCTTAAATTCAACTGCTGGGTTTTATAGCATACCCAGGCATTTCTTGAAATGTTCAAAGCTTTTTTGTGCAAGTGGCTTTGTGAGGATATCTGCAAATTGATCCTCTGATCTGCAATGTTGCAAAACTATCTCACCATTGTTAACCAATTCACGTATAAAGTGAAACTTGGTGTCAATGTGCTTTGTCCTTTTATGAAAAATTGAATTTTTAGACAATGCAATAGCTGAGCTATTGTCATAAAAAATCATTGTCCCTTTTGTCTGCTCTTGGCACAAACTTCTTAACATTCTCCTCATCCATATTGCTTGACATGTTGCTGATGTAGCTACCACATATTCTGCCTCTGTTGTAGACAATGCTACAATTGGCTGTTTCTTAGAAGCCCATGAAATGGCTCTTGAACCCATGTGAAAAACATAACTGGAAGTGCTCTTCCGATCATCTACACTTCCAGCCCAATCACTGTCAGTGTATCCAACTAAATTTGAACATTCTGAAGCAGTATATAAAATACCAAACCTTTTAGTACCTTTAACATACCTCAGAATTCTTTTTGCTACCTGCCAATGTGCATCCTTTCGCTTTTCCATGAATCTGGAAATCAAACTAACAGCATGCATTATGTCCGGCCTAGTTGCAATCAAATACATGAGGCTGCCAACTATACTTTTGTACAAGCTAGGATCAAAATCCTTGCTGTTGTCCTCTCTGCTGAGTTTTAATCCCATCACTGTGGGAGTGATTGTTGCTTTGCTTTCCTGCATGTTAAATCTTTCAAGCACCTCATTAACATACTTTGCCTGTGAGATAAAAATCTCATTTTCATCTTGTTCTACTTCTATTCCTAAGAAGTATTTCAACAAACCCATGTCGGTCATTTCAAATTCTTCTTTCATGACTGTTTTAAAATTTTCAATAAGGTAATCATCATTACCTGTGAAAATAACATCATCAACATATAAAACTACAATCAATATTTTACCATCTTTTTCTTTGATGTAGAGGGTGGGTTCTCCCTCGCACTTTTCAAATCCATTTTCCAGTATATAGGAATCTGAGGTGTCGCGCTACGCTCTTGAGGTGCTTGCTACGCTTCTGGACTTTCTTCCTTACACTTGTTCTCTTGACCTTTCTTTTTCTGCTTGAGAGGTTGTTGTGTAAACCTCTTCCATTAACACTCCATTTAGGAATGCTGACTTCACGTCCATTTGGTAAACTTTCCACTTGTTTTGTGCTGCTATGGATAGCACTGCTCTCACGATTTCCATTCTAGCAACCGGTGCGAAAGTTTCCTCATAATCTATCCCATGCTTATGCTTATATCCTTTGACAACGAGTGCCTTGTGTCTCTCTATTTTGCCTTCAGCATTACTTTTGGTCTTGTAGACCCATTTAACTCCAATGACATCTTTACCTTTTGTGAGTTCAACCAAATCCCAAGTCTTGTTTCTTTCTATGGCATTTATCTCCTCATCCATAGCTTCTATCTATTTCTTATCATTGATAGCTTCTTCGAAATGAACAAGATCATCAACATGACAATATAAAGCAAACAAAGAATTGATACCTTCATTTTTTATATCTTGTTCATAAATATCTTTCAAACTTCTGAATTTCTTACCTTTTTCATTAGTTGTACAAATGCTTGAAGAAGCACTTGAATTTCCTCCTTGTGGTGTGCTTGGAGAAGCAATGACATTTCTCCTCAAGGGTGTGCTCTATTGCTCTTGTGATGGTGCTGTTGTTTGGGGAAGTATTTCAGCCAACTCATCATCATTTTCATCATGAGATAAACAGTGTTTAACATTCATTGTTTTCTCTATGCTTCCATCCCAAGCTTCCTCCTCAATAAACTGAACATCTCTGCTCACAATAAACTTCTTGGTTGATGGGTTGTATAACCTATAGGCCTTGGATTCCTCACTATATCCAATGAAAATACATTTCTCCCCCTTTTTGTCCAACTTCTTCCTTAGCTGATCATGAATGTGTGCATAAGCCACACATCCAAAAACCTTCATGTGTGTGACACTTTGCTTTGTGCCACTCCATGCCTCTTCCGGCACTCTGTTCATAATTGCTTTTGTAGGGCACCTATTCAAAATGTACACTACATAATGTACAGCTTCAGCCCAATAATCATTAGGCAAATGCTTTGCCTTTAACATACTTCTTGCCATGTCCATTATGGTTCTATTCTTCCTTTCGGCTACTCCATTTTGCTGCGGAGTATATCTAGTTGTAAACTGCTTATGAATACCATTTTCTCTACAAAAACATAGAAAATATTTAGAGATATACTCACCTCCTCTATCATTCCTTAGGACTTTGATGTGCAGCCCACTCTGGTTCTCAACAAGTGCTTTGAAATTGCGAAATTTTTCAAACACTTCACTTTTATTTTTCAAAAAGTAAACCCAAGTTTTTCTTGTAAAATCATCTATGAATGTTAGCACATAGTGGTTGCTTGCTAGTGATGGATTTTGCATCCGTCCACACACATCTGAGTGGACAATCTCTAAGGGTGCTTTTGCCCGTATGCTTTTCCTGGAAGGAAAATTTTCTCTGTGTTGTTTCCCCAAGATACAACCTTCACAAAGGCTGTCCGGTTTCTCTATCAATGGTAGACCACTTACCATTCCTTTTCTATTCAACAGATTAAGACCTCCAAAGTTGAGATGTCCAAATCTCAAGTGACATAACCAATTATCATCTTTTGGTTCGCTTTGGAAAGCCTCTTGTGCCACTGCTGCCTTCTCTTCACCATTCTTCAAATCTGCTCTCATTCTGATAGGGAACATCCTGTTCCTTGTCATCTTCACTTCAGCAATACATTGTTTGCTGGGTGGTTTATCCATGATGGTACAAACATCATCCTCAAAGAATACATTATACCCCTTATGGACAAGTTGTCCAATACTTAAGAGGTTACACTTCATTCCTGGAACATAATAGACATCTGCTATGGATTTCTTTGCACCTTTCCTTGTTAAAACATTTACAATCCCTTTTCCCATAACAGAAAATTTGCTATCAGTTCCCAGTCTGAATTTTGACTTCGCACTCTCATCTAATATAGAAAACATTGCTAAGTTTCCTGTCATATGGTTACTACAACTAGAGTCTAGAAACCATAAATCCTCATTCTTTTCTTCAGCCATATTACAAGCTAAAAACAAATTATTTTGGTTGATATTTTCTCTAGTGAAATTTGCACTAGTTCTATTTCCCATATCATTCTGCTTCTTTCTACATTCATTAGCATAACGACCATATTTTTTACAATGGTAACATTGGAAATTGGACTTATCATACCTTTGTCCTTGAGCATTCTGCTGACCACTTTGCTGGCCACTGCCTTGGGCGTGGTTGTGACTTTGAATGTTGCACCTTCCATGTGAATGTGAAGGGTTGTTCCTTGCACCTTTGTTTTGGCTTCTGTCTCTTCCTCTTTTGTTTCCTCTGCCTTGCCCTCTTCCTCTTCCGAAAGACATCTGGGTCTTAAAGGCATGTTCCAGAAATGAGTTTTCACTCCTACCCAATCTCTGTTCATGGGTCATCAGTGATGCATGTAGCTCATCCACTGTGAAATTTGTGAGATCCTTAGTCTCATCTATGGTGGTGACAATCACATCAAATCTTGAGGGTAAACTTCTCAAGAGTTTTTCCACAATCCTCTTATCTTCAAGATTCTCTCCATGAGATCTTATTTGTGTGACCATTCCAATCACATGAGTGAAGAATGAGTCAATAGTATCTGACTCTTTCATAGAGAGAGTCTCAAAGTCTCTCCTCAGCAACTGAAGTTTTGATGTCTTCACTTTTTCCATACCTTGAAAGGCTGTCTTGAGAGTTTCCCATGCTTCTCTGGATCTCTTGGCTACTGCTATCCTTGGAAACACACTCTCATGCACTGCTTGATACAAAAAGAACAGAGCTTTCGAGTCTTTCTTCTTATTGCTCTTCAGCATCTCTCTTTCTGCCTGAGTTAACATATTAAACTCATGCTCATCTGTTGGCTCTTCAAAGCCTTCCTCAACAAATTCCCATAAGTCTTGGGAGACAAATAAAACTCTCATAGTTATTGACCAATAGTCATAATTTTTCCCATTAAACATTGGGAGATGGATATTTCCCATACCCATACCAGTGCTGGCTCCAGCCATTCTGCACTCTTAACTATGATTCAAAAACACGTGACTGTGTATTTAAAATAACTGACTGTTCTGCAACAGTAACACAAAAACTATATAGAGAAATACCTTTGGATTCTTTTGGCTGAGTCTTCACACTGCTGGAGAAGCTACTGCAACAAAGAACTCCTTTCCTTCAGCTTCTTTGATCTTCAAAGAGCCTGGCCTAGCTTTGATACCATGTTGGAATATTGAAAATTCCAGAACAATAAATGGAGAATAAAACTCCTCTCTTCTACACAGAGAAAATATTAAAATTTCACTCAAATGAGACAGAGTTCAACACTGAAAAATTCTATTTCTTTCACTATAAAAATCTATTACAATAAAAAACTTCTTCCTCTAAAAGGGATTACAAAATGCTGGACTGTTACAAGACACAGTGCCAAGAAAAACTCTTCTCTGTCTCACACAGAAAATACTCTGTCTCTAAAACACTCTGCTGTGTTTTTTTTCTTTATTTTGCACTGCTGTGCATTCACTTGATAAAAAAAAATTGCATTCTGTCTTTTTCCTTTTTATACACACTGCTGTGTAAATAAAATTTTAATAAAAAAATTTACACAGTAAATAAAAAATTACATTCACAGCCCTTTTTTTCGTTTTGGCTTTCGGGCCTTTTAAGACTTTCCACAACATAAACATTAAAAATGAAACACTATTTATATATATATTAAAAATATTAAAAATATTTATAATATATATTAACCTTAGTAAGAAAAACTTTTAGCGAAGGTTTTTAAAAACTTTATAAAACTTTCACGGACTTCAACCATAAATCAAACTCTATTGAAAAAGGGTCTTAGCCTTCCAAAATGGAATGATAACATAGGCCCAAAGTGTTATGCGAATTCCAAACTAAATCCACCCTAATAGTTTTCGGATCTGATTTCTCCAACTGCGAACTAGCCAAGTGAAACCAGAATGAATCATGCAATGCCAAGTGGTAAAAACTGGTGGGTAAATATTTGAGCTTTGAATGTGGTGGTTGCAGAATTTAAAAGGGCGATAAGAACTGCATTTAAGTTTTCTGGTTGAATGGATTGGAACCACAATCTCTTCAATGCTCAAGCGGCTGCTGCAGAGCTATTAATCAACAACTTGCAAGCTTAATTAAATGCAGATTTTAATTTCTGGATGGCGTGCTCCAGACAAATTCCTTTTGCGTTTGTCCTTCTCTGCATTGCTGCAGTTGAAGTTAAAATTCAACAAAAAGATTGTGCCGAGAATCAAACTTGTGCTAGCAGTTGTGAACTTATTTGGGTGTAAAGTTAAACCAGAGCCAAAGTGTTCAAGCCCATGATTGTAATCAATGGTTTTCTGTATCTTTCCTGAGTTATTGAATTTTTTTTGTTTCTGTTTCCACATTTCTTGGATTTTTTTTCCTTTAAGGGCTTAGAAGAGAGTAATTCCTAGATAATAATGTTCACTCGTATTAATACACAGGATAGTGAGTTTAACCGCACAAGTCACTAAGAATTGGGGATTAAATGCTTTAACTGTTCGAAAGTAACAAGAATTTAACATTTTGAAGAGCAGGTGACAAAACTCTAGGATGTGAAGCTTCTTCTCAGTTGTGTAGTGTTGCAATAGATCTCTCGGATCAGATTTCATTCTAAATTAATATTTCTCTTTGATAGTAGTTGTTATGTCATTCATGGAAATTAAAATAGTTGTACCTAGAAAAAAAACTCAATTAAAAAAAATACAGTAAAGACCTCTATTTAAAATTTGCTATCATAGAATCACAATAAATACTTCAAACACTCATTCCCAGATTATTACAGGTCTCGCTCTTATTTCTTACCTTTCGGTCCTTGTTCCTCCTACCTTATGAGATAGGCTCTCTGCTCAGCTGCTAACAAAGTTTTTACGTCTGCCTTTTCGTTTCTCCGTTGAATTGCGCTCACAATAGAGTTTGAATTGTACGTCTGTGTTTTAGTTTTTTCTTTGAATTGCGCTCACAATAGAGTTTGAATTGTGCATTGAATTGGGCACACTCCATATTGGAGTTTGAATCACGCTGAAAACTGCATTTTGAGTGCGAGTGAAGTGCATCGTAGAGGTGGCATGCATTAGCTGAAAACGATGGAGATGGAGATGGAGATGGGAACTGGTTCAATCTGCTGGAAGATTAAAAAAAAAGTGTTTGGAAATTCTTTATAATCTAAATCAAGTCAAAATTTTATAATATTTTATTTTGTTGTGGTTTTATTTTTAGTTTAACAAGAAAATCTAAATTATTTCAAAATTTAATAATATTTTATTTTATTGTGGTTTTATTTTTATTTTAAAATGAAGAAAATTTATCATAACTCAGTTGTCATAGATATTTATTTCTGATTGTTATTTCAAGTTGACTTATCATTTTTTATTAAGGAAAAACATGCCACTTAGAATGAACTTATCATTTTTATTATTGAAAATCAGGCCATCTGAAATAAACCTAAACCTCTAATAATATCTAACAGGACAAGATCTCACTCTTGCCAAATGCCTCTAGATGTTGAGCCTTAACTTATGTCTTTATATCCAAAAAAAAACAAGTTTTTAACCAATCAAATCAATTTTAAAATATATAAATTTTATAATTACAAAAATGAAAAATGAAGTGTAAAAGTTATATAGATTAACTTACAACAAAATAATTTAAAGAAAAGATTGAAAGATGGTCTAAGATATAATATGATAATCTTATTCTACCGTCGTCGTTGCAGATACAAAACATCAATCAGGGAACCAAAATAACAGTCGCAGTAAAAACAATTTATTAACCTCTTGCAGAAGAAGAAAAGTATGAAGAGTATTCATGCAAACCTGGCCGCCATGATTCGTCTTGGAAACTCTACTGGACTCCACGTCGAACGAATCAACTCGCACCTTCTTTAAAATGCTTGGACCTTCATTATCTACTCCACCTCGCACCTTCTTTAAAATGCTTGGACCTTCATTATCTACTCCACCAGTCGTCATTTCTGCTTCCTCGGATAACATCTTTACTCGGAAATATAAAGCAGATGCAAGAAGTCAGAAAGATTGCAAGTAATTAATGGGAGAACTGGCTGCACCGACTACATTTATAGATTCGGCTGATACTACATTCAATTATTGGTGAAATATCAATGCAATTGGCGTGGGATACGGACGTAATAAAATAGTTTGGATGCAGGTTTTTTTTTTTTGGAAATTTTCTATAAAAAAAAAAAACAAAACAAAAGGTTAGACAGTTTGAATAATAATATTATTATTTAATAGAAATAGAGTCATATTATTAAGAATTTTAAGACATTCAAAATCATGAAGTTTGTGAATTATAACTAAATTTTTTAAAACATCGCTAAATTTTATCATAATATTAATAGAATTTTTATTATTTTCAAAACTAATTTGTAGATTTTTTCTGACCGCAGTTTTTTTATAGGAATTGGTAAATAAAAATTCAAAAAATTAAGTAGTTGAAGTGTTTGAATTGCATTTTTGATAGTGGAAATAGATTTAGCACTATTAAAAACCCTCAAAACACCCAAAATACCAAAATTTAACAACTATAAACAAAATTCTCTTAAATCTTTACCGAAATTTATCAAAATCTTTACCAGATTCTAAATTATTCTATGGATTTTTTTAAACTACGGATTCTAAATTATTCTCTGGATTTTTGTAAGCTAGGGCCTTTTTTTTTAAAAACTAGTTATTGGCGTTACTAGGTCATGTACTCGCTATGGGCGTCATTTTCCATGTGCGCCAGCGTAGATCCACCGGAAATTTCTCTTGAACATGCTGGCCCCCTGAAGCCTCGAGATTATCCCAAACTACTGAATGTGTTGACGATCTGCTTTAATGTGTATCCATCTGCCACGAGTCAATGATCATCACATATCCAAGAATATTAAAAAACTATTGGGCGGCTCGATTCAGACGTTAAACCTGACGGCATATCGCATCGTGTCGTCATCTTCATAAAAGAGGTTGAGGGTTCGCTCACGACGTCTTCGAATCTTTAAATTTGGTTCGGCACCATATCTTCTAAGTTTTGAATCTTGAGGGCAAAACAAGTGCATTTTTGTTTTTGTTTTGGTTGCTGGTTTAGACATCTCACCTGCATATAATCATATTACTAGCATTTGCACCGCACCCAAAAGGGTGTAAAGAGATGTCGATCGAAGATAAAAGTATATATGAATGGTGACTGTAGATGTATTAGCTTTCTTAATCAGCTAATCAATTCAGAACTGTGAATTTCTTACAGTATTGATTACAACAGTGTTAATGAAATCATTCAACAATGTAAATACACTTAGAATGTACATAAATAAAAAATTAATTTTTTTAATCATATATATATATATATATATGAATTATATGGGCACTCACATGTCTCCCCTTGAAGTTAATTCTTGATAAATCATAATGCTCTAAAAGTGGTTGCGAGGGATATAGGTGAAGTTTGTCTTAGTGATCAGTTTCAAAGTATGCTTCATTAAGTAAAGCTATTCGATTCCCATGGAAAGGGATCAATATCTGACATTGAGTATGCGCTTATATGAAAATTAGGCAAAACAATAATCCAATCCTACTTGTGATTATACACCACATCATCTAAAGTGCAAGATCCAAAAGACACAAAGAAAAATCCATACCTTTCCACCCATGCCTCGTTATATCCTATAAAGGATGGTTAATGCGGCCATGTCTCTTCTGGTTGGTTGTAAGGTATCTCCTCATGGAACATATTTCAGATAAGGACGGCTAAGTCGCCATCTTCATGTAGTGTCACTCTCTTGGAAGACAGTTCCGAGTGAGACATTTCATTGTTGAATATTTTAATTTTTTTTATGTGTAAATAATATTTATAATAATTAAGTGGTTTTAGTTTAATTTGTTGCAAAAATTGCTTGTGATTTTGTTTTGTTTTTTCAGTGATTTTTTATTTGGTAGAGTGGTATAGTGGTCTATTTATTAGCTATAGTTAAGTAATGGTAGAGTGGTATAGTGATCTATTTATTAGCTATAGTTAAGTAATGGTAGAGTGGTATAACGATCTATTTATTAGCTATAGTTAAGTAAGCATAGATGTTTCTCAATCCAACGCCTTATTAAGTTATAAAATTCCATTGAAAACTAAATTAACAATAACTTAAGATTCCATTTAAAACTAAATTAAAAATAATGTAAATTTACAGTAAACCCAGGATATTTAATGCCTCAAATCAAAGCCATCTGCAACCAACAAGAAGAGACATGGCCACATTGTCTTCACCAGTTGCATTATACAATTTTTCCATTGAAAATGGAAATGCAAAAGGTGATGAAAAATTGCATAAATACCTCTTGATGAATAGAGAGCCTGGACCAGTCTGTCTGGCTAGCTAGGCAAATTTTATTCAAAACACATCCAGGAAAAAAAATATCCAAATATCCGTTGGACTGTTTGGAGATGTCTTAGCTGCTAAAAATCAAATTATTCATTTTTATGTGTTTAAGCACATTCATGGGAACAACAATGAATATGATATCCCTTTTCTATGTCTTTCTTATCTAGAATTGGAGAACTCCTTAATGTCTTGAAGGAAGCTATGATTTCAAGGACTCATAATCTCATGTAATTTGGAGAGGGTGCTGACAGGACTAACGTAAATCTCACACTAAAAAAGTTTATCCCTTGCTTTACTCTAGAGTCATTTCCAGGTACTATTGAAGGGAACTAAGCCCATTGTCACAATTGCTTATCTAAAACATAGTAATCAAGCCCCTCCATCTGCGAAAAAATATAAACATAATAGGCAGCAGGGTCCCATGAATTCATCTGATTTAAATGCCTAATAAATTGCTTGCAAGAAAATAGAAGCATTCAGCTGCAATTTATGATCTGCAAACTCATGGATTTGTGATTTTGATTTATAAATTTAATAAGCAACTGATTCTGGTCTAAAATACTCTGCACCTGAATAAAGCTTTTATGGAAGGTTTGCAAGACCTTACCATCGATTTGATTTCCATTCCCAGGAGAAAAATATGCTTCCCCCTCCATCTTTAAATGCAACAGTAACAAATCTAAACCTGCATAATGAAGTTATTGTTTGTCTATCAGCAACAAATTTGAACCTACATATAAGGTAATTAGAAGTCACAACAAAAGTTTCAAAAAGATAAATATTAGTAGGATCACCATCCTGTTATCTAACAACATGAAAATAATTGTTGTTTGACAGTGCCAAATGAGGCCTCTAAAGGGAGTCTTTTGGTAATACACTTGAGTCTTTTGATTAGCACAGATACATGAAGTGCCTTTTAAGATATTTTCCCTCAAAACCATGATTCTGCTTATATCAAGTTCTGTTGAACCCTATTAGCATCTACAAAGCCCTATTCTGCATCAATATCCTCTATCAGGGATCTCTGTTATTATTTTCAAATTTGTGGTTCACTAATATTGTTTGTTACGACAGTTGGAAAGAAATATTGCACAATCTTTTGGATTCCTAGTGTATGTTGCCGTACGCATGGAATGATTTAAATTTAACTCTATTAATTATTAGAGCCATGTCACACAGATATTCAAAATGCCCTCTTGGTGATCCACTCTAAATTCGTGCAATTAACATAACCTAATACTATGAAAAAGGCATTTGTGTAAATAGCAGAATCATATATTGGGGAAAGGTAAGCCATTTGTTGAGGTACATACGTTGTTTATGCACTCCTGACTATTCTCATTTTTAGAATCAAAGTAACTATTGACAAAAAGAAAACAAATGTTTGATTCATGTATTAGAATTACTTCATAAATTCAAAACCAGAGATTGTAGGAATGTGCTTAAGATTAAAAACCTTCAGAAAAACTATAAATTTACAAATATAAGCTAACAATTGAGTGCCTTGTTGTAATGTCCCGTGTGCGGGTAGGGCCTGCAGCCACGTGTCCGGGTCTGTGTAATGAGGGGTGTTGCGCAAGGGCCCCCGCCCTCAGATGCTTCGGTGGGGTTAGGCCCACCCTTAACACCCTGGGATGTCTCCCTCACTAACAGTTCGAGATTTTGGTGTAGTGGTTGGATCTACGTAGAATCAAAGTCGAGGTCTCGAGGTCGAGACTCGCGGAGCGTGGTGGGTTGTAATATCCCGTGTGCGGGTAGGGCCTGCAGCCACGTGTCTGGGTCTGTGTAATGAGGGGTGCTGCGCAAGGGCCCCCGCCCTCAGATGCTCCGGTGGGGTTAGGCCCACCCTTAACACCCTGGGATGTCACCCTCACTAACAGTTCGAGCTTTTGGTGTAGTGGTTGGATCACTGTAATACCCCAAGGATCAAAATTTTAAATAAAACAACACATCTAGGTATTTCATATAAAAACACAGAACACAACAGATATAAGAAATTGAAGCCCACTTGTGAATCCTGGATGGATCCACCACATAAACATCACTGCGGGGTTTTCGTCCCGGGATCACTAAAAGAACTGGCCAAGCCAGGTTCTCAACCCAAACATAATAAAATAGATAATCCAGAATGCCCTAAATGCCTAGCTTCTCTCCCCTTTTATAGGCTTGATGGGTCAATACCAACAAGAGATACCATGGGTCAATACCATGGGAAAATACCATCAAGAAATGCCATGGGTCAATACCATCAAGAAATGCCATGGGTCAATACCATGGGTTAATACCATGGGTAAATTCTATCCACTTTGACGGGATCAAGAAAGGGGATATTACAAATCCTCCCACCTAAAGATTGCTTGTCCTCAAGCGATCCACTTCTATCCATAATAGAAGCATTTGTACATGGATACCAGGATCCCATACAATCTGATGTGCCCTCCATTTTGAATGGTCCTGGATGGATCCTTCAATACCTGGATCCCAAACAATCCTTTGACCAATCCTTCTCGGAATAGATTTACCTGGATCCCAAGCAATCCTTTGGCCAATCATTTCCCCAATGGATTCTCCTGGATCCCAATGCCACCTAAATCCTGGGACCTGTGGGTTATGGTACCATTTTAACCCTCCATCGTTGTCCGCACCAAAGGGCCAAAGCTGCAATATGCCCTCGGCTGTGAGTATCCTCCAAAGAATCAACCTATCAATAGAATACCAACTCATAATCTCTCGCCAATCCAGAGTTGGGGAGGGATGAATATCTACAAATCTACTATGTTGATGTTGTTCGATGCTCAATTCATGCTTCTCTACTTGGTTACCCAACCTGATGCAATTAGAGAACTCTTCCCTTCTCTTCCCAATGTACAAAGGTGGGTTGTTGGTGTTGCAAGCCTTATCTATGTATTCTTGTAGAGTGCTGCTATGGGACTCCCGATTGTACTCCTCATGCGACCTTGTGAGGGACTTGAGTTTTTCCTCAATACTAGACAGCTTGGTCGATGATTTGGCATATTTCCCTATGAGTTCCTCAATTTTTCTGTTCTCCTGTAAGGCAGTTTCTTGGACTGTCCAGACTCTTTGCTTCAACAATATAAGATCTGTCTTGAAATGCATGATCCTCTCCTCAAAATGCACGATCCTCTCCTCATTTGATTCTCCTTGAGTGTATTCATCCTGGACCTCTTCACATGTGAGGATGAGTTGTCCATCCTTTCTGGTTGTCAAACATGGATGTACTGGTGGACTGTTGTCTATACCTGATTTCCCATACTCTTTATGGATGTCCTCCCTTGTATTTATAGATTCAACTACCTCATCATCAGGAGGAATTGCATCTTTCCTTTTGTCATGTACTTTTTCAGGTTGATTGATCAGCTTGTCCTGCAAGTTTCTCTGAAGAGCATGATGTTGTTGTTCACCATTTGTATTTGACTGCTCAGATCCTTCATAGGCCCTCTCCTGAAAACCAACGAACCCATCTATGGATGAATCCCCATGATCTGAAGAAGTCTCTAATTTTGTTATCCTTGTTGCCTCCTTATTATCTGGACATGAATGGTTAAGTGCCCAAACTCCCTTGCATAAAAAACATAAGCCTTTCCTCCTTAGTTCATTTTTGCTGTCTCCAAAAATTTTTGTTAGTTCCTCCTTGGTTAACTTCTTTCTAAGTAGTTTGATGCTCTGTTTGATCAACCCCTCAGCTAGTTCATAAGCAACAGGTGATTCAATTATCTCCTTCCTCCAAATGGCCAACAATTTGAATCTCAATTGTTCGCAGATGGCCCTATCTTCTCCTAAGATCGGAGACATGATCTTTTGCATGTATGTTTTGATGTAGTTTGGATGAGACGTTGTAATTCCATTGCAGAAGTATTGGAGCATCTGAAGGATTAAATCATCACACTCTAGATCCAGCATAAGCATACCAAATCTGAATTTCTCCATGTGTTCCAAAATTTTGCGCTTCTGGTAAAAAGTAAGAACGGTGGTGTTGTCCAACCCTTGGAGTGCTTCTACCATTACCTGAAAAGTCCTCCTCATGATGTCATCATTGTAGGGCAATAGCGGTGTTGTTAAGGCTATGATTTTACTAAGACAAGAGGCGACTGTGAGTCTAACCTTTTCATAAGAATGCTCCAAGAACCCAGGTTGTATCAAAGCAAGCATAGATGGCTTCAAGGCCCTACTTGACCCTTCCCATTTTGATTTATCTATCAAATTCAAAGCTGCATTTAATGTGTCTAGCTGTAGGAGAACATCTTTTGACTTTGTACCCTGCAATTTGGATCCAAGTTCGAAGAGACACTTGCTTGTTACGTCTTCCTTCCGGATATCTTTTGACTGCTGAAGGATAACATGGACCTTTCGAGAGAAAGGCCTGTCGCTCTGTTCTTGCTTCTGATTTGTATGTTGTTGCCATCTTTGATCCAGAGAATCGACTAATATATCATTATGTTGATTCTTGTGGCGTTTCCAAAAATAAAATGATGACATGCTTTTTCTTCTCTCTTTGGCTTTCTTCAATAAAACTGATTTACACCCTTTTGAGAAATCAATCTATACTAGGGTTGAAAGAAAACAAGTGATAAATATTCAGCCCCCATAAAGACATTGAACACCTACAAATAATAGCAGAGAAAATAATAACACAATGCAACAATAGCTGGTGTAGAAGAAATTTCCCAAGGCCTCAAAATCGACCATCTTAAATCAGCCCTCTTGCATCGTATGGTTTTACCATCATTCATTTCTGTGTGTTCAAGAAGAGATAAATGGCACCCAAACGCTCTTGTTGCATCCCCTTCTCCTGTTGTTGCCTTTCTTCACCTTCATCATCAGATGAAAAGGACAAGTCGATCATCCGACTTTAGTAGGTGCTCCGAGCTCGCTTTCTGCAACTGACAATACAATAGGTACAATGTTTCGATAGCACAAAAGTTCGAATGTTTTTATTTATGTTTCTCTTCATGTATATTATTTTGATGCTGTCATTTCACAGAAGGCTCCTCCGCTTCTACAAATGGCGGCGCATATTGGTTCTGCCAATGATAATACTGACGCTGCTGGCGATTGTGCAGTTCCAAGTGTTGGAGACGAAGTAGGCACCTCTCCAAATTACTTATTGTTCCTTGCCCTTCTGAGTCTATCAACGTTTCACTTCCACCTTGAACCGCATTAAAATGCAGAGATTTTAAGGAACAGTCCTCTACTATCAACTTTATCAACTGATCCAAGAGGAGAAAGGAATCCGGCAAACGTCTCAAGCTCCGGCAGCTCCGCAGCTCCAAATGCTTCAAGTTCATTAGGTTACATCCAAACGAAGGCGACAGCGTTTGCAACAAAGGGGTTTCTAATACCAATCTTTCCAAACTTCTTGGCTCTCCGATGGCACTTGGTCATTCTTTTAAGTTTTCAAGACTTACGTGTAACCAATTTCAAAAACTGTAGTTTCTGTCAGACAGAGATCACTTGGGAGCTATGTAGATTGTTGCGCAGGATGCCAAGGCGCTGTAGTGCTACCTGGAAGCGTTTCTTGGGCAGATCGTTGACGCAGCAGACTCCAGCGCTCATGTGGCTCCTTTGCATTCCAGATATGTCTCACGCTACTGTGAGAACGGTAGTCACCGTGAGCAGCTATAGCTGTTAAGGGTATTAGTCTCCTTTCTGCGTCATGAACATTCCGTGACAGGAGATGATGCAAACTTCAAGGAAGACAGTGTGCCCAAGAGTTACTCTTCACTCGTTGACAGGCAGATAATGGGTCACGCACAGTCGACCACCTCGTGAGTTCGACTCGTAGCTACTGCTATTTACAGATGTGCTTCAATCGCCAGAATGTGTGGTCTGCTACCCTGAATGCCCAAGCTTGATTTCTTGATGGGGAGCAATAGATCTGGACCTTCAATCAATGGATCTGCCTTGTAAGCCTGCAAAATCTTCTAACGTTAAGCCACATAAAATAATTGATGGATATGGAAATCTTTCTGCAAATATCAATTAGGATGGATGTGAATAAACCACTGAAATTGATGGATTTCTAGCTAGGGTGATTTAAGGTAGATCACCGAAAACTAGTCTCAAAATTATTTTGTGATAAAACCTCAGGCTGGCAGGATGCACAGCTCTGATACCACTGTAATATCCCAAGGATCAAAATTTTAAATAAAACAACACATCTAGGTATTTCATATAAAAACACAGAACACAACAGATATAAGAAATTGAAGCCCACTTGTGAATCCTGAATGGATCCACCACATAAACATCACCGCGAGGTTTTCGTCCTGGGATCACTAAAATCACTGGCCAAGCCAGGTTCTCAACCCAAACATAATAAAATAGATAATCTAGAATGCCCTAAATGCCTAGCTTTTTTATAGGCTTGATGGGTCAATACCAACAAGAGATACCATGGGTCAATACCATGGGAAAATACCATCAAGAAATGCCATGGGTAAATACCATGGCTTAATACCATGGGTCAATTCTATCCACTTTGATGGGATCAAGAAAGGGGATATTACACTTGTGACAAAGATGAAAACCATACAGTTTCTTGGACACTGACCATCCAGCCTTCTGTTTCAGATGGCGAATAGGAGAAGCAACAAACAATGAAGCAGAAGCTCTTGCAGTCTTCCAAGGCATCAAACTTCTTAGTACCATTTCCTCCCACTTAGTCCTCATTCTTGGCAACTCCCACATCATCTTCTTTGCACTCTGAAACAAGACTCCATCATCCTCCTCACAAATATAGTGGACTCTCCAAAGAATGGAGCCTCTCATTCAAAGATCAGTGGCACTAGCCTTTTCCAAGAAATCAAACCAAGGAAGTTTATGTTGTGACCAACTTAGGGGTCACCCTAAGATTGGGCATGATCATCTTGAGGCAAGCCGAAGGATCTGAAACATCCTCATCCCAGATCCCATGATCAAGTTAAACCAATTGAAGAAGTAGTTAAAAATAAACGAGGGTGTTGTGTGCTCTCCTGTGAGGTTAGTGCCTTGAAGCAGACCCTGAGTACCACCAATCGGGAGCTCACGAATTCCAGGGTAATGCCCATTATTCTATCCTGCAAACTACTTGCTAGAAATCATAATCAAATAACCACTTGGGGACATTGGAGGAGAAGAGGGCCAACTGTGAATTGGAGATAGAACGCAGACTACATGAGGGCGAGAAAGGGAGGACAGTAAATGAAGCTGTTCTGGAGCTCCTCTCTCAGAAAAAATTGGAATTGGAGCAGTCAGTCACAACTCTTTAGGACCTGGTCATTCAAATTTGTGAATTTTTTTGGGTACTCTGCAATGGAGAGAACTCAGGCAGGCTCAGGGAGAATTTCTTCCTAAGTCTAAGTTTCAAATTGCTTACAGTTGTGCCCGTCAAACCTTCATCCACAACCTCCAAACTAAGCATCAACCAACCGACGGACAGCCAACTTAGCTATCATGAACCCCATTAGACCAGTACTGAACCTGACGAACACGCAACCTTCTGATCTCGAGTTAAACGTGCTACTAGGCCGCACTTGGAACATCGGGCATTGAGCACGAGCTCCTGCAGTAACCACTTTCCCGGTTATGTGAAGGGGAGACAAGGATTCCTCCACCTGCGAGGGCTTCGGTCATTCCAAGTGTATAATCCACGAGGACCTGCCCGTTAAATCTTGAAACCCAACTCGCCACTTCCCAAGTATATAGGCTGAGGAAAGTCTCGGGCCAAATTTAACAGAAATTGCAACAAAAATGCAGACCTCGCCGCATATTCTGATCTTGTCACTGTCACGTGCCTTGACACTAGAGCCTCAACCACAACCCAACCAATCGATCGAGGGGCCCAACCCTTTCGGCAACTCGAAAGAGAATATCTTCGCTTCGTAGAGCCTCTGGCGCCTAGCGAGCGGAGCTGAGACACATGTAGATCCTTTCCTTCTAGGTTATGCTCGATGAAGCAGCTGGCCATACTCACAGTGCCGCACCAGCTAGTCGAATTGTTCGACCAACAGAATGGGCTTACGTTTACCCTGCCTATTTTTTTGGGCTGATTGCAGCTTGTAGAGGTTCGCCGTTACACCAAAACTCGCAAGTGTTGGTAAACTTCCAAACCGGTAACTAGGATCCCCAGGGTGGAAATTATGGAATCCATAGACGTGTGGTGATTACTCCAACACCCACCCTCAAACGCAGCTCGGGGAATCAATACACCCCTCAAACGCAGCTCGGGGGAATCGAACCTGGGTCCAGGCTTTGATACCATGTAGAGGTTTGCCGTTACACCAAAACTCGCAAGTGTTGATAAACTTCCAAACCGGTAACTAGGATCCCCAGGGTGGAAATTATGGATTCCATAGAGGTGTGGTGATTACTCCAACACCCCCCCTCAAACGCAGCTTCGAGGTCGTTGTCGAGGGTTCCATTCGGAGTTTTCCATTGTTAGATGGACAGATACCAGTGCGAACTAAATTATATAAAACAAGCGCAGAAGGGCAACATGGTTACTAGCCGACTGTACCAAGTTTCGATCAGTGGTCAATAACCTCGACTCATTACAAATTTTTCCAGCAGCAGGAGAAAACAACACCACCTCTTCTACTTATCCAACTCTCTACTTATCCAACTCCTTAATTTAAGAAATATGTTTCACAACCAGCGTACCAAAGACTTATGATGGGTGAGACTTCATTTTCACACCCATTGCCGCTATTTCCAATTGAGCTACAGACTTAATTTAATTTTAAAGACAGTACCTTACTTTTAAAGAAATTCAAGGACTTCGGCTTCTCCTGAGGGACAAAGACGAGCTGCGAGACATCGCCATCGTCGCCATCGTCGAGTAGATCAAACGGATTCGAAGTTGCCATTGCTGCTGCATTGCCCAAAACGTTCACAGAGAGTAGTCTGCGTATATATCTTTGCACTAGAACATCAACTGAGTGTGCGAGACGAAGGGCAACTTCCCCGCACGCTGCAACAGCGTAATTCCACGAAACGTTTTCCAGATCATGCTTGAGAGAATTGGTTAACCAGTCAACTGGCGATGACACTGTTGAGATTGCGTGACAGCTGTTGAGGACGACGACTCTCAACAGTGTCACAAACAAGAACTCCCGCAATAGAATGCCTATCAGCATAATTAATGTGTGTTTCTTTTTTTTAAAGTGGTGAAACCAGCATTGACATAATTGTTATGTGCTAATTTATTATTCAAAATTATACCATTTAGAATTATTTGTTAATATAATTCTAATAGCTTTCAAGTTTTGGGTGGCTAACCCATTTCTTTATTTATCAGAAATATAAATTCTTAACCAAACATACTCCAAATCCAATTTTAAATATTTAATATGTTTAAAAATTAAAAAAAAATTAAATATTTAATAAAAATGTATTAAATTAACACTAAGTTATAATTTGAATTTTAGAAAATTTTCAAATTATCTCAATCTATTTATATATTAAAATCAGATTTTATTAACTAGCCATGATTTTTATATTTTTCATAACAGCCATGATCCTATTGCTCGTTAACCAGCATATTTTTCATAACAGCCATGATTCTATTACTTATTAAAGAGCATCTTTTTCATAACATCCATGATCCTAATTTTAATATAGGATGATGGATCAGAAGGTATTTCAACTCTATTTCAGATCCAACAGATTATATCTAGCAAAAACATTAATGAGTCTGCTCGATTTTGATTTAGTGTGTTAATTAATATTTTTTTCATAATAATAATTTTAAGAAATTATTATTATTATTATTCAATTTTAAGGTTATAGTCAAGTCAGAAATCAAATTGATGTATAAGACTTTTTTTGGGACAAAGGACTTATCTCTGCGAAGGAGACTGCTAATTCTATAAAGACATACATATTTTACCACTTCTAATTTTGTATTTATGACTTCTCAAGAGGAAACACATACTTTTTTCTGATTTTGTAGCTATGACCTCTTAAAAAATAAAATCATATAACCTAAGTACGCTTCTTTGTTAAAGCAGTACTACTATCACTCTCACTCTCGGTTCTGGGAGGAGGCATGCTGGAATTTATTTGTTTTCAGGTATACCGGGTGGCCGAGAACTCGATGTGAGTTTATGGTCGTGCTTAATCCAATTAATTTTTATACTTTGTTATGTGGTCAATGCTCCTATTAACCAAAGAAAAATGCGTTGTTTTTGTTTGAGAATTTTGATCGTACACTACATTACGTAAATCAGGATTTTATAATTTGATCACACAGGTGGGTACAGATTGATAATGATCAGAGTTTTCAGATCACTCAATCGAAATATTATTTTAAAATGATAAATTTCAATCTCTAATATTAGATTATAGCAAATTTGCTTATTGAAATCAAAGTAAGTTTGACCCAAAAATTGAACACGATATTAGGCAGGGATACTCACCATTATTCTTTTTCCCATTACAAAGTATATTTTACTGATTCAAACCATACACCTTTTTCAAAATATTTAGTATACAATACTTGTATTAAAAACCCACACATCAGACACCACTCTGCTCTGATTATCAGAGACCTAAAATTCACTTCGCTTTCGCCCGACATATATATATATATATATAATGAAGACCTGTATCTCTATACAAAGACACCATAACATAATGGACATAAGAAAACCTGAAATCAAATCTCGTAATCCATCCCAACGCGCAACACACTTTTATGAGGAATATCCAATAAAGTCCTTCCCTGTCTGCAATTCCTTCGCAGAAAGCGATATACAGTGTTAACCACAATTCTCTTAAGCAACCACGAACCAGTCTTGGCATTCACCTGGCTATCTCCCACCAAATACACCACACCTGACTTTCTTGCTTCTTGCAAGAATTCAATGTCTCGCTGCGACTCCAACTCGGCGGCTTCGATGAATCGCCTGCTCTGGGAAGAAACCACAGCATCAACTTCACCCTGATCTCCATTTTTAGCTGTCAACTCAAATCTCTGGCTCTCTCTTATTTCAATTTCATTAAACCTGGACATGTACTCGGATTGTACAAATTCTTTCAAGGATTCTAGCAACTCGCTTTCGAATTCCACATTCCCAACTCGCACATCATTGTAACCATACATCGCAACACATCGATACATTTTGTATTCTTTTGCATCAACCCGTCGGAATCGAAAGCGTTCCTCAGCTGGGACTGTGTTCACGGGCAAATACTTTACACAAACAAATACAACAACGGAATGTACAGCAGGGAGATTGGTTATGAAATGTGAAAATATGAGTGGAATTCCCTGTGCCAGTTCCGAGAAGAGAAGCCCAATCCCTGGAACTCTGGCCACGCTTAAGCTTGAGAAAAGGCTATCAATTTGTTCTTTGGACACCTTGTGCTCCATCTCATAAGCATATCTCCTTACGTACACGTAATGCCAAACGTACATTGTGAATAACAAAACTGCTGCAAAAGCTAAGGGTAGGTATCCTCCTTTAGGAAACTTATAAAGAGCTGCTGAGTAGTAAATCCACTCTGTTGATCCAATCGCAACAACATACATTGCAACGAAATATATAGGTGTTTGCCATACCAAGAGCATTATAAGAGTTAGCAACGTTGAGGTGACGATCATATCACCAACCACAGCTATACCTGCATCAATTTGTGATATATAAACAGTATTGTAAAATATGAATTAATTATAAAAACACTATTATAAAATAAACACTTCCCCAAACATATTTATATAAATTTATAACACAATGAAATTAAAATATTATACTTTATACTATTTTTTTACAAGAGGGTTTAAGAATTCATACCATAAGCATTACCCAACGTAGTTGTGGTTTTGAAGCTAACTGTAACAAGCACGCATGCCACCATTAAAAAGTAGTTGATTTCTGGAATGTATACTTGGCCTGCATATTTAGCTGAAGTGTGAATAACTCTAATACTTGGAAAGCATCCCAGATGCATCGCTTGCTTCAAAATGGAGAAAGTGGCAGAAATCATGGCTTGACTTGCAATAATAGCCGCAACAACAGCAACAGCAAACATTGGCCAGTATACAGGACCTGGATGACATAAGAGAATATGGTTTTCACTAAGGATATAATATAAACCTATAAATAACAATACTCCTATAAATAAAATTACCATTCTCCTATAAACAAAATTACCTGGAATTGATTTGTAAAAAGCCTTGGACACATCATTGGGAAACTTTCTAAGGTATGCAGCTTGCCCTCCATATGCACATAAGAGGCTCGGATAGATAAGTCCCGTAAAGGAAATCTAAATCACAAACAATGAAGCAGCATGAGTAATGATCAAATTTGCAATCTATGGATCTCTCACATCATACAAACCTTAAGTTATTGAATATTTGACATGGAATGAAAGAAAATATATATATATATATATATATATATCGCTTGATAGAATAGCAAAAGTCAATTGACTCGCAAATTCTACTTACTTTATATTAAGAATAATTAATAACAATTCTACTTACTTTTTTAGTGTTGGATAAAAACTAATAATAAATGTTTGAAACTTGATTTAAATTTTGGATCAAAACTAATAAAACTAATAATTAATGGGTGAGACCTTTTAGAGCTTTTAGTTGGGGTGTTCATAAATGTGTTTATCATTAATAACGAGTATCTTTTTAAAGAGATATATAGAAAAGCTTTGAATTGATATTTTAATCTTGTATAACATTTAGGAATGAGGTTATTTATTATTGGTTATAGTATTTAGAGATGTCATAATAAAATTGGAATTTTTAGTTTTAGTGAAATTTGTTTGGTTATGGGACAATATGCCGTTATGAGACCATATGTAGTTTTACTTAATAATATATATAATAATTTTAATGGATTGAAATTTTATTCATGAATATTTTTGTGTTTTAGTTTTTAAAATAGACAAGTAATTAATTATGTTTGCAATTTGGAAAGTATTTATAATTCTAATGAGGTGTTTTCTTAGTTCATCATGGTCATAATTTATTTCTAACTATTTATGATAGTCATACTTTATCCTTAGTTTTGATGAATACTCCAAATAAATTTGGTTTAACGAATCTCTCTTTTCCATAACATTATATTTGACTCCTCTATTTTCCAAGTCAACATCCATTATTCTATAATCCATAGTGACAGTGGCCAATTATTTTGCATTTTTTTTTAGAGATCACAAACTTATCACCCCAAATTACAATATTATATTATCTAGTCACCATATATTGGATTTTTAGTTTGAATGGACTATTTATTTTCATAAATTCAATTACTATTGGAATTAGTTATAATCCTTACATATTCCCTTTTTTATTTGATATTTAGCCATATGTATGTAACTTTAGCCATATGTAACCAGTTTACTTTGGTTTCTCTGCAACTTCCTCTCCTTTATGTTATCCATCTCATCCACATCACCCCATTCATCTTTTTGACTAGGATATTTCCACTAAGTAGAATTCCCCTACTTTTGATCCATCTCAACCACATCACCTTAACTCTCCATGTTAATCACTTCCCATTATTAACTAGTCTAATGACAACTTGAATAGATATATATGGAACACTACTCTTCACTTGCACTCCATAGTCTACTCTCAAGTATTGACAATGTTTTTGGTCATGTCTTATGAGTAATTAATGTATGATCAGGATTGCAAATCCAAATATCTATAACATTATTGGTCCCCTAGGAATAAAATAGTTTTGACTCATCCTTTCATGAGATGGTGATATTTTGATCTTTTATTAGACATAATATGTGATATTTTATCAAGCTAAATATTGATAAGTTAAAGGAATTACAACATAAACCATTAGTTACATGTTCACCTTACTCTATATTGAAGAAACTATAAAAATACCTACATAAAATATGTATGGAATTCATAATAATTATTAATTAATTTTTTAAAAGTTTACTTTTCTAAATATTATTAGAAAACCCTCGATCGGGGTGTGGATCAGGCCTTCTGTTGTCAGCAGCCTTTAATGACTGAGTTGGCTATCAGTTGTGTAATCATGGCCATCATCTTTGTATGAGGACACGATCGATTGTAATTATACCACCGTCTATCGATGAGACGACTCTTCATAGCACATTGCATGTTGGTTTTATGTGCGCTTGCATCATTTTGTGGTTTATTCCCGCGGTTTGGCACAGCGTAGGAGGGTATTCCAGTGGTGCTTTGGGTCGGTTACAGCGACTACTTCAGGGTTCCAAAGTAGGAGAAGTGGGTTTTGGTATGTACTGCCTCACTTCTCTACTCTTAACTCTACTCATTCTCTGCAATATGCCATGGATTTGTCAAAGGTGATGGGTTTGTTGATAGTCTTGCCTTCATGTTGTTTTCATGATGATGAGAATGTCGATCCCTGCTTCAGAAGTCTGGTTTTCAATGATTGTTTCTGATATGGGTTTTTAAGGATTTTGATGTGGGTTTATTTCACCGCTCTTTCTTCTGTCTTTGCATGCGTTTTACTGGCTGTTATGGAAGGCTGGTTTGCGGCACGCTCTTTTTTTGTAAGAACTGTCTTCTCTGGTCTCTTTCGCAGCCTCATGGCAGTTTACCACGACAGGGGTTTCTCTTTTTGCATGTCGATTCTGTCGAGTTCTCTGCACCTTGTTCGACTTTTCCCATTTGCTGCTCTTCCCTGTTCAAAATGACCCTTAGTACTCAGTTTTGTGCGCAGCTGTTTATGTTTGGCCCTGGAATCGTTTGCCTATCCTTCAATTGGGTTGGCTTCTTGCATTTTACCAACATGCACCTGCTCGATACTCCTCTGATGCATATTTTAGATTCCCTGCCTTACTGTCCTGCTCTGTTGCTTTATTTGTCTCTCACAGGCTTGTTGGGAGCCAGTATGACAAATCCACCTCGCCAGCTCACAAATCAAGAGCCAAGGTTAAGCCAACGAAAGTCTCTCCGCGCTCTTGTAAGCGAGGGCGTAAAACTAATGTGCAAGTTGTTGAAATTTTGGTGAAATATTACAGTGCCACGACCCCTCTGCCTATTCGTAAGAACATTTAGGACTGGGAGAAGCATAGTTCGGAAGATGACGTTGATCCACAGCAGTAGCAAGCAACAATGGATTTCCTACTTGACCTTGTTAGTACTAGGGGCAGGGTATCTCTTTTCCAGCAAACTGTTAAGATGTATTGGAGGTTTAAATGTGTTCTTGCCAAAGCCCTGATGAGTATGAAGGAATAGGAAGCTCATTCCTCCCTGTTATTTGAGCTTAATCATATCAAACATGACATGACTGCCATGACCAAGATTCAAAAGTAGCAGAATGACAGAATTGGATGCATTGAAGAGCAGCTGCGTGATATGCAGTGGGTGGAGCTGCTTGGGTCCTCTATTGAAGATCCAGCCCCTGTGCAATCTTCTGATGGCTAGGTCTCTTTGTTTATTTTTTGTTTGTATATGTTTTTTGTTTAGCGACTTTATAGTTGTTGTTTTATATGTAAGTATTATGGACATAGTCGAGTAGTTCTTGTTGCTACTCATAGACTGAAACAGTATCGTTTTTGGTTGGCCTTTAACTTTTTAAGATGGCCAATAGACCTGGTTTCCCCTTAGGCAAGTTGAGGCACATTTTCTTGATGTATTTATTTAGCAACTTGCTCTAAATAATAGAAAAGTCAAGTCCTATGGAATTCACAAAATATATATATATATATATATATATATATATATATATATATATATATATATATATATATATATATATATATTATTGAAAAATTAATAATAAATTTTTCATTAGTATTATTACGAGGATTTATAGGTCAATTTCAAACTAGTCTTGAATGTAATGATGATTTATATTCTACTTGGAATACTATAAAGGAATTACAACATAAACCATTAGTTACATGTTCACCTTAAAAGTTTTATTTTCTAAATATTATTAGAAAATTAGCATGCAATAAATCTCTCATTAGTCTCTGGATGCAAATGGCAGCATGGATTGATGGGACATCAGTCCCCGGACACATCCCGAGGAAGCTCGCATGGGGTGGCCATATGACCCCCTGCAGCTCCATTACCCTCGCAATTACTCCACCAGCTTGCTCTGCATTTACTCTCACTCGCCGTCGTATTCATTTCCCCATCCTGCTCAGTTGGTTAACAATGGAATTCATCTCAGGTAATCTAGAGTGTTCTTGTTCTGCTTGCCATTCTCTGCCTCCCCTGTGGAGCGCTTGCCCTGCTGCTTGTGCTGAGCCAAGTGCTCGCATACAGATAGGGCGACGCTGCTCGCTATTGGGATGTTTGGAGACTTTACCAGGCCATCATTTCTCCCAGAGCGCCTTTTGCTGTTCCAATTCCTTTCTGCATACCCAATTTGTCAATCATTGTGGGATCCCATCGCCTTTTTCCTGTTCTAACTGTCTCAGGCATCTCCAACCTACTTCTTTAGCCATGCCACGGCTCCGTCACCGAATGTGTTGTCGCCATGGTGCGAGTCGAGGCCGGGTTTCTCACTCTCGACCCTCTACTAGTTCAGATGCGGAGACTTCCTCTGAGGATGTTGTGTGGGGGCACTATCCGGATACTCGCAGCCAAAGAGGTCGCACTTGCCATCCTGGCAATGTCCGCGTTGCTCAGACCACCCCGCCTCCTTTTGTTGATCAGCCAAGGCTTGTTTCCCCTGCCTCCCATGCTTCTAACAGTCATGCCATTCGCCAGTCCTCTTAGAGGGCGGAATTCCACTTTGAATGCTCCTTCAATCAGCCCATTGCCACTGCCTTCGTTACTGTCACTCTGAGGGAAGAGATGCCTAACTTGAATTTTCCTCCTATGCCCGGTCCATCTCCCTCTCCCCTTGGTCCTAATCCCGTGCTGGCTGCAAATATTCCTGTGAGACCGCTTGCGCACTCTGGACCAGCACTTTCTGACTTGGGTAAGCAACCCATGCAGGTGGACGTGGACATCACCAACAGGGACAGCGAACCAAAGGAAGACGTCAAAGCTCCCAAGGACGAGTACTGGTGCCGCATTGTGGAGGAGCCGCCTTCTCCAGCTCATGAGCAGTAACTCCAGCTTGCCTTGGTCCAACATGGTACATTTGCTCAATAGTTTTGGGAGAATTTCTGATTTTCTGTGTTTTTCTTCAGCAGCAACAGTTGTTTGCTACTCTATTGTATTTTGTTTTGATATGTTATATGCAATGAACAATGAGCTGGTTTCCCTCTCAAGGGCGGCGAAACTCTCTCTAAAAGAATTGGTTTCCCACTTAGGGCAGTTCGTTATTTTTGTTAAGCATGGACATCAAACCCAGTCTTCAGGCTCCCATAGCTGAGACTGTGGCAGTTTTGTATCAGTATGTTTTATAAATAGAATTAGTATTATATAGAAAAAAAAAAAAAAACCTCTCATTAGTATTCTTACTAGGATTTATAGCTGAATTTTTTCTAAATATTATTAGAAAAATTAGCATGCAATAAATATCTCATTAGTATTCCTACCCGCATTTATAGCTCAATTGCAAGCTAGTTTTGAATGTAACGATGATTTATGCTCTACTTGGAATATCATAGGAAAAATTGACATGCCATGGTTCCTCTTTTTTTTTAAATTTAGTTAGAATGTTGTAGGAATTGAGTTTGTTTCTCTCCATCCCCTACTTTATTTAATTTATTTACTATTATCATTTATGAATTTATTTTGGAAAGACAATATATATTAATGATTTCATTCTATACTATGTTTATATTTTTTTTTTTTGGGTCTTAGTTATTGTTCTAGAATTTCTTCTTATGTTGGAAGTGGTCTTCATTATTGTTCTATAATTTCTTCTTACCTTATAAATGGTATACAGTAATAAGTTAAATATTTTTTGGTATATTCTTTTATTAGTTACTCATTTTATTGAGATGGTTCTAACTTAAAAGTAAAGTAATTTTGCATAGAATCATCTTCACAATGTTAACCCTACCCCAACAAAAGTAGCTAGGGTTTACCCCTTACTAGCTACAAAGGTCTTCCCATAGAAGTGAAAGGGTGATTTTTTTAATATCCTTCTTATCTCATGTTCATCAATAGTGACATTTTGGTCTATGATGTGGGGAAACTCAAAATGGGCCTATGAGGTGCTACCTACATGTTCTTTCAAGGGTTCAATCAATGGATCTTTGGAATTTACGGTGGCTCTTTCGTACGAACTTGTAGTCAAGAATGATGGCTCTCTTGGTCACCTCCTCTAATTATTTTCTAATCCAAAAGTAGATCAAGTAGCATTTTATAGTTTTGACGGCTTATTGTGCCATTCAATGGTCTTTAGCCTTGACTATATTATCTTCATGATTGGATCTTGAATTCTTAGAAGTGAGAGATGGAAAAAGTTGGGATAATTCATTTTCATTTTCGATCTTATGGAAGATATTTGGTTATAGATTTAGGATTATGTTGATGGGTTAACTAATATATATGCATGAAGCCTTGGACTTCCTCCTCCAACCCAATGATAGATATTTTAACCTCTACTATTGATTGTGTTAGATTCTCAGATCTTTTCATGCATTTTCTAAGGTTCACCCTCTTTTAGAGCCATTAGTCAAACTATGGTTTTACTATATTAGTAGAAAGAAGAAGGGTCAAAACATATCAAAATATACTTGAATATGTATGGAAATGAATTTAAACAAAGGGTTTCTTGTGAAAATAATGTTGCTAAGTGAAAACTACTCCTATAAACAAAAGTTGGACTATAAAGGGTTTCTTTACATTGTAGAGTCTATTTAAAAAAAAGTTATTTGTAGTGTGACCTTGTAAAGAGAAAAAGAAAGTTAGGAAGTATCAATGCAAATCAACTTGATATGTTGGCTACAAGGAAGACTAACAACCAATCTACAAGGAACATCCACTTGACATGGACCCACACAAAGTAGGATCTAAAAAGGTTTCAACACCACAAAAATATCATTTACCATAATAGAAATTGTTTCCACTAAAAGAACAATAATGGCATTACACAATGCACTGAAAGGGGGAATCCCTAGTTAATACCTAGATCAAGAGAAGGGAACAAGTTTCTCCTAAGCTAGCTCTCAGTCAACAGCAAAGTCAATGAACTAAGTTAAAAAAGTCAAAGAACTAAAGCAAATAAAACTTCGAAATCAAAGCAATTATGATCTTCTTCCTTGTCAACACAATATTGATGACAAGAAATCAACCACTCAATCCAATTTAATCTTTGCATTATTTGTGTTTTTAATTAAGTGAACAATTTATTAAAATATATTCATTAAGAAATGTAGAAATCTGATTTTACTAAATATTCCAAAAATAAAATAGGTAATTTTTTAAAACTAAAAATTAGTTTTTAGAAAATAAATTCATTCTTTCTAATTTAAAAAAAAAAATAAAAAATAAAAAATATTTTATTTAAAATATTAATTTTTTTTTAATATTTTTATTTCATTTGATATATAATAATATTTTCTATTATTGTGTTATTTTAAAATTTGAAAAAAAAATATATAGTTAAAATGAAGTAAATCAATTTATATTGAATTTATTTTGTTATTAAATTAAAAATTTTAAGTTTATAAAAACAAAATGGAACGAATTCTACTTTAAAAACTTGGATGGCAGTTTTTTGCCGAAATCTGGTAAATAAAATTCAAAAAATCAAGTAGTTGGAGTGTTTGGAATCCATTTTTTTATAGTGGAAATAGATTCAACACTATCAAAAACCCTTAAGACACTCAAAATACTAAAGTTTAACAACTATAAACAAAATTCTGATAAAATCCTTGCCAAATTTTTTCAAAATCTTTGCCGAATCCTAAGCCATTTCACTGCTTTTTTAAAGTACACAATTTCATATCCTCGAAATAATCCGTGCGAAGCTCAATATTATCTTTTAAGAAAACAAAATTAAATTGAAGTATGTATGTTTCTTAAGAAATCAAGTGAAATCACGTAGTTCCACGTCTCATATTGAGTGATCATGTGTGAGCACGTAGTTCCACAAGTGACCATGTGTAAGCACGTACTTCCACATCTCATTGTATACCCTGAGTTTTAAATCAGGCAGAATGCGTAAATGTCGAGGCAGTTCAACCTATCGTGCTCATTTAACTGAACATGTCTAAGCACGCAGGTCCACATCCCATTGCATAGATTAATTTTGGGACTCATGCGCTCTCTGTAAGAGGCTCTCTTTACGCCCTAAAAACTTTAGTTAGTTTATATTTTTTCTAGTTGCATTTAGCTATTTGATGGTTTGAAAAGTTATTTAAGTTATTTTATTTTATTTGTTTAAAATTAGAAAAGAATTTATTGAAATCACAATTTTGATGAGTAAATTTTATATAATTAAAGTTTTTTAAGAGTGTTTTAGGGTGTTGAATCTATACATGTAGTTAAAATAACTAGTTTAAGTAACACAAATCAAAAGTTAACTTCAAATTCATCTATCAAATTTCAACCAAAAACTTCAAGCATTAAAAACAACTCCATATTGTCGGTGTACATGCACCTAGATTAGCTTTAGTTCAACTCTAAAGATTGCATGCAATGTGCACTTGTATTTACCTAGTTAACTTGAGTGCTTTACATGCACATAGTTAGCCTTAATTAGTTTTAGTTCAACTCTAGATATTGCATGTACATAGTTAGTTTTAATTAGCTTTAGTTCAACTCTAGATGTTGCAAGCGATATGCACTTGTTTTTAGCTAGCTAACTCTAGTGCTTACATGCAATGTGCACATGGCTTAGTTAGTTAACTTTGGTGCTTGCATGTAGTGCATGTGCACATTAGTAGAACATAAAGCACACTTAGCTTCAGTTAGCTTTAACTATCCATAGTTATTACATGTACACCTAAGCTTAACTCGGTTGCTTTTATGTATTGATTCTAAAACTAATATTGATGAATTAATTTCATTCTTTTCTCCATTCTTGCTCACACCTTTGTTCTCTTGCAAGTTTTTTCATTGTTTTGCAAATCTAGATCTTTGTGTCTCAAAATCTCACATCGTATCAGAGCATAGAAATTTGTAATCAATGCACAAGCAATTTTTATTTCCAGGTTCAGAAGATTGAAGCAACAACAAATAATGGAGTCTAAATTGGAGTTTCCACAATCGAAAATTCTTGCTCCATATAATTACTTCAAATGGAAGCCAAAGATTCTACTTCATCTCAGAAGTATGGGCTTATTTCGAGTAACCATGGAAATAAAAGTTGAGCCAACATCCGCAGTGGACAAAACAAGATATTTCAATCGCATGGACGAGGCCTTTGGCATCCTATGTTTATCTATCTCTCCAGAACTGCTATTTCATGTTGAATCATGTTCAACTCCAAATGAAGTATGGAAATCTTTGGAAGGATTGTTTGGAAAACAAGAGGAACTGCAGGGTCACATTCTCGAAAATGAGTTAAACTCATTAGATTTGAGAAATTTTGAGAACATTCAAGATTTCTTCACAAGGTATGAAGCCTTGTTGCTTCAACTAAAAGGATGCGGGATCGAAAAATCTAAGCAAGAAAGTCAGTTGATTCTTTCCATTTTATCAAAACTTGGTCCAGAGTATGCATTATTCATCTCTACATTGCACACAATAAGATCTGCGACCGATGCAGGTTGGAAGATGCCCTCACTGGATTCTTTTATTCAATTTTTTATGCATGAGCAAAATAAGCTCATCAAAATGGGCACACTTAAAAATTCCGAAGTGCATGCACTTACTGTGAATGCAAAATGAAATGAAATTTCCAGGGACCATTAGAAAGGAAAAGGGAAGAAGGATCCTGATCCAAGAAAGGGAGGAAATCCCAAACCCCCTGATGGATCATCCGTCTCAAAGGAAAGGAAAGGAAAAAAAGGGAAACCAATGTGCAATTATTGCCACTGTGGTTTTCACCTGAATCTTCATGCATGAACAAGACTATATATCTTATGGCGCAGACACTCCAGCAACACAATCTTGGAGACCACATTCCTGAGAAGGTTAAGAAAAATTCTGGAGAAAAAGCACCAAAACCAAGAGGTTATGGGCATTATTTGATTTCTCTTCATTCTACACTGCGAGAATGGATCATCAATTCAGGAGCTTCACATCATATGGCTTCTTCAAAGGAATCATTTTGTTCTCTACATGCATACTCAGGACCTCCTATTCTCATGGGGGACAATTCTGTAGTTGCAGCAACTCGACAAGGAAGAGTGCAATTCGAAGACGGAAGTTTTGAGAATGTCTTGCATATTCCAAGGCTTTCTATGAATCTTCTCTCAGTGTATCAAATGACACACACAGGTAGTGGTAGGAAAGTGGAATTTACCCCAGATTCCATGAGCATTTATGACATGTAAACCAACTTGAAGATTGCATCTGACAAGGCAAATGATTAATCTCGTCTCTATACATTTTCTGATTTTGTTCCTCAATCAGATTCTATTTTGCTACTTATGCATGCAAATGAAGAAAGTAGGATTTGGCACCAGAAATTTGGGCACTTGAATTTCAGATATATGCAACAAGTTAACAAGCAAGGGATGGTCAAAGGATTGTCGACCATTGAATTTTCAAATGGTGTTTGTAATGGATGTGCTCTTGGAAAGCATCCACAAGACAAGTTTGAGAAAGGGCATGCATGGAGAGCCTTTTCACCTTTGGAATTTGTACACAGTGATCTCATGGGTCCATTTCCAGTGCTTTAAATGAGAAAATCAAGATATGTGTTGTCATTTATAGATGATTACGCGAGATTCACTTGGGTTTACTTCCTGAAACTCAATTCTGAATTTTTTCAACACCTAAATATTTTCAAAGCGTGTGTGGAAAATGAGTCTGGAAAACGCATCAAGATACTCTGCATAGATAATGGGACGAAATATGTCAACAAAGATATCAAGAATCTTTGTAATGAAGTAGACATACAGTTGCAACATTCAATTCATGCGAGATCATCTCGGGGTGAAGGACACGACTGCCTAGCAGTTGTCTTTTCTCTACATCTAAATTATATTGAGGGGGGAAGGGGGAGGAGGGGTTCTTACCACTGGTTTTTCCATCTTTCCTCATTTTCATGCATTGTATATGGGTACCTAAAATGGCTTTGTTGCCGAGACTCATTCATTTTGCATCACACTCACCTAAGTTATGCTTAAGGGGTGGTGTTGGTGTACATGAAACTAGATTAGCTTTAGTTAAACTCTATTCAGGCCATTTGGCTACAACATTCCCTATCTGAACTTGGGATCAGCGTCCATCGTCCAACTGTCATCTGGTGCGATAATCAAAGTACGTTAAAGTTTTACAGAGATCCAGTGCAACGGCAGCGGACCAAACACATCGAGATCCACCTGCACTTTATTAGAGAACTCATTCATGATGGCATCACCAATCTTCAGTACTATCCTAGTTCTGAGTAGACTATTGATATCTTCACCAAGACTTTCACTGAGCAGAAGTTTCAATTCTTGCGAGATCGTCTCGAGGTGAAGGAAACGACTGCCTAGCAGTTATCTTTTCTCTACATCTGAATTATATTGAGGGGGGAAGGGGGTTTCTTCCCACTGTTTTTTCCCTCTTTCCTCATTTTCATGCATTGTATATGGGTATCTAAAATGGCTTTGTTGCCGAGACTCATTCATTTTGCATCACACTCACCTAAGTTATGCTTAAGGGGAGGTGTTAGTGTACATGAACCTAGATTAGCTTTAGTTCAACTCTAGAGATTGCATGCAATGTGCACTTGCATTTAGCTAGTTAACTTGAGTGCTTTAATTTGATGAATTAATTTCATTCTTTTCTCCATTCTTGCTCACTCATTTGTTCTCTTGCAAGTTTGTTCATTATTTTGTAAATCTAGATCTTTGTGTCTCAAAATCTCACATATTTTTGTTACTTATGTTTCCCTAGATTCAAGTTTTGTCTTTCACGTTATTGGATGTTAAACTTTCGTATTTGTATGAGACACATTCCTTACAGTAAGACGAAACAATGCTAATACTGAAGATATTTCATTTTATCCTTCCATGCAAGCACTTTGAATGTTGAACGCTCATCTGCCACGAGACCATGGTAATATTCGAAGATATTTCAATTCTTGCAGCTTCTGAGTGTTTAGATTCATTTTATCCTTCCATGCAAGCATGCTGAACGTTGAACGCTCATCTGCGTTGTGTGTAGGTAGAACTCAATAAGTGTGCAGGTGCAGGAAGCGGAAATTATTTTTTGAATTTACTTAAAAAAGTTTAGGGAATTTATTTTTGGGATATTTGAATAGTTATTTTTATGGTGAAAATAGATTCAACTCTATTAAACAAAATCTTTGAAAGACACCCAAAATCCAAAAAAAACAAAATTTCCAAAAATTTCTACCAAATTTTTCAAAAATCATACTTTAATTTTCATTATTTTCCTGCCATAAGTATAATCTCGTTAAACTACAGCAAAAAAATAATATCTTCTTCTATGAATAATTTATGTCATTTTTATGTTAATGGTAGATGCTAAATATTTTTGAAATCTAATTATATATACTTGAGATTAATTGTATAACCTTACTCATATATATCTATTAGATTTTTCATAATATTTTAAAATCTGCCATTTATTTATCTTCCATTTTTAAGTTTGAATACAAATAAAAATTAATCAATTTAAATTACATTATATTTAATTTTATTCATATTTTTCCAAATATTCCAAATTTTACAATCTACTGAAACTAAGTTCTCTAAATTCTCAATCCACAATCCACTGAAGCTAAGTTCTCTAAATTCTGAATCCACTGAAAACTTGATTTACTCAGATTAAATTCCATTTAGCTTTCGGTTCAGTCTAGTTCTTCCTCTTCTAGTTGTTCTCCGACATTCTATATACTCTGGATAAATGGCTTACAACTCTCCCTAAATACTTTTTTTTTTTCCTTCTTTCTACAAAAAATTATGGAAGTAAGGGTTTGCATATTGAGAAAATTTGACGAAAGTTATAATAACATATGAAAAAGAAATGTTGAATATTTAATATTTCAACAACCTTCTTAAGAAAATCTGCAATTATAGTTATATTATACTGAAATGATTATTTTGCACAAATTGATAAACTTACCTGGATGGAGCGAACAGAAAAGTGCCCTAGGTCTGCAAACATAGCTTCATTTCCTGCATCTCACGTAGTTTATAAACAACAAGGCTATGGTCTCTGGGTGTTAAATGACAAAAGGATTTCAAACTGCACGGTGAAATAGTTTAATTTAACAAACAAGTAAAGAATTTGTACCCGTAATACAAAGAACGATTCCTCCCAGAGAAACCCATCCTCGTTTTCCATTTCTGTTAAAGTAGTCAATGATATATTTGGGATAGAAAGCTCGTAACACGCTTGTATCATGTGTCGCTAGGTTGTAGATGCCAATCATCAAAATAAACAAAAACCAAATCACAATAGCAGGGGCGAATGCGCTGCCAACTTTATCGGTTCCCACTCTCTGGACTGAGAAGAGAATAATTAAGATCGCCACAGATATCCCAACAACCACCTCTGACAAAATCCAATTCATATAAAAATAAATTTAATATATATATATATATATACTTCTTGGCAAAAGCAATTTCACAAGCATATATTGATTACAGTACGCCCTAGTGAAACGTTAGGATCTATTGAGTTAGGCCCTCAAATAGCATATTTGAATATAAACTCTTCTTACCTTGGCTTATCGATGGTTTGATAGTCTGGATCCCTTGCACCGCTGATATAACTGTAGTATATAAACAAGAAATAAGATTAATGTTGTATATACACCAGAAATAAGAATAAGCTTTGAATGTACTTAAAAGGTCATAATTTGACATGTAGTGTACCTTATTATGTTATCAAACAGATCATTTTAATTCCGTAAACAGTTTTTCATCTAGATTTATTAGTTTAATTATATAAGTTAAATAGTATATTAACATTTATTGATTTAGAATATTTATATAGTACAATAATATTTTTAGAATATTGATTAAAAAGCAATTATAATAATAGAATTGTTAAAAATTTAAATTTCAAGATTGAAAGTAGTTAAGCAACAAAGTAAATAGTTTCAAATTTTCACTTTGAAAATGCAATTTAATAAATTAAATTACAGCATATATTATCATAAAATAATAGAAATTTATTTTTTAATTAAACTATAATTTTTTTTTTTTTAATATAGACATTTTAATCCAATGCAACCTTTTTAAAAATATATATATTATTTATATCAAAATTAAGCACATTAAAACTCTAAAATATGACAACCTCTTTCCAAATTTACACTCATTTATCTTACTCTAAAATATAACAGTACATAAATTGAGTTTATCTTAAAATATATAAAAAATATATAGACACTTTTATCAAACTCAACTTCTTTACAAAATAAACACTTATAACACTATTATCAAAATTAAGTATATTAAAACTCTAAAATTTTCCAAATATACACAGGTTTATCCAACTCTAAAATTATACCAGTATATAAATTGAGTTTATCTTAAATATATAGAAAAAATATAAACATTCTTATTAACACAATTATTATCACTTCAGCACCTGTCAAACTCTAAAATTTCAGAGTCCTTTTCTCATATAAACACATCTATTAAGTATATTTCTGGGCTAATCATTCTGGGCTAATCATTTATTTCTTATTTACTGGGATTCGATGTGGATCATACCTGAGATGGAAGGAGTCAAGATAGCATCTCCAATAACCATGGAGGTTCCAGTAAGCGTGAGCAACAATAAAACAATCTTGGCAGTACTGCTTCGCTCCAGAGCTTCCTTTATCCTCAATGCTCTTTTCAATTGTCTGTTCGGTGTGGCAAGCTTATATGTTGAGAGCTCCCTGTCCTCTACCTGATGGTTGGGGATGAGGCTCACTTTGGCATGGCGGCATATCACAGAATACAGTGCAAATGTACCTCCTGCAATAGATATTTGCAGCAGAGTTACCAAATTCAATTTTGATTTTGATTAGATTTGGAAAAGTTACCAAAACAGAATACATTGCAGATATACTTCTTGGAATAGATATTTGCACCATATTTACCAAATTCAATTTAGATTCTGATTAGATTTGGAAAAGTTACCAAATTCAATTTAAATTTTGATTTTTGGAAAATTTTCTAAATAGAAATTCATAAAAATATTATTATATCATGATTTTTTTCTATTTCAATAATATAGAAATAATGAAAAACAAAATAGAACTTACTATTCCATCTCATATTAAAATTTAATATTTTTAACAACTCCAAACTTACTCTTCTTTACCCTATTTTGATAAAAAGTTTATCATTTTTAACTTTTATTTCAAATGATTACACAATAGAAGTTACTATTCTATCTCATATTAAAATTCACTGCTTTTAACAACCACAAACTTACTATTCTTTACCAAATTTTAATATAGAATTTACTATTTTAATAATCTAATTGGAGTTACCAAATTATATCTGCCCATTTTCGAATTTATGGAGCGAATAACGCAAAACTTGGTAACTATGATTGTTATAAAGTACCTTTACTAGATTACCTTAATTAGATCTTTGACCATAATATATTGAATATCTAAAAATTTAAAAAAGCTATCTGGTATTTACATTACAGGTATTTTTAATCACTTTTTTTCTGAAGCCACTCTAAAATCGATGACAATAAATTTACTGCAAAATTTATCAAAAAAATTTCAAGGACTTGTCAAACTTTTACTTTCGAGATTATTCTATACTTTTAATATTGACAGGTACCAAAGTTCGGCAACCAATATTTCGGCTGCTATCCGCCCATTAATGCGGTGGCAGATACAGTGCCCACCGTTAGATTTAAAATTGTTTAAATCTAACAGTGGGCAGTGTATCTGCCACCGCGGATAGCAGCCGAAATAAGGCTCGCCCCAAAGTTCTAGGAACTTTTCCAACTTTTACCGTCGACATTATTCTATGTTTTTACCACTGACAAGTACCAAAGATCTATGTTTTTAATGTTGGCAGGTACCAAAGTATTGACTATATTTATAGAAAGGGGAACATCAATGTGTAAATTACAAAAGAATATGCCGCAACGACTTATTTATCACCTTTTTTAATAAAATCTGACATGTCAGTTTCCTAAAAATATGGAGATGATTCTGACAAAAGTTATATCTTATGGTTTGGTATCGAAAATTGAATAGTAATAATAAAATAAAATATTTGAATAGAAACAAATTGATATTTTTTTTTATTGAAATTTAAATAAAGTATATGTTACTTATTTTTGAATTGATGTTTAAATATAGATTATAAAAATAAAATATTAATATTAAATTAAAATGATGTGAATTTTTATATATTTTTAAAAATTATGTTTTTAAATTAAAAAATTATCAGAGGTTTTTTTATTTATTATATAAGAATTTTTAAAGTGTCACTTTTTAGATTCATCCAGTGTGATTTTAGATCCATTAAGTGTGATTCATTAGCCATAAATCATGGATTCATCATTACTTAAAAAAGGAAAAATAACCATAAATCATAATTGATAATTAGAAATTTTAACATATTAAACATTCTTAAAGTAATAAATCCAAAAAATGAAATCTTAATCATTTCTTATCAATAAATTCTCAAAAATATTATTTTAACATTTTAATATCAATTAAAAAATTCATTTATTATAAATAATTTTCTTAAATTTTTAAATTTGTCAATAATTAAAAATAAAATATTAAATAACTCCAATTAATTTCTTCAAACTATTTGCTGAAACTCATACCGTCTCCATTGTCATTGGCCCAAAGTACAGTAAGAACATATTTGCAGAGTGGCAACAGCGTGAGCGTATATATGATGAGTGAGAAAGCACCGATGATATCATCTGGATGATGGATGCCTCCATCTGCAAAAGTGCTGGAATATACATAAAGAGGAGAAGTCCCTATGTCCCCATAAACTACACCAATACTCTGAAATGCCAATTGCAGAGTGGCGGCTAGCGTTAGTACCTGCAAAATAACAACATTCCAAATCGTGAAAATAGGTAAACTGTTTGCATTTAAATTAGTTCCAGAAATCAGATCTCTCACTGCTCCAAAGTGCTAAGTTTAAGAAGTCCAAAGCTCAATTCTTCTCAGGGTAGGTATTGTTGGTATTGTTTTAAAATCGGAAAAACAAATCACTTTCAAAATATTTCTAAAATCAATCAAATCTTAAAAGCCATAAATTTTAGAAGAGGAGATTTTTAAATCTACTTTATCTTTGTTTTATTTTTTTTAAATAATAAAAAAATTTATCATAACTTAGTTATTAAAGATAGTCATTTCTGGTTGTTATCTGAAAATACGAAGTAATTATCACTGTTATTCAAGAAAAAACATGTTGCTGAATGATTTTTTAGTAATCCTTAAAAAAATTTATCACTAGTAGTCTGTAAAGAAAATTATCAGTAGTCTGTAAAGAAAATTATCATTGTTATTCAAAAAAAAACATGCCACTTGAATGATCCATAAGAAAAAAGACTTCTCTCCTGCCTAGATCATAAGTTGTAACTAAAAACATGCCACTTGAATGATCTTCTAATGATCCATAATAAAAAAGACTTCTCTCCTGCCTAGATCATAAGTTGTAACTTGAATGATCTTCTAATGATCCATAAGAAAAAAGACTTCTCTCCTGCCTAGATCATAAGTTGTAACTTATTTTGTTATGTACTACCAAGAAAAACTCTTAATCAAGCAGAAAACTTTTTAGAATATATAAATTTAAAAGGAAAAAAAAATATAATTGTAAAAATAAGTTGTAAAAGTTATAAATTGACTTTCATCCCTTTGATAATCTTATTCTACCATTGTTGCAGATACAAAACATCAATCAGTGAACCAAAAAAAACAGTCGCAGTGAAAACAATTTATTAACATGTTGCAGAAGAAGAAAAGTATATAGATTTTTCATGCAAACCTGGCCGCCATGATTCATCTTGGAAACTCTACTGGACTCCACATCGAACGAATCAACCCGCCCCTTTTTTAAAATGCTTGAACCTTCATTATCTACCCCGCCCGTCGTCATTTCTGCTTCCTCGGATACCATCTTTACTAGCAAATATGAAGCAGATTCAAGAAGTCAGAAAGATTGCAAGGAATAAATGGACGAACTGGCTGCATTTATAGCTTCAGATGATACCGTATTCAATTATTGGGAAAAGGTCAACGAATTTCAATTAGGTCAGGTGCTTGCTATGGGCGCGTCATTTCCCATGTACTCTACGCTCCTGAGGAAATTTCCTAGAGCATTCCCGCCGCCTGAATCGGGAGCGTGCACATGGATGATGGGGCCCTCTGAGGCCTCCGTATTATCCCAAACTGGTAAATTTATTGACGATCTGCTTTAATGTGTATCCATCCGCCATGAGTCAATGATACTCATATATCCAAGAATATTAAAAAACCATTCGCCGCCTCGATTCAGACGTTCAACCTGACGATATATCGCATCGTGTCGTCACCTTCATAAAAGAGGTTGGTGGTTCGCTCACGACGGCTTCGAATCTTTAAATCTGGTTCGGCACCATATCTTCAAACTCCTCTTGAATCGTTAAGACAACACGAGTCCAACACGAGTCTGTTTGCAATTTTATTTTTGTTTTTGGTGGTTTAGGCATCTCACGTCCATATAATCATATTATTAATATGTTTTTTAAATAGAGGAAGTGTTCAAACTACACTGATATAATCATTATTGTATAGATGGACTCATTGCTGTTATTTAAAGAAATCTATACCACTTAGAATTACCTCTTAATGGTCTTTAAGGGATTAGTTTTCTAGTTTCTTAGTTTTTCTAGATTTCTTTAGGTGTTTGGGGGCTAACTCATTTCTTTATTTGAGAAATACAAACTTTTAGCCAAGAAAAAATAATTTTAAGACATACTCCTAACCCAATTTTAAATGTCCCCCGATCGGGGTGCCCACTTGTCAGACATCGCATCACAATAGAATAATTGCCTGTCCTTCTCACATTCCCTCTCCATAATGGCGCATGGAACACGCAGTTTATGGCGGTGCACGACACCCCGTTCATTCATTATGCAACAGGCAGGCCAGCCTGGATGGTCAGGATCCGGACGGCAAGTTCGTTTTAAGGTAAGCTTGGCCTCCCTTCTTCATTTCTCCATGCATAGCACTTTGCATGTAAGTGACCGGGGACAGCCAAGACGGAAGCTCAACATTCAACAACCTATCTACCATTCTACTCAGACGGGGTATGTATCTATTCTTCTCCTTCTGTTTATGGTGGTTATCTGGACTGCATGGTATACAAGCGTCCGTTGCATGGTAATTACTGCCCGAAATACAGGCTTGAGTTTTGATTTGAAGATAGTTAAAACAGACTCTGTTTTTATCTTTACTGGTTTGCTTACCACTAGGTCTCATAAGTCTACTCTATTGTTGTTAAACGTCAAGGGTCAAGTTCGCTCCACTCTACCGGCTGTTAAACCCTGCTTTAGAGACCCGTGCAATCTTCAAACTTACCTCATCTACCCTGTTCTCAATTGGCAAATTCATGTGTTCAGAATGAATTATGGTCAGACTCTTATGGGTCGAGTAGAGTCGCCCTGGAGTAGGGTCTGCTGTCTGATAAAAGGTCATAGGAGGCCCCATCTCTGTATTACGCAATTCAGCGATGTTTCCAATAGGGAGGTTACCCATAAGCTCCACCAGATTACCCAGAATAATAGGATTGTCCCGATTCTTTACTTGTTGCTCAACACGCTGGTCTTTCCGACCTTCTACAGCAAGCATGCTTGTATATACTGTATAAGAAATTTGGAGGCCCTCGGGATAAAGCTTCCTCATAAGAATCGCGCAGACTGGAATCAAAACCATGTTCCTTTTATGTTTCCTTATCAGTTTGATTTGTGCTCTTGCTGTCTAGATAACATGGGAAAAAGACGATCAACAGGCCAGGCTTCTAAAGGAAAGCAAGCCCAGCCTGTATATCCCCCTAACAAACGTAGACGGAAATCCAATTTAGAGAAACTTCAGCAGTTGGCAGGGAATTATGAAATGGGAAACTCAGTAACTGTTCGTCAAGCAATTAAAGGTTGGGAGAAAGAAATTCACACAGAACCCGAGGATAATGAAGCAGAGGCTGACATACTAGACTTCATCACGGATCCTGGGAACACCAGGGGCCACCTTACATTGTCTCAGCAAACCATGCACACGTATTGGATTCTTAAAAGCCTCCTAGCCAAGGCTATCCAGAGTATGAATCCCATTCAAATGGAACAGAACCCAAAGAAGGCTCAATTCTGCTTGCAGGATACATTGCTGCACATAGAAGACCAGCTTCAGCACATTAAAATTACTCAATACCAGGCTACTGACAGGATTAGTCGAGTTGATGATCGTGTTGGGCGCATTGAAAAGCAACTCCAGCTCCTACATCAAGTAGACATGCCAGGATCGACATCGAAAGCTCTTGCCCCTGTTTCTTCATCAGAAGTGTAACTCTTCTCAGTATAATGAGTCTCCAGGAGAAGTCTTATATGAACATAGTTTTGTGATTTCATGATAGTTTTGTTTTTATATGAACATAGTTTTAAATTTCAGATTGTAGATAACAAGCAAATAGAGCGGATAGCTACTGCTAGATACAATAGAATGAAGCTATTTCAGTTTTGGACAGCATTTCATGCACTTAGATGGCCAACAGACCTGGTCCTGCGGGCAGGTTGAGGCTATGGATTGATGTTTTATTTTGCAATCTGCTTTCTAAATATGAATAGAAAAGAGAGGTACTACCAAATTCACAAAAAAAAAAAAAAAAAAAACCAATTTTAAATGTTTAATATATTTTTAGGAAAATTTTATTTAAATATTTAATAAAAAATTGTTACATTCACATTAATTTATATAATTTGAATTATACAAGTTTTTCAAATTATGTATATATATATATATATATATATATATTAAAAGAAGAATGAGAATCTTGTATTTATTTTAAAATTACAACTTTCTCTACAGGGACTCCAAATTGGACAACAAAAACTAAGGTTTGTTGTGAAATACCTTCCAAAACTGATCCACGGAAAACAAAATTTACATGTCATATTATAACTAATTGATATTGTAGTCATTCATAACTGTTTAACATCAATCTATTTAGCTCCCATTGATTTTTAATGAAAAGTGATTTTGAGGTGTGTTCAAATTGGACCCTTGTTCGTTTAATTCTTAAACTTGTGGGTTATGGGCCCACGAAATCTAGTTATTCCTCAACTTTTTGAAGCAATGAACTCACAACAATGAACTCACATCTGCTATGATTGTTCCTTTATCATGTTCCTCTCCCCCTATTATTCCACACATCACATGTCCCTAAAATCTCAGCCTCATTTACCTACTCCATAGGACCTCGTTAGTGATCGAGGTTATTGTTCGGAACATAACACCATTCAGAGCCTTGCACTAACATCTAAAGACTCGAACATCGTCATCCCTTGGTCTATGTTTTTATGCCATGAGACTTGACCTTTCTTTCATGGTGGGCACACAACACCTTGTTTGCTAGCATGTGCCCCTATCGATGGCTACGATCTAATGAGAAGAACCAATGGTTGTGTTTACATTGGGTGCCAACCAGCATAAACCCTATTCGTCCCCCTTTCTTCCCCGATGGATAGTGATTGGTTGGGAGATGGAGCTCGGTCATGCCATCAAATGCAACCTGAGGCCATGGACGACTCCAATTCCACATCTCGTTGGGTTGTGATGAGTCAAGAAATCGACGACCAAATCTCAAAAGCCAACATCTATGGGTGAGTTTCACCATTCCTCGAATTTTGTTACCCCAACCACGTTCCACTCTCCTTTGGCATGGTTCTTAGGTGAGGGATAAGTTCTCTCTTGCCTTCATAGTTATGGTTTGTCCTTGTGACGAGAATTTATTGCATGTCGAATGTGTGGTTGTTGACCCTTACAAGATCCATCTAGATGACTGCGGACACCTTCAATCACAAATAACCCTCGCAGTAGGCATAAAATAACCCGCATGCCATTGGGCAATAAATGTGTGTGGGTTGTATATGCCCATTGTTGGACTTAAGTAAGTATATTATCCAATGGTGTGCATATTCAGCCCCTGCACATTAACTTCCTAATGGCAAGCCAGTTATTTTTTTCCCTCGCAGTATCCATACATATGAGAATTGACAAGGTTTGTAAAATACACAATGCGGATTTGAAACCGTGTAGAATGTAAAAACACACATAACACACACTTCATATTAAACTCAAGCAAATTACACATTTTTTCCTCTCAGAGATTTGTTGCCTCTTGACCTGGTTTTACATTGTATTGGCCACCTTCCTCACGCACTCCTAGGATTTCTATAAAACAAAGAGAACAAACCCTAATATAATGATGAATCTTGCCACGACATTCCTTCTAGAGGCTTTAAATATTTACATTTAGATAAAGTTAGAGGAAATCATGTCCTCTCTCTACGATCACCACAATGTGCCTTCCAAAGGCTTCAGGAAATCAAATTTGATTTGGTGGGAGGGCGGCATTTATGCCCCTACATAATACTCCCACAATAGAAAATATTCATGATCTCCTGATCATGTTCCTTCATTGTTGTGTCTCATTAATCTTCAATCTTGGTCTTCTTTCTCCTCATGTATTAGTGAGCTTATGCTCGTACTCACTTGTGACCTACAACCAAGCCTCCACTGACAGGTCACCAAATTATTTCCTTTGGCTCGGTATTTTTGTATCATAGGTTCACATCCTTTGGAACCTATCAAACTTCCTCTACTCCCCTGGCTGATGCACTCTACCCGCTTCTCTTGATAATTCTACCCATAATTGCAAATGTGGAATTGCCTCAACAACTTCTACCCAGTCGCAAGTAGAAGTTGTTCTCTACTCTCCAACAAGCATGAAATATTTTTTTGCTCTAATACCACTTGATGAAAATCGATTTTGGGATCTGGAACCTATTGGTTATGGGCCCACGAAATATGGCTAATTGTCTCCCTTTTGTAGCAATGAACTTACATCCATTATGATTGCTCCTTTACCTTGTTCCTCTCTCCCCCATTATTCCTTGCAAGCCATTTATAAAAAAAAGGGAACAAACCCTAACAAAACAAGGAATCTTGGCATGACATGGCTTCTAGAGGATTCACATATTTTACATTTAGATAAGATTAGAGGAAATCATGTCCTCTCTCTATTCTCACCGCAATGTGCCTTCTAGAGGTTTCCAAAAATTAGATTTGATTTAAGGGTGGCTTTATGTGCCTGCATCAAATCTCTCAATCTTAGTTTACACCCTTCATTAGCACATAAGTCTACATCTATGTGTTCAAATTGGACCCTTGTTGGTTTGATTCTTAAACCATGCGTTATGGGCTCACGAAATCTGGCTAATCCTTGTCCTTTTGAAGCAATGAAATCACATCTACTGCGATTGTTCCTTTATCATGTTCCTCTCCCCCCATTATTCCACACAGCACATGTCCCCAAAAGGTCAACCTCATATACCTACACCATACGACCTCATTAATGACCGAAGTTATTTTTCGGAACATAACATTGTTCGGAGCCTTGAAGTGACATTGAAAGCCTCTAAAATCATTAGCCCACAACCTTTGTTTTTATGCCATGAGACTTGGCCCTTATTTCCTAGTGGGAAGACAACACCTTGTTCACTAGCATGGGCCTCTATCAGTGGCTATGATCTAATGACAATAATCAATGGTTTTGGTTACATTGGGTTCCAACCAACCTCAACATTAGTCGTCCCCGTATCTTTCCCGATGGACAGCGATTGGTTAGGAGACGGGGCTTAGTCATGCCATAAAATGCAACTTGAGGCCCTGGACGACCCTAATTCCACAACCCGTTGGGCTGTGATTAGTCAAGAAATTGATGACCAAATCTCATAATACAAAATCCATGGGTGAGTTTCGCCTTTCCTCGAATTTTGTGATCCGAACCATGTTCCACCCTCCTTTGGCGTGGTTCTTAGGTGAGGGACAAGTTCTCTCTTGCCCTGGTAGTTCTGATTCAGCCTTGTGATGAGAATTTTTTGCATGTCTAATGTGTGGCTGTTAACCTCAACAAGATCCCTCTATGATGACTGCAAAAACTTGCAATCACAAATAACCCTCACAACATGTAGAAAATAATCAGCATGTCATTGGGAATTAACTGAGCGAGGCTTGTCTATATCCACCATTGGATTTAAGGAAGTACATTATCTAATGGTGGGCATATACAGCCCCCGTGCATTAACTACCCAATGTAAGGACATTTATTTGTTTCCCTCACAACATGCATACACATGACAATTGACAAGGTTTATAAAATACATAGTACGGATTTGAAACCATGCAAAATCTAAAAACACACAGAACACATGCTTCATATTAAACTCAAGTAAATTACACATTTTTTCCTCTCAAGGATTGGCTACCTCTTGGCCTTGTTTTACATTGTATTCTTCGCCTGCGTGACACATTTGCATGACACCTGTAAAACAATGAGAACAAACCCTAAGTCACGACATGCCTTATAGAGGCTTAAAATATCTGCATTTGGGTAAAGTTAGAGGAAATCATGTCCTCTCTCTATGATCACCACGATGTGCCTTCCAAAGGCTTCAGGAAATCAAATTTGATTTTTTTTTGGGGGGGGAGGAGGGGAAGTGGGGGGGGGGGGGTTATGGCCATGCATCCTACTCCCCAAATAGAAAATCTTCATGATCTCTTGATTGTGTTCCTTCATTGTTGCATCTCATTCATCTTCAATCTCGGTCTTCTTTCTCCTCATGTATTGTTGAGCTTATGCTCGTACTCAGTTGTGAGCTGTAACTAAGCCTCCACTGACACCTCACCAAACTCTTTTGTAACCACCATTTTAAGTGGAAACAAATAAATAAGGATTAGTTGTATTGTTGTGTTATTTTCTTTTAAATAAGAATATGTGAACAAAATGAAATGTTTATTTTAATAAAGATTTACTGTGGAAGTAGTTTCATAAGTAAATGATTGGTAAAAAGTAAAATCAAGATCTGATGTTAGTTAGAAAACAGTTTCACAGTTATCCCAAAACTCTGGAATAAATAAAACATTCCAAGGGGAGTTTTGGGTTGGATCTGTGCAGAAAGGACACTCTGTGGACTGGAAGCAAGGACTGTTTTCTTTCTAGAATAGATAATACCCTGGGTTGGAGTTCTGGACCGGATTGTCCCGTGAACTCCCCAGTACTACTGTTTTCATTGGAGTCGGAGAGTAATGGACCGGATTGTCCTGAGAACCTCCTCCAGAATTTTCTGAACTAACAACGAACTCAGACTTGAGCTCGGGGGAGAGCTGCAGGACGTGATCGCCTAGCTCGTGGAAGGGAGGCATATACACTACTACACTCGAATCTCGGGACAGATGAGTAGATTTTGTTTTAGTAGTTGTATTATCAGAAAGATAATTATTGGTTTTCTTGTCATTAAAACCTACTAGATGGTTATAAATTTGTCCTGTGCTTAACAGGAGACAGACAGTAGAATAAAATAATGACAGAACTGTATCTTTTATTTCAGTGACTGTATATATATACTTATAGTTATAACAGAGAGTAAACTGTAGAAAAATGACCGAACTGTTTCTTTATCCAGTGACTATATATATATATTGAAACTTAGAACAGAGGATAACTGCTGAAAATTGACGAAACTGCTCATTATACCAGTGGAAATATACATGTATAGATAGAAGAGAAAACTGTAGAGCGTGACAGATCTGTTCATTTATTTCAGGAACAGTATGTAAATTAGAGCAGGAGATAACCATAGAGATGCTTTATAAAACTGTTCTTTAATTCAGTAACAGCATATAGTTCAGGGTTGTTAGTCCAAATGAATGAGTTCTTAATGCATATGAACGAAGCAACCAATATACACAATAAGACCTGTACAAACTAGAACAGGAATAAAACGGTAAGAAGAAACAAGTTTTCCTTCCTCCTCCCTAAGAAAAAATATCCCTACTTAGCATCATGGGCGAGGGAGACCGTTAACCCATAGCGCCTGCGGAAAACAGGCCTCTGGGTTGGTCGTCTCTCTCCTTGGGAGAACTCGGACTACTAAGTTGTCCGGACACTGTTAATACAGTTTAATATAAACAAGAGAGGAGCAGTATAGTGAGGTTCGCCTGAGTCAACAATTCATTCTCAGAAAACAATAAAATAGAACATTGTACAGGGTGACAGAGTGCATAACTCAACCAGAAATACATGAACCAGCACGGGCCTGAAACAAATAACCACAAGTACCATATGTATGCGCCTGAAGGCACCAATAAACACCAGAGAACGCCTCACGAAAATTCACCGGAAAATATAGATTGGAAACTGAAGATATGCTCAGAAACGAAAAGAAATTCACCATACAGTAAATATTATCCATTGAAGTCATAATGAACAACACATCATTAAAATTCCGTCAAGCCAAGGCACATAACAAATTCATGCCTACAAGAAACTGCCAGTGTTCATAAACCCGCCACAGTGCAGGAAGCGTAAGTAGCATAAAGCGCCGGAGGGGCAACAACCTTAGCAAAACCCTAGATAAATAAAGAACTTCAGAAACCCTGGTCGGGTATAACAAAGATTTATGTACATCCATAGTCATAATAAAAGTCTAAATTTAACAAGGCAAGGCAGCCTGGGCGCCTGCCAAAATCTCAACGCCTTCAGCTATGAATACTGGAACTGGGTTCGGGTACATAAATTCCATAGCAAGGGTTAAATACCTGTGCAAACGAACGATGACATTAGTTTGTTGAAGCCGAAGTTTAGCAATTTAGGTAGCAGCCGAGCGGAGGGAGATGTACCTGACAATCAAACTGACTCTGCACCTGTCAACAAACCCCCAAATTATTAGTGAACGGAGTCTAAGGTGAATCGATGAAAGCTAAATCGAATCAAATAAGTTAAAAGCAAACCTTTTACCTGTGCAAACGCAGTTGGGGCATCCGGGACGAAGAATGGATAGTTGGAGAATCGGTCAGCCGAGACGGGGAACTTTAAACACACAATCCACAGTCAGTATGCGCGTATGACACAAGTGGAAAGCCGAAACAAGATTTGCGAAGCTGCGAAGACTACCTGGTGTGTCAAGCCAACTGTTCATATGCAGGAAACCCCCATCGACCAACTGTGCAACCGAACAGGAACCCTAAGGCGCAGACCCTGCCTCCAGAGGTTCCGGCGAGGCATCGCAATGACTGAAGAGTCAGTTACGGGCGGGGTAGGCATTACCCAACCCTAACAAATCTGCACCGTCGGTTCCGGATGGCCATCGACGGCCAGATACTCGCCAGGGTTGGATCGATGGTACAAATGGATATCCCGAGGCATTAAATCATTACCGGATCCCAAGAACCAATAAACATTGATACACATACATAAATCAGGATTTGAGTTGTAATATCACCGAAGCCTCCAGATCTTTAATAATTATAAAACCAAAGCTATGTCAAAGATATGTGGTAATTAAAATGTACAGCAATGCGTGTCAGTCAACTCGAGAACACCGCAATTACAATACATCACAACAAAACATTGCTAAATGTCAAGTGTTCATATTTGCCAAGGACCGCCATATAAACTATTACCCAAAGTTTAACAGTTAAATGATTTTTTTTTATTGATTATTACTGTAGTAACTTCGTTTTAATGATATGTGTGACAAGTGGTATCAGAGCCTGTTACAAGGCTGGGACCCTATTGGGCCAACTAACGTTCAAACTGTGTGTTAATTATGCACAGTCCAACAAGTAAATGGAAAGACAAGTGAGACGGACCCCTTCACAACAGTCACAGCGAAATGCTGGGGACATGCAGCCTCCGCCAGGGGGCAACCCTGAGATGTGGGTTCAGTTGGGGATTGAACAGCACCAGCGGTCAAACCGGCTGATGGAAGAGCAACAACAGCAGACCCGCATCTTATTGCATACAGTACAACAGTTGCAGGAGGAGATGGAGAGGGTACGACAGGAGAACGCCAGAATGATGCAGGAGCAGGAAAGAATCTTAAAAAGCATGTCTGATAAACAAAACCACAGGAATGAAAATCCCAGTGCTGATAGAGAACACCAAGAGGGAAATGAACAGCAAACTGAAGAGCAAGATGTGAGTCAAAAAGAAAAAAGTCCGTCCCAACGCAATACCTTGAACAGAAACCTTAATGAAGCAGAATCTGAAAATGGAACAGAACGGAAAGCAGGAAAAAGACAGAAGGTGGAATTACATGGAGAATTTAGAAAGATTAAACCACCCACCTTCGATGGAGAAAAAGAAGAGGTAGCTGAGGCCTGGTTGATAAATATGAACAAGTACTTCCAAGTGTATGATTATGACAGTGGTCTCAAGGCACGATTGGCAATTTATCAGCTAAAGGACAAAGCCACCCTATGGTGGGAAGAAGTGAAGAACGTGAAGGGGATAGAAGATCAAGACGTAACATGGGATAAGTTCCAACAGTATTTTAAGGACAAATATTTGACGGAGCGTTTCTACGATGAAAAAGCTCGGGAATTTCATGACTTAAGGCTAGGCCAGTTGACTATAGACGAGTTCATCACCAAGTTTACATCATTACTGCGTTATGTACCGTATCTAAGAGATGAAAAGGCCAAGGTTCAGAGATTTCTGAGTAGTTTACCCACCCATATGAAGGAGCGTATTGAATTTGTCAATCCTAGAACGATGGATGAAGCTATCAGAAAGGCAAGGCTGTGCTACCAGCAAGCAAAAAATAAGGTAGATCAAGGAAAAGGATGGCCAGCAAAGAAGGAAAATAGGAACAGTGCTGGATTCAAAAAGGGCAAAACCAGTAACTTCAGGAATTCAGCCAAGAATTCAATTAATAAGCAATTCGGCAGAAACCATCAAAGGATTAGATGGCCAGGTGAAGATAAAACTGTGGAAGCTTCAAATAAACCAGAGAAAACTCCAAACCAGAGACCATCTCTGCAATGTTGGGGCTGTGGGGCAGCGCACTACTATCGAGATTGCCCACAACGGGGAAAAGCTGAAACAGTGAATAATTTGCAGGAAGCCTCTACGGTGGGGGACGTTGCCAGAAGCATACCGAGGATTCACGCTGCATTGGAGGATCGGCAGGCTGATTTCCAACCCACCATGATAGAACTGGAAGGTAAATTGTTTTCTCAAACTATTTCTATTTTAGTGGACCCAGGCGCAAGTCTAAGTTATATAAGTCCTAAACTTGTAGAAATCTGTAAACTACCAAGTCAAAAGTTTAAGAAAAGCTGGTTGGTTCAGTTAGCTACAGGAGCTAAAAGAAGAGTTAGTGCTAAAATAACAGATTGTGCTCTGCAAGTCGGCGGACAGCAGTTGACAGTGGATTTAAATATTCTGCCCTTAGGCTCTTATGATGTTTTGTTGGGCATGGATTGGTTGGAGAAACATTGGACTCTTATAGATTGCAAAGAAAAGATAGTTTACTATAGAGATCAGAATGGTAATCGCCAAGAGATTCAGGGCTTAAAGAAGCCTGTACATCTGCGACCTGGTACCGCTTCTCAGTTGGCAAGATGTATGAGGAAGGGATGCCAAATGTACGCCATACAGGTTGGGCTATCCGAACCCAAGAACAAGGCTGTTATGTTAGAAAATATACCTGTGATACAGGAATTTAAAGATGTATTTCCTGAAGAGATACCGGGATTGCCACCTAAAAGAGAGGTTGACTTTACAATAGAACTGCTGCCGGGAGCTTCACCAATTTCGCGAACTCCCTACCGTATGAGTGTGCCAGAATTGACTGAGCTGAAAATGCAGCTTCAGGAATTGCTGGATAAAGGGTACATTAGACCCAGCGTGTCACCTTGGGGAGCACCTGTGTTGTTTGTCAGGAAAAAGGATGGAACCATGCGCATGTGCATGGATTACCGACAGCTAAACAAGTTGACTCTTAAGAACAGATACCCCCTACCTCGTATAGATGACCTGTTCGATCAGGTAAAGGGAGCTACTGTGTTCTCGAAGATTGATTTGCGGTCTGGCTATCATCAGATCAGAATTAAGGATGAGGATATACACAAAATTGCTTTTCGCACAAGGTACGACCACTATGAATTCGTGGTATTGCCTTTTGGTTTAACTAATGCTCCAGCCACTTTCATGAGACTGATGCATAGTGTTTTCCATCCTTACCTGGACAATTTCGTGTTAATCTTCATTGATGATATACTGATTTATTCCAAGAATGCAGAGGAACACCAGAAGCATTTGCGCATGGTGCTAGAGTTATTAAGGAAGCACTAGCTATATGCAAAATTCAGTAAATGCGACTTCTTCAAAGAAGAAATACAGTATCTTGGACATGTGATATCTAAGGAGGGTATAGCGGTGGACCCGGAGAAGATCGAGACCATTATGGAGTGGAAGGTGCCACAAAACGTAGCAGACATACGATCGTTTATGGGTCTCGCTGGGTACTACCGGCGATTTATAAATGGGTTTTCCAAGATAGCTTTTCCCATTACTTCCTTACAGAGAAAAGGGAAGATTTTTATATGGACAAAGGAATGTCAGGACAGTTTTGAAAGGCTGAAGCAGTTATTGACAACTGCACCTGTATTAAGTGTGGCAGACCCGGATAAGGAGTTTGAGGTTTGTACAGATGCCTGCAAGGAGGGAGTTGGAGCTGTACTATCACAAGAGGGAAAGGTGATAGCGTATGAATCTCGCAAGCTAAAGGATTATGAACAGAAATATTCAGCTTACGATTTAGAGCTGACAGCAGTGGTGCACGCTCTCCGAGTATGGAGACATTATTTACTTGGAAAGAGATTTGTATTAAGGACTGACCATAGTAGTCTAACCAACTACTTCAAACAAGCTAATTTAAATTCTCGACAAGCGAGATGGAATGCTTTCTTGAGCGAGTTTGATATCGATCTGCAACATGTAAAAGGAAAAGAGAACCGGGTCGCGGATGCATTAAGCAGAAGAGTGCACAACATCTATGAGTTGTATGTTAATCAAATTGAAACCAAATTTCTGGATCAAATCAGAATGGAAGCTGACAAGGATCCTGAGTATAAGTACCTGTGGCAGCAAACGCAAACACCTGAAGGCCAAGGTGAGCATGGAGATTATGAGATTAACCAAGATGGGTTGCTGGTTTTCAAGAAGAGGATAGTTATCCCAAATAGGGTGGAATTAAAAACCATGATACTAGATGAATATCACAGAAGCAATTATGCTGGACACCCAGGATATCAAAAGATGATGACTGCTATTCGAAAGGATTACTGTTGGTCCGGTATGAGAAAGGATATAGCGAATTATCTGAATAAGTGTTTAGAGTGCCAGCAAGTGAAGGTGGAGCATAGGCATCCTGCTGTATTAATGCAGCCCATACCTATCCCTGAATGGAAATGGGAGGTAATCTCATTATATTTCATTACTGGACTACCGAAAACAAAACGAGGAAATGACTCTATAATGGTAGTAGTGGACCGGCTAAGTAAATCAGCACATTTTATACCTGTCCAATCCACCTATAAGACAGTACAGATAGCGGACTTATTTATGCGTGAAATCTTTCGGCTGCATGGTATTCCTAAGACCGTTATCTCGGACAGAGATGTGAAGTTCACATCCGCTTTCTGGAAGGCCCTGTTTGCAGGTTTAGGGACGCAAGTACATTTCAGTACTGCATACCATCCGCAAACAGATGGTCAAACCGAGTGAGTGAACCAGATACTGGAAGATATGTTAAGGATGTACGTTATGCAGCAACCCGTTAAATGGGAAGAGTATTTACACTTGATAGAATTTGCGTACAACAATGGTTATCAGGAATCCTTAAGGATGAGTCCGTTTGAGGCGTTATACGGACGGCAGTGTAGAACCCCCATTAATTGGAGCAGCCCAGACACTAAACTTATGTTGGGACCAGATATGCTAGCCGAAATGGAAGCGGAGGTAAAGAAGATCAGACAGAATTTGAAAGCAGCGCAAGACAGGCAGAAGGTGTATGCAGACAGGAAGAGATCGTACCGTGAGTATGAAGTTGGAGATCACGTATATGTCCGGATTAAACCGAAGAAAAGCACATTAAGATGGGCATCTTGTGCAAAGCTAGCACCTAGATTCTGTGGTCCTTTCCAAATATTGGAAAGAGTGGGACCGGTGGCGTATCGCTTAGCGCTTCCTAGCCACATCCGGGTGCATAATGTCTTTCATGTATCGTTATTGAAACGATACGTTCATGATCCTAGACACATAATCCATTGGCAAAACATTCAGGTAGTGAATGCATGATGGTTAAAATGATAATATGATGTTAGAGACTTACAAAACTAACATAAGTTCTTTGTGTGTAGGTAGAACCGGACGGAGAGTTTCTGGTCGAGCCTCACAGTATAATAGACCGGAGGGAAATCATGCTCCGGAGACGAGCCATCGCCCAGGTTAAAGTGCAGTGGAAGCACTTTGGACCCGAGGAGGCCACTTGGGAAGACGACAGTTTCGTCCATGAAGCTTATCCAGAGCTTTTTTCTGCAAGAGAATAGAAACACCGAGGACGGTGTTCTCCTTAGGGGGGGAAACCACCATTTTAAGTGGAAACAGATAATTAAGGATTAGTTGTCTTGTTGTGTTATTTTCTTTTAAATAATAATATGTGAACAAAATGAAATGTTTATTGAAATAAAGATTTACTGTGGAAGTGGTTTCATAAGTAAATGATTGGTAAAAAGTAAAATCAAGATCTGATGTTAGTTAGAAAACAGTTTCACAGTTAACCCAAAAACTCTGGAATAAATAGAACATTCCAAGGAAAGTTTGGGGTTGGATCTGTGCACAAAGAAAGAGATACTTTGTGGACTGGAAGCAAGGAGGGTTCCTTTCCAGAACAGATAATATTCTGGGTTGGAGTTCTGGACCGGATTGTCCCGTGAACTCCCCAGTGCTACTGTTTTCACTGGAGTCGGAGGGTAATGGACCGGATCGTCCTGGAAACCTCCTCCAGAACTTTCTGAAACTAACAACGAACTCAGACTTGAGCTCGGGGGAGAGCTGCAGGAGGTGATCGCTCAGCTCGTGGAAGGGAGGCACATACACCACTTCACTCGAATCTCGGGACAGATGAGTAGATTTGGTTTTAATGGTTGATTTAATGGAAAAATTGTTCATTGGTTTACTTGTCATTAAGACCTATTATAAGGCTATGAAGTTGTCCTGTGTTTAACAGGGAACGGACAGAAAAATTATAACAATGACAGAATTGTATCTTTTATTTTCAGTTACTGTGTATACACTTATAGTTACAACAGAAGATCAAATTGTAGCATAATATTGTACTGTTTCCTTTCCAGAGACTAGATGTACATATTTAATTCTTACAAACTGTTGAATTTGACAAACTGTACGTTTTTACCAGAAGAAAATACACATGTACAGATAGAAAAAGGAACTGAAGAGAGTAACCAATCTTTTTTATCTTCATTCAAGAGCAGAGTAAATTAGAGTAGGAAATGACCATACAGAATGCTCATAGGAACTGTTATTATCACAATATCAATATACAGCTCAGGAATGATAAATCAAATGTATGAAATCGTGTAGCATATAAAACACAGTAATCAGTGTATATCATAAACCTGAACAAAACTAGAATAGGAGTAACAGTAAAACGAAACAAGTTTCCTTTCTTTCCTTTTTCCTAAGAAAAATATACTCTTATTTTTGCGTCAGGGCGAGAGAGACCGTTAACCCTTAGCGCCTGCAGAAACAGGCCTCAGGGTAGGTCGTCTCTCTCCTTGGGAGAACACGGACAAATAAGGTAGTCCGGACACTGTAACACAGTTATTGTAAACAAGCTATTCTCAGAAACAGTGAATTAGAACATTGTATAGCGCATTAGAGAGTATAATCCAACCAGAGATCACATGTACCAATACAGGTCAGAAGCAAATAACTGCATGCACCATATGCATGCGCCTGAAGGCGCCAATAACACCAAAGTGCGCCTCATGAGAGAAAACGCAGCATAGCTTGGAAACATAAGATACGCTCAGAAATAAAACACAAACAAATTTACCGCACAGTATAGATTATCCATTTAAAAGCTTATAGTCTAACATAACTTAAAACTCTGTCAGACCTTGACATATAACAAACGAATGCCTACGAGGAATTTCCAGAGTTCACATATACCCCACAGCGCAGCAACCGTAGTTAACATACAACGCGGAAGACATAGCAAAACCCTAGATGACAAAGAACTTCAGGAAAACCCTGGTCGGGTATAACAAGTTTAAATACATCCATTGCTCAAATTCCAGACTAGCTTAACAAGGCAAGGCAGCCTGGGCGCATGCCAAAGTCTTAACACCTTCAGCAACGAACACTGGAACTGGGTTCGGGCACAAAAACCCCTTAGCAAATGTTAAATACCTGTGCAAACGAGCGCTGTCATTAGTTTGATGAGCCGAGGGTTAGGTAGAAGCCGAGCGAAGAAGGAAGTACCTGAGAAGCAGACGGACTCTGCACCTGTCAACCAAAAGGAAAAAGCCCAAATTATCAATGAACGGTGTCTGAAGCAAATCATTGGGAACTAAATCGAAAACATTAAGTTAAAATAACCCATTACCTTAGCAAAGGCTGTTGGGCGTCTGGAACGAGGAGAGGACCTTCGAAAGATCGAACAGCCGAGACGGAAAACTCTTAACACACACAAATCCACAGTCAGTGTGCGCGGAAGCCATTTGTGGAAAGCCGGAGATAGACTTATGAGGACGCAACTATCACCTGGTGTGAAGAGCCGTCGGTCGTATGCCGGTAAACCTTCATCGCCCAACAGGGCAGCCGAGCAGAAACCCTCAGGCGCAGACCCGGTCTCCAGAGGCTTCGGTGAGGCAACGGAATGACTGCAGAGGCAGTTACGGGGGGGTAGGCACTACCCTACCCTAGCCAATCTGCACCGTCGATTCCGGATGGCCATCGACGGTCGGATGATTTCCAGGGTCGGATCAAGGGTACAACGGATATCCCAAGGCAATAAAATCATCACCGGATCCCAAGAACCAATAAACATTAATGATAATAATAAACCAAAAGCTATGTCAAGATTTGTGGTAATCAAACGTACAGCAATGCGTGTCAGTCAACTCGTGAACACCGCGACTGCAATTCATCAACAACGCATCGTTAAATGTCAAATGTTCATGATTTCCATATAACCAATACCCAAGTTTATAGTTGAATGTTTTTTTTTACATATTGATTATTACTATAGTAATTACGTTTTTTATGATGTGTGTGACAAGTGGTATCGGAGCCTGTTACAAGGCTGGGACCCTATTGGGCCAACTAACGTTCAAACTGTGTGTTAATTATGCACAATCCAGCAAGTAGATGGTGGACCTTAAAAGCCTCGTTCTGATAAACAAAACCATAGGAATGAAAATCCCAGTGCTGATAGAGAACACCAAGAGGGGAATGAACAGCAAACTGAAGAGCAAGATGTGAGTCAAAAAGAAAAAAGTCCGTCCCAACGCAATACCTTGAACAGAAACCTTAATGAAGAAGAATCTGAAAATGGAACATAACGGAAAGCAGGAAAAAGACAGAAGGTGGAATTACATGGAGAATTTAGAAAGATTAAACCACCCACCTTCGATGGAGAAAAAGAAGAGGTAGCTGAGGCCTGGTTGATAAATATGAACAAGTACTTCCAAGTGTATGATTATGACAGTGGTCTCAAGGCACGATTGGCAATTTATCAGCTAAAGGACAAAGCCACCCTATGGTGGGAAGAAGTGAAGAACGTGAAGGGGATAGAAGATCAAGACGTAACATGGGATAAGTTCCAACAGTATTTTAAGGACAAATATTTGACGGAGCGTTTCTACGATGAAAAAGCTCGGGAATTTCATGACTTAAGGCTAGGCCAGATGACTATAGATGATTTCATCACCAAGTTTACATCGTTACTACGTTATGTACCGTATCTAAGAGATGAAAAGGCCAAGGTTCAGAGATTTCTGAGTAGTTTACCCACCCATATGAAAGAGCATATTGAATTTGTCAATCCTAGAACGATGGATGAAGCTATCAGAAAGGCAAGGCTGTGCTACCAGCAAGCAAAAAATAAGGTAGATCAAGGAAAAGGATGGCCAGCAAAGAAGGAAAACAGGAACAGTGCCGGATTCAAAAAGAGCAAAACCAGTAACTTCAGGAATTCAGCCAAGAATTCAATTAATAAGCAATTCGGCAGAAACCATCAAAGGATTAGATGGCCAGGTGAAGATAAAACTGTGGAAGCTTCAAATAGACCAGAGAAAACTCCAAACCAGAGACCACCTCTGCAATGTTGGGGCTGTGGGGCAGCGCATTACTACCGAGATTGCCCACAACGGGGAAAAGCTGAAATAGTGAATAATTTGCAGGAAGCCTCTACGGTGGGGGACGTTGCCAGAAGCATACCAAGGATTCACGCTGCATTGGAGGATCGGCAGGCTGATTTCCAACCCACCATGATAGAACTCGAAGGTAAATTGTTTTCTCAAACTATTTCTATTTTAGTGGACCCAGGCGCAAGTCTGAGTTATATAAGTCCTAAACTTGTAGAAATCTATAAATTACCAAGTCAAAAGTTTAAGAAGAGCTGGTTGGTTCAGTTAGCTACAGGAGCTAAAAGAAAAGTTAGTGCTAAAATAACAGATTGTGCTCTGCAAGTCGGTGGACAGCAGTTGAGAGTGGATTTAAATATTCTGCCCTTGGGCTCTTATGATGTTTTGTTGGGCATGGATTGGTTGGAGAAACATTGGACTCTTATAGATTGCAAAGAAAAGATAGTATACTACAGAGATCAGAATGGTAATCGCCAAGAGATTCAGGGCTTAAAGAAGCCTGTACATCTGCGACCAGTTACCGCTTCTCAGTTGGCAAGATGTATGAGGAAGGGATGCCAAATGTACGCCATACAGGTTGGGCTGTCCGAACCCAAGAACAAGGCTGTTATGTTAGAAAATATACCTGTGATACAGGAATTTAAAGATGTATTTCCTGAAGAAATACCGGGATTGCCACCTAAAAGAGAGGTTGATTTTACAATAGAATTGCTGCCGGGAGCTTCACCAATTTCGCGAACTCCCTACCGTATGAGTGTGCCAGAATTGACTGAGCTGAAAATGCAGCTTCAAGAATTGCTGGATAAAGGGTACATTAGACCCAGCGTGTCACCTTGGGGAGCACCTGTGTTGTTTGTCAGGAAAAAGGATGGAACCATGCGCATGTGCATGGATTACCGACAGCTAAACAAGTTGACTGTTAAGAACAGATACCCCCTACCCCGTATAGATGACCTGTTCGATCAGGTAAAGGGAGCTACTGTGTTCTTGAAGATTGATTTGCGGTCTGGCTATCATCAGATCAGAATTAAAGATGAGGATATACACAAAACTGCCTTTCGCACAAGGTACGGCCACTATGAATTCATGGTATTGCCTTTTGGTTTAACTAATGCTCCAGCCACTTTCATGAGGCTGATGCATAGTGTTTTCCATCCTTACCTGGACAATTTCGTGCTAATCTTCATTGATGATATACTGATTTATTCCAAGAATGCAGAGGAACACCAGAAGCATTTGCGCATGGTGCTAGAGTTATTAAGGAAGCACCAGCTATATGCAAAATTCAGTAAATGCGACTTCTTCAAAGAAGAAATACAGTATCTTGGACATGTGATATCTAAGGAGGGTATAGCAGTGGACCCGGAGAAGATCAAGACCATTATGGAGTGGAAGGTGCCACAAAGCGTAGCAGACATACGATCGTTTATGGGTCTCGCTGGATACTACCGGCGATTTATAAATGGATTTTCCAAGATAGCTTTTCCCATTACTTCCTTACAGAGGAAAGGGAAGATTTTTAGATGGACAAAGGAATGTCAGGACAGTTTTGAAAGGCTGAAGCAGTTATTGACAACTGCACCTGTATTAAGTGTGGCAGACCCGGATAAGGAGTTTGAGGTTTGTACAGATGCCTGCAAGGAGGGAGTTGGAGCTGTACTATCACAAGAGGGAAAGGTGATAGCGTATGAATCTCGCAAGCTGAAGGATTATGAACAGAGATATTCAGCTTACGATTTAGAGCTGACAGCAGTGGTGCACGCTCTCCGAGTATGGAGACATTATCTACTTGGAAAGAGATTTGTATTAAGGACTGACCATAGTAGTCTAACCAACTACTTCAAACAAGCTGATTTAAATTCTCGACAAGCAAGATGGAATGCTTTCTTGAGCGAGTTTGATATCGATCTGCAACATGTAAAAGGAAAAGAGAACCGGGTTGCGGATGCATTAAGCAGAAGAGTGCACAGCCTCTGTGAGTTGTATGTTAATCAAATTGAAACCAGATTTCTGGATCAAATCAGAATGGAAGCTGACAAGGATCCTGAGTATAAGTACCTGTGGCAGCAAACGCAAACACCTGAAGGCCAAGGTGAGCATGGGGATTATGAGATTAACCAAGATGGGTTGCTGGTTTTCAAGAAGAGGATAGTTATTCCAAACAGGGTGGAATTAAAAACCATGATACTAGATGAATATCACAGAAGCAATTATGCTGGACACCCAGGATACCAAAAGATGCTGACTGCTATTCGAAAGGATTACTGTTGGTCCGGTATGAGGAAGGATATAGCGAATTATCTGAATAAGTGTTTAGAGTGCCAGCAAGTGAAGGTGGAGCATAGGCATCCTGCTGGATTAATGCATCCCATACCTATTCCTGAATGGAAATGGGAGGTAATCTCATTAGATTTCATTACTGGACTACCGAAAACAAAACGAGGAAATGACTCTATAATGGTAGTAGTGGACCGGCTAAGTAAATCAACACATTTTATACCTGTCCAATCCACCTATAAGACAGTACAGATAGCGGACTTATTTATGCGTGAAATTTTTCGGCTGCATGGTATTCCTAAGACCGTTATCTCGGACAGAGATGTGAAATTCACATCCGCTTTCTGGAAGGCCCTGTTCGCAGGTTTAGGGACGCAAGTACATTTCAGTACTGCATACCATCCGCAAACAGATGGTCAAACCGAGCGAGTGAACCAGATACTGGAAGATATGTTAAGGATGTACGTTATGCAGCAACCCGTTAAATGGGAAGAGTATTTACACTTGATAGAATTTGCGTACAATAATGGTTATCAGGAATCCTTAAGAATGAGTCCGTTTGAGGCATTATACGGACGGCAGTGTAGAACCCCCATTAATTGGAGCAGCCCAGACACTAAACTTATGTTGGGACCAGATATGCTAGCCGAAATGGAAGCGGAGGTAAAGAAGATACGACAAAATTTGAAAGCAGCGCAAGACAGGCAGAAGGGTATGCGGACAGGAAGAGATCGTACCGTGAGTATGAAGTTGGAGATCACGTATATGTCCGGATTAAACCAAAGAAAAGCACATTAAGATGGGTATCTTGTGCAAAGCTAGCACCTAGATTTTGTGGTCCTTTCCAAATATTGGAAAGAGTGGGACCAGTGGCGTATCGTTTAGCGCTTCCTAGCCACATCCGGGTGCATAATGTCTTTCATGTATCGTTATTGAAACGATACGTTCATGATCCTAGACACATAATCCATTGGCAAAACATTCAGGTAGTGAATGCATAATGGTTAAAATGATAATATGATGTTAGAAACCTACAAAACTAACATAAATTTCTTTATGTGCAGGTAGAACCGGACAGAGAGTTTCTGGTCGAGCCTCACAGTATAATAGACCGGAGGGAAATCATGCTCCGGAGACGAGCCATCGCCCAGGTTAAAGTGCAGTGGAAGCACTTTGGACCTGAGGAGGCCACTTGGGAAGACGAGAGTTTCGTCCGTGAAGCTTATCCAGAGCTTTTCTCTGCAAGAGAATAGAAACACCGAGGACGATGTTCTCCTTAGGGGGGGGCAACTGTAACCACCATTTTAAGTGGAAACAGATAATTAAGGATTAGTTATATTGTTGTGTTATTTTCTTTTAAATAAGAATATGTGAACAAAATGAAATGTTTATTTTAATAAATATTTACTGTGGAAGTAGTTTCATAAGTAAATGATTGGTAAAAAGGTAAAATCAAGATCTGATGTTAGTTAGAAAACAGTTTCACAGTTATCCAAGTACTCTGGAATAAATAAAGCATTCCAAGGGGAGTTTTGGTGGGGGATCTGTGCACAAAAGACACTCTGTGAACTGGAAGCAAGAACTGTTTTTTTTTTCCAGAACAGATAATACCCTGGGTTGGAGTTCTGGACCGGATTGTCCCGTGAACTCCCCAGTACTACTGTTTTCACTGGAGTCGGAGGGTAATGGACCGGACTGTCCTGGAAACCTCCTCCAGAACTTTCTGAACTAACAACGAACTCAGACTTGAGCTCGGGGGAGAGCTGCAGGACGTGATCGCCCAGCTCGTTGAAGGGAGGCACATACACCACTTCACTCGAATCTCGGGACAGATGAGTAGATTTGGTTTTAGTAGTTGTATTATCGGAAAGTTAATTACTGGTTTACTTGTCATTAAGACCTACTAGAGGGTTATACATTTGTCCTGTGCTTAACAGGAGACAAACAGTAGAATCATAATAATGACAAAACTGTATCTTTTTATTTTAGTGACTGTATATACACTTATAGTTATAACAGAAGATAAATTGTAGCATAATGACAGAACTGTTTCTTTATCCAGTGACTATATGTATATATTTAAATTTAGAACAGAAGATAACTGTTGAAAATTGATAAACTGTTCGTTTATACCAGTGAAAATATACATGTACATATAGAAGGAAAAACTGTAGAAAGTGACAGATCTGTTCATTTAATTCAAGAGCAGTATGTAAATTAGAGTAGGAAACAACCATAGAAATGCTTTATAAAACTGTTCTTTATTTCAGTAACAACATATAGTTCAGGATTGTTAATCCAAATGAACGAGTTCTTATTGCTTATGAACAAAGCAACCAGTGCACACCATAAAACCTGTACAAACTAGAACAGGAATAAAACAGTAAGAAGAAGCAAGTTTTTCCTTCCTTCTCCCTAAGAAAAATATTCTTACTTAGCATCATGGACGAGGGAGACCATTAACCCTTAGCGCCTACGGAAACAGGCCTCTGGGTTGGTCGTCTCTCTCCTTGGGAGAAATCGGACTATTAAGTGGTCCGGACACTGTTAATACTGTTAATATAAACAAGAGAGGAGCAATATAGTGAGGTTCACCTGAGTCAACAATTCATTCTCAGAAACAATAAAATAGAACATTGTACAGTGTGACAGAGTGCATAATTCAACCAGAAATACATGAACCAGCATGGGCCTGAAACAAATAACCACAAGCACCATATGTATGCGCCTGAAGGCACCAATAAACACCAGAGAACGCCTCACGAAAGTTCACCGGAAAATATAGATTGGAAACTGAAGATATGCTCAGAAATGAAAAGAAATTCACCATACAGTAGAGATTATCCATTGAAGTCATAAGGAACAACACATCATTAAAATTCCGTCAGGCCATGGCACATAACAAATTCATGCCTACAAGAAAACTGCTAGTGTTCACAAACCCGCCACAGCGTAGGAAGCGTATGTAGCATAAAGCGCCGGAGGGGCAACAGTCTTAGCAAAACCCTAGTTAAGTAAATAACTTCAGAAACCCTGGTCGGGTATAACAAATATTTATGTACATCCATAGTCATAATAAAAGTCTAAACTTAACAAGGCAAGGCAGCCTGGGCGCCTGCCAAAATCTCAACGCCTTCAGCTATGAATACTGGAACTGGGTTCGGGTACATAAATCCCATAGCAAGGGTTAAATACCTGTGCAAACGAGCGATGACATTAGTTTGTTGAAGCCGAAGTTTAGCAAAGTAGGTAGCAGCCGAGCGGAGGGAGATGTACCTGACAATCAAACAGACTCTGCCCTGTCAACAGAACCCCCCAAATTATCCGTGAACGGAATCTAAGGTAAATCGATGAAAGCTAAATCGAATCAATAAGTTAAAAGCAAACCTTTGTACCTGAGCAAACGCAGTGGGGCGTCCGGGACGAAGAATGGACAGTTGGAAAATCGATCAGCCGAGACGGGGAACTTTAAACACACAATCCACAGTCAGTATGTGCGTATGCCACAAGTGGGAAGCCGGAACAAGAACGAGGTCGCGAAGACGCTAGTTGGTGTGATGGCCAACTGCTTGTTATGCGTGAAAACTCCCATCGACCAACTGTGCAACCGAACAGAAAACCCTAAGGTGCAGACCCTGTCTCCAGAGGTTTCGGCAAGGCAACGCAATGACTGCAGAGTCAGTTACGGGTGGGTAGTCATTACCCAACCCTAGCTAATCTGCACCGTCGGTTCCGGATGGCCATCGACGGCCAGATGCTTGCCAGGGTCGGATCGAGGGTACAAATGAATATCCCGAGGCATTAAATCATTACCGGATCCCAAGAACCAATAAACATTGATACATATGCATAAACCAAGATTTTGAGTTGTAATATCACCGAAGCCTCCAGATTTTAATGATAATAATAAACCAAACGCTATGTCAAGATTTGTGATAATCAAACGTACAGCAATGCGTGTCAGTCAACTCGTGAACATCGCAAATGCATTACATTAACAACACATTGTTAAATGTCAAAGTGTTCATGACCGCCATATAACTATTACCCAAAGTTTATCAGTTGAATGTTTTTTTTTTATTGATTATTACTGTAGTAACACAACCACATTAAACATATTAATGTAGTTGGTATAGCAAAAGGCTTCATAAATATAACCCAAAAAACTATTGCAAGAAACACGAACACAAAGAATGCCTTACTGATGCACCCATTTACTTCATTAATCATGTATGTAAATGTTATGGTCCACCTTAACTTAAGAAAAAAAAGGAATTACACATCTTATTGTAAAATATACTATTTTTCTAAATAAATTTTGTCTATATATAAATGAATGTTATAAATAATAATGAGGAACTTATCATGGATGAACTTATTAGAATTGGAATAATCTCAAATCCCTAGGAAATTGGTGAGTGAGGAGCAAGTGGCACAAATATAATCTTTTAAATTTATTAAAAGTAATGGACCATTTTGCTACCAAAAATTTTCTTATATATAAATGAATGTTATAACTAATAATGAGGAACTTATCATGGAGGAATTTATTAGAATTGGAATAATCATAAATCCATAGGAAATTGGTGGGACAAGAATCTAATTTTTTAAATTTGTTAAAAGTCAATGCAACCTGGAAAACTCTATAATACACTACAATAGTTGATGAGTAAGACTAAGCATATGATGAGCATATTCCCTTGAGAATCAATATAGGTTGTCACTTAAAAAAATAAAAAACGGTCAACAAATCATCAACAACCAATCCTCATCAGCCTTAAGTTGACACTTGAGAATCAATCTAGGCCCTAGATTAAAAAAATAAAATAAAAATCAATAGATGTTCATTGACCTCAAGTTCAAATAAGAAGCCTTCCGCAGATATTGTACATAATTTGGTGTATTTTAAATTAATGTGTTTGAGTAAAAAATCAACTTTAATATTTTAAATTTGATTGAGAATACCTACTTCTTTTCACATTCACATTATATTTTATATAACCAAGAACAAATGATTTTGAAAACTAAATCATAAAATCACATTTAAAAATTTGTTATTTAATACAAGTTAATATTTAAAATTTATACAATTAAAATCTTATTTTTTATTTATTTAATTGTTTTACTGTTATGGTGAGTTGGGATATGTGATGTTGTGTTGTGTTGTGATGTATTGGGTTACGTATTTTTTGTGTAGTAACATTGTGTGTAATATGGTGTATTTTAAATGAGTTTAAATTTATTGAGATTTATTGTTTTAAAAATATTTGCACAACATTGTTATGTTATAAGGTTGTGAATATGTAAATTTATATCTTTATTATAAATGGATGTATATATATTTTAATTTTACATTTTAAAATTACACATATACTTCTCTCTTTCACATGATATCATATTCATAGAAATAAGGGAAGTATTTAAAATGCACTCGTAAGCTTTCAAAAGCAATATTAATTTTATTTTTTAATCGCTAGGGTTTCACTCAATGAACCTATGACATATCATGCGGAATTGGAAAATACCTATAAAAATCACATTCTTTAACCCCCTACCAATATGAACCCAATACACCTTCCAAATTTTAATTACCTCTAGTTTCACTAGATATTGTAGTTATCCATTTTTCATTAACACTTTTTATATCCCTTTATATATTTCATTAACGTTGAGCTTTGTCTTTTATATTTTCCAATATAAAAACTCTTTACCCCTATTATATGTTCAATATATTATGTCATTTTTTCATATATATATCCCCCCACGTTGTATGGTATTTCTCCACCCGTGAAGCTTCATTTTTTTAGTAGCTACAAACCTATAGTCATTCCCAATTTTAACATTTTTGACCATGGTAGTGGATCACAACCACTTTTTCTTTGTTATTTCAACTGCTTCCTCTCTTCTAGAAGAAGATGCATGTCTCAAGTTTGTAGTGGAGTATGGTGATTATGAGAAGGATATAAAACTAGAGCCCAAAGATGGTAACCGATTGAATTTGTCTGAAGCACAAACTAATTCACAAGTCATAAGTAACCAACAATTAGGTGAATATAGAGGGATAAATGGTGGAAATGGTTTTCAAAACTTGGAAAACGCACTAACATTATCTAAAAAAAATATATATAAGAAAACCATAAAATCAAAGAAGGTGGATGACATAATAAGGATTTATATGATATACTATTGTAGGAGTGCAATCTCTTCCTCACACGAAAGTGATTCTAATCAACAAGAAAATTTAATAAACTTAAACCAAATAAAAAGGAGGTAGACAGATGTGAAAACTATCTTGGTTGAAATGTAGATAAAAGAATTATTGACTTATAAAGCCTACAAAAAATTTGATCATGTTCTGCAAACTAAATTCTTATTTCAAATAAAAGCACTCACATACACATACAAGCATATATGTAATTCTAGGTGGAAATTTACAAAAAAAAATATCGTTAACTTCTAAAACCTAAAACATACTTGATCATATCCTGAAAATTAAATTCTTATTTCACATATGAGAACAAATGTATACTTCATAACTAGGCATCTTGTTGACTTCCACAACTAGGCATATTGTTTATAGTTCTTTTAGAGAGAAGTCTTTGCACCTTTAGATCACCTTAAATATCACATATTCCTTTATCAACACTCTTCTTCTATATGTTATAGGCTTATGATGTTTCCTTTGTAACATTTGGTGTAATTGATAGTTTACAATTTTTTTAAATGAAGAATTATATATATGAGTATATTATAAATATAAATTAGACATAATATTTTTTATTAAAAATTATAAATATAATTTAATATCTTCAAATAAATTAAAAGAGTAATAAAACCCATATTAATTACAAGTCCTACTTCAATGCATCAAAAATTTTTAAAATTATATATTTTCAAATAAAAAAAATTAATACAATTTTACATTAATTAATATTATATGCATAATCATATAAAAAAAACTTTATACAAATTACTAATTTCATATATAATCAAATTAATCATCACATATACTAGCACAATCACATTAATAAATGTGGTTGATAAACATCGATAGGCATATATTACTCACATTTATAAATACATATCAATATACAATAGTATATATGAACTTATACATATATATGGACTTTATTATATACAATGTACTGAAATATATTGAAATGTACATTAATGTACTCAAATATTTATACACTAATGTGTATATTAATGTACTTAAGTACATAGGCATTACTATTCTCCACACAAATGTATAATAATACATAGATTTATAGTAAATTTTACACATGACAACAATAATGAATAAAATGTGTCGATGTACAATAATTTTTACGCATGATAAAACAATGAAAAGGTACATTAATACACTACAAGATACATGATATACATTTTTAAAGTAGGCTATAACATTATTCCTTTGATTTTTAATTCCTTGGGGTTTTAATACTAAAAACCTAACATATTATTAAAGAAACCGAAATATAAACCATATGGGGTTGTGAGTGTATAGAATTATAAACCCAAGGGACATGGGGTTTATCTCATTATAAACCTAAAAGAATTATAATAAACCCCAAGTGACAAAGATTAAAAACCCAATGTATATAAATTTGAAGATAAATATTATAAACCCCTAAATGAACATGTAAACCCTTCAATATTCGCACAATCCTTCACATAATAACAAATGTTTCCTTTAATACGTTGGGGTTAATAATAAACACGTAGTCAAATCCCTTCGGTAACCACTATTATTATTAATAAATATCATTAATCCAAGTGATTATTTCTACAACTCATATGTTTTGTGAACCCATGGAATTAATATTATAAAACCAAGCTATATAAACCCTTGGATAAATATTATAATCCAAATAAATAATTAACCTAAGGGATCAAAACCAAAATCTGAAGGGATTATAAACCCATGTGATTAATATTAAATCCAATGGATAAATACTATAAGCTAAATACATAAATTAAAACCCTTAAATAAAAAAGTTTGACGAGAGTTCATTGTGGTAGATTTTGGACTACAAAATACCTTTTACAATTCAAAGGTGGGCTATGGTTGACTATGATTGACTTCCTTTGGGACAATATTTGTGACAATGCGACATTAAAAAATGGTTGATAATGGTTTATTTTTCTATTGAGACAATATTTGTCATTATGCAACATTGAACTATGGTTGACCACAGTTAAAAATGTTCTACAAAGATACAATCCTTCTCACAATAATAAAAGTTGGGTTTATAATCCTTTCGCATTTTAATACTACAAACACTAGAATTATTAACCCAATGGATTGAAATCGAAAGAGAATTATAAACCCAATGAATGTATAAAAACCCCTTGGATTTACAATATAGATCCATTGAGTTAGTAAATATGTAGTTAATCAAGGTGGATATTAGTGGCCACCCAGCTATTCCACCTAGACAGTTTCACTAGTTTTTTTATTTACTATTTTTAGTAATTTTTGGGTCCCAAACTTTCGGAGCAATTTTGACCCCTTAAACGATCTTTTTCTAAGGTTATTTGCAGTCTTGTAGAAGAAGATAGGGGAATATGAAAAAACCTGTATTCCTCATATAGATATTTCCAGCGAGCCATCATAGACGAGAAATGGAGATAATATGACCAAGTTACGACCTCGGGCAGGTGGCTACCCAGCTGACCCCAACGGGGCCCATAAACTCTTGGTGTTACATCTCCTTAGGTTAGGGTTTTCGTTGTTTAGGGTTTTATCTTATTATTCAATAATAAAAATGCCCTTGAGTCTCATTGTAACACAATTCAGAGGCATGTATCCACCACATCTCTTCTCAGAGATAAGATACAATAGTCAGTGCTTGTTTCTTTCAATTTTTTCTGTAAGCATTTTCAGTATTTGATATTAATAAAATGAAATATTATTTTTATTTGATCTCTATATTTGTGATTATATTTTTATTATGTTTCATTCCTTATTAAATTCAGATCAAGAGTAAAGATATTACTACCATAGCATTATAAACCCAAGCGAATAATAATAAACCCAAGGGGCAAAGATCATAAACCCAAGGTATATAAACCCCAACATAAATATTATAAGCCCTAAAATGAACATGTAAACCCTAAAATATTTTCACAATCCTTCAAATAATAACAAATGTTGGCTTCATAATACCTTGGGGTTAATAGACCCTAGGGGTTAATAATAACCCCGTAGGTTTACAATATCAATACTTTCGGTTACCACTATTATTATTAATAAATATTATTAACCTAAGTGATTAATTCTACAAACCATATGTTTTTTGTACCCAAGGAATAAATATTATAATACCAAGCTATATAAACCCTTGGATCAATACTATAAACCCAAAGAAATAATAAACCCAAGGGATCAAAACCCAAAACCCAAGGGATTATGAACCCAAGAGAATAATACCAAACCCAATGGAAAAATATTACAAACACAAGACATAATTTTTAAAACTCTTAAATAAACATGTTTGACCAAAGTTCACCACAGTGGATTTTGGACTACAAAATCCTTTTTATAATGAAGATGTGGACTATGGTTGACTATGGTTTTTGGGGAAAGGTTTGTCACAATACAACATTAGACAATGGTTCACCATGGTTACTTTTTATACTAAAAAATCTTTTTCATTATACGACAAGGAACCCTAATTAAACATAGTTAATACAATACTTTTCAAATATATGACGAAGTGATATATTATGACGAATTCCTTCTAGATGAAAAATATTCATCACATAAAATTATTCCATGGTACTCCTCTTACAGTGATAGATTATACCAACAATGATGGTGGATTTACCTATTAGCATTCTTCTTCATATGCTAGAATTAAAAATATATAATTTCACACAAATACCTACATGAATCTAATTTTTATGGAGTAGATTAATCTCACATTTTTCACATATTTTTGTGCCCTCCTATGAGGGAGCTACACCACTAACTACTAGATATAACAAGAACATAAAATTATTGCACACAAAACTATATTTTCTATGTTTTAGTCAATCAATAATATTAGATATAAATACATTAATATTTCCTTATGAGATATAAACTTAGCTACAAAATCCATTTAGTTGAAATAAAATTTCAACAATACTGTAATATAGGAGCTAAATCCAACTAACTAACAATGATGAATATTATGAAATAGCCATAAAACAAGTAAAAATAAATCTCTCCAACAGAAATGGAATAAATACCTTTGAGAGAAATATCAACCTTTAATTTGGTACTATTAATAAGAGTATTATAGAATATTTTTTCGACATTAAATATCTAACATCCACTTGATGGTGCTGGAAATTTGTCAACCAAGGTTGTCTCCCCAATGTGAACTCCCAATTAGATCTCACACCATTTGGAGTAGGAGCCCCAACCATAAATATAGTCGGTTCCAATTTTCCTTAGGGATTTTCCTTGGCTTCAACTATTAACCTAATAGGTTATACAACATTATTTGAAACAACTAAGCAAGTTTACACTGTGAGGACTACAATTGCAATGTGTATAAGGTATTTTCAGGCCATGTAAAAAGAGAGTGCACCTTCAGAAGAAAAGTAATAGTACTATCCTAAATGAGGAATACAAGAGCCTAAAAGGATTATTAGTTAACCTACAAAGTTTTTCACAAGAAAACTACGATCATAAAATTAAATACAACACACCTTCAAGAAGATAAGTATCAAAGCCACCGAAATAGTTCAATGTACTTAGTACATATGAATGAAACATATAATGCAAACATATAAAGAATAGTCCTAAGTGAGTTGGCTCATCAAGATTCATATATTAAGTGGAAGTGCCATATATACAAGTACAATGTTGCCACACTATCCCCAATAGTGGAACATTAAGTCACCACTTTCTCCTCCAAAGAAATATTTCTCTCCTATGCCAAGCAAGAGAAGCCAAGCTGAAATTTTGAATCCCAAAACTTCCATTTTCTTGGGCTATGAGGGTTTATTTATAATAAATGAGGTGAATATTCACCTCCCATGTGAATCTTTACCTCTATCGTGACTCTTGAGCTTCTATAATGAATTTTCGAATTATTACATGAATTTTGAGCTTCTATATGAATTTATAAATCAAGAGAGGCTCTTCATATTTCATGTGGGACCCTTGGTATTCCACATATTTACATTTTATCACTATGGGAAGTGATACAATTACTTGACACTATGACACATGTGACTCTTGAGATGACTCTTGACAGTGATGCCATGGAACTTCATGATGATGTGGCACTTCTAATGTGTTCCTTTTGCTCCTTTATTTACATATTCATGATGGATATTGCATGTGTTTCATATTGAACCTTCAAGGGAATGATTGATCTTGAGTCTTCATGTGATCTAGATCTTTGATCTTTTGAGGTAATCTAGTGTCCCATCATGTTCTTTCTTGATGACTTCTTCATGGTTCCATATTCACAAGTGTCTTTTCATATGACCTCTTTATCTTCCTCTATGAGCATCATATTTTCATGTCATGATGTAGTACTTGCAAGTATAATCCACTCATGACAAGATTACATCATTCTAGAAATATCCTAGTCTAACTTTCTTCATGAAAATGTTGATTGAGCTAGAACTGGGTGTTGGACTAAGAGGCAGACTCGAGGATTTAATAATGTGTAGTTCTAGGGGTCAAGAGTGATGGACTGAAGCTTGATTTTGCATAATATGTAGTTATGGAACCTTGAGAAGGAATATTACATAGTTGGGGAGCTTAGTGACATAGAGTTGTGCCTTGAGACTACACAATCCACAATTTTGGAAGACTGATAAAGATGAGTATGTAGTTGAAGAGATCAGTGAGGTAGTCTTAAGCCTTGAATTTTCCCATTATGTAGTCAAGGAGACAGAGAGGCCTAGGGACTGCGTAACTTGGTGAGGTAGGTAGATAGCTTGAGGCTTGACACTATGCAATGCATAGAAAGAGATTGAATAGGAGGGTAAACTATGTAGTTGTGGAGGTCAAGTGGGAAAGGTTGAGAACTGAGAGTCCACAATGCATAGTACTTGGAGGTGAGAATTTAAAATTTTGCAGTTCCAAGAGGTAAAGGATGAAATTTAGGATTGACATTACAAAATTCATAGTTCTGGGAGGAAGAATGGCATCAAGTTGATAAGGCGTGGACTTTCGAGAATTTGATAAGGTGCAGGTTCAGTGAGGTAGAATTGAGAGTAATTTTTAAATTATGAATGATCACAAACATGATAAAAATTTATGACACAATATTAAAAACTTGGTACATAAGGATAACATGACCCCCTCGATGTGATGGCAATGCAACAATCTCCTCCAAGTGTGACACTTAGGGTACACTTTGCGGCAATAGTGATGAAAATTTTACAATAATGCTCAACACTTGGGGAACATGTCTAATGTATTTCATTATGAATAATAGCGGATAGTAGTGTAGGAGGATTCATCATAACTTCCTTTTAATAATGTACAATTCACTCCCTTCGACTAGGTGTAACACTTAGGGTACACTTTGCAACGACAATGAAAACACTAGTACAAAAATGCATAAAACTTTGGGAATGGGTATAGTACATGTATATGTGGTAAATATGACTGATTGGTACCAAAATTTCCTCTCACAATGAGCCAAAAATATTATTTTACAATGGACAACACTTCCGATGCCAAAATACAACAATTGCGATAGTAAGATAAAAGTCCAACCCATACTTTCAAATGCAAACAAAATTGAAATTGACACATTCCAGAGTGAAGATAACATGAAAATGACACTTATTAAAGTGAAAATAAGAAAAATAGATATACCAAAACATGAAATCGACATTTATGAAAGAAAAACGTGCGCAAAAGTTGAATAAAACTCACTGAAATAGAAATAAAATCAAAACCAAAAGTGTGATATTGTCAATGAAAGTGTGTACTTACTTTAAACACATGTTAAAAATTACAAAAAAAAATTCTTGTTGGACTGTGTTATGCATGTTCAATCTTGCGTAAAGAAATTCGCTCAAGAACTTATTACAGACTGAACATGTGTGAGAAAGTGACTTCGACACTAAGAAACTGAGAAGAATACTTAAAAACTTAGCGTAACATTACTTGATCATGAAGCGATTACAAAATGACAAACATTTGGCTCCTCAGTAGGCTCCAAAATTTAGATGTAGACAAAATATCGGAGGATGTTAATCACAACCTCAACACTTGGTGAAAAACTGGTAGAAATCCAACTTGTATGTCCAGGTTTTATCCTTAATTGCAAGGTGTCAGTCTTTCATGAAGTATTGTTTCATTTCATGGATTACCTTGGCTCCATTAGGGGAATTTTGAGGTATAAAATGGGCCTCCTACGAAAAATGTACAAAAAAAATAATTTTTTTAGGAAGCAATAGGATTCAAGATGATGATGTCAACCATGGAGGATGATTCACCAATTTTTAAGTAAAATGGTAAAAATATTAAAAAATAATAAAATAATGAAACTACTTTTTCAACTCGTATTTTCAACTTATCTCCCAAATTTTTCACTCAAATTTCAAGTGGGAGTACTTGTTGGATGCTAAATTCAATTCCTCTACCAAGGAGTACCCATTTTGTATACTTTTGATGGACACTGCTATGTGAAAAATAAGAAATACATGAAAACCCATGATTACAAACATGTTTTTCATATATGTGTCATTTTTAATATAGCAGGTACGATAGAAAGTATGAAACGTGGGTACTCCTTGGATGAGGAATTAAATTTTCCATCCAACGACTACTCCCACTCGAAATTTGAGTAAAAACTTTGGGAGATAAGCTGAAAATACGAGTTGAAAAAGTAGTTTTTTTTTTTCCCTCTAAAATTTGATGATGTAATCAAATATTGTTTTATTATTTCCACTATTTTTTTTATAATTTCCTTAGGAGGCCCATTTTATACCTCAAAATTCCCCTAATTCCCCTTTGACCTAGTTATGGATATAGTCTCCTCTATTCCTTTTCTCGCCTAAACACATTAACAATTCTTTCCAAATAATAGTTGTTTTGATTGAGGAGAAGGGTAATATAAAATTTTGAGTTTAAGATCATCATAGTCTTATTTTTCATCTCCAGTGTTGCTCTATTTCCATTAGGCTTGGAAAGTACCCCATTGGAGTAACTATAGGAACACAAGAATAGCTTCAATGCCACTGAGCCTGAATAGTACCCCGACGAATTTATTTTCTTCACCTCTCTATGGAGGGCTCCTTTCTCTTCTTTTTTCCTGTATTTATTTTATTTATAGTATTATGCCCTGGCAGTTATTTATTTTAAGAGGGTGAAAGAATGATCTCGACTTATTGAGAGTAGAAGAGTTTGTTCCCTCAGAGAAGGATATATACCTTTGATATTGGTGTGATCATTATTTATTTTCCCCTTTCCCTTCTTCTACTTGATTGGATCTATAATAAGAACACCATTTTATTACAACACCGAGTCATGAAATGAAGATCCTATAATATATATGAATTTATGGTTTGACCAAAGGTTTCCCATTCGAATGGATCATATTTTCTATTTAGACATCATTGACTTTAAAGATATGTAAACCCAAGATAGATAGGAGGATAATATATAAGCCAAGAATTTTTCGTTATCATAATTGTCATTTTCCAACATTGCCACGTCGTATTTTGAATCAATAAGAGATATATTTCATGTGAAGTAATATAATGAAAAAGAAATAAAGAAAACACAGGGCCTAACAGGAAAACAATGAAAAATTATAGCAAAAGTAAAGTTTGACTTTAAAGAAACATAGAAGACAAAAAAAAAAAAAAAACACCAAATGCAATGACTAGTGCAGGGAGAAATGAAGGGTCATGAAATATGACTAGAGAGCTAAAATGTAGCTAAATATACTCCTAACATACATGCTAGAAGTTCAGGGATAACTGTAAGGGAATTTCTAGTGCATCCACTATAATCACTCCTGACCTATAATAAAAAATATAAAAGAAGTTAAAATCAATATAAATCATCTTGCAAGAGTAAAGAAACAAATTTGAAAATATTGCACAATGAAAGAAAGGTCTTGCTTATTAGCATGAATATGTGCCATAATAACTAGATTTAACCAATTTTGAACTTTACCTTATTGCTTGACATGAAAATAATACAAACCTTTGAGGTTGATTGCGAAAGTAAATTCATTCAATTTTTCAATTTTAACAAACATAAAGAAATATCAAAGCTATTTATTTGTGATGAATATTTACATGTAAGATTCCCCTAACCATTCATTGATTGGATCATGATATCCAAAGAAATGGATTTGAAAACCATGATGCTCATGAGAAGATGATTTTTTAATTAACACATTCAAATCACAAAGAGAATATTCTAAGGGTAATTTGATCTCAACTTGTTCATAGGACCTGTCAAGATGGTTAAAATCTAAAATAACCATCATCTCATGTTGAAGTGTCTCAACTATCTAACAAGCATATGAATCATGAAATGACCAACTATGAAGATCATTGGATTCGATCAAATCAATCAATGTAAAACTACATGGCCTCATTAGTGACTATAATATCCTCTATTCATAATGTTTTTCTTTTTATATGATTACACACTATGCAAAAAATACGAAATTTTAAGGCATTTGAAATAATCATTTCCGTCACAAACTTAGGAAAAAAATTAGAATATGTGGCTGGAAATAGATTAGAAACAAGGTTCAAATCAAACTAAGTATTCGTATCATCATAAGGGTTTTGATTCATTGAATGGATAAATCATTTTATATCATTAAGGAAGTGAAATTGTGAAAAAAAAATGGCTAACTTCATGACATACACAACTAAGATAAGAAGGTGATCGAACATGAAAGTGTTTGGAAAAGACAAATTCTTCAACCTGAAATGACCTTAATTTTGATCATCATAATGATAGTATTTGTAATTGTGTAGATCTGCATGTTATATCTAACCTTGGGTGTGGTCCAAGGGTTTCAATTGATGATGAATTAACCAAACAAGAATATTTCATCTGATCATAAATTTTATGTTGAAGATCGTGAAGATAAACCTGAAAATGTCAAAATTCCTTTACAAAGGAACTCACAACTAATGGGAAACTATTGAGGAAAGAGTTGTGCATGCAAATTTGGATCCAAATTAGTTGGGAAATATAGTAGGACTGTGAGAACCTGACATAAAAATCAACAGTGGCTAAAGTGCCTCAACTTCTTGACCGGTCTCTGAACTTTCTGATGGTGGATCATCAAATTTTGGTGGCATAGAAAAATGAACATGAAAATATGCACCACCATCATCAAATGTATAAATGAAAATGTTGTGAATGACCCTAGTTTGATCAGACTTAATATTAAACAAATCATATCCATGATGGATAGAAAATTGAGATACATTAATTCGAAAACTCTCTTGATTATTTAGAATTATAACATCTTCCTCATGATATATGAAATATTTACAATTGAAGATATCGTGACTAATATATTCACGTTTTTCATCATGTGATTGTAGGAACACACCATCTTGTACTTTATTTCAATCATGACCATTAAGATAAATATATACAGGATTCAGAGAGACTATTGGTATAGTAAAATTATCGCACATAACTCGGTACAATAATTAGTGTGCTAGAAGTGAGGAAGGATGAAAATACTGAGGAGAAAATGAATATTATACCCCATGAGGTTATTTTCATCATGATAATGACTAAAGAGAGGCATACCAATGCAGCGTATAGGTTGATCTTTATTTTCTTCAACATGATATATGAAGGATTCAAAGCCGTAAAAAATTACCTTTCTTGGTTTATCATCTAAAGATTCATGGATCAAAGGAATTTGAGATTATTCTGAATTGTAGACTATAAAGTATGAGAAGAAAATTATGATTCGATACCATACAAATCCAAGTGCTGAGAAGAAGGAAATATATTGTTTGATGTACTTGGATATTCATCACCACATTTGTTAATGGAAGCAAGCATATCGTGGGGATGGTTGTATAATGTATCAAATTAAATGACGGGTATAGAAACATTTGATAGGTTATCAAGACTTCGAGATCAATGATCAACCAAAAATGCAATATTGTCATCCTAAAAGAGGGAAGAAATATGAAACATATTTTCACCACTTTGCTCCTCTACCTATGAAATGAAATTTCCTTGTATATGATCACTTCTTGGAACAAGAGGTTGAATATCATTAAGAATTTAAGTAGGTGGATCGAGCGGATCACGAAAAAAGAAACCATGAGACATAGATAGTAGAGGTTGAAGGGTGTCCCTTGAGGTGATCAAGTTCTCATTTGGATCAAATTCAATATTGGGCTTATGTGTACTGCTATGATCTTGAAAACACGTGGGATCAACTTTCACTTCATGCTCTATGCAATTATTGAACCATTCCAAGTTCTCCTCAATAGTAACTAGATCACGGGAAATGGGGGGAGGTTGAATGTAATGATCAATAATTATATTTTCAAATTGTAAAACTTCAACATATTCACCAGGAGGCACCCAAATTTATACTAAAAAATGAGGAGGACAAGGAAGAAAAGGAATAGCAAGTCCCTCCTCAAAACTTTTGGGTGTCTCATTATCCACATATTTTGGAAGAGGGGAGTCATAGAAAGGTAAAAAATGCAAATGATTTCATGGACATAAGAATGAATATTTTTAACTTTTCACTGATAAAATTATAATTAAAATATTCTACAGGAAAATCATATAAAAGGTGAATAAATTGATTTGGAAAATCCTCTATATATTCACCATATTTCATTTGAAGTGGATCAATCCTATCACATAAATATTTATAATCATACCTATCAAATACTTGATGAATCTAATTGACGAATTCATCAAATGAATGGATATAAGTGGTTGGCAAGGTATGACACCATTTCTTAACTGGAACTTCAAAAATGAGGGCAAATAATATCAAAAAACCGTCGTCATCATAAATTTCATGAATCTTACAAAAATCAAGAAAATAAAAATATGTTTCACTATGAATTCACCACCCTTGACATCAAACTGGAATTGAGACAATTCATCAAACTATTCCATGAATATGAGAAGTTTACCAGGAGATAGGTTAGAAAAAATTCCTGGGATTAGGAATTGGAAAGAGAAATTTAATGTGAAAGATTCAAAATAGACTTAACATGCACAAATTTTCATTTGGCCCTCCTTCTAGCACCAACTATTGATGATCCTGGAAATCCATCAACCTATGGGGTCTCCCCGTTGTGGAGTCCCAATTAGAACTCACACCATTTGGAGTAGGAGCGCCAACCAGAAATATGATTGGTTGTGATTTTCCTTAAGAATTTTCCTAAGAAAAATTTATTAACATAAGAGGTTATAAAAAATTATTTGAAACAATTAAGTAAGCTGACAATGTGAGGCATACAATTGCAATGTATATAAGGTACTTTCACAAAATGGAGAAACAGAGTGTGCCTCTTGAAGAAAAGTAATACTACTATCATAAAAGAGGCACACAAGAACATAAGAGGATTGTTTGTTAACCTCCAACGCAGCTCACAAGGCAACCATGATCATAAAACCAAATACAACACACCTTCAACAAGATAAGTATGAAAGCCACCGAAATAGTTCAACTTCCTTAGCACATATGAATGAAACATATACCACAAACATATAAATAATAGTCCTATGATATTCCTGATACATGCATGAAAATGTGTTGGCTCATTGAGTTTCATATATTAAGTGGAAGTTCCAAGATATACAATTAAAATGTTACCATGCTAGCCCCAATAGTGGAACATTAAGTCACCACTTGCTCCTCCAAAGAAATATATTCTCTTCTATCTAAAGCTAGAGAAGCAAAGGTGAAAGTTCAAGTCCTAAAAAAATCCATTTGCTTGATCTAGAAGGGTGTATTTATAACAAATTAGGTGAATATCCACCTCCCATGTGACTCTCGACCTCCCTCATGACTCATGTGCTTATACAATTTCTTTTTCAATTCTTACATGACTCTAGAACTCAATATTGATTCTTCGTATTTCAAGTGGGACCCTTGGGCTTCCACATATTTACATTTTCTCATCATGGGAAATTATATAATTACATTCCAAAAATGATGTGGAAAGACATTATGATGCATGTGACTATTGAGATGACTCTTGACAATGAAAACACGGAACTTCATCATCATGTGGAATTCCCGAGTTTTTCCTTATGTTAATTTCTTTGCATCTTCATGATATATCTTTCATGTGTTTCATATTCATGCATCGAGGGGTGGATTGATATGGAGTATTCAAGTGATCTAGATTTTTTTTCTTCTGTGGTAAGATCATGTGAATTTATCTTCTTTCTTGTTGAATTCTTTATGGCTCTAACTTCACACATGTCTTCTCATATGATCTCCTTCTCTTCCTCCTTGACCATCATCCTTTCATGTAAAGATGTGGTACATGCAAGTATAATCCACCCATGATAAGACAACATCAATATGGAAATATCCTAGTCTACAATACTTCATGATAATGTTCAGAAATTTTTAATTGGGTGGTGGACTACGAGGCAGAATCAAAGATTTCATAGTGCAAAGTTCCAGGGGCTACGAGTGATGGACTCAATATTTAGATTTCACAACACATAGCTCTGGTAGCCTAGGAAAGAATACTGCCTAGCTGGGGTGATTAGTGAGGAAGGCTTCAGCCTTGAGACTGCACCATGTGCAACTCTGGAAGCCTAAGCAAGGTCACTACACAATTGAGGATCTTAGTGTGGAATTATTGAGCCCTTAAGTTGCCTAATTTTTAGAATAAGAAAGAGAGAAGCCTATAAATTTCATGATTAAAGAGCTTAGGGAGGTAGGGAGACAACTTTAGGCTTTCCATTACGCAATTCATAGAAGGAGAATGACTAAAAGGGTAAATTGCATAGTTGTGGATGTCAAGAGGGCAAGGTTGAGCACTGAGACTACACAATGTGTAGTCCTTGGAGGAAGAATCTATGTATTTTGCATTTCGAACATGAAAATGATTAACTTGAGGTTTGAAACTATGCATTGTGTAGTTTGCGGAGGCTAAGTGAGGTCAAGTTTATCAGGTATAAGGTTTCCAAAATTTGACTAAGCACGGGTTCAGTGAGGTGGAATTGATACTAAGGTTGAACTTATGAATGCTCACACACACTTAAAATTATTTACGACATAAAATTGAACTCTTAGTACACAAGAAGAACATGATCCCCTCAATGCTACAACAGTACAACAACTTTTTACAAGTGCGACACATAGGGTTCACTTCGCAACGATAGTGATGAAACTTACACGAAAATAGTCAAGACTAGGGAAGTATGTTCGATTTATTTCCTTATGATGAATAGGACACAATATTGTAGGAGAATTGATAAAAAATTCCTTTTAATAATGTACATTTGACTCCCTTCAACTAGGTGCGAAGCTTAACATACATTTTGCAATGACAACGATGACACTAGTACGACAATGCATAAAACTTTGGGAATGGGTCTAGTACATGTATAATTGGTAAATATGAGCGAATGGTACCAAAATTTCTTCCCGGAATGAACAACAAATCTCTTTTACAATGTGTGAAACTTCACATGCCAAAATATGACACTTATGAAAGTAAGAGAAAAGTTCAAACGATACTTGCAAATGCGAACAACATTGAAAGTGAAACATGCCAAAGAAAATATAACATTGAAATGACACTTATTATTTTGAAAACAAGAAAATGTAGCATTCAAAAACATGAAAGAAACACTAGCAAAAGAGAATTTATGTAAAAGAAACATTTGGAAAAAACTCACCGAAATAGAAGTACAATCCCATCCAAAAGTGAGAGACTATCAATGAAAGTGCACAGTGACTGCCGACATAGGTTAAACATTGCACATCCATTATCTTGATGGACTATGATATGAAGGTTCAAGCTTGCGTAAATAGATGCGCTCATGAATTTATTATGGACTGAACATGTGTGATAAAGTGACTTTGACAATTAGAAACCCAGAAAAATACTTAAACACTTAGCATAAGATTAATTGTTGAGAGGTGAATATGGAATGATAAATCGTTAGATCTTCAATATGATCCAAAATTCACATGTAGATTTTTTTTGGATGGTGTTGATTGCTGCATCAACGTATCCACGTAGTATTTTTTGATAATTAAATTGATATTTTGGAAGCCCTCTTCCAAAATATACATGCCTATTGACATACTTATGTTTTGAAATAAAAATAACATATGAATCTCAACTCAACAAACCACTAATTCCTCTTTTTTTGTGTCGCTACATGCATAATTTCCCATGCAAGAAATGACTCCTTCCTCTTTCTTGCATCACTAGTTTGCAAAATTCCTCATGCCAATTATAAATGCACAATTAGATTAATATAACATATATCATACAACAATCTATTAAACAATTTCTAAATATGCCCAAAGGACTCTATCCTTTACCTCGAGCAATTTTTATTTTATTATTATGAAGATAATAAATTATATACAAATAACTAAATCCATGTAATAGTGTTGTTTTTATCAGCTCTTGTTATCATCATTTATTTTTCTATTTGTCTCTCTGTTATGAGTGCAAGCATCCTTTTTTTGATGAAAAACTTGTTTCTAGTCTTTATATATTCTAACATTCTCTAGTCTATAAAGTGAATTTTACCACAATCATTTCAATACCTTCACGAATTTATGAACACGTGTTCACCCAACAAGAAATATTCTTTTAAGAATTGAACACATTTTAATTACCACAACTACTATAGTAGATTCATGTACATCACGATGAAGGGAAATTTGAATTCGAATGTGTTAGTAGGTGCATTGATTAGTCCACCAGTCAATGCCACTTGTGTTTTTCTAAAACGTATTCCAAGTTCCTATATTTTCAAAAATGGTAATATTAATCATATTAGTCTTTCCTACAATTCATAAAAAAAAATTGTCTGCAAATTTGTATACTACACCTAATTCACCCTTGAGATATAAATTTGAAAATTTTGCCATTGTATAATGTTTTTTTTTTCATTTTTGGCACATACACTTAACATTGGACACAAAAATGAATTATTTCTCTATGATATTAAAGCAAGTTTTATTAAATATTACACAATCATAAACACAAACATCTTGTATATTCTTAAAATATTATTGTTTAGACAATGTTTCAAATGTATAATCAAACATCTATAACCATTCTTTATGTTTATGAGAAAATATTATATTATGTATTCAATTTCACCACTTTGATCATCTTGTAGTCCGACTTGATTTGATAACATTATTGTTTGTTATGTACTTTCTGAGTTCATTCAATGAACAATGTGGTATCTTTCTTACATGGACAACCTTTGTATTAAGTTCCATACTATCTTCGTTAATATTTATTTTCATAGAGCTATAATTTAATGGATTATACATTTTTCTAATAAAACTTTCTTTGAAAAAATCCTCTTTTCTTATATGTATTTTGAGTCGATGCAATGATAGTCACAATCTCTTGTTTGCACTGATAAGCTTTGTGTCAATTTCTACGCCATTTTCATTTACATTCATGTTTTCAAAGTCATTCATATTATCCTCACTATGTTTTTTATTGAATTATTATATATATTTCCCTTCATTAACGACTTCAGTAGGATGTTATTTTTTTTTTTTTTTTTTTTATTATCTCTGTCATGGGTTCATAATGAAAATTACCTACACTCACTTGAAATTGCATAACATGGAATATAGTTGTGTTTTTCTTCAACTCTCGAAATTCGGCTATAATAGTCAGAGTCTAAGTGGACCATATGCATATATTTATTTTCAATATATACCGTATCCATTCATAAACAAAAAGGCTACCATCTATCTTGCCTTTTTCATATGGAATTGCTAATATTATCATGTATCCCTGACAATTTACTATTCCAAGAAATTCCATAATTTCATGTTCTTTCATGTATTTTTCTTTGCAACTTAATGCAAATAAATCATTATGCATGATGGTATTGCAAATAGTCTATGAAAATATGCATCATAAACATGGAAAGTAATATTGATTCATCATCAATTAACATATTGTTTCAAAACAACTTTCACCACAAATACTCTTGAACCTAGAAAATCTCTTAACTATATGTCTACTCATGATTTCCTCTATCTGAACCCATCTATGTTCAATTTTTTTTGTACATTTTCTTATTTATTATATGTTCATGGTCAGTACCTATTAAAAAAAACCTTCAACATAAGTGGTTTAAAATTTATGGCAATTGAATCTTCATCATGGAATAATATGACATACCTTTCTTTGTATAAATTTGAATTAAAATTAAATTAGTTTGAATTGTTTTCTTTTACCAAAGTCTTAACGAAATTTTTAGCCAATACGATAACCAATGTATAAAAAATATGCCCCCCGCTCAAAGTCCTCGCCCTTTCACAGCAATAGAATTTGAAGTTGATTTTGTCATCATTTCCATGTAAATATCCAACCTATTTATACCATGCATTTCTATAAATGCATCCATATTCAATTCACGTTCACAAGTTAATATGGATTTGACATTCCATTAATATAAATAATTTCTTAAAAGTTCTATCATTCCTTCATGCAACTATATTGATTTGTATATAAAATGCAATAGAGTTTTCATAGTATCGAACAAGAAATGTCTTACAATATATGCAAAATTGTTTAAACGAAATAAATTATGCTACCTTAGTATTTCATTTGTGCGGTTTCTTTTTATATTAAATAAATGTTTCTCCATTGATTCTTTAGAAATCACGCTTTAAACACGCTTTTTCATTGATGATTTAGCAATCATGCTTCAATTTTTTTATAAATTCACTATGAGTTATTGCTCCACGATAAGAACAACATAAAAAATAAACTAGAAAACAAGCATGATGATATATAGCTACAAAAATAAATCCATTAGATAAAATAAAATATGCACATTAAGAGCATATACATATACACATTGATTCACATAAAACTATTATTTTCAAAGAGGATATGGAATCACAAAAAAAATGAACCACAATGTACCTGACACAACTATCGTAAAATATATACCTATTTTTGAAAATAAATTACTTGCAAGATTCTTATGTTGAGGAAAAGGTACAATTATCAGAACATAATATCAATTCCAACAACTTTGGTTAAAACCATTCATAATGATTCCTCCCAAGAACTAGTCCAATATGCGTTGGAAACATGCATGCCGAAAAATAATGCATGATGAACACGTGTCCAATGCAATGATGGACACTTTACTTGTTAAAATTATGTTACAAAAGCTTCATAAAACTTAAAGATTTTGATAGGTGATTTGTGTCGGAGAATAATTATGCACAATGAAAAACACAATATTTTTGTCACAGAGTTCTACACGTCAACATTCACTCCACAAATTTCTCCGACACACCCTCGTTCTACACAATATCGATTTTTAAATGATTGAAGCCACAAAATATTCATCACTCTACATAATTTATCAATGAAAGAAGCTATATACGTTAGGTCACCTAATTCTCTCGTTTTCTACAAATATTATTCCTAATTTTCTATTAGATGAGGGATTTGTGATGGGACATAATTCCCCTGGTGAAAGGAATATTATTTTAGGTAGTTGTTAGTTCTTGACAAATTATTTTAGAATGAACAAATAAATAAAACCCTAATTTTGTGAGTGGCCATTCCATTGTTGGGTGCTTTGACACTGATATTGTTATGTTATTTCTTTTCCTAGTGACACCAAAATTGACACAGTTGTAGGCACTTTACATGGATGGGGGAGTGGGTATATGCAGGCAAGGTTGGAAATTCAAATATAAAACACACATAAAAATGGACAGTTTATTTAACTCTAATAACCATTTTGATCATTTAAAAAAAAGGATGTTAATGGTCTCAAAAAATATTTACCTGTATTTGACGGAAAAAATACCCCATTATGGGGAATTTTCCTATCAAATTCCATATTTTTGTGTAGTGAAGGTGGTATATTATTATGTTTCCTTTTACAAAGAATGAGGTATGTATGGGCCAACTTGTTCTCTGATACAAATATTTCGTATTTATTTGATTGTGTACATTTCTATGAGTTAGGGTACATATGTGTGTATTATTTGTATTGTGTAATATATCTCCCACACAATTACACATAGTGAGTATACATGTAAATGAGAAAACTAGAGTTAAATGACATCAAGAATGTCACTGATTAAGTAGGTAATTTTCAGAGAAAAAAAGAAATGGCTATCAATTTTTTCTTTGAAAAATGAATTTAGAAGTTGGGAGTATTGTTACTTTTATCTCCAAATTTAACATTTCCTAATATCACATCTTCGGCTTTCAACTGGGCCTGAATGACATCTCTAATTATCACATGAAAAATATGAAATCTTGAACATAAAGAAATGTAGTATGATGTTTATTGTTATCGATAGCTAATATCGGTTGGAGATGTTGTTCAAGCTCAACTAGAAATGAAGGATATATATTACAAGACATCATAAATATGAATGACAGTAAATACTTCAATGATCACAGTTTTCCATTTCCACATAGTGAAATATTTGCGTATAAGCATTATTACTCCATAATAGTTGTACATGGTTGCAGGTCATTAGTAGGGTAGGGAAGCATTTATTCAGTTACTTCTCTGACACCTATTTCTATTGTGTTTATTTTTCATTATTTAATTTTAAGTTGTTTTCTATTTAAAAATTTTACATATTTAGCTATGCAAAAGAGTATTTGCATATAGCTCTCAATATGTGTGAATGAAGGATCTACAAAGGATGGGGATGTAGAGATGAAACTATTCCAAAGAGCACAAGATTTCATGTGCTTTGCATGGTGGTTGGTGTGGGTTAAGATTTTGCAGAGTGCATAGTATCACACAATGAAAGCTTGAATGTGCCCTCCACACAATGGTATTAATACATGTTAACTTTAAGCATGGGTTATTGGTAATGCTTCTGTGAAATTTCGTGAATGTGTTGTGGAGGAATGAGAATTATATGTGGAAAATATCCTTATGATGTTAGTAGTTGATTTATTTTTCCTGTGGTTTACTTGGCAACAATGAAAGTGAAATTTCAATGGGATTAATTCTATCACCCTCGTAACTGCTAGCTATTTTCACAAAACTTTAATGTTAATTAGTAGAATTATGCCCAATTTAACAAGGGTGTACATGATTTCCATTTAGTTGAAGGAGGAAGCGATGGCGGTTCGAAGTTAAGATGCTGTCAAGAGATGCTCTCGCACTCTACGCCGTTTTGGCCAGTCACCAGATTAGATGCTCCCAGATTCTGAAGAAGGCGACGGCTTGTGGCTTACTGGCCAGGTATGAATGGAAACGAGAGGATGCCGTAGTCTGGGCGGCTTCTCATCCTGCCATCGACCCCGCTGGTCTTGAAGAGGCAGCCTTCACAGCGTTTCGCCTTGTAAATAGGTTTTTTCCTGAAGTTTTCTCCGAGCTCGCCTTGGTAGCATTTCAGATATGGATCTGGCCCTTGAACCCGACATATTGGCGCACAGGGCTTCCTGCAAAGGTAAACCATTTCGTATGGGTTGTTAATCACCAGATCTGTGTGCCTACTGTCAGGCCGACTTTTGGCCTAAAGGATGCCACCGTTTGGAGGACGGACTGCATGGCAAAAGCCCTAAACGGCCCTGAAGTTGCCGGATTTGCAGTGGATCACTGCTCAAGTAGAAGAAACAAAGAAAACCCCATCACTATTTTCTTGGGCGCACGTAAACAGCGGATCTGCCCATCGCATCAGCCGGATCGGCATGCAAAGGTTTCAACGCTTGGCTTACATTCTGATTGCATCCATGTTCCTCGATCTACCCAAACCACGAGCCGGGCGAATCAGAATATGGATCTTTTCTCCTCTTCCCATCAGGTAACCTCAAATTTTTTCCAGATTTTTGCCAAATCTCCTATGGGTAAATCTTATTTAATCTGGATCCGAGCAGAAAACTCTGTTCTGTACCTGAAACAGCAGATCTGGGATTTGATGGGATATCCAGTCCCGATCCAACACCTAGTGAGTGGTAGACACTCCCTACAGGATAATAGATCAATGATGGAATATGGAATTAAAGCTAACTCGACCATTTCACTGAACTTTCGGCTGAGAGGGGGCGTTGTACAGCAAGGGAGATCAAGCTCTGCAGGAGGCGAAAAGGGGAAAAAAGCCATACCTCAGCAGCAACCACCTGGTGGCCTCTCCTATAAAAACATTCTACAGGGTACCAAGTCTGCAGGGCCACCGCCGGTTCAAGAAGGAGCTGTTCCAAGGCCTTACATTGTGGAACAGTTAGGACAAACACCTACTTACAAAATCGATTCTTCAAGAACAGAGGACTATGTTAAGACATATGAAACCCAGGCACTCATCTGTCGTTTTAATTGTTTTTTGCCCAAGCCCATGGATCTGTTCCATTGGATTTTCACTCGATGGACCATGGAATGTGACATTCACCTCTGCTCCAAAGGTTTCTTCATTGTTAAGTTTAAATCTACGGAGATCAGAGATCTTGTCCTCACATCGGGACCTTGGTTTTGGGGTTCTACAGGCCTCTTCCTGACCCCTTGGTTTCCTGATTTCGACCCAAATACCATGACAGTGGCCAGAATGCCGGTATGGGTGCGTTTACATAATCTCCCTCTCCATTTTTGGAGTGACCAGGTCCTGGAGGGAATCGGCAACAGTATAGGGAAATACATTAAAACTGATACAGAAAGACTTGAGGACGGAATCTATACCTTTGCTTGAATCTGCGTCGAAGTGGACCTGAGTAAAGGACTGTCGGAGAACATTATGCTGTCTTACAAGCAACAGAACTGGTTACAGGGACTGGATTATGAAAATACGGCTTTCAGATGCAGAATTTGTCGGCAGCCAGGACACCTTCAAAGTTCATGCCCAGACGCAAAGAAAGGAAACAATAAAAAGAAACAGAAAGAGAAACAGAGAAAAGGATGGCATTTCCCTCCTTCGGTCTCCGAGGATGAGGAATCTGAAGCAGAGGAGGATCCCATTCCCACTGGAAATAATGAGACTACACAAGGACAAGAAGATCAAAGGAAAGAAACATCAGATCAGAAGGACCCCCAGCATCATCAGAACCACTCAGAAAGGACAATCGAGGATACAGGTGCTGGAGGAGTCAAACGTCATCACTCCTCGGACACTTCAGATTCAGACAAGGATCCAGGACCTCAAATCTCAGAAAATCAGTTAGTCCTTGTAACTACTGCGCCACCCGAGAGTGGGTGGCGCAAGGTCGAGAAGAAGAAGGGGAGGAAAACCTGAGCTGTGGGACAGCTTTCCACGCTCTAGACGTTGAGGTTCTTTTTTGAGCCAACCGTTTTTCTCTATTTCTCTCTCTCGACTCTTCTTTGGTAGCTTTGCTACGTTGCTTTGTGTGCTAAAGCACATGTGCCCTTTGGGGAGCTGACTGAAATGCTCTGCATATGCTCTATGTAACTTTTCATTTTTATAATAAAAAGTTACTGATTTTTTTCTGTGGAAAAAAAAAATAAAAAAATTAGTAGATTGTGTTACTTTTATCTCAACGCTTGTGTTGAATCGGATCAAATTGCGATTTAAATTGATTTTGAATGGAATGTTTGTAAATATTATATGAAAATCATGAAATGTTGAAAATAAAGAAATGAATGTCGGAGATGTTGTTTAGAATTTGAATAGAAAATGGAGGATCTATTTTGCATGAAATCATGAATATGAAAGACAATTAATGCTCAAAAAATAATGGTTTTCACTCTCCACAAGCTGAAATATATACACAGAATTTATTAATATTTCTATATGATTGTAGGTCCTTTACATGGTATGGAGAGCGTTTCTTTGGGTAATTCTCTAACACATGTCATTAATGTGTCTATTTTTCATTATTTCGTTTTAAGCTCTTTTCCATCTAGAACTTTTACAAATTTATCTATGAAAGAGAATAGTTGCATAGAACTAATTAACTGATAAAAATTTTTGGTCTCATAATAAAATCTCTCCACATAATGGAAGCCCTCCTCCCCACATTCATTAAAATTTGTGCGAGAAGGAATATGCATAGAGTTTTGAATGTGTGTGGAATGAAGGATATGCGAGAGGATGGGGTGTGTGTGGGAGAATGGGGTAGGAATATGGAGTGAGGAAGAAGTTTCCATTATGTGTAATAAAGAATGTGTGGGTGAAGGGGTTTGTGTGGGAGAAAAGAGGTGAATAAAGGACATATTTCTAATTCATTTATTTTCATTGTTTCACCTTAATCTCTTTTCCATTTAAGACTTTTATATATTTAGCTATGGGAGATAAAAGTGTCATAGAGATGTGAATCTATGTGGAATGATGCATGTATGATGACATTGCATGTTCGAAAGGATAAGGGGGCACAATGTAGCATAAGAAGAATGGGTAATGGGTAACCTAAGTTTCAAGAGTGTAGAGTGAGGAGTTGATACATTAACAGGCAAGGCAACATAATGACATATTTACAACACATACTTAGATAGATTATCTATCACATGCGAGAAAACTATTATCTATATTTTTAATCATCCCAATTCCTTGGATGCAATCTTGATGGCATACAACAATTATTTTAGCTAAAAGCCTATCAACAACCAAGGTGATAATAAGTAGTGTAACAAAAATGATGTGTGAACATTAATGAATTACCATAGTTTTTATGGTAATGGAAATTGAATTGAAAGAAAGCATATAATATTATCCCCCAAATGACATGTTGACATCAAAAAACATCTCGTCGAAGACCATTTCAACTCATTGAGTATCGGAATGATATGATAAAAAAAACATTATTCTAGTAGGAATTGATTTCAATTTCGGAGGTGGCATATATATGCAATCCTTTTCAAACTAAATTGATTTTTTTCGCAATAGATGCCAGAAAAAAGTGTGTCGATCTAGATCTGCAAGTACTAATTATGAAGCCAATGTAATGATTGTCTATAAAAAAGAGTAAATGTTTCAGGTCTAGAGTTATAAAACACCATCCAATGGATAAAATATATCGGAAAAACGATAAAGGAAATTTTAGAGACTAAGATAGTACAAAAAGTCTAACAATCCACAATTGAAACAAGAAAAGTAGCACAACGGTGCACAAGATATAAATAAAGCCACACTATTAATACGAGAGAAAAACTAAGGAATGGTAGCCACGAAGAACTTACAATGAGAAATAACATATATTATTTACCTTTCTAGTCGAACAAATCACACCAGGTGGCCTAGAAGAGAAAGGGATCCTTTTGCTTAGGAGGATAATTTACATGCTATGTCACAACTACGATAGTTAATTTAACTCAATAATGATTATGTGAAATTCCTACGATTATGGGAAGAACTTGTTTGATTATAATGTTCTATGTCAAGAATATGGTCATGTGATGCATTGCGAATGCATCACAAACATTGTTGGACAAGGAAATGAGCACTTTAGTTAATTTGTTGTTAAAGACGATACCATATGCCCATATTCTTAGAGCATTCAATTATAATAAAAAAAATGAATAATTTGGTCAATGAACCATGACTTGTTTTGTTTGAAATTACCCTTTCCCATGTTTTGTTTTTATATATTTCATTGTGTCGATTGAATGAATGTAATTTTTATGAAATTGAAACTTTATTAGTGATTAATAGTTTCGAGTAAACTTGTAGTTCTAAATTAATGTTTCTTATTTAAAAGGAAACCATTATTTTCTTATTTAATGTTTGTTAAAGTTCTTGTTGTTTTAAATTATTTTTTCTTATTTAAGAGGGATAATAATTTTTCTTATTTAATGTTTTTAAAATTTTTGTTCCTAGTTAAATTAATTTCGTGTTTGCGAATAAAATTTCCTATGTATCCTGTTCTCATGCACATACGCCATCCTCCACACATTCAACCCTTGTCCTTCATGATTAAACATTTAAAAAATTTCATTAAAAAATAGATTAAAATTAAACAATACAAGATAGTTGCACTAACAACTCTTGTCTTTCTTTGGAAGGAGCACCTAACTGAAGAAACACCCCATAAAATTCATACGTTTGTCATGTTCTTATCAAGTTTTGAAAATATCAACATGGTAATGGTTATTGTGAAAGAGAAAAATGATAAGACAAGCCAAAGATGATAAAGATCAATTCGGTAAATAACATATTGGATTTTCTCATTGAAGATATTCACAAATTCGATTCTATACATAGCGAAAAATTCAAAGCTTATCTAGCTAATGAAATCTCTGACAGGAAATCTATCTCAAAAACCACAACACTACAGATGAATTTTTTTGTTACACTCAAATAATATATATTCAATTCATTTTGATGCCTAGGAAAATCCTATAGTCACTAGCACAAACCCTAGTTCCCTTGCACAAACCCCACCCTTCGCTCATATTTCATTGCACACAGGAAAACACTAACAAAAGAAACAAAACCAACCGATTATTGACATGTTAACTACATACCTTATTAGATAAATTTGGAAAAAATTTAAATGAAAATTGTTTAAAATTAATTTATTTTGTGCGGAATAGCGTTCCATCTACACCCTCGTTCTCTTGCCCATTCCCCTTTATCCGCACCGTAAAATATCTGCACTAGGAAATTTTTGTGTAAGAAAGATTCAAACATTGAAACATAATAATAAAATTTTAACATTTATGGTTTAACATTAATTTCATCATTGTTGAGTAAAGTTCGCTATGTGCTCTAGTTCACCCGCACATAATCTGTCCTCCACATAGTAAAATATCAATAAAAGTAAAGCTTCACACAAGAAAGCTGTAAACAATGAACCATAACCATCGTTCATTCCACAAAAATTAACATTAATAGTTTAAAATTATTTTTTTCCCTTCCAAATAAAGTTTCATATGAACCCCCATTCTCCATACCCCTTCCTCTGCAAAGTGAAAGTTATTAATAATGAAAAATAATAATTTTAATTTTAAAATTTTTCATAAATTTAAATTAATTAAAGCTCCCTTTACATCGTCGTTCTCCCACACATACCTCATCCTCTACATATCGTTCATTGCAAAAATATTCATAGCCCTAGGAAACTGCTCTCTAGGAAAGCTAAATTTGTATAAAAGAGTTTTCAGCCTGATTTCATTGCTGCAAAATAAAGTTACCTTTGCATCATGTTCTCTTGAACATACTTCATCCTCTGTACAGTAAAAAATTTGCACAAGAAAAAAAATATTAATATTAACTATAGACATTTTTAGTGCACACCCGCCTCCTTGCGCCTTTGGAAAGGAATTGCAAACTCTTCAATTTTGACATCATTGGGAAAAGAAGTAACACACTATCAAATAATTGAAAGAATCATATCTTTGAGAAAATGTTCTCCCATACCGCTAAATTTTATAAAGTTTCAACTACAAACAAGTTTAAAATTAATTTCGTTACTTCACAATAAAGTTCGCTCTACCCCCCCCCCCCCATTCTCCCACCCATATTCCATCCTCAACACACAAAAAAATTCATAGAAGAAAACATAATAATATTATGACAATACTGTTTCAACCACCTCCCACACACCTCTCTTATGCAAAGGGCCTACAACTGTGTAGAATATGGCATAATTGTGCAGAGTGAATTGGCATGCACTACCAAAACCGAAAAATAAGACACCATCCACCAGGAAAATTATGTCCCATCACAACTCCCTTAACAAATCGAAAATTAAAAATAAAATTTGCCAAAAATTAAAAAAATATCTTTAAATTTATAAAAACATATAAATATTAAAAAACTTCACACATCTTTAGCAAGATACCAAAACCACATCCAAATAATGCAAATACATGCACTTTCACAGCAAAAAGAATACCATAGTCCTTGGTGACACACAAACCGATCAAAATTGTATAACAATGCATACACATATCTTTCTATTACTTCAATTATGCATTCTTAAACCCCAAAAGAAATCCTTCATGAACACATTTTTATTACAAACTCATTCTGATTTACAAAAAGTTGCGAGTATTCCTAATTATAAATATCATAGCATGCGTGAATACTACATAAAATAAATATAGTTCCAATAAAATAAATACGTTGTAACAATTTATCTTTCCTGGTAACAATTCCATGTTTAAGGCCACGTCAAAAAGTTATTTATTCATCTATGCTTTTTTTTCTTATTTTTTTTTACGAGGAATCATTTTTTTCGAAATTATTTATAAATTAAAATTAAAATTCTCAATACATAGAAATAAAACATTACAATTCCTATTAAAAAGTTAAACGTTATATAAAATACATAAATCAATTACAAATTACATCAGTACGAATTATAGGATATCAGAATAAAATTACAAAGGAAGAGAGAGAAATTATATTTGTTGGCATAAAAGATTTTTAATAGGACCCTAAAATACATAAATCAATTACAAATTACATCAGTATGAAGTATAGGATATCAGAATAAAAGTACAAAGGAAGAGCGAAATAATATTTGTTGGCATAAAATATTTTTAATATAACTCTAAGTAAGAATTGACCATAAAATATTTTTAGTAGAATGCCAATTAAGAATTGACCATATAAATAGTGATGTCTGAGTGTGTTTTTATCTCCATTTTTATAAGGATAAAGTGTGGGGGAGTTAATAGGCATATAGTGTAACAAATATTGTCTAAATAGGATAATTTTTATATGTGAAGTTGCCGGGTTTAAATTTTGTGGTAGGATAATTTTTTTAATGTTCCTTTCAAAAAAATTCTTTCTTTGAAATGATTTTGAAATGTTTATTCCAGAAAACGCAAAAAGTCACCAAAACTTTAAAAAAAGCACAATAAAATCATTAAAATTTTCTACATTTATAATTAATATAATATATATAAAATGCTAATGATTTTATTTAAATTAAAAAAAACAAAATTCCACAACTTTATAATAATTTTTTAATTTTAATAATTTTAATAAGATAAATGAGATAAAAATACCAATAAACTTTATAATGACGCATGCAATGACCTCTTCTCACACTTTCACTCATCCATATTAAACCACAAAACCCATATGAACTAAACTCGCAAGACCATTGCAATTTCATCTATAGAATATTTGAAATATTTTGGATCTATCACTAAACTATCAAGACCATTTCAATTTCATCTATAGAATATTTGAAATATTTGGGACTAATGACTATAGGGTTGGTAAAGTTTATCAATTCATAATAAACAAAAAAAATTATTTAATTATATATTTTAAGTTGTTAAAATTTAAAAATTATAAAATTTAACAAAATTAGAATTTTATTATTATTATTATTTATATGGTTTATCAATTTTGGAGATTTGTGAGGTAGCTCAACCACAAAGCTTGATCTGGAAAAGGTAGAGTGAATTGAACCTATAAATTTTCAATAGAAAAAGTGTTGTAATGATGAGACTCAACGTATTCAACTAACACTGGGGGCTATTATTATTATTATCATTAACATTATTATCAAAAGAATTAATATATAACTTAAATATATATACATTTCTAAAGTATAGAATAGGATTCTTAAATCGTAGATATTTACATAGGCATTATCATACTCACTCTTAATTTTTTTAAAAGCTTTGTTACAATAATGTTGACCAATATCATGGCTTATCAATATGCTATACCAAAAAAAACCACATCTCACTACATATGAAGCTTGTTGATATGATTTTTTTTAATTGATCAATTTGATTAAAAATGTTTAAAAACATAATTATTTTGGAGATAAATCTCAAACATTAATATGTGTATATTATAGTTAATATTTTAATATATTTCATAGAGGTTACATTCTCAGCATCCACTTATGATCTAGATTTATTAAGGAACACAACACAATATAGAAATAACCATAAACATAGAGATGCAATGGAAATAATGCTTCATTTCATTAATATAAAATCACTGAAATATGCTTACACACATAATGGAAATAAAATAGCTAGGGTGCTGGTAGTGAATCTATGAGAAGAGATGTGGCGGCTACAGACCTCTGAACTGTGTTACAATGAGGCTCGAGGGCCTATTTATTATTGAAAAACAATGGAAAAACTGAAACGTCCAAAAACATAATCCTAGGAGATGAAGCGCCAAAACTATGGGCCCTGTTTGGGTAAATTGGTGTTTCAACTTCATGGGGACGTAACTTTGGCATTCGATCTCTATTTGACGCACTCAATAGCTCGTTAGAAATATCTATCTGAGGAGAACAAGTTTCGATGTGAGCAACATTGATCCTACTCATCGGTTCGTGGAGGATCGATGTTGCTCCCAATTTTCCCAAAAAACGTTGTTTAGGGCCTCAAAACAGCTCTCGACGTTCAGGACCCGAAAAACTGCTAAAAATAGTAAGTTGTGCTACAACATAAAAACTGAATGAACTAATGGTGGAGGTTCAAATGGAATAGGTGGGTCGCCACCAAAATCCACCTAGATCATTAAGGCCCCAAAACAGCTTCGGCAGTGCATGACCTGAAAACCTGCTAAAAATAGTAAGTTGTACTAAATGTGAAAAGATGCAAGAATTGATGGTACCGGTCTAAACGGAATAGGTGGTTGGCCACCGATATCCGCCTGGATCATTCCTCCCTCCTTAAAAAGAAATGGTCCCCATTGCGTTGAGATCCTCCATGAGATGAGGCAGGTTTCGTTGTCGAGGATGTCATGGACTTGCGGGTGAACATGCTAGATGAAATTAGTAAATTTAGTTTCTTTAATAGCCTCAGAAATTACATGTGTGGATTCTATCTCTGTAGTCACATGACATATGGAAACATCAGGAAGCAGTGCGTCAGGGGTCAGGTCAATGGAGTGCTTGTCCTGATACTTTAGAGGAACCTTTGTGAGTGAGGAGAAAATTTTATCGTATTCCTCCATGACTTTGTCCATCTGCTGCAGCCATGTAGGGGAGCCCTTTTTCAAGGTTGTGGACACAATATTCTTCTTTCCCTGTGAGCAATTTATAAGGAAAATAAATTTCCTGGTTTTGGAAACAATCTTACTGCGTTTTTTTGCAGTAGTCAAAGACATGACAGGAGGCGGTAGTACCTCCGGTATCGTATACAAGTTATTTCCTAAAGTAATAACACAACATGAGGCCTAGACTCATACATAGCATGTTGCCTCGACAAGTATGGTTGGCTCAATAATACATCAACTACATCAAGAGGAGCAACATCACACAATACCTCATCCGTGAATGGCTTGATACTGTACGTAAGGTGGCACTGTTGGCGGATTCGTAGATATCTCCATGGGTGGAGCCACCTGATGGTATATGGCTGTGGGTGTGCTATGGTCAGTAGGCTGAGCCACTTCACGACGTCTGCTGAAATGAGGTTCTTTTGGTTTCCGTTATAGACAAGAAATTGGAGCGGAGAACCCTTCACCCACATCTGTGAATGGAAGAGGCGCTCCCCATCCTACGGATCCTCTGGATCGTCCCTGTTTTTCGTTGCCTTTGTCTGATTCTGACTCAGGATCAGAAAATGCATCTGATTCGGGTGCCTTTAGTTCGGCTATCAATGACTGTTTGGCCCGAAACTCGTTTGTGCTGTGAGTGGGGATGTTATGAAATTCACACCACTTCCCTGTGTCCTTCTTTGGATTTGTGGTGTTGTTCTGAGTTGCACTGCTTTGGCCTTTCTGCTCGTTCTATGGTTTGAGGGCACCTTTCCCTGGCTTCGGATTCGTAGATCCAAAGTCTCCCTTCTTCTGCTTAAATTTCTGCTTGATCTTGGCAGCATAGCAATATGTCATGCCAAGCGATGTAATGTCGAGGAATTCCATTTCCTCCTGAATGTGTTTGTGTAGAGAGCCACAGTACTTGAGAAACAAATTTCTCTTTGAATCTTTAATACCCAACTTTGTGCACAATGTATAAAACAAATTCGTTAGTTCGTGCACATGTTGATCTCTTTATTGCCGAAGCATGGTCCATTGGATGTATTTGTCCTCATAGCCCCCCACGGGGTAATATTGTTCCTTGATTCCATCTCGGAACGAATTCCAAGTGGGTGTGGTCGAGAATAGAGAGGGTTACCCTTCGTTCTCTTGCTCACAGTAGGATTCCCACCAGTCTTTGACATGGGGAGTGGCTTTGAAGAGTGAAAAAATAATCTTTTCTCGGTCAGAGAAATCATGGACCGAGAAATACCCTTCCAACAAATTTAACCATCTATCTATGACGTCTGCATCTATTTGGCCTTAAAATATAGGAATGTCAAATTTTACCTGTACCTTGAAGGGAGTGGCGCCTCCAAAGTGGTTGTCGCATGCAGATGGACCATAGGTGGGCAGTCGTTGAAGGATTTGAGCAAGGTTTTCCATCATCACATTCCTTTGTTTCTCGAGGGCCTCCTCAAGCAATATTTTGATAGGATCTCCTGCTCCCTTGTATTTCTTTTCTTCCGCCATGGAAGGTCATTGGGGTTTGTGAGGCTAATCTTGCAAGGGTTGAATGAGATCGAGTCATAACTCCTTATACCCTGACTGCGTTAGGTACATGCAAAGAAAAAAAGAGAAAGAGAAGACTGCTCTGATACCACTGATCTGGATTTATTGAGGAACATAATAGAATATAGAAATAACCATAAACATAGAGATGCAGTGGAAATAATGCTTCATTTCATTAATATTAAATCACTAAAATATGCTTACACACATAATGGAAATAAAATAGATAGGGTGCTGGTAGCGAATTTCTGAGAAGAGATGTGGTAGCTACAGACCTCTGAACTGTGTTACAATGAGGCTCGGGGGCCTATTTATTATTGAAAAACAATGGAAAAACTGAAACGTCCAAAAGCCTAACCCTAGGAGATGAAGTGCCAAAATTGTGGGCCCCTTTTGGGTAAATTAGTGTTTCAACTTCCCGGGAACGTAACTTTGGCATTCGCTCTACGTTTTACGTGCTAAATAGTTAATTAAAAAGATCTGTCCAAGGATAAAAGCTTTCAATGTAAGCAAGAATGATCCATGGACCCATGTTGCTCCCAGTTTTCCCAAAAAATGTCCTTTAGGGCCTCAAAATAGCATCGGACGTTCAGGACCCAAAAAACTGCTAAAAATAGTAAGTTGTGCTGTAACTTAAAAACTAAACGAATTGATGGTGGGGGTTCAAATGGAATAGGTAGGTGGCCACCAATATCCAAATAGATTATTAAGGCCCCAAAACGGCTCCAGGAGTGCAGGACCGGAAAACCTGCTAAAAATAGTAAGTTGTGATGAATGTGAAAAGATGGAATAATTGATGGTGTCGATCCAACTGGAATAGGTGGGTGGCTACTGATATCCACCTATATCAACTTAATAATTATTAATTATTAAATTTCTCACTATGCATAGAATAGATGGTAACATGATGCTTTTAGGAATTTGCAGTGAAAATCACAAATAAGAAATTTTTGTCGACGCATTTCGAACTAGCCAGTGTGGTTTATGATCAGGACAAGATGAGAAATATGATGAGGAAACCAGTTTAAGTAGATCAGGATAGCTCCAACTAGCCGTTGGAAAAACAATTAGTTTGACTAGAATAAGAAAAAAAAATTAATTTTAATTTTAATTCTATTATATTTTAAACTTAATTATATTTTTATAATTTTATATTAATACTCTTTAATATAATTTAAATTTTTATTATACATTCTATAAATAAAAATAAAATAAAAATAATAATAATAATAAAATAAAATAAATAAATAGATAATAATAATAATAACAATAGTACTTAATTAATCCATTGATTTAATATTACTAAAGGTAAGTTTCAAAAAAAAAAAAATTAATAATAAAATAAATAATAAATAAATAAATAAAATAAAAATAAAAATAAATAAATAAAACAAAAAAATAAAAATAAACAAAACAAAAATACTAAATAAAAACAAAAATAATAAAATAAAAGGAGCACATAGGGAGAGAAGATAAAGAAATGAGGAAGAAAGAAGGACCAGGGGAGCAAAAGGAGAAGGGAAAAAACAACTAAGAGTGAAGGGAAGGAATCCAACATACCTTTAACATATCCACCCATCATCCCTGTTAAGGTTAAAAGGCCTCTTTTCCTATTTCAAAACCCTCAACTTTTGGTGGTGGAATTGGTCGATTGTTTCAACAATTGACACTTCCACCCATAGAAGTTGAGCCTTGAATCTCATATTGGTGTAATGGGGATGATGGAGTGAACTGTTAGTAAGATGCTGGGTTCCTTCCTCATATTGATTGTTTTTCCTTCTCCTTTGCTCCGCAGATCTGCTTTCTTTCTCTGCGATCTTATTCATATCCTGTGTGTCCTTTGTTTTGTATTTTTGTTTTGATTGGTATTTTGTTTTGTTTATATATATATTATTTTTTATTTTTTATTCTATTTATTTATTTTATTTTATTTATTTTATTTTATTATTTTGTAGCACTCTTTAATAATATTAAAGTGTCGATTAATTAAGTATTATAATTATTATAATAATTATTATTATTATTATTTATTTGATTTGATTTTATATTTTATTTATATAGAATTTATAATAAAAATTTAAATTATATTAAAGAGTATTAATATAAAATTATAAAAATATAATTAAATTTAAAATATAATAGAATTAAAATTAAAAATAATTTTTTTTTTCCTATTTTAGTCAAACTGGCCTGTTTCCAACGGCTAGTTGGAGCTGTCCTGATCTACTTAAACTGGTTTCCTGATCAGATTTCTCATCTTGTCCTGATGATGAATCACACGTTGGTTCGAAACGCTTAGACAAAAATTTCTTATATGTGATTTTCACCGAAAATTCTTACACACATTTTATGGATCACGTAATAAATTCTAACATGATGTTTTGTTAAAACACCATTTGGTCTAAAGGCTATTGATTCACAACTCCATGAGTAAAAATCCAATCATGTTAAAGGTTTATACAACACTATACCCAAATAATTTATAACCACAAATTAGATGTGATAATCATTCAAAACTCACATAACTTAATCAAAATATTTTAATAATATTTAAATTAAAATTTTAAAAATCTATTATATATGCAATACACATATGATACAGTTCTAGATCCACGGCACTGACGACCAAGCCGAGAGGGATCACCTCTCGAGGTGAAAACCTCTTTTTTGAGTGCAAAACTTGAGGAAAGGTTTTCACCTCGAGATATTTGATCCCTCTCGGTGCTTGATAGATCTAGAGTTAAGATGGATCTAGGCTGGTTTCAGTCATGTGCGACCAAGGAAAATCTATCGATAATATGAGGAACATATGTTTAATTTTATCAATAATATGTAAATACATCTAATATTAACATAACCATTTTAAATATGTTAAATATGTCTAAGATTTATTGAGTCATTTTAATTTTAAATTTGATTAGTTACCTCAGTTTGTTGAGATGATAAATATTTTAAAATAACTTTAATGATGAAATAAAATTTTGAATGCAAGTGATAATTTAATAATATTGAATGATAGAAACTGTGAATAATAAGAATGTAGTCAATTACGAATAGTCTTCATTGTGATCGATTTCAAACTATTTTCTTCTACTATTCTTATTTTCACCCATGTTAGTTTTGTCATATTTTCATATTGATTATTTGAAAAGGACAATTGGAATCGTAAACCATTTAAATATTTAGCTCGAGCTGTTGTAGTAAACATCATACCTTGTCTCTCTTGCTCTCCAATATTAATAGGTTGAATTACTATAACACAAAAATCAATGTACATTGTCAATAATTTTTTGTGCTTACACTGAAATCATTGCATACACACTATTAATCCAATGACTTTAAAATTAATGTACCGTCATACATCCAATTACATCAAATTAGAAATCAACATATACACTGAAATCAATGCAACTAATGCAAGAAATCAAATAATAATAGAAAACAACATCTACACTAAAATCAATGCATCTAATGCAAGTAATGAAATATGATTAAAAATCAACATTTACACTCAAATAAATGAGTCTAGTTCCTATTAGTTACTAATCCATCTATACTCTAAATCAATGATCTTGGTCACACACATGACTTGAGGAAAGGTTTTCAACCTGAGAGATTGATCCCTCCCTACGCTTGATAGATCTGAGTTAAGATCCTATATACGTATTTTTTACCAAATAGTAATCTCCCGAATATTTATTGTATAATTGGCATCATTATTATATGTAATCTCCTATTTGAATGTGAAATCATAGGGGTTTATGTGCAGGCACTATTACTTATGGGTTTTTGTTCATATGTTCGTTGTTCAATATAATTTCTGATTTTAGTTATATTCGTTAAAATTTACTTGTTACATGTTCTTTGTTATGAAAGGTTCGACAAATATTGCATGTATATCGCTTCTCTGTCTATTGTTTACTACAATATGTATCATAAGGGTTTATTTGAATTAATTCGTTTCCTATGTTCGAAATTTATGTTTACAGTTTCCTATTTTTTTAGAGAATCTGTCTGGTATTCCATAATGGACCGTAGGCTGCTAGGTAACCCACCTTGGCCCCGGGTCTAAACTGGAAGCCTCGCAAACCCTCCACGAATTTCTTGTTTCTCAATGTTATTACACCGAGTATTCGCTTCTTCCACTAGTTTGTTTTTCCATTACAATGGTTGTAATTCTTGCGCCATTCTAGAAATGCAAATTATTTCCTCTCACAATTTTGCTAGTAGGGTTTAAATTCCGCTAAAAACCTTGCAAAACTAGGTACTTAACCTTTCATTTAAATTACCACAACCATAAGTAATTTTCATATGCACACATTCATGAATAACAATAGAAATGTATGTATAAATCGTTAAACACCATCTCATAACGGAAATAATAATTAAATATTAGCTCCTAAATACCACTCCTTCCAACCTCGATACTGGCTATTAGGTCCAATATCTTCCCATGCCTTCACTACCAGGTCCAATATCTCCCCATAACTTCACTACCAGAACAATATTACAAATTTTCCTTTCAACCAAGTCCACATACATCAATACCAACCTAGGTCGAGCCTGCTTCTATCAGCATTCACAATGTGCAGGGATTCCACTTGCTCTCATTCTAGCTCTAGAATCACGTCACGTATCGGCAGTGTCCTGCATTCTCCTCTTTTTCCTTGAAGATTTTTTTTTTTAATATTTAATCACATCATTCTTAAAATATTCTTTTCCAATTCAAACATACCCTTTCCACGAGTTCGCCAATTATTTACTTCTACCCTAAGGTAAAATAAATATGTACATGGTAAGGGGTGTTACATCTCCCCCTTGAGTGAAACATTGACCTTGGTGTTTATCATTTTCTTTGAAACAAGTCTGATATGCCTTCTGCACAAAGTTTTCATCTTCCCACGAATCCTCTTCCACGCTAAAGTTCTTTCACTTCGATCGAGGATAAATAGAGATTCTACCATAAATTCTCCATCTAGTTCTACCTATTCCACAATCATCAGATTATCATTGATTTAATTCATCCATTATTATACAAATAAAACATATAAAACATATATATACTTATGCAGAAAATTGATTTCCAATATTCATACTTACGTGTACCTCTTTCCAATTGATAATGTGTCTACAATGATAAACATATTTCTTTAACAGTGACACATGAATACATTATGTACTCAAATATGGGTAGGTAATGCGAGTTGATACGCCATGAGTCCTATTCTTTCCATAATATTGGATGGCCCATAATAACGGGGATCCAACTTCACTCAGCCACCCCATATCAAAGTGCTTTGTTTTGGCTTGACCTTCATGTAAATTTGGTCTCCAAATTGAAATTATCTAAAGGTTATTTTCTTATCAACATATGTTTTCTATCAGTCTTTGGTAACCTTCAAATGTTGGCGGACCCTATTTACAGTTTGATCCATTGCATCTAACATATTTGGTCCTACAATTAACGTCTCCTCATGGTTGTCTAGTTAGTAGGTGTTGTACACCTTCTTCCGTAAAGTACTTCATAGAGACTCATACTCAATTATTCATGATAACTATTATTATAATAAAATTAAACCAAATGAATGTATTTCTCCCACTTACCAAGCTTTTTCATAACCTATATGAGAAAAATATCTTCCAGTACGACCTGCTCAGTTTGTCGATCAGCATGCAGATGATTAGTGATACTTAATTGAATTTGGGTACCTAAGCCCTCAAAAAGATCTTTCCAAAATGTATAGGTAAATTTTATGTTTATATCGCAAATGACCATCTTGGGTATGTTGTGTAAACGAATATCTCCCTCATAAAAATATCAACAATTTGAACGGTTTTGTATGTGGATTGTACAGGAATGAAATGGGATTATCTTCTCATTTTATCCAAAACTACCATCACTGAGTCATTTTGCCTTTTTGATCTAGGTAGGATTGTTATAAAGTCTAATGTGATGACTTCCCATTTCCATTTCGGAATGGGAAAAGTGTGAAGAAATCCTACAGGATGTTGGTGTTGATCTTATTTTGGTAAGGAGGATGGGCTGCATAAGGGCTTCTATGACACTGATCCAAATTTAGTTGTTTAAAAACTACTTGATTTGGTACATATACTCTTCCTTTATAAGTTAATAACCCTTCTCTGTTTATATCATAATGAGTCATTTTCCCAAATTTTCTCATTTGGTGAGTTTGATTCCATAGATACTCATATTTGGGTCCCTTGCAGTAGCTTCCTTAATCTCGTCAGTAAAATTAATTTCTATATGACTATAAGAAAGCTCATATACATAATGCAATATCCATCTTATTTCATCTGCTACTCAATTCTCCTTCCCTTTTAAATTCTTAATGTCGAACTCAAACTCACTCAAAAATGTAGTCCACCAAGCTTCTCACACATTAAGGGTAGGATTCCTAAATAAATTTGTTAAACTACTATGGTCTTTAGTTAAAATGAATGTTTTACCTAAAAGGTAATGCCACCAAACCTTCAAAGCATGAATTACCATTGTTATTTGCAAAACATACATGGAGTACCACTATTCATGTTCTTTCAATTTTCACTATTCATATGCTATTACTTTTCCTTCTTGCATTAATACTCCCCCCAACTCCTTCCTGACACTCATCCATACATACTACATACTCCTTGTTAGGGTCTGCAATTTTTAGTATTGGAATAGTCGTTAACACATGCTTTAGTTGACTGCAATTATGATGTCCATTTGAATGGCCTTGCATTTTTTTTATGGAAGTAATATGACACACAATTTTAGAGAATCCCTCTATGAATTGACACTAGTAGCCAGCTAAGCCCATGAATGATCGAATATCAGAAACATATTTAGGAACATGCCAATCCAAAATGGTCCTAATTTTCTTAGAATCCACAACAATTTCTTCAGAGGAAATAATACTCCCCAAATAATGAATATGATCCTTATAAAAATTGCATTTACTAAATTTTGCGTGCAACTGATGGTTCCATAAGGTTTGCTATAGAAACCTCAAACATTCCTTACGTTCTTCTCAATCTATAAAATAAATGATAATATCATCGATAAAGATGACAAAAAAATTATCTAAATATGGAAAATTCCATTCATTAAATTCATTAATTTGGTAGGGGAATTGGTAAGCCCAAATGGCAGGAAAAAAAATCTTAATGAACATAACGAGTTTTTAAAGTTGTCTTATGTATATATTCCTCCTTTAATTTGATCTGATGATAAGCTGATTGTAAATCTATCTTGGAGAAAATAGTGGCACCCTTGAATTGATCAAATAGATCATCAATTCTAGGAAATGGATATTTATTTTTATGGTTAATGTTTTAGTTTTTGGAAATCAATACATAATCATAAAGTGCCATATTTATTCCTAAAAATAGCATAGCGGATCTCCAAGGTGACACACTTGGTTGAATTTCTCCATTGTTCATTAAATCCTGCAACTGCATTTTAAGTTCAGTTAGTTCAGGGATACTCATTCGATAAGGGGATTTGGACACAACGGTTGCACTAGGAATTAACTTGATAATGAAACTGATGCTCCACTTTGGGGAAATCCCATAATTTCTTCAAGAAATATGTCCATAAATTATTGGATAATAGGTATATCTTCCATGGCATCTAATTTCTCCTTATTGTTTGAATACCCAACCTGCACCACATAGATTTGACAATGTTTCCTAAGGAATTTTCCCAATTGTGTGGCTGCAATAGGTCACAATTGAATGGGCCTTTTAATCCCTTGAATTTATTTCATTATTCCCTCCTTGTTGAAGACATTAATCACATTATCTTTAAAATTTACTAGGGACCAATGTCCCAGTAGCCAATCCATTCCTACTAAAACATAATACAATCCTAGAGCTAGCATATCTAAATTTACTTTAATTTGTTGATTATTTATATCAATGGAACATTTTTCAACCTTGAGAGTTACTTTTCTCTTAGCCCTAATGTCTAGTTGAACTAACCAGGGGTATCTAAATTTACTGACATGTAGATGGCATTGTTCCATTATCTTTTGGCTGATATCGCTTAAAAAATTCCCTGGATCTAATAAAATAGAAACAACATGGTTACCTATCTTACCTTATAATTCTATCATCGTTGGCTGAAATTATACGTGATGATCTTCCATGGCTGCATTTATTTTTGGTATACTTCTCTCCACCTCTCCCACTATGAAAGATTTTTTATCATTTGCAACCTACTCCACTCTAACATGGTGCACTTTTTTATTTATAGTAATAGGGTTCTCTGAAAACCCAACATTGTAAAGGTGGTTTATGTGACTAATTAGCTTCTAGTTTTCTGAGCACCTCTATCTGCGTAACTTGAAATTGTGACCTAGTTCTTGACTAGTTTTTTTCTATAGTACTTATTTTTTTACCCCTTATGGCCACTGTTAATACTAAAAGTTTTCACACTCTTGGAATTCTGGAAGCTTCTTGGCCCTTTCTTATTAAAATTTCCCCCCTTCTGTTTCATTTGTTGATAACAAATTTGGGCCTTCCGAATTGCTTCATGCATGGATATCAGATAATTGAACTCCATCCTTTATTTCATAAATGTAGGTAGGCTACTTATGAAGCATTATACTTTTTCCTTCTCTTCACAAATGTAGGGAATGTACCTTAGTAAAGAAGTGAATTTGGTTACAAATTCATCTATAGAGACTTGTCCCAACTTAAAAACACAAAACTCTTTCACCTTTCAACATAGAACCACTCGGTTAAATAATTGTCCTTAAAATTCTTTCAGAAAACTTACCATATTACCACTTTCTCCCCAATGTCTCGAAAAATCTTTATTTCCCCTCACCACAATGTGGCCTTTCCCTGTAGCTGGTAGATTTCCAATATTTCTTTTAAATAAGGGCCATATTAGTAGATTTGAAAGTATTTATCCATTTTTATTTACCAAGCCTCGGTAACTTCTTCTAATTCACCATCAAATGTTGGTGGTTTAATCATTTTAAATTCCCCTCGGAAACTCCACCATCATCCTTTTCGCCAGTTTCATTATCTGATTATTCACAATTAACATATCAGCCTCCTCCTATTTCTGAATGGTTCTCCCTCTATTGATGTGCTTCAATCCTATGCTCATCATTTGGGTGTGGGATTCTGATACCCTTGGTTTTTTCGATTGAAGAGGATTTTCAATATTCTCCCTTTCTCCAGCCTCAGTATTTTATTATTTTCTGTCAATTTCGTGATTTTCGCTTGTAGTTGCTTAAAATTTTCTAATAACATTGCATTGGCATTGTGAGACTCTTCCCCTAATTCCACCTAAATTTTTGGATTTCCTCTAGATGCTAAGGGGTAATTTCAATACCTCTCCTCATTCTCTTGCCATTAACTATGCACATATACATAATTTTGTATTCCTTGGTTTCCCAAGCAGGCCTCGGCATTAAAATTTTAGCTCTCATATCTCTTGTAACACATATCCATGCTGCAAAAGTAGCAAAGTAAAAACAAAATGACATTTATCTATATCTCTTATATATATATATATATATATATATATATAATTTGTTACGTGAAAGGTCATGTAAAAACTTAGACCACAAGGTTATTGTTGATATTTATGGAGGACAACTTGCACCCACAATACTCCAGTCCCAACTCAAAACCTTCTCGATCTCTGTTTTATACTGTCGATAGGATGTTGAGGTAATCAAACAATAGAAATATATAGATGTATATGGTGGGGAGAGAGAGAGAGAGAGGGGGGGGGGGGTGTTTGCACCTCCAAATATTTGATCCCTTTGGCACTTGATAGATGTAGGGTTAAGATGGATCTAGGCTGGTTAATATTTTAATTATCTTCACTTTTTTTATATTAAATTATTTTTCCTATAGTAAAATATTTTATTTATAACCTATATTTTCAAATTTTCAAATAATTTTTAGAATATTCTATAGATTTAAAACTTTAAAAAATTACATCTCTCTACACATAACAATATTGTAAATTGGTGGGCTTCGAGTATGCCCTAAAACTCCTTCTATTTGGCTGAGAGTTTGTCCTCCTTAGATGTAAGGAAACAAGTTAATGGTCCAAGACCAAGAGATATCTGGCCCAAAAGGCATCTGGTAGGAGTGGAAACCTACCTATTTACATACCACCAACTAGTACTTCCAAATAGTTAATTGTGAATCAGAAATAACAACTAGTAATGATTATCCTTATTACTCACTTACAACAAAACTATGAAATATTTCTCATTAATTAAAACACCAAAAGAAAAAAAACATACTTTATATAATTAATTAATTAAATTAAATGCGATATTAACCTTTTTTGGGTGCGCAAATCTAGGGAACTCGAAACTCGTAACTTTACTGAGAAATTTCCAATATTGAAGTAGCCACTTATTTTTTTAAATATCCTACCTATCTTAAACTTTTAAAAATTAAATTTATCCACACAAAACGATATGTAAATAGTTATTTAATTAAACTGAATGGTGTTTTCACTTTACCTTTAGTAAATTTAGGGAAGTCATACTTTCTCTACAATTTTACAATATTGAGTTATACATGAGGACATAAACCTTTATAACTTTAATATTAACATAATATCTAATATAATATAAAATGGAGTTGTATAATTAAATTAGGAAACGTGGTACATATATATATATATATCTCGATTTTGAAGAATCAATATATAATTTTTTTTTCTCCGTTAATAATTATTATTATTATTATTATTATTAATTAATAGTTATAATATAATGGAGTAAGCTAATTATTCGATGGAATGGTCTTCAGGTTTTGCGCCCCCGGCAGACCGCCGAATCTCTTCGGAAAACGTGGCCCCATGCCTCTCCCCATCTCCATCTTTGTATCCGTCCCATAAGACCTCCCATTTTGGAGCTCTGTCTCTATCTCCGTCCCATGAAACGTATCATTTTCCTCTTACCCACCTACGCACGGGGGTGCCGATGAATGAAAATTTCCCATGCCTCTTGCGAATAGGTCGGTCCAAACCAGTCGAGGGAATACGGGGGAGAGGCATGGAATGAATGAAAAATCAAGAGGTAGAGTCGCTTGAATGTTACTGAAATGTTAATGAAAATTTGAGAGGGAGAGTCGCTGAATTGAACAAAAGGGAGAGTCACTGGATTGAACGAAACGGCTACTGAAAAATGGGGTCTGTTTTTTAATTGGATGTTTGTGTATTTTTAAGGGAGAATTCCCATTGCGCCCACTCCTCCGTTGCAGCAACTCACGGGACCACTATTGAAAAACAATTTGACTCGCGGGACCACTACTGAAAACCGGTCTATTTCTGTTTTTTTTAGTGAAACACTATTTTTTAATTTGATGTATGAGTATTTTTAAGTGAGAATCCCCTTTGCGCCCACTCCACCATTATGGAAACTCACTTAAACAAATACTCACTTAAAAATTGTGAAGCAAGTGAAATGGGAATCAATAATTTCCCTTCCGATGCAAAACCCTAAATAAAAGCTCATCTTCTCTAGGTCAGATTCAGATTGGTCTCTTGTACAAAGAAAACACATGGACTCCTTAGATCGGATTGCAAAAATTCCTTGAGCTAGAATTGAAGAATTTATTAAAGGAGAGGAAATGAACCCAAATGCTCCATGTTCTTTCACCTGGGTACATAGCAAATGCCCAGGCTCAAGGTCTACTGCTTCCTTGGTATATGAAGTGTAATTTTTTTTATAAATCCTATGTATATATGTTGGTATGAATAGTGCTCAAACAATTTTCAATATGTTGGTATGAATAGTGCTCATACAATTTTCAATATGTTGGTATGAATAGTGCTCAAACAGTTTTCAATATGATGGTATGAATAGTGCTCATACAGTTTTCAATATGTTGGTATGAATAGTGCTCAAACAGTTTTCAATATGTTGGTATCATATGTATTGAGTTTCCAAACTTTTTTATGCATCTATGCTTGTTTATATGGCCCCGATGACAGAAGCGGACAAGATGAAGTGAAGCAAAAATACTCATTTGTTAAAAAGAGGGGATGCCAATGCCATTTCATTGTAAAAATTATGGTTCAAATCCCTGAGGTTGCGATAATAACATATAACATGTATGAGCATGTAGATAGCCAAGGATTTCCTTGTCATGGCCAACATGACACCACGGGTCATGCTAGGGCGCTGCATCAACCAAAGTTATCAAGGGACATGGTTTCCTATGTAGAGATTTGTTTCTTTTTGGATGTGCCAATTGACTCTCTTTGAAAAATGGATGTTAAAAAATATATTGACATGGATGCTGCAACTCGAGATAAGGATTTATTTTTGTGTAGAAAAGATGTTGTTAACATATATAATCATCTAATGAAAGGAAATTATCAGTTCCATAAGAAGGATGAAATGAGTGTGAACCTTTGGTATAGGAAACACCAAAATGGTTTTTTCTTTTATCAAAATCCCAATGGTGCAGATTTCCCTTTTATAATTAGAATTCAGACAAAGTGGATGTTGGAGACCATGGTGAAGCTATCGAATAAGAGCCTAATAGCCATGGATTTGAAATTCAGCAAAAATAAGTATGGGGAGAGTGTATTAAGAATGATTGATCTAATACAATAGCTTGATTAATAATGATTGATGATCTGAAGTTGATGATCTATGTATTTTGAATGTGATAGTATCAATTGTACACACTCTTCGTGTTTGATCACAAACAAAGTGGGGTGCCCGTTGCATCGGTGGTGTCATCACGTAATACATCACAGGACATTTCACTATGGTTGAAGCAGCTCATGCATAGGTGTCACCAAGTTGATCATAGTTCGAAAGTTAATGCTTTCATGGTTGATGATGCATTTGGCTGAAATTGGTGCTTTAAGGTAACTTCAATATTCTTATTTTACAGTACAACTTTTATTTATTACAAAAATAACATGCTTGAAATGAATTGAATGTGGCAGGATAATCACAAGGTGCAATGTTATCTTGTGTGTTTGGTACGTACGTCGAGCATGGCTAAAAAATTTGAATCGATTGGGCAGTAATCTAGAAATAGCAAAAGAAATGTTTAGTGATTTGGGTTTAATTATGAATTATTGTTCCAATGTTGAAGTCAGCACTACAATTAATGCTTTCTTCAACAAAGTTGTTGATTAGGAAAAGTTCCTAGACTATTTCAACAAGAATTGGGTTACTGGTGACAAGATTTGTAACTTGAAAAACTCTTTAGTTACATTTCTCTTTTTGGTTTGAAATATCGATGAAATATCTTCATTAACCCAAATTTTATGCAATTAGGAATGTGGGTCAAAGGTTGCCGGGATTTTCTCCATGCAAATTAGGAGACAAACAATGTTGTGGAATCATATCACTGTTACCTAAAGACAAAATTTGTATCTGATAGAAGAAATAAATGTTCTCGTAGGATGGACTGGTTGATATATGTTCTTCTAAAAAATGTTGAACCCTGTTATCGGTTTAAGGAAATTCTAAAAAAGGAAGGATTTTTAAATAATTACAAGAAAGATAAACAGTTGGAATCATCAATGGAAAAAGAAAAAAGGATACCAGATAGTGATTGTAGCCCTCATTCGCAAATGTCTCATGCTTTTTGGGTGAGGAGTCAATCTAAAGTTAATAAGCAATATCTTGTCACTTGCCATCATACAAATTTTATAACTTGTGATTGCCCATGGTCTATTAGTGGCAACATATGCAAGCATGCCATAAAGGTGGGTTGGTTGTGTTATGGTTCAATGGCTTCAAACCAATTACAAAATCATCAAAGCACAACTGAGTCATACAATGACCCTCCTGAGATAAGTATAAAGGAAGTATCCGCTCTTCTTGAAGATGCCATGGATAGTCACGATGCTGATGTAAATGTTGAAGAAATGGAGCTGGCAAAGGAGGAGTTATTTGGCTACTTAGACCTAGTTTGAAACAGTCCTCCTGCTAATTTGACCAAGATTGAACAGTTGATTGCGTTAGTTAAAAAATTGTTGGATGATGCCAACAATATTCATATTATGGATTATGAATTCAAGTGTGGATTAGGTCTTTTGAGTTGTCTTTGAAGAGGAAGAAGAGTTTCCTAAGCCCCAAAAAGAGAAGAAAAACAAGGCAACACAATGTTAGATTAGAAATTGACTTGAATATCCTGGCAGGTGCAGATGAATCGTTTCAGTTTGAAGAACTCAAGAAGCGAGGACGCCCCCATGCCAACAATGAATGTTTTTCCAGGTTTGTTGTGCACGATTTTTTTTTCAATTTGATATTAATATTTATTCCTGTATTAGTTGTATTTGATGTATTAATGTGTTGTTGACTATGTCCGTGTATGTTTGATAGGTGGTGAGGATATGGTTGGAGATTTATCTAATTTGATGGAATTTTCATTTAAGGTGATTAAATAAATCGATGCATTTACACTCATTCTTTTAATACATTGATTGTTTTGTGAGTCATGGAAGATAGCTTTCAAGTGGTTTTTCATACTTGCATAGTTGCATATATTGGTGTGCAAACAATAATATGATATATAAATTCAAATAAAAACAATGGAAATGTAACAAAATTATTAGAGGAACTGCAATGAAATTGTAACTAAACATGTCAAACACATTTTTACTAGTTTTTTATAGCTAACAAAACAAACTGGAGAGTTATATATTACAACATCTATGAGTTGCAACAACGGTGAGCCAGTATTGCAATAACGGTGAGCCAGTATTGCAGCAACTCTGACCCAGTGTGTCAGCAACTATGAGTCAGTGTGTCATCAACTGTGAGCCAGTTTGCATAGTTGCATATATTGGTGTGCAACCAATAATATGATATATAAATTCAAATAAAAAAAATGGAAATTTAACAAAATTATTAGAGGAACTACAATGAAATTGTATCTAAACATGTCAAACACAATTTTACCAGTTTTTTATAACTAAGAAAAGAAACTAGAGAGTTATATATTACAACATCTATGAGTTGCAACAATGGTGAGCCAGTATTGCAACAACGGTGAGCCAGTATTGCAGCAACTCTCACCCAGTGTGTCAACAACTGTGAGCCAGTGTGTCATCAACTGTGAGCCAGTTTGCATAGTTGCATATATTGGTGTGCAAACAATAATCTGATATATAAATTTGAATAAAAACAATGAATATGTAACAAAATTATTAGAGGAACTTCATTGAAATTGTAACTAAGCATGTCAAACACAATTTTACTAATTTTTTATAACTAACCAAACAAACTAGAGAGTCATATATTACAACATCAAATATAATGCCTTTACTCTCTATGAGTTCCAGCAACGGTGAGCCAATGTTGCAACAACTCTAACCCAATGTTTCAGCAACTATGAGCCAGTGTGTCAGCAACTGTGAGCCAGTTTGCATAGTTGAATATATTGGTGTGCAAACAATAATCTGATATATAAATTCAAATAAAAACAATGAAAATGTAACAAAATTATTAGAGGAACTAAATTGAAATTGTAACTAACCATGTCAAACACAATTTTACCAGTTTTTTATAACTAACAAAACAAACTGGTGAGCTATATATTACAACATAAAATATAATGTCTTTATTGTCTATGAGTTGCAGCGACGGTGAGCCAATGTTGCAACAACTCTGACCCAGTGTGTCAGCAACTGTGAGCCAGTTTACATAGTTGCATATATTGGTGTGCAAAAAATAATCTAATATATAAATTCGAATAAAAATAATGAAAATGTAAAAATTATTAGAGGAACTGCATTGAAATTGTCACTAAACATGTCAAACACAATTTTACTAGTTTTATAACTAAAAAAACAAAGTGGAGAGTTATATATTAAAACATCAAATATAATGCCTTTACTGTCTATGAGTTGTAGCAATGGTGAGCCAGTGTCGCAGCAACGGTGAGCCATTGTTGTAGCAACTCTAACCCAGTGTGTCAGCAACTATGAGCCAGTTTTCATAGTTGCATATATTGGTGTGTAAATAATAATCTGATATACAAATTCGAATAAAAACAACGAAAATGTAACAAGATTATTAGAGGAACTACATTGAAATTGTAACTAACCATGTCAAACACAATTTTACGAGTTTTTTACAACTAACAAAACAAACTGGAGAGTTATATATTACAACATCAAATCTAATGCCTTTACTGTCTATGAGTTGCAGCAACAGTGAGTCAGTGTTGCAACAATGGTGAGCGAGTGTTGCAGCAACTCTAACCCAGTGTGTCAGCAATTGTGAGCCAGTGTGTCAGAAATTGTGAGCCAGTTTGCATAGTTTAATATATTGGTGTGCAAACAATAATCTGATATATAAATTCGAATAAAAACAATTAAAATGTAACAAAACTATTGGAGGAACTACACTGAAATTGTAACTAACCATGTCAAACACGATTTTACTAGTTTTTTATAACTAACAAAACCAACTGGAGAGTTATATATTACAACATCAAATATAATTCCTTTACTGTATATGAGTTGTAGCAATGGTGAGCCAGTGTTGCAGCAACTCTAACCCAGTGTGTCAGCAACTATGAGCCAATGTGTCAGCAACTATGAGCCAGTGTGTCAGCAACTGTGAGCCAGTTTGCATAGTTGCATATATTGGTGTGCAAACAATAATCTGATATATAAATTCGAATAAAAACAATGAAAATGTAACAAAATTATTAGAGGAACTGCATTGAAATTGTAACTAAACATGTCAAACACAATGTTACCAGTTTTTTATAACTAACAAAAGAAACTGGAGAGTTACATATTACAACATCAAATATAATGCCTTTACTGTCTATGAGTTGTTGCAACGGTGAGCCAGTGTTGTAGCAACGGTGAACCAGTGTTGCAGCAACGGTGACCTAGTGTGTCAGCAACTGTGACCCAGTGTGTTAGCAACTATGACCCAATGTGTAAGCAACTATGAGCCAGTGTGTCAGCAATGGTGACCCAGTCTATCTATCTCAATATGTGAATGAAGGGGGACATTCATGAAGATTGCTGATATAATAATCATTATTTTTTGGTTCCTCGGGACGAAGATACCCTCCTGTCTCCATAATTACATTCCAACAATCAAATTCTTCTTTTTTTATCAGCATATATTTCTTTTTATATACCCTTGTTGGAAGCTAGATCATTGGATACCGAAATCTAAGACCTATCGAGTGATTTCCACAATGTCCCATAGAAATAATATAATGAGCAACCCTTTTTAAGGCTTTCTTTAAGTTGAAGTAGTTAAATGGATCTTTATTTCGGGGTTGTTTTCCCATCCTATCCCACCTTACCTTACATCGTCCCTGTGCCTTAGTTTCCAATAATTAAATTTGGTCTACACAATATGTAATGGTCATGTCCCTATTCTCAGAGATAACCTCTACTACTTTTGGAGAGTTGATGTATTTTTGATGTTCTTTTATCACCTCCACAGGTCTGGTATGTTCTCGTCTAACCCATGGAAGGCTCTCGGAATTTTGCAAATAAATGTTCAGATCATCCAACCAACTGGTCTAGTTTCTCAAATACGATACAAATGCCCTCAATTGGACAACCCCTGTAACATAGTTGGGATTCCATTTTGTATTATAAGGTACCAAAAAATTATGTTGGTACAGTTCACAGAGCAAGTCTTTCTCTTGAATACAAATTGACATATATTCCTCCTCGAAACAATAACTTCTTTCAACCCGGAGAGGGATATTTTGGATGATAGCATTATTTTTAAATATCATGAATTTTCCAGGCAAGTACATGTTGTAATTGGTTGAAGGAGCCCTGCAAGCGAGCAGACCATCCATTAGCTGTCTGATTTCTTGCTTATCCTTCTTCAACTTGGTCGCTCTCCTTTCTATCTTAGCCACTGTTTTTTTATGTCTTCGTAAAGCTTTGTTTTGATATTCTTCTTCAAATATCTTGGAAAGGTCAGGAAGTGATTTTTTGTGCACACTGTAAGGTTCCTCATCATCTTTTTGCTCACCAATGTCTTTGGCCAGTTTGATCTCTAGTTCGTCATCCTCTGTTAGTTTCAGTTCTGGTTGTTGTTCCTTTGTGTATATACCCATTTATTTTGTATCTTTGATATGTAATTCATGTTCCTCTATATGGACAGTTGTGATTTTGGTATGGGACTCTGTAACTTCAATGTCATAATTCTTTTTTTTTCCAAGGGGTATATCTTGTTGGACCCTGGGAGAAGGAATACCTATGTCATCAATGGGTATGGACTCTGCAACTTCAATGTCATAAGTCTGTTTTTTTCGAAGGGGTATATCTTGTTGGACCCCTGAAGAAGGAATACCTATGTCATCAGCGGGTATGGACTCTGAAACTTTGTCCAAGCAATCTAATCTATAAAAAGTTTCTTTTTGTCTAAGCTCATCTATTAGGGTTTTAAATTTCATCTTTAGTTGTCTGTTTTTCATCTGGAGAGTCCTATTCTTCCTTAACAATGAAATATACAAAGGAAGATGTTTACGGGTACTTAATTTTGCAATGTGCTTGTTTCTCAATTCTGGTTGTGCATTTGATTGGTCCTCCTAATCATCCCCAAACAATTTGGGTTGTGTAGTTGGTGGGCCCAACACTTTTTCCCTATTCAATTGCTGGTATGCTTCTTCATCTGCATACCACATTTGGATTGAGATAAGACCACCTGAGCGGTACCATTCGCTTAGTTCCGCTATGTGTTCATAGTCAGAATTAGGAGAGGGAAGCTTATCAACTTGTTCTTTTGTGTCAGCAAGCTGGCCTAATCCTTCTTCCATGCATCCTTGTTGCATGGATCCTTCATCCATGACCCCTTCAATTAATACATCATGTGGATACTCTTGCTCTTTCTCTTTCTCTTCTTCTACTCCTATCTCTTCTAGGAGTTTTTCTATAAAAACGAGGAGGGTTTGAGGAACTGGAGCATAATAACCTCTCTTTCCCTTGTTCTTCTGGGATTTTGGCACTATTGCTGGGAGTTTCCTGTATCCTCTCAATATTCTGGTCGTAAGTTTACTCACCAATATTTGTACTTCATCATCATCATCTTGGCCATCTCCTTTATGTGCAGCTTTAGCAGCAGAAGTTGCCGCTAAGGGGTCATCGAGTGGAGTTGCCACTGAGGGTTCATGGGGTGGATTTTTTGCTGAGGGTTCATGGGGTGGATTTTCCGCTGAGAGGTTATGGGGTGGAGTTACCACTGAGAGAGCATGGGGTGGAGTTATCGCTGAGAGGTTATGGGGTGGAGTTGCCGCTGAGAGGGCATGAAATGGAGTTGACGCTGAGAGGGTATGGCGTGAAGTTGCAGCTTGGAGGTCACGGGGAAGAGTCGCAGCTTCAACATGCAATGGCCTTATAAACTGTTCATCCCAAGTTCTCCCCTCCCTTTGCAGTGCAGAAACCACAAAAATTTTAACAAGGCATTGGTGGGAAAGGATTTCTAGTGGCCTCTTTGAATTCTGCACACCTCAGGCCATTTGGTCTAGGGTTTTTGCAAGAAATAAAGGCATGTTAAGCAACCTACCATGACACAGGTGTTCTAACAAGCGGAGGTGCTTATAATAAATAACCACATACCTTCCTTCACAAGTGAAAAATCTCTAGACAAGGTATGCAACATCCAACCAGGGTTGTGGTAATGAATTCCTCTCATATCTTGAGCCACTCTTGATCAGTCGTTCACCTACCTCAAGGAAATTCCTCACAATATCAGGTTGGGGTTTTCGGGGTGCAAATCACTTTTCTCCTGTCTAGAGTAACCCTGACACTTCAGCAATCGCCTCTTCTGTCGTAGGCACCACTCTCCATGCTACCTCTGATCTACCCTCTTGGTAATTCATGGAAAATTCTAGGGCTATGAAATTGTCATGCCCTTGAAACCTGCGAATATAATCTATCTAGTCGGCTTGTTCAAATAATTGTTTAATGGGTGGAAATGCATCTAAAAATTCTTCAGAACTTTCATGGCATATTCTTGGACCTCCCATCTCTAGCCAGAGTTCAGAGCGGCTCTGGTTGTGTTAGTTGTTTGCAAGAATTCGAATGTGGCGCAATGGAAGAGTTAGGGTAATGGGTACAATATCAAATAAATAATGGGGATGGGTTATTTAGGGTGGTGCCTGTATGCAGACACGTGTTGCCTCAAGGGGTCGGGAAATAGATATTCAAGCTTTTTAAAACATATCTTGGAAATAGGATATTGAAGTTACTTTAATTTAAAAAGATTAAAATTACAATATATAAATATGTATCAATATGCTTGGTAAGATGTGAAAATATAGAGTTCATGTTCTAACAATGCATTCCATTATGAAATTTTTGACCTATCTACTAACACCACATGTGAATTTTTTCATAATCAAAAGATTGGCTTTTTATTAAAACTTTAGACAAAGTTTATATGAGATTCTGAAGACAACAGACCTTCAATCTTGAGATCAATAGTCTTTGTATGGCTCGATTTCATATAAACATGTTATGATGGGGATGAATGTTCCCTTTTACAAGTCCATGTGAAGCTAACTTTTCAATTCATTCAAATCATAAAATCATATATACCTTAATGCTTTTCAAATCATATCCCCTGGCATTATTCACTTGCATTGGTATCTGTGTGGGTTCTATTCTCAGTACATAACAATGTTAAAGAGTTGGGTTGTCAAGATAACTTCATTGATTTGCAGGCTAAGATGTTGTTGCTATCATGGATGTCAAAACGTGCTCCAGTTCAAAACACCTGGCCTTGTGGTTGTAGATGTTGATGATGGAGAAATTCACAACAATTGGATTATTGGTTTGGGAATTTAAACATTTCTGCCCCTTAAAGGAGGTTGGATCTATGGATTTCAAAGGTCCAAGATGTCACATTTGCTTGCCTTTAACCATGTATGTATAAAGGAAAAATAATGATTGATATATAAGCTATCTTGGTTCCCTTGTAACCAAGGGTATCTCACATAATTTCTTAATGAAGTTCATAATTTCACATAAGAATTAGAGCTCATTATAGTAAAAAAAGAGGCTTGTATAAATTGTGGGACCATGTGCTGCTCATGGATAATGAATTTTTCAATGTTCATAGAAGTTGGAATTATGAAGGTGTATTGGAATTTGACTTCCATAATAAAAGGCATAATAGAAGCATCCATCACATAATGTAATGGCATATAAAAGGTTTTAAAACAATTGAAAAATGATACACAATATCCTTTCTAATGACATCTAGCAGTTTCAAAGTAAACCTATCCCTCAAATGTGAAACTATCATTCAAAAGTTTATTTCTTTCAACAAAATGCCATGCTTTGGTCCTATAAAAATTACATAAACATGTTATAACATGACCATGTTAAATAGTGAACTATGCCAAATAATGTCATTCAAAGTATATCAATTCTACTAGGTTGGCAAAACAATGTTTTTAAGTTATGAAACTATAGGATTTTTTTTTCCTCAATGACACCCTACAAAAATACTTTTGGGCGGTATCGATATATTATTTTAAAATTGTTGATGAGGTTTTTTATAGCCTCAAGGCAGCTTCTTATGAGATATATTCATCCTTGGTATGAGATATAGTTTTAAGTCAAAAGAGTCATCCTTGGTATGAGATATAGTTTTAACTAAAAATAGTCATCCTTGGTATGAGATATAGTTTTAATTAAAAATAGTAACTCACTTCTACTTGTATGGAAATCAATATGACATTTACTTTTCAAAAGATAAATTTCAAATATGATTCTATTTACATAATCATTGAGAAGTATAATGTTAACATATTAATTTGATAAGAATTTGTTGCACTTCATAAATCTTGCATTTAGAGTTATATATTTATGAGCACCACCTAAAACTTATTAAATCACATACAATCCCAAATTAATTTTACTTTATATAAACTAAAAAGAAATTAAACAATGATTTTCATAAATACAGAAAATAAAAGCATACATCACATATAAAACCAAAAAATAGTGAGGCCATCTATAAAAAACAACTCATACAAAAATGATGGAGATCATGCTCCAATCTATCTCAAAAATGATGAACACAATAACATTACCCCCCCCCATAATAACCCTAATCCCAATCAGAGCAAAAATCCATTCATTAATAGGCAATATATAATTATGCATATCAATAAAAAATTGGAGCACATGTTGGCTCCACAAATCTACCACATCCACGTCCTTTGGATGTTGTTTTAGAAAGTATTGAATCACATATCCTTTGGACATCAGATTGGTACATGATCTAAAACCCGTGGAATTGTGCAACGATGGATTTTGCTTACTGGTGAAGGGGATTTAGGTTAGGTCTTCTAACTTGGTAGATGCCATTTAGGTTAGGTCTTCTAACTTGGTAGATGCCATTCATCTGGTTGATGATTAGCTCGGAGTTAGTGTAAATGACAATGTCATTTTCACCATAACTCCGTGCAGTCGTGAGGCCCTCTATCAATGCATGATAGTATGCTTCATTGTTCGTTGTAATCTTAGGTATTTGTCTACTATTTTGATATACTTGGCTGAGGGATTCATTGTGAAGCATGAACCTTATCCGTGCATTCCCTGGGTTTGGATGGCACCATATCTGGATAGCCAGGGCCCATTTTGCAACCATCTGCAAAAAAAGTAAATACAAAATAAATACCGCTCTCTCTACAAAATAAATACAAAAATGAAGTTTGCAATATAAATAAAAATTTAATTAATTTAATTTGTGGCAACACACTTACAATGGTAGCAACACAACTACAATGGCAACAACACACTCACAATGGCAAAAACTTGTTGTTGCCGCCACTGTAAGAGTGTGTTTCCGCCGTTGTAAATTTTAATTTTGCACAGTGGCAGAAACTTGCTATTACAGTGGCGGCAACTCCCTGTTGCCGCCATGTATATGTGTTGTCGCCACTGTAAGTTTGTTATCGCTGCTGTAAATTTTAATTTTGCGCAATGGCGGCAACAGCGAGTTGCCGCCACTGTGCAAAATTAAAATTTACAGTGATGGAAACACACTGTTACAGTGGCGACAACTCGTTGTTTCTGCCACTACTCAAAATTTCAATTTACAGTCACGGCAAATCGTTGTTGCTGCTCTCTACGAAATAAATAAAAAATGAATGCATTTTGCAATTTTGTTCATATAAATAAACATTGGAATTTACAGCAGTTTCTTGCTACAATACACTGTTACAGTGGCGGCAACTCACTGTTGCCACTACTGCAACAGTGAGTTGCCGCTACTACAATGGTGAGATACCCCCATTGCTCAAAAACAAAATTTGCAGGCAACAATGAGTTATAAAAAGAAGGCCACTTTGTCGAAGTTGCCTCTGCTGTAAATTTTAATTTGACGCAGTGGCGAAAACTCGTTGTTACAGTGACGGAAACTCGTTGTTGAGGCCACTGTAACAGTGTGTTGCTTTCGCTGTAAATTTTAATTTTGCGTAATGGCGGCAACACACTGTTACAGTGGCGGCAACTCGCTGTTTCTGCCATTGCTCAAAATTTAAATTTACAGTCACGGAAACTCATTGTTGTCACTACTGTAACAGCGAGTTGCTGCTCTCTATGAAATAAATAAAAAAATGCAGTTTGCAATTTTGTTCATATAAATAAAAACTGGAATTTACAGCAGTTGCTTGTGGCAATACACTATTATAGTGGCGGAAACTCACTGTTGCCGCTACTGCAACAGCGAGTTGCTGCTACTGCAATGGTGAGATGCCCCCATTGCTCAAAAACAAAATTTGCAGGCAGCAGTGAGTTATAAAAAGAAGGCCATTTCGTCGAATAAAAGGGAGGAAAATTTACTGACCTTGTTATTGCTCTACTCTGCTCTGCTCTATTCTGCTCTGTTGATGAGGAAGAACCAGGGGCTTTGTTCTGCTCTGTTCTACTACTACTGCTCTGCTCTGCTCTCGACCGAATGGAGAAACACTCTCGATAGAATGACTCGATGAAATGGTGGTCGACAGAATGAATAAGGAGAAGGTGTGGGAGGATGCATAAATTTGAAATGGGATTTGGGCGGCAACTCTACAGCTCGTAGCTAGCAACCATAATGGCCGAGCGAGTCATTTGGTTCAAAATTGAGAAAATGTCAATTCGGCCCTGAAAGCGGCTGCGCAAACCCGCGTGAAGGCACATGTGAGCGTACGCAAGGATG